>BSBM01000797.1:9190000-10390000 GCA_027924585.1 Larix kaempferi
AAGTATAACAAAAAAGCCAAGTAAGTTTAGGAATGACTGATTTTTCAGCTTTCTATTGCATGTAACGCGCCAAAAGTGACCCGCATTAGCTTGCACATGCCCTCAAATAGTTTAGGTCTCAGCACATGGTTTTGGGCCCATAGTATTTGGTAGACCATGGTATTGGAAAAAGGCATTACATGTAATGAATCCTATAAAGGGATTGGTACACTCCATTGTAATGTGGCTTAGAGGTGAGCGAGTGAGCTCACTTGGCGCAGTTGGGTGGTTTTGGCCAAGGATAATAATGATTCATTGTTGTTGGTTTTTTCTCGCATGGGGTTTTTGACAGTAAATTGTGTTTTGTATATTATTTTAATGTTTCTATGATTGTGATTATTATTTTGTTGATCATTAATATGTGTTCCATGTAATGTCCATGGAGAATACAACATGATGCAATGAAGGGAACAAAGAGAGGCCACCGATGATGGATATGGAGTTGGAGACCATGACAGAGGATGCAATTAATTTAGATGGGTGTTTTTGTATACAACACCAATTTTTTTTTGGGCTCCCATTAATGACAAGATTTTGTAGATTCCATTCTTGCATTGAAAGGCACTGGTGTCCCACCTATGTTTGATTCAGCTAAGTGGATTCTTATTTTTTTTTAACTCCTTATGTCCCAAGGAAGAAGATAGTGGTGGTAGTTTCATATGTGGATCTAAGCAGTGGAAAAGATGGCCCAAACAAAACAGATTGCCCATGATCCATTTGTTGTTAAGGCGATCAAAAATTTAGTGAAGTTGTGGATGCATGTTTCAAATCTTGATTAGGAAAGGTATAAGTTGTGTGACATTTTTGTTTCAAAATGGTAGTGACAAGTTCCCAAAAATGAATATGTATGGCACATGCTTGCAGTTGGAAGGTGTCATGTTCAAAGACGATCTAGTTGAGCGAGCATTGTGTACGAGCATAGAAAAGGGAGATAATGTAGAAACAAATGGTTATGGTGAAGTCACCATGAGATGCGTGAATAAAAGAATTATTACTTTGGAGTTGAAAATTATTAAATATCATTTGTAAATGGGCATACATCTATAAGACATGGTTAGGCATGCGTACCCATGGTAACCCACCAGTAAATTCTAGGTAGACCTAAGTGATAGGGGGCATCCCTGGTAACTCGCTGGTAATGTCATGTAGACCTAGGTGATAAGGGGGGGCATGTGGTGGTTCCTTGGTTAAAAATTTGAGGGGGGTTGGTGATTTACTCCAAGTCAAGTTTAAAGGGAGGATTGTTAGGGTTAACCTTGACTCAGGAATGAGTCAAATGGTTTAGGTCTTATCATGTGGTTTTGGGACCATGGTATTAGTTAACCCATGGTATTGTCCCAAGATATTGCATGTAATGAATCGTATAAAGTGATTGGCACAATCCATTGTAATGTGGCCTAGAGGTGAGTCGGTGATCTCACTTGGTCTAGTAGGTCGGTTTTGGACAAGGATAATGAAGCTTCATTGTTGCTAGTTTTTTCTTACATGGGGTTTTCAAGGGTAAAATGTGTTGTGTATATTATTTTAATGTTTCTATGATTATGATTATTATTGTGTTTCTCATTATATGCTCTTTAAATATTAACACCATGAACATCAATAGGAAAATTTTAGGTAGTGTGAAAACTGCCTAATAAAATGATGGAATGAGTGTTGATTCCAAGGGATATGAGAAGATGGTGAAAATAAAAATGACATAGCTTATGAGAATATAATATATGACTCCTGTAAGCTTACATAATTGTCACAACCCCCATGCCTCAATAACTGTGTGAAGTGACCTTTCCCACCAACCTCACACATGCTCTCAATGATTTTGTTTAATAGTCAAGATAATGTAATTGGCTCATTTAAAGCACAATGTAGAATTTTGATGAGTTCTAAAGTTGACACATGGAAACAAAGGATTTGGTTTCCAATAGACCCCCTTTCCACTTCCCCTATAGTGGAATCATAATCCCTCTAGTGCTCTTTACACATCCACCTTGGACCATTTTATTATTTTTCCAATATAATATTGTAAAATCTTGAAAATCACAAATATTTAAAAAAATTTCTATGTAGCATTAATTGCTATACTTGCTGTGCATAAATATATTCAATGATTGTTTGTTCATTTAAAGACATGATGGAATAAAACGTTATAACGATCATGCATGCGTATTGTTTTATGATGTGTATGAAATGTAATTAAGTCTACATTAGGATGTTATTTGATGTTTTCTTGCCTCAACTGTGCATCCTAGATTACTTATGAATTGTTATAGATGCTTTATACATTTACTTGATATTATTTAACTGTGTTAATTGTTTGTTCTTCCTTTTCATGATGAAGGGGTCCTATGGGAACCCCGGGGCTTACTTAGCTAATTAGCTAAAGCATTTGAACGTTCTTGTCGTAGATCACAGGTAAGAGAAAGTTAGTAATTCGAAAGTGAAATACGGAGATCCTAAATATCATCAGTTAATCTTTCTAGTTTGAAAAGAGAAGTAGAATAACTTGCAAAACATTTCAGGGTGAGATCAGCTTTGATTGTTGTTTCAGCTATAAACTGTATCAGATTGGTTTATATGACTTTTATTGTAATACACTCTACTCTCAGCATTTATGTTATTTTAATTACTCAAGTATTGTACAAAATGAGCATCGAAAACAATGTTTAAGTATTTCAAATCCTACTTGAGGGAATTACACTAAGTATTAAATGTCTATAGTAATAGGATCTTATCCTAAGTGCTAAAGTAATTTTAATCCTATAATTTGATCCTATGCAATATATTTATACCCCATAATGTGATGTTATTAAGGTGACTTTGTCAAAAGTCTATAGTTGTAAACTTTGTTCTTTATGTACTTTTCTCAAAATTATATGATGGCTATTTGAATGCTTAGGATATTGTAATAGTATCTATTGTTATAACTAATGCTGTTTGCAATACTCCTATAATTTTATACCATTGATAATATATTTAGTAGAGCATTGTAACTATGTTGCGATACATGCTTTTGGTCTTTATACAATCCACAAGGGTTTGATTTAATGTTTGTTCGATGTAAGATGTTTACATAAACTCTATTATCCTAAGTTTATAACCTCATATGTCGATGGTTGAGGTCTTAACTTGGTCATTAAACAATGGTGTACCACTTTGGATTATACGATAATGTTTGACTTTGGCCCTTTGGCGACCTTTCTATACTAATAAAGCAATGTTTAACTATATAGGTGATCGATCCACCATCGTGTTGCATGGTCAAGTTGACGGTTCTTCGTACTTGTGCTAGCTGTGTTAATAAAGTGCATTAAAGGCTTCTGTAATACCCCTCCTTTATGCACTCATTTTGTAACTGTAATCGATTTTACCATAACGTGGCATGCTATGGATAAATTTCAAATAGATTATCCTGATTACTTTTATTTAACCATATGCCGAGAGATAGTGCTAGAGAGTATAATAAAGCGAAAATGAGACTTAACTTATTAATTTAAATATTTGGTGAGCTCATCCAAATAATTAATATGTTATTATACTTGAGCACGAGTTATTAGTTTATATTATGGATTTTAGTACAAACTATTAATATACTCGATTAATAGTATACCTGGTTATAAGTTATACTATAAAATAAACAAAAAAATATCTATGGAATGTAACTCCGAGTTCTTACAAATCTAGCAACTACTGCTCATTGCTATAACCCTTGCACGGGTAGATTTCTGCCCGTGAGATCG
This sequence comes from Larix kaempferi, assembly GCA_027924585.1. Classification (NCBI taxonomy): domain Eukaryota; kingdom Viridiplantae; phylum Streptophyta; class Pinopsida; order Pinales; family Pinaceae; genus Larix; species Larix kaempferi. The sequence goes on from BSBM01000797.1 coordinate 9,193,774, forward strand.
CCCAGTCCATCCTGCTTCAGACTCAAGCTCAAATTACTCCCTTCTATCAGATCTACTATATGTTTCAACGACACATCTAGTCCTCCAGAATTTTAAGAAAATATTCCAGGATATAGTGGTTGAGAATTGGCGATACTTGCGGATGCATTGATATACCGTTGTATGGTTGATCTCGGCATCTTCTTCAATCAGAGTTACTACTACGAGACTTGCTGGAAATATATATATATATATATATATATTTTACCCGGATCATGAGTTATACGCCAAACTGAGGGTTTTATTTTACTATCGGCGTTCACCAAAGATTTCATAAGTTGACAAATATTCTTTGATCGTCAGAATACAGAGCAATAGATCTGCAGTTTAACTAGGGGTATGATACTGCATCTCACCTGGTGGCATCTTACCGAAACAAAGGCAAGGATTAAGGACTAAAAGACAGGCCTAGAGTTATCCGAGTTGAGGGTCACAGCAAAAACGAGTCTAGATCTTGATCGCCTATCGTGGTGTTTTCCCAGTCAACTGTCTGAGGTCTAACTAATCATGGGCTAACTAAAAACGGAAAGATAGAGAAGGAAAGTGGGTCCGCCATCAGGAAGGAAAATACTCTTCGTAACTGCCATTTGGCAGTGATGTTTCCTTAAGTCTCGAACTACTACCGTTACTGGGGCGGGTGTTCCAAGAAACAAAGGATATTTATAGGAATCGATCTGGAGAGAGGAGGAAGGGGGGCTTTTGGGGAAAGACGGTGATCTCTGCCTCTTCGGAATGATGAATCTCATTTGATGCTTAAATTCGGTATAGGGCGTGAAAGAAAACTGTGATCTCCGCACTGCTATACTTTCACAGTGTTTAGAGTTTCCTTTCTTTTACTTTGACAGACTTTTGAGGAGGACAAATGATAACGATCTTGCCGCTTCGATGGATGGAGATTACAGCCATTTCTTATGTGAAAGGTGTGTGTGACCACGTGGTTGTATCAGCACCGATTAGAAGAAACTATGGATGAACAACTGATTTCCGGCGTAGTTTATTGGGTGCGTAAAACTTTCACCATCTCCGTTTATTGTGCTTTCTATAGTACGTGTCTGCAATTTAGTATTGGCTTAATCTCTGGCTCATAACTTGATATCACTTGATCAGTTCGATCTTGATCAACTATTATGCTAACTAATGTGTGCGATCTAGTATAGATCTGGACTCTTTTCTTATTTTCAAGGGTTGTTAAACTAGTATTTAAATATCTGATCTATGGGAATGTGCAACTCTGTATTTATCATTTGTTGATATGTTGTATAATCCTCTTATAGATGCATTGTCAAAATAAATTGCGTAGCTCGATATTTAGTTTATTTTATTGAATATTGTTTTTACCAGTATTCCCCAATAGACGCCCTGTCAGTGAAATTTTCGCAACCATCTCATTTGGGGTTTATTGAAATGATATCTAAATCTTCAAATAAGCGCGTAGTATATTTAATTCACGAAGTAACCGTGGAAGGGATAGATCACTGCAATACTAGATCCATCGAGGTTTTTCCTCATTTAATGATCTGTTTATGGAAAATATCTGCAACGCCAGAGTAACCATAGGCGTAGTTCTGCTGAAATTTTATCTCTGAGCGTGACAGATGATTTCATAACCTAGGGTCAAATGATTTCTCGATAGAAGCTGTTTAGAACTCTATATAGTGTAGGATCTTTTTATATATATCTGCACTTTTTTATTTTCAAAAAGGGTAGGCAATAAGCCTTGAATTTTGTAATTTCTGTACAGGGTTGGTTAGAACCTATAGAACCTAGATAACAGTTTACATTTAGAACTGTACTGGAAATCGCTATACTGAGCTAAGGGTGTGGCCTCGTCTGGCCTTCGTAGATCTGGACTAAAGCTAGAGAAATGTTTTAATCTTTATTTGACTATGATGTCAGTCGTTTACGTATATCTTTGACCTGATAAGCCTTGAATGCAGCAAGTAATCCTTGTTAAAACTATGTGTGGTTGTTCTTAAGCTAGGAAAACATGATCGGGATGGTTATACTTGTTGTTCGTAAGTTTTTGTGTTGCAAAGGTGTTTAGTGACTTGCTGGAACCTTTCTGCATAATTAACTCTAGGTCAAGTATCATTGGATCTCTGTGGAAACAGAGCCCAGAGGCATCTCTTTTCATATGGTAAGTTTTATTACTGGAATTGTATTTTTATTTTTATTTTATATACACCTGGCGATAATCATAATTTTCACTTTGCTAGATTCGTATTACTGGATGAAATCACATTTGGACATTTGCAATGGTATTATCGCTGGAGGTGTAATTCAGTTTGATGTTAAGTTGTTTGGCTAAGTTGTTATCATATGCATGATAGGAGATCATAAACACGTTAAGAATGAGAATAGATAGGTTTGTAATGTAATTAATATGATGAGCATCTAGCTCGTATCGCATCCTTGCATTAAAAAAGGTATTTTTCTGAAATTATTTTTCGTTAAAATATAATGGTTGCCTGGCTGGTTTGTATATGCATGATAATGGCATCGCTGGAATCAAATGACAGCTTTCTTTTCACACATAGATTTCCTTGCTGGATTTATTTTTGAATTGATAGAGTATTTTCCCAGGCGCAAAGTCTCATATGTCATTGTCGGGACTCCCTCTTCCGGTGTAAAATTTCTTTTAACACACCATTAGTCTAGAATGGTATTCTTGTGAAGTTCTTTCTGTTTTATGCTAGAAAGGAAAGTTCTTTTATATATCGATTATATTTGTTTTAGGTAGCATTTGGTTTAGCCGGACCTTGACCAATTGGTAGTCAAGTATGAATGTCTTTATATATGAAAATTCTTTACCGTGAGGTAGATCGCAGAGAATGATAATTGATAAGTGTAAATTTTGTTTGAATGGAGTTATGGGTAATGCCCATAACCAAGACAGTTGTAGTTTTGTAGTATTAATGATAACAATCATTATAGTTCTCTATATTGATGAGAGGGTGGAAAGGCTTGAAAGTATGCTCCCTAAGGGGAAGGCTTGAAGTATGTAAGTATTGCGACAAATGTGTCGCAGTAGAAATACACTTTTGGAGTTATATAATTGAATAGAGTAGCAACAATCATGTTGCACGTTGTAACCTCTTTGAGGAAAAATATTAATAGAGAATGCACACACCTTTGTGGACTAGCCCGTGTACGGGTGAACCACGTTACCTTGGTCTCCTGTGTTTCTTATGGTGTTCCTCAATGTGACTTTTATGCGTGTGTACTTTCTCTTTTTAGTGAAATTACGATTACTTAGATTTGTTCACATGTATGATTAATATAAATTGTTAATGGTTGAATTGATGCGTGTTTACTATTCCTCTTTGTCTTGATATGATTAACTTATAAAAGGATATGCATGCAGTTGAATTGATGCCCTATAGGTTCTATTGCAAGTTTGTATACGTACTAGGATTATATTAAACTTTATGTAAGTTTCAAGTAAATAAAGAAATTCAATGGTAGTTTCCTCACATGAAAAGTTAGAAAATAATGTTGGAGTGAATTTATGTATGTTAATTACAAACATCACAATGATTACGATTTTTGTGGCATCATATGACTGAACTATTATTAAACGGGATTAATTGTCAATAATACACTCCCGCGACAATTAATTATTTGCATTTATTACTGTATAAAGAAAAAAAAAAAAAAAAAATGTGTAAAGTTTGGGTTCGTGACATATGGTATCAGAGCTGTAGGTTACAGCACTCGGGCCTAATGGGCTCAGCATGAAATAAATATGAAAATTGACTAATCAAATTTTTCTTTGTTTCTGGATGCATGGGATTTGGATGGACGAGGAGTTAATGTCATCCAGGTTCAAGGGAGTAAAGATAAGTAACCCTCGGACTTATTTGGGCTTAGTCGGGGAAAACATATATGAGTTAGTCGAACTGGCGACACAAGAGGCAATAGAAAATTTCATTTCAACGGATCTACAACATGTAGCTTACAAGTCATCATTGAATTGCAAGTAAGTATGTTTCATTTGGTGAAAGCATTATAATGGCGCAACATTGTTTGTAGGTAAGGATAGTATATGTTTCATTATGGAGATGAATGATCTGTTATTGGTAAATATTAGCTGATGAATATATCCTCCTATTTTACAATTAGATTCATTGGACGACGAGAAAATAGTCTTTAGAATGATAACGGTTATGGTTTTGTGGAATGAGTCTTCGTAGATTGAAAGTCATCCTAGTTGTGAATGTGCTAAACTGAGGAACTCTCCTAAATCTGTTGATTTGATAATTCGTCTTAAATACTTATCTCCTTATCTACCTTTATTGTTATTCTTAGGAGTGGATATCTTTCAGTTTCAGTAGACGCGGCATATGGGAGAATAGGGTTGATACATTTTGTTGATTGTTTCTGACTAATCGAATTTTATTGATCCATTCGTCAGGATTTCCGAATATGAGATTCAGATAGATAAAATAAGCAACTTATATCTATTAAGTCTTTTATAAAGTAATTATATATGCTAATATTTGACTATAGAAGATAGTCTAATGTTTTGATTATATAAAGCCACTTTGAATGATAAATTTATGATGTTGACATAACTAATAAATTCTGGTAAAATGCATACAACCGAACTAACCTTCCACAAGAAATGTAGACTTTCTAGTCTAGATTCTGTTAACTGCAAACTAAGAGAGTTTGAAAATTTTCCCTATGACTGCGAGGGAAAAGTTGGATAAATAATAGAATATATGATGGAAATGCATGATCTCATCTTCATGGATGTTGGGATACTATGAGTGGTAGTAGTAAAAACCATACTTTTATGAGATCATGATCTATGATGATTTGTTGTTACAGACAATTATATGTGGTGTCGAAATGATTATTTTGGTTAAGATATAAAATTTTAGTTAATCATGTTGTTCACATGATGAATGCATAGATGTAATTAATGGTGAGTATGTGTTGTTGTATGAATAAAAGTATTGGAAAACTAGAACCACCACGAAATGGTAATACATGACACTTTAATATTCTGATGTCTTTATAATGACTGTTTTATATCCGCATTAGGAGTTAAGGAAAATCTTTAATATCATGGAATTTTCATGATAGATCAGAAGTAATATTTAACAGTAATTGATGTATAAGTTTTTATGAAACAAGTCAAGGTGATGATTGACATATGTTCTACGCATGATTGCTCTTATGATTTAATTACATTTTTTTTCTTTTACGACTAATACATTTAATGTTGTGGTCGAGCGGGATGTTATATTCCCACACATCACTACAACAGTCAAGAGGTAAAAATGGGATATATAGATTCATGTAATATTTAGTGTAATACTAATATGTGATGATGTAGGTAAACTGGTACCTCGACATATGAGGATCTTGTAATAAGAAGATATGCGGTCACCCTTACAAAGGTATATGGTTATCATTATAAGGTATGCAAGTATGTTTTAGAAAATTGGTTATTTCTATGTGATGTTGGTATATACAAAAGAAGTTGTATAACTACAATAGGAAATGTGTTTGAAATAGTGAAGGATAACATTCGAGGTTAAGAAATCATAATGTCCACGGGTCATCATAGGAAGAATATTATTTCGTGTTCAAGGAATTATGTAATCCTATTAAGTAAGTTAGTTATGCTTGGAAGGAGAAAACGTTTACTTCAGATGATCAAGTATGGATATTGTAGTATGAAGAATGAATGATTTTCTTATTTACAAATATTTGATTTTGTTATATAAAGTGTTACTAACAATTGAATTTGGCAGATGGCCAAAACTCGGTGGAACTTGTTGAAAGACAAAAGCTTAATATATTATGCATGGTACAATAAAGGGGTGAGGATTTAAGATCCACATCGCAACTGTTACAGATTTTTTTAAAATTTTGATATATTCTTAATCAGGAAACTCGACCCAGATTGGTCAGAGTGATCGTATGGGTACAGAATGTAATATGACGAAATAAATTGATTAAACTGAAAGGAGATTTTTTCTAGACTCAAGCAAGGCGGCTTGGAGAAAATAAATTCCGGGACTCAAGCGAGAAGGCTTGAGGGGAATTAAGTAAGAGTGCATTAAAGGCACTGAAACACTCCCTAGAAAGGAGGGAGTTGACAACCGCCAGGATTCTTGAAAGAATCAGCTGGTTGTAAAGACCTAGGCAAACTATAACATAATGCATATGCGGGAGGCAGGATGCTGCTTAGTATGCATAAGAGACAGTATTGCTGCGTGAGCACTATGGTGTTAGGCAAGAGTCTCCGTAAGAATCGCTGTGTGAGCACTGAGGTGTTAGGCGAGAATTTCCAAAGGGATTGCTTTGTGAGCACTGGAGTGCTAGGCAATAATTCCCTGGATCAAGGAAATGATGTGTTTTAATTAATTAATAATCTACATTCTTGGAAGCACTGGAATTATATGTGCTTGTGATGATAAAAGCACAAACAAACACTAAAGATATTCCATGGATTACAAACGATATGGGGCGCATTGTTTATACTTCTAAATTGATTATGGGATTAATGATGTGTTTTTACTAAACAATAATTTTCCAGTTTTGAAGTTGAAATGCAGGTTACGAGCAATACTAACGTATAGAAATCATGAAAGTTCAAAGAAAATCAAAACAAAATGATGAAGCAAGAAAATAATGATCCTAGAAGAAAAGATTAATTGCAGAGAGTATAAACACCGAGGACGGTGTTAATTTAAGGGGAGGAGGATGTAATACCCCTCCTTTATGCACTCATTTTGTAACTGTAATCGATTTTACCATAACGTGGCATGCTATGGATAAATTTCAAATAGATTATCCTGATTACTTTTATTTAACCATATGCCGAGAGATAGTGCTAGAGAGTACAATAAAGCGAAAATGAGACTTAACTTATTAATTTAAATATTTGGTGAGCTCATCCAAATAATTAATATGTTATTATACTTGACCACGAGTTATTAGTTTATATTATGGATTTTAGTACAAACTATTAATATACTCGATTAATAGTATACCTGGTTATAAGTTATACTATAAAATAAACAAAAAAATATCTATGGAATGTAACTCCGAGTTCTTACAAATCTAGCAACTACTGCTCATTGCTATAACCCTCGCACGGGTAGATTTCTGCCCGTGAGATCGCCCAGTCCATCCTGCTTCAGACTCAAGCTCAAATTACTCCCTTCTATCAGATCTACTATATGTTTCAACGACACATGTAGTCCTCCAGAATTTTAAGAAAATATTCCAGGATATAGTGGTTGAGAATTGGCGATACTCGCGGATGCACTGATATACCGTTGTATGGTTGATCTCGGCATCTTCTTCAATCGGAGTTACTACTACGAGACTTGCTGGAAATATATATATATATATATATATATTTTACCCGGATCATGAGTTATACGCCAAACTGAGGGTTTTATTTTACTATCGGCGTTCACCAAAGATTTCATAAGTTGACAAATATTCTTTGATCGTCAGAATACAGAGCAATAGATCTGCAGTTTAACTAGGGGTATGATACTGCATCTCACCTGGTGGCATCTTACCGAAACAAAGGCAAGGATTAAGGACTAAAAGACAGGCCTAGAGTTATCCGAGTTGAGGGTCACAGCAAAAACGAGTCTAGATCTTGATCGCCTATCGTGGTGTTTTCCCAGTCAACTGTCTGAGGTCTAACTAATCATGGGCTAACTAAAAACGGAAAGATAGAGAAGGAAAGTGGGTCCGCCATCAGGAAGGAAAATACTCTTCGTAACTGCCATTTGGCAGTGATGTTTCCTTAAGTCTCGAACTACTACCGTTACTGGGGCGGGTGTTCCAAGAAACAAAGGATATTTATAGGAATCGATTTGGAGAGAGGAGGAAGGGGGGCTTTTGGGGAAAGACGGTGATCTCTGCCTCTTCGGAATGATGAATCTCATTTGATGCTTAAATTCGGTATAGGGCGTGAAAGAAAACTGTGATCTCCGCACTGCTATACTTTCACAGTGTTTAGAGTTTCCTTTCTTTTACTTTGACAGACTTTTGAGGAGGACGAATGATAACGATCTTGCCGCTTCGATGGATGGAGATTACAGCCATTTCTTATGTGAAAGGTGTGTGTGACCACGTGGTTGTATCAGCACCGATTAGAAGAAACTATGGATGAACAACTGATTTCCGGCGTAGTTTATTGGGTGCGTAAAACTTTCACCATCTCCGTTTATTGTGCTTTCTATAGTACGTGTCTGCAATTTAGTATTGGCTTAATCTCTGGCTCATAACTTGATATCACTTGATCAGTTCGATCTTGATCAACTATTATGCTAACTAATGTGTGCGATCTAGTATAGATCTGGACTCTTTTCTTATTTTCAAGGGTTGTTAAACTAGTATTTAAATATCTGATCTATGGGTATGTGCAACTCTGTATTTATCATTTGTTGATATGTTGTATAATCCTCTTATAGATGCATTGTCAAAATAAATTGCGTAGCTCGATATTTAGTTTATTTTATTGAATATTGTTTTTACCAGTATTCCCCAATAGACGCCCTGTCAGTGAAATTTTCGCAACCATCTCATTTGGGGTTTATTCAAATGATATCTAAATCTTCAAATAAGCGCGTAGTATATTTAATTCACGAAGTAACCGTGGAAGGGATAGATCACTGCAATACTAGATCCATCGAGGTTTTTCCTCATTTAATGATCTGTTTATGGAAAATATCTGCAACGCCAGAGTAACCATAGGCGTAGTTCTGCTGAAATTTTATCTCTGAGCGTGACAGATGATTTCATAACCTAGGGTCAAATGATTTCTCGATAGAAGCTGTTTAGAACTCTATATAGTGTAGGATCTTTTTATATATATCTGCACTTTTTTATTTTCAAAAAGGGTAGGCAATAATCCTTGAATTTTGTAATTTCTGTACAGGGTTGGTTAGAACCTATAGAACCTAGATAACAGTTTACATTTAGAACTGTACTGGAAATCGCTATACTGAGCTAAGGGTGTGGCCTCGTCTGGCCTTCGTAGATCTGGACTAAAGCTAGAGAAATGTTTTAATCTTTATTTGACTATGATGTCAGTCGTTTACGTATATCTTTGACCTGATAAGCCTTGAATGCAGCAAGTAATCCTTGTTAAAACTATGTGTGGTTGTTCTTAAGCTAGGAAAACATGATCGGGATGGTTATACTTGTTGTTCGTAAGTTTTTGTGTTGCAAAGGTGTTTAGTGACTTGCTGGAACCTTTCTGCATAATTAACTCTAGGTCAAGTATCATTGGATCTCTGTGGAAACAGAGACCAGAGGCATCTCTTTTCATATGGTAAGTTTTATTACTGGAATTGTATTTTTATTTTTATTTTATATACACCTGGCGATAATCATAATTTTCACTTTGCTAGATTCGTATTACTGGATGAAATCACATTTGGACATTTGCAATGGTATTATCGCTGGAGGTGTAATTCAGTTTGATGTTAAGTTGTTTGGCTAAGTTGTTATCATATGCATGATAGGAGATCATAAACACGTTAAGAATGAGAATAGATAGGTTTGTAATGTAATTAATATGATGAGCATCTAGCTCGTATCGCATCCTTGCATTAAAAAAGGTATTTTTCTGAAATTATTTTTCGTTAAAATATAATGGTTGCCTGGCTGGTTTGTATATGCATGATAATGGCATCGCTGGAATCAAATGACAGCTTTCTTTTCACACATAGATTTCCTTGCTGGATTTATTTTTGAATTGATAGAGTATTTTCCCAGGCGCAAAGTCTCATATGTCATTGTCGGGACTCCCTCTTCCGGTGTAAAATTTCTTTTAACACACCATTAGTCTAGAATGGTATTCTTGTGAAGTTCTTTCTGTTTTATGCTAGAAAGGAAAGTTCTTTTATATATCGATTATATTTGTTTTAGGTAGCATTTGGTTTAGCCGGACCTTGACCAATTGGTAGTCAAGTATGAATGTCTTTATATATGAAAATTCTTTACCGCGAGGTAGATCGCAGAGAATGATAATTGATAAGTGTAAATTTTGTTTGAATGGAGTTATGTGTAATGCCCATAACCAAGACAGTTGTAGTTTTGTAGTATTAATGATAACAATCATTATAGTTCTCTATATTGATGAGAGGGTGGAAAGGCTTGAAAGTATGCTCCCTAAGGGGAAGGCTTGAAGTATGTAAGTATTGCGACAAATGTGTCGCAGTAGAAATACACTTTTGGAGTTATATAATTGAATAGAGTAGCAACAATCATGTTGCACGTTGTAACCTCTTTGAGGAAAAATATTAATAGAGAATGCACACACCTTTGTGGACTAGCCCGTGTACGGGTGAACCACGTTACCTTGGTCTCCTGTGTTTCTTATGGTGTTCCTCAATGTGACTTTTATGCATGTGTACTTTCTCTTTTTAGTGAAATTACGATTACTTAGATTTGTTCACATGTATGATTAATATAAATTGTTAATGGTTGAATTGATGCGTGTTTACTATTCCTCTTTGTCTTGATATGATTAACTTATAAAAGGATATGCATGTAGTTGAATTGATGCCCTATAGGTTCTATTGCAAGTTTGTATACGTACTAGGATTATATTAAACTTTATGTAAGTTTCAAGTAAATAAAGAAATTCAATGGTAGTTTCCTCACATGAAAAGTTAGAAAATAATGTTGGAGTGAATTTATGTATGTTAATTACAAACATCACAATGATTACGATTTTTGTGGCATCATATGACTGAACTATTATTAAACGGGATTAATTGTCAATAATACACTCCCGCGACAATTAATTATTTGCATTTATTACTGTATAAAGAAAAAAAAAAGAATGTGTAAAGTTTGGGTTCGTGACAGCTTCCTTAGTGGATTTCCTAATGGCATCCAACGTGGTAGCATTCACGTGGTCTCCTTGGTTATGGTTCTAACCCTAATAGTTCTCGGGCTTACCACTTCGATGGCATAACTATTTTGCATTGAGTGTTCCAGAGTGGTGTGGTAGAGAGGTCGATAGGCCTGCGAGGCTTTAGGGTTTCGTTTCTGGTTTTTTAGAGCACCTCCCGAGTTTCGAACCGTGACCTGTGGAAGGATTACATTCAGTAGTTATAGTATTAAGAGTCGAGCCATGAAGTGAGTGTTCTGCACTAGCTTTGGTGGTTTGAATGGCTCAGGATTAATGCCGGTTGTAGGAGTACTCAATTTTGAACCACAGTTGCTTAAAGAAGGTAATGTCTCAGTTTCAGAATGTTATTGTTGCCTATATTTTGTTTTTGAAACTTCGTATTGAATCTTTTAACCATTCAATGATTTTGATTTCAGGCAAACTCATCTATAGGGTGCTATGTTTGAAGCTATGTGGAGAAGTTGCTTAACAACCGGTAAGCCTCGGTGGTTTTTCCTATAGGTTACTCTTCGCAACTGTTGGTTGTTGTTGGGGTGTTAGCCGAAACTATGGTTTGATGTCTAGTTGAAGGTGTTGTCGTCATTGCAATGTTTTATGAGCCAAAAGATAAGTGTAGGGAGGATGGGATCCTCTACCTACTTCGGTGTTAGTTCTACAACGTTTCACTGTGTATTTAATTGTTGAAAATGTAACAGGGGTTTAACCCTCAGTTGTTTTAATGGAATTAAAAGGTTCTGGTACTTGTAACTTAATACTGTTGTGTGCGTCGTGTCTGAGAGCAATGCTCTAGGACATGTGTTATTTTAATTCATTGCTTATTTATGACATATTGTATTTTGTTAAATGCCCGAGAGCCAAAGGCTAAATGCCTCGTGTTGAATTTTCAAACCCTGAACTTGTTTTTGTTGAAGAATAAATTCGACAAGTTTAACAAATCGAACTAAGTGTTGAGACTCCGTCTCGTGTATCTTATTGTTTTGTCGAATGATGCTTTAACCTAAAACATTAGAATATTTTGATGTTGATGTCGAAATTTTCCTTCGTCTAAGTTGGCTTTGTACAGGGTAAATGAAAACGTGACTGTTTTAATTTAATGTTGAGCATGGGTACTGAACCTTGTTTGGAATCCTATCACAAGAGTTGATGTTTGGAAATATCAAGGGTTCAGTCATAAGGTTGGATATGAACTCGTTTCAATACTAAGTTTATTTAGTCATTTTAAGGGTTTCGAATGTATAAGGAAAGAATCCTTTAATAGTTGAGCTCTGTCTTGTAAATTCTATTTGATTCATTAAGTGTTGAATGTTTACTGAATGTTATGATATATGTAGCTAGGGTTCTATCAAATGGGACATTCGTCCACAAGTAGAGTTGTTTGTTTGTCTAAAGATCTATAGTATCAATGATAAGATGAATGTTAATAGTTCTGCTTACTGAGTATGTTTGTATCGATAGTTGTTTTCAATTCATGAATGTTGGTAACTGTTTTGATACTATATAAATATACTACAGAATGATTAAAAGTCTCATTAGGAGATTCGAATGGATAGGTAAAATAGAAAGAGGCTATAAAATATCTTTTGCAAAGGTTTAGAAACATGGAAAACTTAAACCCTATTTTATTTTGTTGTTGCAAAAGAAAAGATATTATAATGTTTGAATAATATGGATGTTTCTATGTTTGTTTTACAGCTATTTAGATTTTATACATGTTGATGAAATACTATAGTGAAGTTTGAATACTAGAATGTATTAAAGAGAAAATGATAAGATAATGTGTATTTAGTATTTGCTGTAAGGAAATAGTTAACCTATAACTAAATCTTAGGTTTATGCAAAAACATAGAACTGTTTGATTTTTTGTTATTTCTTTTGTTATAAAAGTGAAGATATTCTAATGTCTGCATAATATATATGTAGCTATATTTTTCTATGACTGAGAATATAAGATATTTTAATTTGCAAAAATATAACAGATAAGGGAAATTTAAGGGGAACATAACAGAGTTAGTATATTCATTCATTCTGCTCAATGCATATCATTTATCTATTTTAATCCACCTTCCATGTACTAGAGTACGGTATAAAAACAATACGTGGAAAAATACAGGAAAGGAATTTATTATATCATTTCATATATTTATTCAATAATCTATAGAATCATAATCAGATCTGAAAATCAAACATTTACTTTTGCATGATGATAACTATCAATATTTAACTAATGAATACTAACTCAAAACCTACAGAAAATAAAATTATAACTACTTAGGAAATGAAATAGCAAGTAGAACCTACAACTGTAGATAGGGTGGACAAACACCCAAAGAGGCATGTTCCTCCCAACCTTATCTAGAAGAAGCAACCAATGTCAATTGCTCCTTTTGACCCTCGAGCTTGTTTACTGAAGCACTAGGTAGAAAAATATGTGTAGAAGCAAGGCACTCAGGTTATACTTTTAGCAATCAATAGAGACTTGCAATATACCTCAAAACCTTTTCCCTAAATAGGAAATAACTTTGCATCTAGCAGAAGTGGAACAAACTTACACTACAACTCAAAACATAGCTTCCCCTCATCGAATCTCTTGTGTGCATACAACAAAACCACAAGGTAAATTTTCTCGTCAGAAAAAGTGTGATCCTCTATTCAATTTGATGGCTTTATAGAGATGCCTAGGTCTTTAGTGGTCAGTTTCCAAAATAAATGGGCCTCAAGCTCCAGTCCCATCTTTCAGGGAACTATGACCACAATTCAAGGGAGTTTCCCCATAACAACAGCTAGTTACTAAGTTCATGATGTTGCCACTTGTCCAATGCCTTCTACCCCAGATTCCATTCCACCTAGTGGGTTAGTAAACACTCTTTCAACAGTCTCTTTGGGTGAGTGTCTCCTATTTTATTTTATTAAATAATAATATTGTGCAATTACAGTCATCCTTGGCCACTTGTCCCAATATAAAACTTTACAATAAAAGTTAAGATAATGTTTTCTTCAAACATAAAATGTTTCAACAAAGGGGTATGTTACAAACACCCCCACTTAAGCTCAAGATCGTCCTCGATGTTGTTGATTCTTCATTAGAGCCTCCGTCGAACAGAACTGGATATGATGCCCACATGTTACTTTCCAAGTCCCAGGTAGCTTCATCAGGGCTAAGGTGCTTCCATTTCACCTTTACCTACCCTATGGTATGATTTCAGAGCATAATTTCCCTCCTGTCGAGAATACAGTCCGGTTCCACCTGAAATAATCCTTTGGGTTCCACTTGCATTTCATTCCAATTCAGTACATGAGTAGCATCATGCACATACTTCTTTAAAATAGAAATGTGAAAAACATTATGGATTCTTAAATTAGATAGTAGAGCCAACTGATATGCAATAGGTCCAATCCTTGATAGGACTTCGAATGGTCCACAGTACCTTGGTGCTAGTTTAGAACAACTCGCAAGCTTAAAAGAACTTTTCTTGGGTTTTACCTTTACAAAGACATGATCTCCAACCTGAAATTCTCTTTTAGTGTGTTTCAGATCTGCATAGCTTTTTTGTCTATCTTGTGCAACTTTTAAGTTGCCTTGTACCCGTTTCACGGTTAGTTCCATCTCTTTTAACAAATCTAGTCCTAACATTAATCTGTCAACAGCGTTATCCCAAGAAATAGGAGTACTGTATTTTCTTCCATATAAAATCTCAAATGGACTAAGTCTAGGAGATGCTTGATAATGATTATTGTAAGCAAATTCAGCTAAATGCAAATAATATTCCCACTTAGTTGGCTGATCTTTAACATACATTCTTAACATGTCTTCTAAAATCTGATTAAACCTTTCATCCTGTCAATCAATTTGTGGATGGAAAGAAGTACTGAAATTTAATTTAGTATTTAAACTCTTAAACAATGCTATCCAGAAATTTCCAGTAAACTTGGAATCTTGATCAGAAATAATTACCATTGGAATTCCGTGTAAGCAGAAGATTTGCTTCATAAACACATCTGCAACATTAGCAGCTTTGAAAGTAGTCTTAACAGGAAGAAAATGAGCATATTTACTAATTTTACCAACAACCACCATTATTGAGTCATTTTGTTTCTGATTCGTAGGTAAACCTTATATAAAATCAATACTTATAATTTCCAATTTCCATTCCAGAATTGGCAATGGTTGTAATAGGCCAGCTGGGTGTTGACGTTTAGCCTTAATTGTCTCACATTCAAAAAACCTAGTTATGTATTCAGCCACTTCATTCTTCATGTTGGGCCAAAAATAATATTTTCTTAATATAGTTATCATTTTCTGATAACCAGGGTGTCCTGAATAAGGACTTTTATGAACTTCATCCAAAATCAGTAGTTCAACTTTTGACACATTAGGTACATAAATTTTGTTTTTAAGCCAGCTGGGTGTTGACGTTCAACCTTAATTGTCTCACATTCAAAAAACCTAGTTATGTATTCAGCCACTTCATTCTTCATGTTGAGCCAAAAATAATCCTTTCTTAATATAGTTATCATTTTCTGATAACCAGGGTGTCCTACATAAGGACTTTTATGAACTTTATCCAAAATCAACAGTTCAACTTTTGACACATTAGGTACATAAATTTTGTTTTTATAAGTCATTAACCCCTTTTCATTAATGTTGTAATCTATTATTAAATTTTTAGATAAAATTTCAGCAACTTTATTATGCAATTTTTGATAATTTTCATCTTGCTTAATTCCTTTTTCGATCTGATTTTCCAAATCTATCTTAAATGTGTTGATTGCTACCACAAAACTTAATTTGTCATTTTTGCTCAAGGCATCAACAACTTTGTTTTCTTTACCCTTAATGTGTTGAATTTCGAAATCATACTCGCTAAGGAAAGCTAGTCAAATAGTTTGCGTTGCGTTAATATTTGTTTGATCCAACAAGTATTTTAAGCCTTTATTATCTGTTATTAGTGTAAATTTTCTTCCAATTAAGCGATGGCGCCACATTTTTAGTGCATGTATCACGACTACCAGCTCTAGATCATAACTTGCGTAGTTCTTTTCATGGAATTTTAACTTTCTAGACTCATAAGCAATAGCATGGCCTTCTTGAGTTAAGATCCCACCAAGTCCATCAGTACATGCATTACTACATACACCACAATATTTATTAGGATCAGCAATTTTTAATATAGGTGTTGTTGTTAATAATTCTTTTAACTTCTTAAAACTTTCTTCGCATTTTTGATCCCAGAAGAATTTCTTCCCTTTCTTCTGCAAAGAAGTTATGGGATTCGCAAATCTAGAGAATCCTTCAATAAAATTTTGGTGGTAACTTGTTATTCCCATAAATGACCATACATCAGTTACATCTTTAGGGACAGGTCACTCATTAATTCCTCTTATTTTATCTAGGTTGACAAAAATTTCGTCTTTAGATATTATGTGACCTAAGCACTGTATTTTATCTTTATAAAAGTCACATTTACTGAACTTAGCATAAAGCTGATATTCTCTTAAAACTTGCAGAATTATTCTTAAGTGTTCGTCGTGCTCTTCTTTAGTTTTTTAATAAATTAGAATATCATCAATGAACACAATTACAAACTTGTGTAGGTACTTATGCATAACGTTATTCATTAAACACATGAAGATTTCTGGTGCGTTAGTTAGCCCAAAAGGCATAACTACAAACTCGTAATGTCGATAACGAGTTTGGAAAGCATTTTGAATATGTCTTCATCCTTTATTCTAACTGGCTGATATCCAGACATTGAATCAATTGTAGTGAATATCTCTGCTCCGCATACCTGATCGAATAGATCGTCAATGCAAGGCAAGGGATATTGAATTTTGATAGTCATTTTATTAAGTTGACAGTAATCTATGCACAGTCGCAAAGTACTGTCCTTTTTTTTAACAAAGATAACTGGTGCTCCCCAAGGAGACACACTTGGCCTTATGTAGTTCTTATCTATTAATTCATTCAACTGATATTTTAGTTCATTTAACTCCAGAATATTCATTCTATAAGGAGCCTTTGAGTTTGGTACCGCACCCAGTACTAACTCAATGGTGAAATAAAGTTCCCTTTTTGGAGGTAATCCTGGAATTTCTTCCGGGAATACATCAGAAAAGTCCTTAAGAATAGGTATGTCTTCCAGTCTTATCTTATCTTCTTTAGATGAACATTAATCATTAATCACATTCACAACAAACATTTTACAGCCCTTTCTTACAGCTTTCTTTACTTGTAAAGAAGAAATTTGTCTTACAGATGTTTTCCCAGGAATTCCTTTTATTGTTTCAGTATTATCTTCATTATTCAAACAAGTAAAAGAATTTTCATAACACTTAACTACTACTCTATGTTGTTCAATCCATTCCATGCCAATTAACACATCATATGACCGTAATGGCAAAACATTCAAATTAACTTGTGTTTTCAGCTAACTCATAAGTAAATCACAACTTTTGACAAATTCTGTAACTTTTCTTTTAGTGCATGTTGTTAGGTGAACTAACCATGAATTATAAAAAATTTCTACCTTTAACTTGCAACTTTTCACTAAATCACGTGAAATGTAACTCAAACTTGCACCTGGATCTATTAAAATTGAAATAGATTTGTTTTGTATCATACCTTCGATTTCGACCATAGAAGTTTGATGGTCTACTTGTTGATTTTCCAACGCTGCATTAATCCTGGGCATTTCTCTTGCTAGATCACCAACTGTCGGTTCTGCATGCATGGTGTGAATGTTGTTGACTTCCTTTCTGTTGCATGGACAGTTAACTCGAGTATGTGGTCCACCGCAGTCATAAATTTTTAAAGGTAGTCTGGTATTATTATTACTATTACTATTATTGTTATTATTAATAGATACATTCCTTGTAGCTGTGAAATTCTGCGGTGCATTACCCCTGTAATTATTACTTGGAAATTTTCTGTTATTAAATTTTTTCTTAAAACTTCGAGAATTCTAATTAAAATTTTTATTTTTATGCTCAAAATTATTAGTCTTATTACTTCTCCAACCAGACATTCCTTCTCTTTTTCTGTTTTGTTCAAAACAGAAATTACCCTTCCTCATGGCCTTTTCTAAAGTTGAATGGTTATCATATTCAATTATGTTCTTTATGTGGAAGGGTAAGCAGCTTGGAAACCTTTGTATCTTAGGTTTTTCTTCAGCTAGGTAAGGTACATACCTTAATAAGCTGAGAAATTTGCTACATAACTCCT
Organism: Larix kaempferi; assembly: GCA_027924585.1. Taxonomy (NCBI): domain Eukaryota; kingdom Viridiplantae; phylum Streptophyta; class Pinopsida; order Pinales; family Pinaceae; genus Larix; species Larix kaempferi. The sequence goes on from BSBM01000797.1 coordinate 9,211,938, forward strand.
TCATGGTCATAGAACCCATCTTTAAATTATAAAATTCTTTTGACTTATCTTCGTAGTACTCTTCGGATAAAAACGTTTTCTTAAACATGTTCTTAAATGTAATCCATTTTATGTATTTGTCCTTAAGATTTTTAACTCTTTTGATATCTTGCCACCAAATGTCTACCCTTCCGGTCAGATTGTATATGGCCATCTTATCTTTTAATTGAGATGAGTAGTTATAAATTTGAAAATACTTCTTCATTCCAGACAGCCAGGCTTCAGCTGCCTCTCCCTTTTCATTTTCACCATTAAAAGTGGGAGGTTTTGTCTTTTTAAACTCTCCTAAAATTTGTTCATAATTTTTACGTCTTTTCTTAGGACCACAGTCATTGTCACTGCTGTCCTGATCAGAATTATATTTTCTGCAATAAGTTTTATCATCAGATTCAGAGGAATAAGAGTTACTTTCAATTTTATAGTATTTTGCTTTCTTATCTCTGTGTTTTTAGGACATTGTTCCAGATTCAGTTTTTGCTTCTGTTCTCTTATGTTTTTCATCTTGATGGTACTTATCCAATAAAATCTGATTTAATTCCTCTTATGCTCTTAAAATCCTTTCGTTTTCTTCCTTAACACTTTTTATTTTAGTTTTTAAATCCTTAATAGTACGTAATAATTTAGACGATTGATCATTAAGTTCTACGTAGATTTCTTCATTAATATTCTCACGTGCATTATTATTACGTTCATTATGAGGAGATCTATCCTCTGCTGATTCCTCCGATATGTCCATACCTGCAAATTAAACATCAAGCTATTCTGTACAGAAACAAATTTAAATAAAAGTTAGTAATTAAACTTTCTATTTTCATTTTTTGTTTTTCCCGCGTGAGCCTATTTCAGGTATAGAGTTTGAACTCGCACTCTGATACCACATATAACATCCCGAAAATCACAAAAAATTAAAAAATTTCTATGTAGCATTAATTGCTATACTTGTTGTGCGGAAATATATTAAATTCTTGTTTGTTCATTTAAAGACATGCTGGAATAAAATGTTATAACGACCATGCATGCATATTGTTTTATGATGTGTATGAAATGTAATTAAGTCTACATTAGGATGCTATTGGATGTTTTCTTGCCTCAGCTGTGCATCCTAGATTACTTATGAATTGTTATCGATGCTTTATACATTTACTTGCTATTGTTTAAATGTGCTATCTGTTTGTTCTTCCTTTTGATGATGAAGGGGTCCTATGGGCACCTCGAGGCTTACTTAGCTAATTAGCTAAAGCATTTGAACGTTCTTGTTGCAGATCATAGGTAAGAGAAAGTTAGTAATTCAAAAGTGAAATATGGAGATCCTAAATATCGTCACTTAATCTTTCAAGTTTAAAAAGAGAACTAGAAAAACTTGCAAAACATTTTAGGGTGAGATTAGCTTTAATCGTTGTTTCAGCTATAAATTGTATCAGTTTGGTTTATATGAATTTTATCGTAATACACTCTACTCTTAGCATTTATGTTATTTTAATTACTTAAGAATTGTACAAAATGAGCATCGAAAACAACGTTTAAGTATTTTAAATCCTACTTGAGGGAATTACACTAAGTATTAAATGTCTATAGTAATAGGATCTTATCCTAAGTGATAAAGTGATTTTAATCCTACTTTGATCCTATGCAATATATTTATTCCCCATAATGTGATGTTATTAAGGTGACTTTGTGAAAAGTCTATAGTTATAAACTTTGTTCTTTATGCACTGTTCTCTAAATTATATGATGGTTATTTGAATGCTTAGGATATTGTAATAGTATCTATCGTTATAACTAATGCTATTTGCAATAATTTTATACCATTGATAATATATTTAGTAGAGCATTGTAACTATGTTGCGATACATGCTTTTTGTCTTTATACAATGCACAAGTGTTTGATTTAATGTTTGTTCTACGTAAGATGTTGACATAAACTCTATTATCCTAAGTTTATAACCCCCCATGTTGATGGTTGAGGTCTTAACTTGGTCATTAAATGATGGTGTAACACTTTGGATTATATGATAATATTTGACTTTGGCCCTTTGGCGACCTTGCTATACTAATAAAGCAATGTTTAACTATATAGGTGATCGATCCACCATCGTCCTACATGTTCAAGCTAATGGTTCTTCGTACTTGTGGTAGTTGTGTTAATAAAGTGCATTAAAGGATTCCTTAGTGGAATGCCTAATGGAATCCAATGTGGTAGCATTCACGTGCTCTCCTTGGTTATGGTGTTAACCCTAACAGCTCTCAGGCTTACCACTTCGATGACATAACCATTTTGCATTCAGTGTTCTGGAGTGGTGTGGTAGAGAGGTCGACAGGCCTGCGGGTCTATAGGATTTCATTTCTGGTTTTTGAGAGCACCTCCCGAGTTTCAAACCGTGACCTGTGGAAGGATTACATTCAGTAGCTACAGTATTAAGAGCCAAGCCATGAAGTGAGGGTTCTGCACTAGATTTGGTTGTTTGAATGGCTCAGGATTAGTGCCGGTTGTAGGAGTACTCAGTTTCGAACCACAGTTTCTTAAAGAAGGTAATGTCTCAGTTTCAGAATGTTACTGTTTCATATATTTTGTTTTCAAAACTTCGTATTGCATCTTTTAACCATTCGATGATTTTGATGGTAAGCAAACTCGTCTATAGGGTGCTATGTTTCAAGCTACATGGAGAAGTTGCTTAACAACCGGTAAGCCTCGGTGGTTTTTCCTGTAGGTTACTCTTGGCAACTGTTGGTTGTTGTTTGAGTGTTAGCCGAAACTATGGTTTGATGTTTGGATGAAGGTGTCGCCATCGTTGTAATGTTTTATGAGCCAAAAGATAAGTGTAGGGAGGATGGGATCCTTGACCTACTTCGGTGTTAGCTCTACAGTGTGTATTTAATTGTTGAAAATGTAACATGGGTTTAACCCTCGGTCGTTTTAATGGAATGAAAAGGTTCTGGTACTTGCAACTCAATACTGTTCTGTGCGTCATGTCTGAGAGAAATTCTCTAGGACATGTTTTATTTTAACTAATTGCTTGTTTATGTAATGTTGTCTTTTTTTAAATGCCCAAGAGCCAAAGGCTAAATTCCTCATGTTGAAGTTTCAAACCCTGAACTTGTTTTTGTTGAAGAATAACTTCGACAAGTTGAAGAAATCAAACTAAGTGTTGAGACCCCATCTTGTATCTATTTTTTTTTTTTGAATGATGCTTTAATTTAAAACATTTGATTATTTTGTTGTTGATGTCGAAAGTGTCCTTTGTCTAAGTTGGCTTTGTATAGCATAAATGAAAACGTGACTGTTTTAATTTAATGTTTAGCATGGGCAGTGAACCTTGTTTGAAATCCTATCACAAGAGTTGGTGTTTAGAAATATCAAGGGTTCCTTCGTAAGGTTGGATATGAACTCATTTCGATACTAAGGTTATTTAGTCCTTTTAAGGGTTTCGAATGTATCCTATAGGTATAAGGAAAGAATCCTTGTATAGTTGAGCTCTATCTTGTAAATTCTATTTGATTTGTTATGTGTTGAATGTTTACTGAATGTTATGATATATGTAGCTAGGGTTTTGTCAAATTGGACATTTGTCCGAAAGCACAGTTGTTTGTTTGTCCAAAGATCTATAGTGTCAATGATAAGATGAATGTTAATAGTTCTCCTTACTCAGTATGTGTGTATTGATAGTTGTTTTCAATTCATGAATGTTGGTAACCGTTTTGATACTATATAAATATACTACATAATGATGAAAAGTCTTATTGGGAGATTCAAATGGATAGGTAAAATAGAAAGAGGCTATAAAATTTCTTTAGCAAAGGTTCAGAAACATGGAAAAGTTAAAACCTATTTTAGTATGTTGCTGCAAAAGAAAAGATATTATAATGTCTGAATAATATGGATGTTTCTATGTTTGTTTTACAACTATTTAAATTTCATACATGTTGATGAAAGACTTTAGTGAAGTTTGAATACTAAAATGTATTAAAGGGAAAATGATAAGATAATGTGTATTTAGTATTTGCTGTAAGGAAATAGTTATCTTGTAACTAAACTTTAGGTTTATGCAGAAACATAGAACTGTTTGAGTTTCTGTCATTTCTTTTGTTATAAAAGTGAATATATTCTAATGTATGCATAATATATATATGTAGCTATATTTCTCTATGACTGAGAATATAAGATATTTTAATTTGCAAAAATATAACAGATAAGGGAAATTTAAGGGAAACATAACAGAGTTAGTCTATTCATTCATTTTGCTCAATGCATATCATTTATCTATTTTAATCCCCCTTCCCTGTACTAGAGTACGGTACAAAAACAGTACGTGGAAAAATACAGGGAAGGCATTTATTCTATCATTTCATATATTTATTCAACAATCTACAGAATCATAATCAGATCATAAAATCAAACATTTACTTCTGCATGATGATAACTATCAATATTTAACTAATTAATACTAACTCAACAGCTACAGAAAATAAAATTATAACTACTTAGGAAATGAAATAGCAAGTAGAACCTGCAACTATAGATAGGGTGGACAAACACCAAGGTAATTTGTACAGGCGAAATTTCGCCAATTGGCTATTTTTCGGACTTTTTTTCAAAAAATAAATTCGTTATTTGGTCATTTTTAGTCTCTAATATCGCCTATATTTATATAAAAAATGTTTTCTATCACAATATTCACCAAAAATTACACATTTTAGTAGTAAATTGTATGTTTCGCCTACCTATCTATATACATGTTTTCTTCAATCCAAAATAATCGCATAGGATACTATACTTAAGTATAATATTATAATCCTTAAAAAATACCCTTACAAACACCCAAAGAGGCCTGTTCCTCCCTACCTTCTCTGGGAGAAGAAGCCAATATCACTTGCTACTTTGGACCCCTGAGCCTGTTTACTGAACCACTAGGTAGAAAACTCTTTGTAGAAGCAAGGCACTCAGGTTGTACATTCAACAATCAATAGAGACTTGCAATACACCTCAAAACCTCTGCCCTAAGTAGGAAATAACTCTGCATCTAGAAGAAGTGGAACAAATTTACACTACAACTCAAAACATAGCTTCCCCTCATCAAATCTCTTGTGTACATACAGCAGAACCACAAGGTAAATTTTCTCATTAGAAAAAGTGTGAGCCTCTCCTCAATTCGATGGATTTATAAAGATGCCTAGGTCTTTAGTGCTCAATTTCCAAACGAAATGAGCCTCAAGCTCTAGTCCCATCTTTCAGGGAACTATGACCACAATTTGACGGAGTTGTCCCATAACAACAACTAGTTACTGAGTTCATGATGCTGCCACTCGTCCATTGCCTTCTACCCTAGATTCCATTCCACCTAGTGGGTCAGTAAACACTCTTTCAACAGTCTCTTTGGGTGAGTGTCTCCTATTTTATTTTATTAAATAATAATATTGTGCAATTACAGTCATCCTTGACCACTTGTTGTCACCTAACCAATTTTTAAAATTATTATTTTAATTCGCAAAATACTTTATGTTAAATTTAGTTACAAAGTTTTGTAATTATGACCAAGTTTGGTCAAGGATGAATGTAATTACTAAATTATTATTATTTAATAAATTAAAGTAGGAAACAAACACCCAAGGGAGTTGTTAAATGAGTGTTCACTGACCCACTAGGAGGAATGGAAGCTGTTAGAAGGCATGGGACAGATGGCAGCAATTGTACTTCACCACTAGTTGTTGGTTATGGGACAAGTACCCCTAATAATATGGCATTATCCCCTAGGTGGCGGGAGTGGGAAGGAAGATCATTTAATGACTAGTTAACAACTGAAAAGGCCTAGGCAGCCTACATAAGGAAAATTCGAATTGAGCAGGAAGCTCTTACACAACATTTTATGTACAAATATTCCTCATGTGTATCAGGTGATCAGTGAGAGATTCAAATAGGGAGGCTAGTTGTGAGTGCAATCATAAGTCTGCAAACTATTTTGATAAGAGAACCAGAGGTGCTGGTGCAGGTCCTTTGGACTGCTAGTTTACAAAGATTGGACAACAATTGCTACTGCAAGTGGAGATCCTAAACTTCTAAGTTTCTTCTTCCTGGTGGTTTAGTGAATAGGCTCGGGGGTCCTAATGCAAGTAACTTGGTTGTCTTCAGGAATTGGTTGGGTGGAACAGGCTCCTTGGGCTATTTGTTTCCCTACAATTAACCAGGTTTTTCTATTCTCAATTTGTTACAGTTCAAATGTTCTGTTTAGTAGAATCATTCTTTTTTGTTCTATGTTTAATCTTGAATGATAAATAATTAGAATTTATTGATGAGAAAATATTCTCTATATTTTTACCATGTTGTTCATTGCAAAGTACTCTAGTATAGAAAAGTAATTTAAGTAATAGATGATAGATGAGCAGTTTGTCGATGAATGGATAAGTATTTACAGTAAGTGTTCTTTTTAACATTCTGATTCATTTATATCAAAAAAAAATACTATATGGCATCTTAAGCATTATAATAATTTATGCTAATACTGGAAGATTCATAGTTATTTCAGTACAGTCATAAAATATTTTCTTTCATCTTTGTTCTATCCAAATAGCAAATATTTGAATAAAATCATATATTTCATACTTTCTGTCATGCTAGTATTTTTGCAAAATAAATTTATACAGTCACATTTATTTTTCAAAATGATCTTCATTTTCAAACACATGCATTCTATTTTCTCCTAAGATTTCATAAGCATTCTAATAATACATCGATTATCCTTACATTGTTTTGTAGCATTTCTAAAAACAAATATTTACATATATTTCTACATTTTCCTATGTTTGTTTTGCAAATATAAATTTCTCATTACGAAACCCTAATGTTTCATTTCTTTTATAAACCCTAATCAGTTTTCTCTTGCAATTATGTTTATTATATCCAAAGCTTCAAACATCTATACATAAACATAGTGCTAAAACTAGATTGTTTTCCAAAACTGTAAGTAGGGTTTCACTGTCATATTACACTGAAGATTGAAATGAAAAAAATTCTTTTAACAGTCCAACTATTTTGTTTTATTTGTTTTCATTTTCTGAACATTCATAAATGCAGCAAGCATTCTGTACTTTTACACATTCATTTTTACAGTCATGATATTATCTACTATATTTCTTTTAGAAATGGTTTCTTTTGCTGAAAACCAGAACAAAACGAAATGTACGAGAACCCTCAGCATTTTCCCATATAAACATTTCACTCTAGAATTTCATTTCATAAAACATCAAAGTTTTTCATTACACAGAACAGGTTTCATTCCATATAAAAAAAAATCTCAAAACCAGAGACGGGGATCTTAAAAACATTGTACAGGGTTTTACCCTTAGAAACTGCTAACAGTCTAATGAAGGTTCGAAACCCTCACCGACCTTTTTATTTTACTTTACATCAAGAACCAAAAGGAAACAGAAATGACTGAGAAAATATCCTTTACAGTCAGCTTTAGAAACCAAAAACCAAAACTTAAGCTTCGTTCGGCCAACATTGCAACTATCGGAGTCTTCCCCCCCCCGAAAAAAAAAAATCAACTTACGAAACCACATCAAAGGCCCTACAAGAGCATGCAGGAAACCACCCGAGCTTACCAGAGGAAAAGAAGGTTTATCCATCCATTGCGAACGTACCAAAGTTAAAACTGGAAGTGGGTACCTGGTACACATGCCACAAGACGAGTTACAAGTATTACAAAGTATTGATATAGCAACGTAACCCTGTCAAAGTGTAGTTCTTACCTTCAAATTTTGGAACCGAGCTATTCTGCATCCCAAGACAACAACGAAGCTTTCACCGTGAATAGAAATCATTTAAAAATGCAGAAGGTTCCTCAACTACCAAAGTTTCAAACCCTCAGCTGAATGCACTCGCATTAACAGGGACTAGAAGGACTCCAACACTACCATGACGGTTGAAAGACTATTGACAGAGGGCGTAAGCCTAAATATGAATGCAATTGCATTTACAAGGACTGAAATACCCTAATACTACCTTGACGATTGCAGGACTGAACCAAGAAGGCTCATGACTGTAACTTTATGCGTTTTCATCAACTTACAGATCCAAGATCGAAACCCTGGAGGAGCATAATTATTCAACCTACTTTCGGGCAGCCTATCGGCCCCGTTCAACTCACAATGAATATTAAGAATACTGCGAAGTTCTTTTACATACACAATGCTACGGCTATGAATTGACGATGGAGGATTGCCGAGATCAATGGTTGGTAGAATGCCAACATACTACGTCGTAAACTGAGCAAACAATAATTAATGACATATTAATAGCACCACCCATACCTGAGCTAGCAACGTAGGATTCAAGGGTTACACAGCATACAGCTAGGAGGAGTATCGTCAACCAATACATGCTAGCAAGGACTCATTACCATTTTCATCAACCAAGATCACATGGAAGGATGGAGTGGCATTACAGCTCATCTTTCCACTTTGGAGCATTGAATGTCAACCGGAACCTGACAAACCTTGGCATTATCAATTCGTTCCGTCAACTTTTTCATCAATGCATGGATACGATATCATATAACAAAGGATTGGATTGTGAAAACATAGTATTGGTCTAACATTGCTTAGCATTATATTCCTAGTTCGATTTTATATCATGCATTCATGAATAATATAGTTTAAACTCTGCATAGTATTATTTCATATGTCTATTATAACATACAATTGTTTATAGTATAGTCGCAATACTATTTACATTATTTCGTACAATGTTTATGGTATCGTTTAACCATATTGATAGCAATAGTTTCGATTATAATCTATTAAGTTTATGTCACATTAGCATTGCAATTATATATATTAATTTATATATTGCAATGCATGGATTATATTTTGTAATGTTATATTATTTCATTATTTCTCAAATAGAAATTATTCATATATTACTTTTGTAATGTTATAATGTTATGAAATCATTGTATTGTTTCAAATAAAAATTATATATGTGATTGCAATATGAAAGACTATAACATATAGTTTATATGTATAAAACATATAGTCCATCGACTAGGCACATTAATATTATCTTTCATATAATATTGTATTTCGTAAATGTGTAGAACTTAGGATTTCTATACTTGTCTCTTTTAGCATTTTTATAAACTTAGAATAAAATAAATAGAATTCTAAGTCTATAGATTTTATGAGTACTTTTGGATTTACTAACTTGACTTTAATGACGATATTATATGATCATTAATTGTAGCATTTTAACATGTACTTGGACACTGCAAAATAGAACTTAGAAGAGTATCGGACACCATCTTACAACTAGATTAGGACTGAGAAACCATACCTCCATCTTTTCCAAGTCGTCGCAAGAAAGTACTTAACACTCAATTCTTTTACATTGACGACGAACTTAAAACAAAACAAGTACTTCTATTTTATTTTTATACTGTCTTGTAGAATATCTTACATGTGGTCTACACATGAAAAAAATTTCAACAGCCTTAGCTAAATGTAGCTAAGTAAGCTCCAGGGTGTCTCGTAGGACCCCTTCATCAAACAAACAAACAAATTATCAGTACTATTTCAAAGCTATTCTTTCAATAGTAGCTGTATGCATTTCTTGAACTCAAACAAGTCAGAATTATTGTACTCATCTGCTTAGTTAAAAGAGTCATTATTGAAGTATTGAACATCTATTTAGTTAAGTAGGTTTTCATTTACAATTAATTATTGAGAGTTATGACAGAACATCCTCATTAATTACATTAGTTAAGCCTTCATTTCATTTTGTTTTATTCCACATTAAATGAATTTGTTTAATTTGGCTATTATAATTTGTACTTTTTTATGGAAATTTCGGGATGTTACATGTGGTATTAGAGCTTATGTTCAAACTCTAGGCCTGAAAAAGGTCCAAGAACACGCAACAAAAAATTATTATAGCAGAAAATCTTACTAATTAAAATTTAAACTATTGTGTTATACATAAATTATTTTAAGTTATAGGTATGGAGAACTCAGTTGGACATGCAGAAGATAGATTTCAACCAAACAACCATAGCTCGGGACAACACTATAAAGAAGAAGGCCATGGGGAATTAAATAACAATTCGTCAGAATTGTTACGTGTGTTTCAGGAATTAAAGGCAGATATTAATTCTGTAAAACAAGACAATGAAAGAATTCTGAAAGCACAAGAAGAGTTAAACCAAGTGTTGTTTGAACAGTGCCCCATTGATGAGCAGGGGAGAGATAATGAAGATATCTCCAAGGCTGAGGATCTGCCTCATAGTAACAAAAGTAATAAAATGAAAATCGATTATGTGAACATTAGTTCAACATCATCAAGAGATGCTATTGAAGCATGCAAAAAGAGACGAAACTATTCAAGCCATAGCAGTAAGGGAGATTACAAACCCAGAAACAAAATCCATAAAGAGTATGAACAGATTTCTGGGGAGTTCAAAAAGATTAGACCTCCAACTTTCAATGGAGAAACAGAGAAGGGCGAGATAGTTGAAGCATGGTTGTCCGGTATGAAGAAATATTTCCATATTTATAACTATTCAGAATCCTTGAAAGCAAAAATGGCTATATATAACTTGACCGGAAAAGCAGATATTTGGTGGTAGGACATCAAAAGAGTAAAGGGCATAAAGGATTAAGATGTAAACTGGAGTACTTTTAAACAACACTTTAAAAAGAAGTATTTATCTGAACAATAATATGAAGAAAAATCCAAAGAGTTCTACGATTTGAAGCTGGGAGGTATGAACATGAAGGAAATGAACAGTAAATTTTTGAACCTACTGAGATATGTGCCATACCTCATGGAAGAAAAACCAAAAATTAAAAGATACTTGAGCTGCCTACCTTTCAATATTAAGGACAAAATCATGTATGACAGTCCAAAAACCTTGGAAGAGGCTATGAAAAAGGTAGTTTTCTGTTATGACACTAATCGGAAAAGAGAATGAATGCCAAACTGGAAAAGTCATAAGCCCAGCAATTTCAAGCTGAAAAAGAAAAATTTCAGGTTCGGTGGGAATTCTAGGTTCCAAAAGAAAAATTTTCAGAATCGGAATTTTCAAGGAAATAATTTAAGAAATAGTCAACAGCAGGATTCTACAGCACCCAAAAATGCTCCTTTTAATACCAGGACCAATGAACAGAAGGAACCTATCAAATGTTTTGAGTGTCAAGGTCCTCACTATGCATCAGAATGTCCTAAGAGGAAGCAGCAAGCTAACAACATTCACTCTATTCAGACTAAACCTACTGTTGGAGATGTAGCGAGGGAGATGCCCAGAATCAATGCAGCACTCGACAACAAGCAAGCAGATCATCAAATCTCTATGGTAGAAATTGAAGGTATGTTACAAAATCATCCTGTTACTATTTTAATTGACCCAAGTGCTAGCTTAAGTCATATATCACTAGATATAGTGGAAAGTCTTAAGTTAAAAATAGAAAAGTTCAGTAAATATTGGTTAGTTAGACTAGCAACTGGAACAAAGAGGAAAGTATCAGATTTTATAGAAAGTTGTACTTTATCCATGAATCAATTACAAACACAAATCAAGTTGAATATTTTACCTTTAGGATCTTATGATATTATAATCGGGATGGAATGGTTAGAAGCCCATCATGTGATTATGAACTGTTACAAAAAAAGTTTTACATGTTTAAATGATGAAGGAAAAACTGTAGAAATAAAAGATATCCCAAGATAGGTAACACATAGACAGATTTCAGCCATGCAAGTTAAGAGGGCAGTTAGGAAAGGATGTTAGTTGTTTGCAGTAAATGTAGTAAACGATGAGTTTATTTGTAAAGAGGACAAATTGAAATTAGAAGACATACCTGTCCTAAAGGATTTTCAGGTTGCATTTCCTTAGGAGATTCCGGGATTACCTCCTAAAAGAGATTTAGATTTTACCATCGAGTTAATACCAGGAGAAGTACCAAATTGTAAAGCTCCATACAGAATGAATATACTGGAATTAAACGAATTGAAATCACAGTTGAAGGAATTGATTGATAAGAATTATATAAGACCCAGCGTGTCTCCTTGGCGAGCACCTGTCATCTTTGTTAAGAAGAAAGATGGAACCCTAAGACTGTGCATAGACTATCGTCAGCTTAATAAGATGACAATCAAGAATCGGTATCTATTGCCTCGCATAGATGATCTATTTGATCATCTGCATGGAGCAATGATATTTTCAAAGATTGATCTAATATCAGGATATCATCAAGTGCGGGTTAAGGATGAAGATATTTTCAATACATCTTTCAGAACTCGGTATGGACATTACGAGTTCGTAGTCATGCCATTTGGCTTGACTAATGCCCCTACTGTATTTATGTGTTTGATGAACAATATTCTGCACAAATACTTAGATAAGTTTGTTGTTGTGTTTATTGATGACCTTTTAGTGTATTCTAAAAGCAAAGAAGAGCATGATGAACATCTATGGATTATCTTACAAGTTCTGAGAGATCATCCACTATACGCTAAGTTCAGTAAGTGTGACTTCGACAAGGACAAAATTCAGTATTTAGGACACATAATTTCTAAAGAAGGAATCTCGGTTGACCCCGATAAGATAAAGGCCATTAATGACTGGCTGATTCCTAAGGATGTGTCAGACATAAGATCATTTATAGGCTTTACTGGATATTATAGAAAATTTATAGAGGTTTTTTCGAGGATTACCAACCCCATAACTTCCTTGCAGAAGAAAGGAAAGAAATTTGTGTGGGATCAAAAATGTTCTGACGGTTTTAAGAAGTTAAAGGAACTATTGACTACAGCACCTATCTTGAGGATAGCAGATCCTAACAAGGATTTTATAGTTTGTACAGACGCATGCAATTACGAACTAAGTGCAGTCCTAACACAGGAAGGGCATGCGGTGGCATATGAATCTAGAAAGCTGAAAATACATGAGAAGAACTACTCTACTTATTATTTAGAGTTATTGGCAGTAATTCATGCCTTAAAAATGTGGCGTCACCACCTTATTGGCAGAAAATTCACATGCTTGATAGATAATATGGAGCTGAAATATTTATTAGATCAGACAAATCTGAACGCTAGACAAGCTAGATGGTTGACCTTCTTAAGTGAGTATGATTTTGAAATTCAACATATTAAAGGGAAGGAGAACAAGGTTGCAGATGCTTTCAGTCATAAGGCAAAACTGAAATTTATTTCAGCCATCAGTACTTATTCAACGGATTTGAAAAATCAGATTCATGAAAAGAGTGAAAAAGATGAAGAATACAGAAAAATAAAGGAAAAGACAACAAACAATAGTTCTGAAAATTTTATGGCAAGTTACAGCATGAAGGAAAATGGGTTATTGCTATATAAAAACAGATTGTATGTACCAGACATACAAGAAATAAAAATTATGATTTTAAAAGAGAAGCATAAAAGTCATTATTCTTGTCATCCAGGTTATCAGAATACCATTACTATGCTAAAGAAAGAATACTATTGGCCAAAAATGAAAGATGAAGTAGCAGAGTACATAGCTAAATGTTTGGATTGTCAAAAAGTGAAAGTTGAACACCAACATCTTGTCGGATTGTTACATCCATTACCTATACCAAGTTGGAAATGGGAAGTAATAAGCATAGACTTTATTACTTGACTACCCAAAAATCAGAAACAAAATGATTCTATCATGGCGGTAGTAGACAAACTGAGCAAAGCAGCACACTTTATACCTGTAAAGACTACTTGTAAAGATTCAGACATTGTAGAAATCTTCATGAAGCAAATTTTTCAACTACATGGGATACCAAAGGTGATAATTTCAGATCGTGACTCAAGTTTACTGGAAACTTTTGGAGGTCATTATTCAAAGGGTTGAATACAACCTTAAATTTCAGCACCTCATTTCATTCACAAATGGATGGACAGAAAAAAAGGGTAAATCAAGTTTTGGAAGACTTACTGAGAATGTATGTTAAGGATCAGCCTGGTAAGTAGGAAGACTACTTACACTTAGCAAAATTTGCATATAATAACCATTATCATGCATCATCTAGACTTAGCCCATTTGAAATTCTTTATGGTAGGAAATGTGATACACCTGTTTCTTGCAATGACCTAGTAAATAGAGTTGTTTAAGGACCTGAATTGTTGCAGGAGTTAGAACTAATTGTGAAACAGTACAAGGAAATTTAAAAGCTTCCCAAGATAGGCAAAAGAGTCAAGCAGATTTAAAAAGGAATCATAAAGAGTTCTAGGTTGGTGAGCATGTGTTCATCAAGGTAAGACCGAAAAAGAGTTCATTGAAATTGGGAAGCTGTGCCAAGTTGGTACCCTTGTATTGTGGTCCTTTCGAAATATTGTCTAGGGTTGGACTAGTGGCATACCAGCTGGCCTTGCCACCAAATTTAAAATACATAATGTTTTTCATATATCATTTTTAAAGAAGTATGTACACGATGTTACTCATGTTGTAAACTGGAATGATGTACAGGTGCGACAAGACGGAGATTTTCAGGTGGAACTAGACTGTATCCTCGAAAGGAGGGAAACTCTGCTCCAGAATCGCACCATTAGGCAAGTGAAGGTGCAATGGAATCACCTTATCTCGGAAGAGGCAACCTAGGAGTTGGAGAGTAGTATGCAGGCAGCATACCCAACTCTGCTTCAGGGACACTCAGAGAGTGACTGACCAACATCGAGGACGATGTTGAGACTTAAGGGGGGGTGTATGTCACCTACCCAATTTTTGAAATTATTATTTTAATTGGCATAATACTTTATGTTAAATTTAATTACAAATTTTTGTAATTATGACCAAGTTTGGTCAAGGATGAATGTAATTACTGAATTATTATTATTTAATAAATTAAAGTAGGAGACAAACACCCAAGGGAGCTGTTAAATGAGTGTTCACTGGCCAACTAGGAGGAATGGAAGCTACTAGAAGGAATGGGACAGATGGCAACAATTGTACTTCACCACTAGCTATTGGTTATGGGACAACTACCCCTAATAATGTGGCATTATCCCCCAGGTGGTGGGAGTGGGTAGGTAGCTCATTTAATGACTAGTTAACAACTGAAAAGGCCTAGGCAGCCTACATAAGGAAAATTTGAATTGAGCAGGAAGCTCTTACACAATATTTTCTGCAGAAATATTCCTCATGTGTATCAGGTGATCACTGAGAGATTCGAATAGGGAGGGTAGTTGTGAGTGCAATCATAAGTCTGCAAACTATATTGATAAGAGAACCAGAGGTGCTAGTGCAGGTTCTTTGGAATGCTAGTTTACAAAGATTGGACAACTATTGCTACTGCAAGTGGAGATCCTAAACTTCTAAGTTTCTTCTTCTTGGTGGTTTAGTGAACAGGCTCGGGGGTCCTAAGGCAAGCAACTTGGTTGTCTTTAGGAATTGGTTGGGTGGAATAGGCTCCTTGGGCTGTTTGTTTCCATACAATTAACCAGGTTTTGCTATTCTCAATTTGTTACAGTTCAAATGTTCTGTTTAGTAGAATCATTATTTTCTATTCTATGTTTAATCTTGAATGATAAATAATTAGAATTTATTGATGAGAAAATCTTCTCTATATTTTACCCATGTTGTGCTTTGCACAGTTCTCTAGTATAGAAAAGTAATTTAAGTAATAGATGATAGATGGGCAGTTTGTCGGTGAATGGATAAGTATTTATAGTAAGTTTTCTTTTTAACATTCTGATTCATTTATATAAAAAAAAAAAATTGTATAGCATCTTAAGCATTATAATAATTTGTTCTAATACTGGAAGATTCATAGTTACTTCAGTACAGTCATAAAATATTTTCTTTCATCTCTATTCTATCCAGATAGCAAATATTTGAATAAAAATCATATATTTCATACTTTTTGTCATGCTGGTATTTTTGGAAAATAAATTTATACAGCCACATTTATTTTTCAAAATGATCTTCATTTTCAAACAAATGCATTCTATTTTCTCCTAAGACTTCATAAGAATTCTCATAATACATTGATTATCTTACATTGTTTCGTAGCATTTCTAAAAACAAATATTTACATATATTTCTACATTTTCCTATGTTAGTTTTGCAAATATAAATTTTTCATTACCAAACCCTAATGTTTCATTTCTTTTCTAAACCCTAATCAGTTTTCTCTTGCAATTATGTTTATTATATCCAAAGCTTGAAACATCTATGCATAAACATAGTGCTAAAACCATATTGTTTTCCAAAACTGTAAGTAGGGTTTCACTGTCATATTACATTGAATATTGAAACGAAAGGAATTCTTTTAACAGTCAAACTATTTTGTTTTATTTGTTTTCATTTTCTGAACATTCATAAACGCAGCAAGCATTTTGTACTTTTACAAATTCGTTTTTACAATCATCATGTTATCTACTGTATTTCTTTTAGAAATGGTTTCTTTTGCTAAAAGCCAGAACAAAACGAAATGTACGAGAACCCTCGGCATTTTCCCATATAAACATTTCACTCTAGAGTTTTATTTCATAAAACATCAAATTTTTTCATTACACATAATAGGTTTCATTCCATATAAAAAAAAACTCAAAACCAGAGTCGTGGATCGTAAAAACATTGTATAGGGTTTTACCCTTAGAAACTGCTAACAGTCTAATGAAGGTTCGAAACCCTCATTGACCATTTTTTTTTACTTTACATCAAGAACCAAAAGGAAACGAAAATGACTAAAAAAATATCCTTTACAGTCGGCTTTAGGAACCAAAAACCAAAACTTAAGCTCCGTTCGACCAATATTGCAACTATCGCAGTCTTCCCCCCCCCAAAAAAAAAACTATCAACTTACGAAACCACATCAAAGGCCCTAGGAGAGCGTGTAGGAAACCACCTGAGCTTACCAGAGGAAAAGAAGGTTTATCTATCCATTGCAAACATACCAAAGTTAAAACTGGATGTGGGTACCTGCAACACATGCCACAACAGAGTTTTAAGATGAGTTACAAGTATTACAAAGTATTGATATAGCAACGTAACCTTGTCAAGGTGTAGTTCTTACCTTCAAAGTTTGGAACCGAGCTATTCTGCATCCCAAGATGACAATGAATCTTTTGCCATGAATAGAAATCATTTAAAAATGCAAAAGGTTCCTCAACTACCAAAGTTTCGAACCCTCAGCCGAATGCACTCGCATTAACAGGGACTGGAAGGACTCCAACACTACCATGACGGTTGAAAGACTATTGACAGAGGGCATAAGCTTGAATACAAATGCAATTGCATTTACATGGACTGAAAGACCCTAATACTACCTCAATGATTGCAGGACTAAACCAAGAAAGCTCATGACTGTAACATTAAGCGTTTTCATCGACTTATAGATCCAGGATCGAAACCTTGGAGGAGTGTAATTCTTCAACCTACTTTCGGGCAGCCTATCGGCCCCACTCAACTCACAATGAATATCAAGAATACCATGAATTTATTTTACATACATGATTCTAGGGTTATGAATCGATGATGGAGGATTGCCGACATCAACGGTTGGTAGAATGCCAACGTACTATGTCGTCAACCGAGCGAACAGTAATTAATAGCATATTAATGGAATCACCCATACCTGAGCTAGCAACGTAGGATTCAAGGGTTACACAGCGTACAGCTAGGAGGAGTATCGTCCAACGATACATGCCAGCCAAGACTCATTACCATTTTCATCAACCAAGATCACGTGGAAGGATGGAGTGGCACTACATCTCGTCTTTCCACTTTGGAGCATTGAATGTCAACCAGATCCTGACAAACCTTGCCATTATCAATTCATTCTGTCGACTTTTTCATGAATGCATGGATACGATATCATATAAAAAAGGATTGGATCATGAAAACATAGTATAGGTCTAACATTGCTTAGCATTAGATTCCTAGTGCGATTTTATATCATGCATTTGTGAATAATATAGTTTAAACTTTGCGTAGTATAATTTCATATGTCTATTATAACATACAATTGTTTATAGTATAGTCGCAATACTGTTTACATTATTCCATACAATGTTTATGGTATCGTTTAACCATATTGATAGCAATAGTTTTGATTATAATCTATTATGTTTATGTCACATTAGCATTGCAATTATATATATTAATTTATATATTGCAATGCATGGATTATATTTTGTAATGTTATATTATTTCATAATTTCTCAAATAGAAATTATTCATATATTACTTTTGTAATGTTATAATGTTATGAAATCATTGTATTGTTTCAAATAAAAATTATATATGTTATTGCAATATGAAAGACTATAACATATATTTTATATGTATAAAACATATAGTCCATCGACTAGGCACATTAATATTATCTTTCATATAATATTGTATTTCGTAAATGTGTAGAACTTGGGATTTCTACACTCTGTCTCTTTTAGCCTTTTTATAAACTTAGAATAAAATAAATAGAATGATAAGTCTATAGCTTTTATGAGTACTTTTGGATTTACTAAATTGACTTTAATGACGATATTACACAATCATT
The DNA here is from genome assembly GCA_027924585.1 of Larix kaempferi. Lineage (NCBI taxonomy): Eukaryota > Viridiplantae > Streptophyta > Pinopsida > Pinales > Pinaceae > Larix > Larix kaempferi. The sequence continues at coordinate 9,230,490 of BSBM01000797.1, forward strand.
AATTGTAGCATTTTAACATGTACTTGGACGTTGCAAAACAGAACTTGGAAGAGTATCGGAAACCATCTTACAACCAGATTAGGATTGAGAAACCATACCTCCATCTTTTCCAAGTCGTCGCAAGAAAGTACTTAACACTCAATTCTTTTACATTGACGACGAACTTAAAAGAAAACAAGTACTTCTATTTTATTTTTATACTGTCTTGCAGAATATCTTACCTGCGGTCTGCACATGAAAACAATTTCAACAGCCTTAGATAAACGTAGCTAAGTAAGCTCCAGGGTGTCTCGTAGGACCCCTTCGTCAAACAAACAAACAAACTATCAGTACTATTTCAAAGCTATTCTTTCAATACCAGCTGTATGCATTTCCTTAACTCAAACAAGTCAGAATTATTGTACTCATCTGCTTAATCAAAAGAGTCGTTATTGAAGTATTGAACATCTATTTAATAAAGTAGCTTTTCATTTACAATTAATTATTGAGAGTTATGACAGGACATCGTCATTAATTACATTAGTTAAGCCTTCATTTCATTTTGTTTTATTCCACATTAAATGAGTTTGTTTAATTTGGCTATTATAAAAAAAAAATTATTTTTGGAAATTTTGGGATGTTACACTTGTCCAAATATAAAACTTTACAATAAAAGTTAAGATAATGTTTTCTTCAAACATAAAATGTTTTAGCAAAGTGGTATGTTACAAATATTTACATATATTTCGAATTGGTGATAAGCCAACCATATGGTCCAAATAAAAATATATACATCATACATGCCTAGGCATTCACTAGTCGAGCCTTGGCCTTGAGCTCTACACTAGGAATCCATAATAACATATTTACATTATTTACATAATTTTGATTAAATACATTCCAAGTAAAAAATGGGGATATTACACCAAGAGAATCCTATTGCATATAGACTCCGGTTTCCAACAAACAACAATTGAAAGAACTGGTGAGGTCCAATGTTGAAATATGTCTTAAAGATTTGAACTACCATTGAGAATCCAAATTAGAGGTTTGTGAGGGTCTCCAATATAGAGAAGAGATCCATTGGGTAGAAAGAGAGGCAGAGCAAGTCCAGAGCATGAGTCCATACAACATGTTAGAGATTAAATTCATGAGAAATCCAGAGGAAACACTTCACCAAAGAGTCTTCAAGGGAGGAAGGCAACTTAAAAGGAAAAGGCCATTTTCTTTATCTATAGGAATGATTAGTTGTACTTGACACCCCATAGGTATTGGTCCAATATTTTTTATCACCACAGAACATGGCCATGAAATCAAGAGTCACTGAATCGCTCTCATGCATAGAGAGGATGTGTTATCAAGTTGTTGAATTAACCACTAGATGGGTATGGGGGTGGTTAGGTGTACCAGTATGCGAACTTGATATTGAATTCGAGAAGAAGAATCTTTTATTGAAAGGGGAAGAGTGCTTCTATCTCATAATTTGATATGGTTAGGACCAAGTTACAATTAAGGGAGAGATTAACATATTGATGAACCATGTAGGTTAAAAGGGTTCCTAGAGAATTTGTGAGTATGATGGATGGTACCAATTTATCTTGGTATATGGATTTTGTTTTATATGAACATCAATGAGCTATTGTTTGTAGTTAAACAAAGGAGAATAAGAAAGTTTGAGGATGAAGCCATAGTGAAGAAACCCAAGTAAGTGTGTGCATTGAAAATTAGTTTCCCTGTCATGATGTTTAGGTTATCCAAAACCACATGTTATGTTGAAAATATTATGGTGTTCTAAAACGAATTTATAGAAGAAGGTTTGTGATCATCTGAAACCACTTGTTGTTATAGATGGAAGTTCGTGGTCAACTAAAAATTACCTAATGTGATGCATGGTTCATGGTAAGACAAAACAACTTGTAATGGTTAGTGGTAAGCTGCAAAATCCCATGATGATTTATGATGCTGGGATGCTAGTAAAATGAATTAATACTAAATTCCAACCATATGAAATATGAAATCTAAATATGAGGAAAGCCAAAAGATGAAGATCACAAAAGATGAGGACATGACCCAAGATCAAAGTACAAGACAATAAAAACAAAAGTAAAATAGGAGATATAAACATTAAGGGGGAGTGTTATATATAATGTTTATCTTGACGAGAAGTAAGAACTTATGGATTAGGGACTTGTTAGATGAGTTAAATCAAGTGGTTGAGATATTCTCTCAACTTCTCCGTACTGAGTAGGAAAATCAGCTAAATCTATTGTTGTTTATATACTTTACTAAATGAATGAATGCCATGCAAGCTAATTTAGTTTTCTATTTACTCTCTCTGTCTCAATTTCTTGTAGTTTCTTTGTTGTGTCTATTTGCATATGCATTTTAATGGAAACCATTATGCTTCAATGGCTACGTGGCTATTTTAGTAAAGGATAATGTATTCTTTAATATAGCTATGTAGATTTATTTCGTGAGCGTATTCCTCCTTAAAAAATAGAGAACCCCATCAACTCTCTTTTCCTTGCATCTTTCAATGAGTTGTTACAATATTGTAGTAAACTTATATTTTCTAAAAATTTCTCGATTGTTGATAAAATATTAGCATAATCATTTGTTTAATACAACATAGAAAAGAAAACATCACAACAATATTTTTGTTACTTGCATTACCACATAAATTTATTAAATATATAAGAGAAGACTTCTTTAGAAAAACCTAGCAACAAATTACTTGTCTAGATGCACTGCACTGATTTTGACTCTGTCAATCTCCAGACTCATAAAATGCTAACAAATTCTTAAGATGTCAACAAACAACTAATGGGAGTAATTACAATACTCTAACACTCCCGCTCAATTACTACCACTAAACAAATGATCAAATTGGTACTAAAACATACTATCTCTAACGCTTACCAAAAAAATCTACAATGTGAATGTTTGCTAGGCTATGTCTGAACTAGGATTACATGCACTTACAAACATTTGGAAAACCTATGCTCTACTACATATTGCTAATTCTCCTGCTTTTTTTCTTCCCTAGACTCCACATTTTAAAATATGAAAATATTCTCTTCCTTTTAAGCTTCGCCTTTACCTTAATATTCTTCTTTAGAATTATCAATACCTTCTCAAGTTCCTTGGGCCTTCTATCACCAGCTTTAGCTCTACAAAATTTTCTTCAACCAAGTTGTCATCATTCAAACACTAAATTCCTTTCGTACTAAACATTGCAATCTCAATCTTCATTATTTCGAATTCCTATAGTGCGGGCATGCCTAAAACCCACTTGTTGTTATCATCGTGTGACATACTATCATCCTCATATTTTTCAACACAACTCAACAATTGTTAATAAAATTAGATATCTTCAAGACTGGACACCTCATAGATATCTTATTAATAGGATCTTCAAGAACAAGATGACAATCTGTCTTCATATCATCTTTGCCAGTTCGATTTGCAACAGTGTTCATGACTCCCTTTATCTCTTCTTCAACCTTTCTCTTTGCAGCATCTTCAATTTGGTTACATTCTTTATCTTGTATGCTTGCAAAATCAAATTCAAACTATTAGTAAAATGAACTATACTCCATGAAACATCTTCGTTATCCATTATATTGGCCATTAATTTTTCTATCAAATCTTCTCTGCCTTCTTCATCTTTTTCTTTTGTTTTTCAACTATTTCATATGCAACTTTAGTTATATTTTCCTCTACTTTACCATTAACTCCAATATCGTCTTCATCTTCATTATCCATTTGGACAATGCCTGATTTATACATCATGTTCTAGATTCACTTGATGAAGGCATACTACTTCATCGATAGTTTCTTCATCAACAATAGACATTGCTAAATTCACCAAAGCACTGGCTTCATTGCCAACTTCACCATCATAGGTTGCTACATTGGTAGCTTCAACTGGAACTTCTATATATTTGTCGCTGTCCTCCACATGTGCATCTGTGCAGTGGGATTCACTTGGTGCTTCATTGACACCTTCATCACCAGAGGATACTATATTGACAACTTCATGTCCATCATTATGATTGTCACCCATTTGTGGTTCAACATATAATGAGATTCACAAAAAAATATATGTTCTTGCTCTAATCTACACATAGAGTCTTCAAAATCTTTTATCAAATCTGTTGCTATATATTCACCTTCAATTTCTTGAACTCCCTCATTCTTTGATACCACATGAAAAACACAGAATAGGTAGAGAAAACACTTTAACAATCTTCTCATTACTTACATTACCACATAAACTAATTGCACCAAGTGAAACGAGGTGCTCTACATCCTAGTATGGGGGAGATGTTGTAACGTGTATGATGTAACGTTACATTTGTTACTAACAAAATAATTAAAAAAATCATGTCGGCTCATAAAATAAAAAATTATGGAAAGTATTTAAAAAAAATCCATGTTGGTTCATAAAATAAAATATTATGAAAAGTAATTAAAAAATAGATGTTCATTTATAAAATAAAAACTTAAAACTTAAACCCAGATCTATCAATCAAGAGAGATCCAATTTCTTGAGTTTATATTTTAAGAAAGAAATACACCTCAAGAAATTGGATCTCTCTCGGTGCTTGATAGATACGGGTTTAGGATGGATCTATGTTAGTTAAATAAATAGGAAGACATTTCTATAAAAAAAAGCTTCTCTTAATTTTAAATATATCAATCTTGGTACTCACAACGAGCTAACAACATATTGACATGTCACGCGTAGGGTACTTTGAATGTTTTGGCGTGGAGGGAGCAAGCTCGCTTTTCAGTACCTTTTTATCTAAACAAGCACTCATCATATGATGGATCTAACTAGTATCTTCTTCATGCTCTAAGGGATAGTATAACTAGTATACTTAATTCGATGGGGATTTAAAAGAAGCAGAGAAACAGAATCATATTTTCATAAGTGTTATTTGTTTGAGTTTTGAATCTCTCGATTGAGAGATAAAGGTATAATGTTGTTTTACTAATCTGATCATCGGAAAATGGAGTTTTTTTTAAGAGAATCACGTTGGTGAAATGATGAAGTTTTAAGCTTATCGTAAATGATCACTTTCAACCGAAGTTTTCTTTATTTTTTCGCTCTCCATCTCCCCCACAATATAAATCGGAGAGGCAAACAATACAGTCAACCCTAAAATAAAAATGAAAAGACCAACTGCAAACAAACAAATCCAAACGGAAAACCCAAAATAAGGAGGCATGGACATTCAGAACGAACAAATCACATTAATGCCAGGAGTGTATGTATTTTACATTGCCATCTGTTCTAAGTTGCAAATAGAAATGAGATATTTTATACATTTAAAGGGTTTTTGTTCAATAACACATTTTCATACATACCAAGAGTAGCAAAGTGCTTAAACTTAGCATTGAAAAGATATTGTAATCAAAATTGTTTAAAACTATGATGTTATGTTAAATAAAAATAAAAATATTATATTAATTTAAATCTAAAACTAAATATATCAAATACCAAGAGCAATCAAATATTTTGTAATGTAATTTTTTCTTAATGTTTATGATAGAAAAATTTATTCCTAAAAATTTAGATCCATCAATTCCACTCCATATAACTTTGAAAATTGTTACATATAAAACACTCCAAACGTGGTGGACTGGAATTACAGGGACGAATGAGATTAGAGTGGGAATTAGAAACAGCAAGGCCAGCCTGGCCACCATATGGAATTATCCGAGCCAGCGGAGGCACGATATGGAATGTTCAGCTAACAATTTACTAGCGTAAGGGCCTCAAGAATAGAAACATCAAGAAATGGATCGATTTGATCCATCCACTCCAGATCCTTCATTAAAAATCCAATTAAAAAAACAACCAGTCTGCCTAATTGAGGAACCTAATCTGTTATGTAATTTTTGTTAATTTTCTTAATTTGGTATGTAATTTTTGTTAATTTTTTTGTTACATAGATAAGTGTTTAGATATTATTTAAAATTTTGGACTTCCTTAAATTAATTAACAAGATTATTGAATTTAAAATTAGTTTAATGTTTAGTCTTTATTTAACAACGAACTATCTTCACAAAACTAAATAGTTAACTAATATATTAATTGTGAATTAGTTTATATATATCCTTTATTCAAAATTCTTCCCTACTTGTGTTTATATAATTTAAACATCATTTACACATGAAACATGCGTTTTTATATTGATTACGTTCCATGATTAATATGATTTAAGTTAACAATGTTCAATCTTGAATATAGCACTTGGATATTATGTTTGAATTGTTAGTTACCTATGTATATTCTTTCATTAAATAAAAGAGTAAATATATTTCAATTCCTTAACACATCCATGGGAAAAATAAAAATGAAATAACAGTAATATCAGAATAACAGAACGGAAAGCACGCATTTGACATAAGCTTTCCCAAGTTTAACGAAACAGAAATATATTATTATTCGGTATCTACATATGCTTTAAGATCATATGTACAGATGTATTATCCAGTATCTACAGCTTCTTGAGAATCATCTGTACAAAATCGAAAATTACTTACAGTATCTACAGTTTCTTTATAATTGTCTGTACAAAATCGAAAATCATATACAGTATGACATTTATTTTAAGTCTAGACTGAAAAGAAAAATGCTAGCTATGCAAATGCAGTTTTTATATGTACGGTGGTGGCTGTAATAGGGTAGTAATACTATAAAAGTCCTCTGTATGTATGCAATGATGAGCCAGTTAAAAAAGCAGTAGTTGACAAACAAGATGAGATGGAATCACACAGAAGGAGAGCAAGGTGGCTTTTAAGTGGAAGGAGCTGTGATCCTACTGATGGGTATGGCTATAAGGGGCGTTGCCATTTCACATGATAGTTTAAGCATCTCTGTGAGGTCCACTGGGTCGTTTGGAGAAGGCAGCCATGTGAATTGATGAACCAATTTAGCGACCCACAGGTGAACCATCCGCAGGCCAAGGGTCTTGCCTGGGCACACTCGCCGACCTGCACCAAAGGGCGCAAGGCGCAGGTCGTTTCCTCGGACGTCAACATGTTGTCCACCTTCCGAGGGAAGAAACCTCTCCGGACAGAATTGATGAGGCCGTTCCCAGATGTCCGGGTCGTGGGTAATGGACCACATGTTCACCATGGCTGTCGTGCCCGCCGGAACGCACATACCGTTTGCCATATGCCAATCCTCCGTGCAGAGGCGGGCCCATGATAATAGAGGCCCCGGGGGATGCATCCTCAGAGACTCTTTTACTACCGCTTGTAGATATGGGAGCTTCTCGATGTGGTTCTCAGTTAGGGTTACCTTGCGCCCGACGACTCCGTCTAGCTCTGCGTGAAGTTTGCCTTGCACTCGTGGATTCAATAACAGCTCTGCCATTGTCCATTCTGTAAGCAAAGCGGTTGTGTCTGTGCCGCGGAATATCATTTCCTGCATCGATGTCCAAAAATAAGAGATGAAACTTTGAATTCTTAATTCGAACACAATTATAATTTATAAAAGGAATCGTATCGTGTTTAGTTATTATACCCATAGAACTGCGATCATATCATCGTCGTTGAGCTTGTCTTCTCCTTGGAGCGAAAGTAGGACGTCCACAAAGTCGCAGTCGGTCGTGTCGTGCCTCTGTCGGTGCTCGTCGATGATGTCTTTAACAAACGATCTGACACGTGGGACAAGCCGAGCGCAGCGGCTGTGGATTCTGAGTGGGTCAAGAGCTCTCAGCCATGGCAGATGATCAGCCCAGTTGAATGCTCCCAGGAGCTCGAATCCCTCATCCACCATCTCACGGAGATTCTTCTCAGTCTCGGCATCGAGGGACCGTTGCCCGAAGACGCTTCCCATTATATTATTAAGGGCCGCTTTCTGGAGGTGTCGTCGGAGCTTAACGGCGCCACCGTTAATAACAAACTCGTCTTGTATGTCGGAAAGCATTGTCGTGCAGTCCGTCTGACGACCCATTTCATGGGCCGCAATTCGGCGCGGAGCGAAGAGATGTGTAGCAGAAATTCTCCGCAGGAGTCGCCAGTACTTGCCGTTGGGCGCAAATCCCATCGCCCTGCCGAACATCAACTGCTGAGCGGATTGTTTGAGGGGTCGGTCAGCGAAGTGAGGGGAGCTAAGCAAGTCTCTGGCCACCTCAGGATCCGATGTAATCACGGCTGGCGTTTGGCCCAAGCTAAACGCCATGAGCTTTTTGGCGCCATGAATACGAGCCAGACATTCGAGCTTGCGATGAGCCAGACGTACGCTCATGTCCACGAGACTTCCGATTATAGGCCATCCTGTGGGACCAGGTATGGCAACGCCTTTCTTGTGTCTTCCAGCCCATGCACAGCCTCCAGGGCTGAACCAAGATACCGTAGCAGCAAAAGCACAAGCGATAAGCAGTGATATATAAAGAGGCCACTGGCCCCATCCAGAAATATGGTCAGTGGAATGTAAGAAATAATCAGGCACAACATTCTTTTTAAGAAAAGGAATGGCATATACCCACCACCCTCCTGTTGCAGAGGCTTCAGGAGTCTGCATTGCATAAGAAATAGAAAACGATACGATGGAATGAATGGAAAGAAATTAAATGGGAGGATGGTGTATCATAACTGGACGACCTAGGAGGAGGAGGGCGAGATTCAATGGGAGGAGGATGATCTTTTATAACTTACAACTGAAGACCGAGGAGAAGGAAAATGTGGGGAAATACGTGGAAGGCGGCTGCATGTGTAGGGCCGACCCTTCACAGTCTTGACCTGACGCGAAAATGTGAGGGAAATAACACGATATGAAAGGGCTGCCATATGAAAGGGTGGCGCGGTAATTTTAGGCGTGGGATAACTGGCACTCAAATGGTCTCGTTTTTCGGTGATTTGTTCTTTAGATTTGGTTATAAAAACAGGTAGAATTGTAGTTTCACTTCATTTACTGCGGAATGAAACTGTGTTTTTAGAGATTTTAACCCATTTTAAAACGACTTAAATCATGGAAATTCCAAAAAAATAAAGAATTGTACCTGGCTGGAAAATTTTCTGTCACCAGCAAAAGCGACTTGAGTACCGGTTATCACACACCTTAATTTTATAGACCAACGACACTAGTAGATTTCTTCTTTCCAGAGGGAATCTCAACTCCACTGAATGATCAACACCTCAGCTTAGATAGCTCCAAAAAAATCATTTTCATGGATTGGCATTTCATTCCATTCCATTCTGACCGATAACATCAATATCGTCAGTATGAAACAGATTTCTAAATATTTTCTCTAGTAAATTGGAAATGGGTTGGCATTTCATTCCTTCCATTCCGATCGATCACATCAATATTCTCAGTATGAAAGAGATTTGTAAATATTTTCTCTAGTAAATTGGAAATGAAAAGAAACACGGTGAAAATGATAAGCGAAATGTACCTAAAATATTAATAAAAATAAAAATAATAATCACGAATGAACATGTTTAATGCCCCTCGAATTAAATGTTAACATTGTATTTAAAATAATGCAATTTCGTGGTGTTCACGTTAACTCGTTCCTTGCAAACAAGAAACTCTACATGTCGACATATAGTTATTCCCGTTAAACAACGTCATAGGATTATAAAACAACGTCAATGTATGGCGACTCGTTTTGTCTCGTTATAGAGTCCTCTATGTGTGGAGATTCATATAGTGATTGCTCACCAGCATGGAAATTCCTTTTTCGTTTTCTATGGTTTATGATTTTGATTTTTGTTTTCTATTTGAGGTTTATATGTATGGTAGGATCCCACTATATTAGAGACTTGGTTGTCATCCTCTTTATTTCCAATTTTCTATTAGACCATGGCCATGGCAAATCAGATTCCAAGCATCTTGGATAAGAAAATCACTCCTCTCTTCCCGAGGGTAAGGAGATGCTTTTTATGGAGTATGATTTGGCTGAAACTTTTAAGAGATGGTGTTTGAACCATAAAGCCTCATAACTTTAATGGGAAGAACATTATTTATGAATAGTGCACTAATACTTAAACTTCTTCATAATAACTTTAATGGGAAGAACATTATTTATGAATAATGCACCGATCCTTAAGCTTCTTCATCTTCTATGTTTATATATTTATATTTATTTCTATATTTTCTTCATCTTGTATGTTTATATATTTATATTTATTTCTATGTTTAAAAGACTTAATATTATAGAGGAATTTGTATTTTATGTGTTTAAAAGGATTTAAGACAAGTTTATATTTTAAGGGTTTTAAAATTGTTGGATGTCATGTTTGAATTTTGAGAAACATTCAATGTGAATTATCTTCTTCATTTTTATATTTTTTTTATTGACTTAATTTTTTATGTTAATGATAACTTTTTAATATTGTTTGTTTAGATTAATTTATTCATCTAACCTTCAAAGTTATTAATAATTTCTTAATATTGTTTGTTTGGATTGATTTAACCTACCAAAGTTAATTGCAACAACATTGGAGTGTTTTTTTAAAGGTTCTTTGAGATAAAATATTCTTATGGGTTTTATGGGGATTTATTATTTTGTTGGATGGAAGGTTTGAATTTTGAGTATGATATTTTATAGGCACCTAATTTTAATTATATTTTTCAATAAACCTTTGAATTGGTCTAATACATTTTAAGTTATTAATAACTTTTTGATATTTTGTATTTATCTAATTATTTGTAATAATATTAAAAAGTTTTTGGATAGCAATATTGAATTTTTTTTAATAGAATAATATTAAAAGAGTTGTATCTAAATAGTAACGCACAAATTTTACTAATAATTTATTAATATTTTTTTATTAATCTACTATTTTACATTATTGATAATAACATTAAAAAAAAATTGGGTAACCACAATAAAAAGCTTTTAGATAGAATAATCTTAAAATAATTGTAACTAACTAGTAAGATGCAATAACATCTATTTTTTGGATTGATCCAATCTTCTAAGTTATTGGTAACAATATTGAAAGGATAGATTAATTATAAAAAGATTGTAATTAAATAGTGATTTCAGAGGTAAGGTTACACTAAAATAAGCCAAAATTATTAGCTTTGTTTTTAATTTTCTTTTTTTATCCATGTATTATTTAGTATGTTTTTATAGTTTTGATTACATTAATCTCTATTTTTTAATTTACACTAACATAAAATAAAATATTAGTTTTGGTTTTAAGTTTCCTTTTTTTATCCATATATCATCTTAGTGGCTATTTATTGTTTTGATTAAAACTCATCTCCTTTTTATGGTTTAGCAAGAAACATAGTTATATCACCTAATTTAACACCAAAGTTTTCTAACTAAGAAAAGGTTGGTATTTTCTCAAAAAAAAAAAAAATACCAATGGGTGAAAATGATACACTTGACTCAATTTTCACAAATTTAAACATATTTCTTTTATCTTAAATGAAATCTCTTATTTTCCCTCACAAATACTCTCATTCATTTCTCATTTCAAGTCCCTCACAAATACTCTCATTCTTTTCTCATTTAAAGTGAAAATATGAAAATGAATAACAATTTAATATTTTTTTTACTAGGATGAAAACTATAAAATTCTCTATTTCCCCAATTTTAAATGTTCAGATTTTTATTTTATTTTTTAGATTTATAGTTTGAAATAAATAACACATATTTCATTAAATGTGAGAGGTATATAAAATGAAATTGACAAAAAATTGCATAAACCTTCTCATTCTTACTTTTGATTCTTGATTCAAGTCGGGTCATAAGATAAAAAATTATGGGAAATATTTTAAAAAAATCCATGTTGGCTCATAAAATAAAAAATTATGAAAAGTAATTAAAAAAATCGATGTTATAAAATAAAAACATAAAACTTAAATGGAAGAGATCAAATTTCTTGATTAAAAAAAAAATACAACTCAAGAAATTGGATCCCTCTCGGTGCTTGATAGATCCAGGTTTAAGATAGATCTATGTTGCTTAAAATCTAAGCTATACAAACTTTTAGTGACATTATCACATTACTATTGTATATGTTACTACGATTAACTATTTTAATTATGATTAATACAATTTGTTCTACTAGGAAGTGGGCACCTTGTCATAATAATTTTATAATTTGTATATTTCTATTAAAAATTAGTCTACTTGAAAATTGTATACCTATAAAGTTATTCAATAATATTAATAATTTATATGTTATTAAATTATTAGTCATTTTAATTATATTTATATATTATAGGAGGTTGATACCATTTTAAAGTGACCTATAAAGCTACTTAATACATGTATACTAAAAGTGTGTTATTTTAACTTTTTGTCATAGCAATATTTTATATGTTGAGAACTATGTTTTATTATAGGAGGTTAACGGTCTTCTAGGGTTCATATGAGATATATTATATATGACTATTTCAAGTGTCCACTATTTATTTATGATGTGTTTGAACATATTATATTGAAAAAAGCACTAAATTTTAATTACTTTTAATATAGGTATTTTTTTAATTGTATTATTAAACTTGGATAATCAAGTTTAATATATTAAGAAATATGGTACATTAGAGATTAATGAGTTATTACAATATAAACAAATATATATATATAATTATTATTTTTTAGATATAAAAAAAAGAAAGTGATTCTAATTATAACAAGTGTTTATGATCTATATTTTTAATGATGATTGATTTTTTTCAAAGTGAATGAATAAAAATTCCTTAACTAAATACTATATAAATATATAATGTTGAAAGAAATATTCCCCTAAAATTTTGTTTCCTTACATTATTTTTATTATATATTTATATTTATGTATTAAAAGAAAATTTCATTTAGATTTGCCTCATAAATAATAGATTGTGTAACAAAATATTTATTAACAATTTTAATTTTTAACACTCACTATGTGTTGCGTTTGTATTTAGTATATGTTATTAAATTAATACAAGGCTGGTGTCGCGTTGCTATTTAGTATATGTTATTATATTAATACAAGGCTGGTGTCGCTTTAGAGTTACATTTACTAAATTCATTTGATGGCATAATATTTTCTTCATTACACTAACATTTTGACATAGTAAATTCTTGTATGTGTTAATCATGTGTTAATATTAAATTGTGTATGTGTTAATATTAGAGGTTAGCATTATTTTAGAGTTAAGAAAAAACATTTCGTAAATTAAGGTGTGTGATTTAATAAATAAAATAAAATAATTCTTAATTACGATAGCAACAATGAAGTAAAATTTCATTTATATACAATGTAATAAGGAATAAGTAAAACCCACTTGAATTATTGCAAATATCAATATTTATTCATAATTGATTTGAATGTATCCTATTGAAAATAATATTCATTATATATTCCAATATATTTCTTCTAAACATGATCCAGAAGATATTGTTTTTAAGTGCATCACTAGACATGTTTATCCATGTTTGGTGTAATTAAAAGTTACATTAATTTATAGAAAACATTGAAAAATTAAATATTGAATGGTTTCATGTAAATCACATAAATTATCATCATATGAATACATTTAAATTGAATCAAAATTTACATATATGTATTATATAATATAAAAATACTCAAAAAATAATATGATCGGAATGTTTTATATACAACAAACATTGAAATTTGTTTCTTCAAGTTTTGTGACATTTTGATATGGTTCTTATTATTGTTTTAATATTTTTATCCTTGTATGTTCCCAAACAACGCTTCATTTGTTTCTTCAAGTTTTGTGACATTTTGATATGGTTTTTATTATTGTTTTAATATTTTTATCCTTGTATGTTCCTAAACAACGCTTCAACAAATAAGCCTTAACATGAAGAGGATCACTTCCAAATAATATCTACTAACCATTGATTCGTTATCTAACTAGTAACATATTTCTTTTTTCAAAGTCATTCACAAGATTGAATGTTTTCTTTCGTTTGTTTCACTTGGGTCCAACATATATCCATTGACCTATCACATTATCAAAATTGTCATCCATAATACTTGATATTACATGGAATGTGTGTGCAAACTAATGAGGGTCTCTTTTGACATATTAGATGCAATAGAAAACTGGAAAGAAAAAGTCATCTCTCAACTTTTATGGATATTTTGAGACATATGCACAATGAATCTTGTGATGAGTAAAATCGATAAAATGTAGGAAATTGAATAATGTTTCTGAATATATAATTTTTTTCTATTGAAAATATTCTTATTGTTTTTAATGTTCTTAGATTTTTATATGTAGTTATTTGATATAGCATGAATTTTCTTGGGCTCTATAGGCCATTTAGCCTCTTTGTTTATGTAATTTGGAGTAGATATGAGTTCCACTTGATGTTTTTTTTTACTTGTATGCACCCTTGCTATATACATGAGAAACTTTGCATATTTGTGAATAGTGGTCTGGATTCACAAGGATGCTCATGAATATATATGTATCTAGTGAAAATGATTTTAATTTTTTTATGAATAATGGGGTTTAATTTTTTGGGGCATACAAATGACTGAAATTATGGTTTAAATTTGTTTAAGGTATACAAATGACTACAAATAGATAATTTCGAAGCAAGGATTTTGATGAAATTACCCGATATGGACGAGATCGATGGATGCCTTTGGTTGAATATGTTACTTATATTCTCTCTATTTGCATTCGTGATTACCTTGCTATATGCCTATAACTCGATGTTTCTCGATGTCATCGAGGAAATGATGGACATGGGCCAATTTAGGGCTTAAAACATGGTTTACAAATCACATATGTGATATTTCCCTACATAACAAGTACACCTTTTGCTTCTAAAAAATGAGTATGCATTATGAGCCCTTCTGAATTTGGAGTAGATTCTCTTACAACCACTTAGAAACAAAAAAGGGAGGAGGAGGCTATAGGTGAAGAAAATTCAAAGATGCAGGCTGATTTCGCTCAGTTCAACAATGAATTTGATAGGGTAACGACATAGTTGACTGAGAAACTAAATTTCTTGAAGGAAAACATTATTTTATCGAGAGGTATCTCTCATACCACTATAGACACTTTGGATCCATCACGGATCCATATTTATCCAAAGGAAAGATGTCTATGCTCATTGTCAATGATAAGGGCACCTTAAACCCTATCCCAAATGCACTATTTATCCTAGAAAGTATTGATACTCCTTCTCCTCAAGAAATGAGGAAGACTTTTCAAGATGCAAAGGAGGATCGAAATGTTGATTATAAAGGTGGTAACATAGTGAAAAACTCTTACTTTGGGTCATCATTGTCAGATAAATATATTACATAATCCCATACAAGAGTAACAGGACTAGCAAGTAGCTTATTTCCCATTCCAGGAACAGAAAATGTGGTTACGAGAGGGAGGAAATCACACATGGAGTAGGCTAAGTTGGAGCTATAAAAGGAGGTCATAAATGGAAGACAACAAACTATGCATGGGGCCCTTAGTAGAGAAACCCCCATAAAAGGGTAAAAGATGGAAGTCTTCTTCAACGAGGGAATCTCCTCCTGGAAATCTAAGTTCTTCCATGAGAAGGATCATACACATTCAAAAAATCCAAATGATCGATTTAAATATTTTTGAGAAGCAATAAGCTATAATGTAGTTTGTGTTACTTACCAATGAATGGAGGGAAACATAAGAGACCCAACCCATGGCCAAACCACATGAGTGACCCTTAAGATCAGTAGAGATAAAGGACCAATCCATGAAATTCTTCTTAAGTATCCTTAAGGTCAACTTGGCTGAAACCATAGAATATTTTTTATAGGCAACATGCGCATAGTTTTTTTTCACTAGGTGCGTCAAGGAACATTGTTTTGAGGCCGTCCCTCATCTTATCATATTGTGCACTAGCACAAAATGGGTAATTAGTGATTAAAAATGACTAAATCTTAGAGATAAATAACTAAACATGAAACGAAAACCACTAAAAACAAATTATGAGTCTCTTATCACATGACCAAATTAGTCATTTATCAGTTAGCCATTAATTGCTTGAATTACTTAGGCATCTTGTAATATATTTAGATGCTTATTTAATAATTAATTGTCACTATTTAATCATTTATTTGGTCATTAATTGTCGCTATTTAGTAGTACATTTAGCCATTTATTTGGTAATAAATTTAGTCATTTATTAGTAGTACATTTAGTCATTTATTTGGTTCTTATCTTCCACCATTTTTACGTCAATAAACATATATATTTTAACATTGGGGGTGGGTGGGGGTTCTAGAATTTTAACTTTCTAAATCTGACCCGGATTAAGAAATCCCAAATATTCTTCTTCACATCCATTTTTTAATGGATCAGATTTAATAAGTTAATGTTTTTTCCAGTTATCATGTTAAAACGAGGGAATTAAGAAATAGGTTGCGACATTGAGTGCTCTTGAATCATAATCGCTCCAGTCCTCGATGTGTTGTATATGTTCGCTCCCCTCTTTGCATGTGTTTATCCATGGTTGTTTAATGAATATGAAGAGCACCTTTAATTGGTTGCATTTAATGAATAAAAGATGTTGTTTAATTCATGTAATCCACCGTTGTTTGATGAATATGGTCTAAATTTCTCAAGAACATGGCCTTCGGGGGAATGGATTTGAGAGCGACATGGGTGATAAATTCGGTTGTTCCCGCAACCACAATCATTGTAGTGGTTGGTGGGATTTGCATGAAGAATTTTATTATGAAAAGGAGTTTCGTACTTCTGAGAGGGTTTTTTTTGCATAGATGGACCTAGATCTGGACGTTGTAGTGAGATATGCTTACCTAGAAACTTCACGACGAGCTGAACAACACAGTTAAAACTTGGAGTTGGATCTACAATGCAAGATGTTGTAAAACAAGAGTTTAGACTCCGACCATAGGCGCAACTTGTCATTGCTCACTCCGACAACTTTTATCCTAAAACTTAACTAATGCTTAATTCATATTTTATATTTCTTTTTCTGTTCATAAACGTTGTTTGTGTTCATATTTTGTATTTTAATACTAGTGAAACTTTAGATATTTTTTCTAAAGAAAAATAAAGTATTGTCTCTATTAAGTTTAAATTAATTTTCTTTAGATTTTGTCAATAATTTATATCAAATTACCAAGGAAATCAATTATATTCTTTTATCAAACAACCATGCATTTCTACAACTATAGATATCATAATGAGATGGATAAATATTTTATACACCCATCTTTACTAATTCACAAATGCACACCAAAACACTTTGATTCACTATCTAGAATACCTTGGACTTGGGCAATGTACATTTTCAACTGTCTTAGAATGCACGTCGAGAAACATGTGGAAATATTAAGTTCTAACAATTCACTTTTTTAAGTCATGGGTTGTCTTAGAATGAAGGTGAAATGAGAACAATGTTGAAATCTTTAATTGAGTGTACAATATTCTTCACCTTCGTTTATCATGCAGGTAGGACCACAGTCGTTGGATGTTTGCAACAGAAGCATGTGGAAGTTTTTAATTATGGATTCGATTCAATTTGTAACCATTTCTTCTTATTATTAATGTGTTAAGTAAAAAAGATGATTTATTTAATAAATTATATATATTTATATCTATATATATATATTGTTTGCTTTAATGCTTTTTGATTTGTTAAACTAACCTTTGGTATGAGAAACCATAACCTTTGGTATGAGAAACCACAACTCATGATTGAATTTAGATGTAACCTCCCTCCCTTTACTCTACCAGAATTTGACTAAATTATATTCAATTAAATTTATAACAAATATCATATTTATTTAATGGAATACATTCTTTTAATTTATAATCAATACTTTTCATTATTAAGTTGGTAATTCTTTTAATTTATAATAATAGTTTTCATTATTAAGTTGGTAATTGGAAAATATATGAATTGAACCAATGTTAATTTTTTATAAATAAAAAGTAAATTATTATTTTTTAAATTACACGACTACATATACAGTTAAGTTGGTAATTGAAAAACAAATGAGTTGAATAAATGTTATTTTTGTATATATGAAAAGTATATTATTTTATATTACATATACATATACATTTAAGTTGGTAATTGAAAAATAAATGAGTTGAATAAATGTTATTTTTGTATATATGAAAAGTCTATTATTATTACAATATATTTTAATTAATCAAAATATTATATAATATTTAATATTAATAATTAATAATATTATTATATATTGACATCAATAATATTATTAATTTAAACTTTATAATAATAATAATAATAATAATAATAATATTATTGTAAATATTAATAATAATATTAAAATGATATTATTAATAATATTAATCATTAGTGTTAAGGTTAATAATATTAATATCAATGATTAATAATATTAATTATTATTATTAAGATTAAATTTAATGAACTATTATTAACATTAACGTTAATGATAATTATGATATCAAGAAATAATGATGTTAATCGTAATTTCAACTTAATATTGATCAACTCAAACATAATATAACCTTATAAAAATGTTTCATGAAACATGACCTTATATCTTTATAAAAATATTGCTCTCACTTATTTCATAGAATATTAAAACATGAATCTTACATTATTACTACTTCACTAAAATATGGTCAATATTACTCAAAGAGTGCTCAACCATGGTGTATTATAGTCAAAATTAACTTAATGTAAACAATGCCTATGCAAAGGTTAACCGTGGTTCAAAGTCACCCCTTCTTAAGATTCAACTATGGATTCAAGTCAACCATGCCTAAATAATAGTCAACTATATTTCAAGCAAGGTTAACATTGCTTAAAGAATGGTCCACCATGATTGCACCGAGACGAGAGAGGTGCTTTACACCCGAGTATGGGGGAGATGTTGTAACATTCCTCCCTAACAAAATTAAAAATTAAATATTAAAACAGTTCATGTCGGCTCATAAAATAAAAAATTATGGAAAATACTTTTAAAAAATCCATGTTGGCTCATAAAATAAAAAAAAGTATGAAAAGTAATAAAAAAAATCGATGTTATAAAATAAAAACATAAAACTTAAATCCAGAAGAGTTCAAATTTCTTGATTTAAAAAAGAAAAACCTCAAGAAATTGGATCCCTCTCAGTGCTTGATAGATGCGAGTTTAATATGGATCTAAAATCTAAGCTATAAAAACTTTTAATGACATTACAACATTATCAAGTAATTTAATTATGATTAATATAATGTTCTTTACTAGGAAGTGGGCACCTTATCATACTAATCTTATAATTTATATATTTCTATTAAAAATTAGTCTACTTGAAAATTGTATAGCTATAAAGTTATTCAATAATATTAAGAATTTATATGTTATTAAATTATTAATCATTTTAATTATAATTATATATTATAGGAGGTTGATACCATGTTAAAGTGACCTATAAAACTACTTAATACATGTATACTAAAAGTGTGTTATTTTAACTCTTTGTCACAGCAATATTTTATATGTTACCCTTATAGTCTATAGTTTATATGAGATATATTATATATGAGAGTTATTTCAAGTGTCCACTATTTGTTTATGATGTGTTTGAACATATTATAGTGAAAAGAGCACTAAATTTTAGCTAGTTTTAATATTGGTGTTTTTTTTAATTGTATTATTGAATTTGATTATTCAAATTTGATATATTAAAAAATATAATATATTATAAATTAATGAATTATTAAAATATAAATAAATAAATATAATTATTATTTTTTAGATATAAAAAAAAAGTGATTGTAATTATAACAACTGTCTATTATCTATACTTTTAATGATGATTGATTTTTTCAATGTGAATGAATCAAAATTCCTTAACTAAGTATTATACATAAAAATATATATAATGTTGAAAGAAATATTCCACTAAAATTTTGATTCCTTACATTATTTTTATAATCATATTTATATTGATGCATTAAAAGCAAATTTTATCTAGATTTGCCTAATAAATGATAAATTGTATAATAAAATATTAACAATTGTGTTGCATTTGTATTTAGTATATGTTATTATATTAATACAAGGCTGGTGCCGCATTAGAGTTACATATACTAAATTGATTTTATGGCATAATATTTTGTTCATTACACTAACAATTTTGACATAGTAAATTGTGTATGTGTTAATCATGTTTTAATATTAGGGGTTAACATTATTTTAGAGTTAATAAGAAAAAAACATTTTGTAAATCAAGGTGTGTCATTTAACAATTAAAATAAAATTATTCTTAAGTAAAATAGAAATAATGAAGTAAAATTTCATGTATATACAATGTTAGAAGGAATAGGTAAAACCCACTTCAATTATTGCAAATACCAATATTTATTCGAATGATTTCAATGTATTATATTAAAAAGAATACTAATTATATATTTCAATATATTTCTTCTAGACCATGTCGAGAAGATATTGTTTTTAAGTACATCATTAGACATGTTTATCCAAGTTTGGTGTAATTAAATGTTACATTGATTTAGAGAAAGCACTGAAATTTTAAATATTGAATGGTTTTATGTAAATCACATAAAGTATCGTTATATGAATACATTCAAATTGATCCAAAATTCACCTATATGTATTACATAGTATAAAAATACTCAAAAAAATAATATGATTAGAATGTTTTATATACAACAAACATTGAAATTTGTTTCTTCAACTTCTGTGTCATTTTGATTTGGTGCTTATTATTGTTTTAATATTTTTACGCTTGTATGTCCCTAAACAACGTTTCAACAAATAAACCTTAACATCAAGAGTATCACTTCCAAATAATCTCCAGTAACCATTGATTCTTTATGTAACTAGTAACATATTTCTTTCCTCAAAGTCATCCATAGGATTGAATGTTTTTTTTGGTTTGTTTCACTTGGGTCCAACATATATCCGTTGACCTATCACATTCTCAAAATTGTCATCCATAATACTTGATATTATATGGAGTGTGTGTAAGTTAATGAGTGTCTATTTTTGACATATTAGATGCAATACAAAACTTTAAAAAAAAGGCATCCCTCAACTTTCATGGATATTTTGAGACATATACAAAATGAATCTTGTGATGACTAAAAAAGATAAAATGTAGGAAATTGAATGACGTTTCCGAATATATAATTTTTTTATATTGAAAATGTTCTTATTGTTTTTAATGTTCTTAATGTTCTTAGATTTTGATATGTAATTATTTGATGTAGCATGAATTTGTTTGGGCTCTATAGGCCATTTAGCTTCTTTATATTTGTAATTTGGAGTAGATATGAATTCCACATTATGTTTTTTTTACTTGTATGCACCCTTGCTATATACATGAGAAACTTTGCATATTTGCGAATAGTGGTTTGGATTCATAGTGATGCTCATGAATATATATGTATCTAGTGAAAATGATTTTAAATTTTTATGAATATTGGGGTTTAATTTTTTTGGGCATACAAATAACTGAAATTATGATTTAAATTTGTTTTTAATGTATACAAATGACCGCGAATAGATAATTTAGAAGCAAGGATTTTGATGAAATTACCCGATATGGAGGAGATCGATGGATACCTTTGGTTGAATATGTTACTTCTATTCTCCCTATTCGTATTCGTGATTACCCTGCTAGATTCCTATAACTCGATGTTTCTTGATTTCATGGAGGAAATGATGGATGCAAGCCAATTTAGGGCTTAAAACATGGTTTACAAATCACATATGTGATATTTCCATGCATAAAAGGTACACCTTTTGCTTCTAAAAAATGGGTATATGCGTTATGAACCCTTCTGAATTTGGATTAGATTCTATTACAACCACTTAGAAGCAAGAAACGAAGGAGGAGGCTATAGGTGTAGAAAATTCAAAGATGCAAGATGATTCTGCTCAGTTCAACAATGAATTTGATAGGGTAACGACATAGTTGACTGCGAAAATAAATTCCTTGAAGGAAAACATTATTTTATCGAGAGGTATCTCTCATACCACTATAGACACGTTGGATCCATATTTATCCAAAGGAAAGAAGTAAATGCTCATTATCAATGATAAGGGCACCTCAAACCCTATCCCAAATGCAATATTTATCCTAGAAAGTAGTGATACTCCCTCTCCTCAAGATATGAGGAAGACTTTTCAGGATGCAAAGGAGGATCAAAATGTCGATTATAAAGGTGGTAACATAGTGAACAACTCTTACTTTGGGTCATCATTATCAGATAAATGTATTACATGATCCCATACAAGAGTAACAAGACTAGCAAGCAGATTATTTCTCATGCCAGGAAAACAAATGTGGTTACGAGAGGGAGAAAATCACACATGGAGCAGGCTAAGTTGGAGCTATAAAAGGAGGTCATAAATGGAAGACCAAAATCTATACATGGGGGCCTTAGTAGAGTAGCCCCCCCAAAAGGGTAAAAGATGAAAGTCTTCTTCGATGAGAGGATCTCCTTATGGAAATATAAGTTCTTCCATGAGAAGGATCATACACATTCAAAAAATCCAAAAGATTGATTTAAATATTTTCAGAAGCAATAAGCTATAATGTAGTTTGTGTTACTTACCAATGAATGGAGGGAAACATAAGAGACCCAACCCATGGCCAAACCACATGAGTGACCCTTAAGATTAGTAGAGATAAAGGATAAATCCAGGAAATTCTTCTTAAATATCCTTAAGGCCACGTTGGTTGAAACCATAGAGTCTTTTTATAGACAATAGGCGCATAGTTGTTTTTCATTAGGTGCTTCAAGGAGCGTTGTTTTGAGGCCGTCCCTAAGCCTATCATATTGTGCGCTAGTACAAATTGGGTAATTAGTGACTGCAAAATGACTAAATTTTAGAGATAAATAATTAAACATGAAACGAAAACTACTAGAAACAAATTATGAGTATCTTATCACATGACCAAGTTATTCATTTATCACTTAGTCATTAATTGCTTGAATTGCTTAGGCATGTTGTAATACATTTAGCCGCTTATTTAGTCATTAATCGCCACTATTTGGCCATTTTTTTGGTCATTAATTGTCTCTATTTAGTAGTACATTTAGTCATTTATTTGGTAACAAATTTAGTCATTTATTTGGTAATAAATTTAGTCATTTATTAGTAGTACATTTAGTCATTTATTTGGTTCTTATATTCCACCATTTTTACATCAATAAACATATATATTTCAATATTGGGGGTGGGGTGGGGGTTCTTGAATTTTAACCTTCTAAATCATC
This sequence comes from Larix kaempferi, assembly GCA_027924585.1. Lineage (NCBI taxonomy): Eukaryota > Viridiplantae > Streptophyta > Pinopsida > Pinales > Pinaceae > Larix > Larix kaempferi. The sequence goes on from BSBM01000797.1 coordinate 9,253,655, forward strand.
AATTACCAGGTTTAAGAAATCCTAAATATTCTTCTTCACATCCATTTTTTAATGGATCAGATTTAATGGGTTAATGGTTTTTCTAGTTATAATGTTAAACGAGGGAATTAAGAAATAGGTTGCGACATTGAGTGCTCTTGAATCCTAATTGCTCCACTCCTCGATGTTCTGTATATGTTTGCTCCCCTCTTTGCATATTTTATCCATGGTTGTTTAATGAATATGAAGAGGACCTTTAATTGGTTGTTTAATGAGTTAAAAATGTTGTTTAATTCATGTAATCCACCATTGTTTGATGAATATGGTCTTAATTTCTCAAGAACATGGCCTTTGGGGGAATGGATTTGAGAGCAATGTGGGTGAGAAATTAGGTCATTCCGACAACCACAATCATTGTAGTGGTTGGTGGGATTTGCATGAAGAATTTTATTATGAAAAGGAGTTTCGTACTTCTGAGAGGGTTTTTTGCATAGATGGACCTAGATCTGGACCTTTTAGTGAGATATGCCTACCTAGAAACTTGCCTACCTAGAAACTTCAAGACGAGCTGAACAACATAGTTAAATCTTGGAGTTGGATCTACAATGCAAGATGTTGTAAAACAAGATTTTATACTCCAACCATAGGCACAACTTGTCATTGCTCACTCCGACAACTTTTATCCTAAAACATAATTAATCCTTAATTCATATTCTATATTTCTTTTTGTGTTCATAAATCTTGTTTGTGTTCGTATTTTGTTTTTTAATACTAGTGAAACTTTGGTTAATTTTTTCTAAATAAAAATAAAAGCATTGTCTCCATTAAGTTTAAACTAATTTTCCCCAGCTGCGGGTGTCAGCATGACACATGGGGCCATCCGCCCGGCATGTGGAGAGCACGTGGGGAGGGATCCTTGCACGCTGTGCCCATAATGTTGCACGCGTTCTCCTTCCCAGTCTCTGGCTTGCCCACACTATTACTCGCCTCCACACCTGTCTGCCCACCCATCTAACTGCCCTACCATATGTCTGCCTTCACAGATGGCCACATCCACACTTGTGGCTTAATGGACCCCTCCCGCACTCTCACTCACAATTCCCCTGACATTTCCTCTGGCCACCACCCTAGTACTGCTCGACCGCACCTCAGCCCTCTGCGCATTCAAGATTGCCATCCTTTCAGCTCTCGACTCTTTCAATTCTTCTCTCTGATCTTAATTATGGCTTGTGTGAACACCATCAAAGGCTTCAGTCTCCTTGCTATTTAAAAGGGCCTATGCACACCACAGACGACACCCAGTCTGCTTCTTCGAACCTCTGGTTCGGCTCTGTACACCCTTGTATTCAACTGCATTTCTAGTTTTGGACCCTCACGGCTCTTTCCACCATGACCAAGTTGCGTGGACGTCTTTCTCGTCGACGTGGTGGGAACCGTTGCAAAAGCGAAAGAGCCCCAGGCTCCGGGGATGGTTTTGATACTAGAATCTCCTTTGCTAGTCGCAACCTGATTGAATATTGGGAGGGGCAGCTGGTGGCGGACCACTTGGCCTCTGGCTTTAATGCTGGCTCCATCAACCACTAATGGCTCATGAAAAATATGTCGGGGAAGATTCTGGATGATATGCTCGAAAACTGAGGCTCTACAAGGAACCAAATGTTGGCCACCAGAGCCAAGCTCATTATGATGAACGAGATTCTGGCCAATCTCGATGCCACCTTCTCCTAGAGCCAGCACGCTATCGTGAGCCGAAGCCAAGTCCAAGTTGACTCTATTGGCAAAGCCGAAGGCGGCCCCAACTATGTCTCTAGCATCCCAACTGAAGGGCCGAACGTAGTTGCTGCTATGAATACCTCGGATCCCTTTCTAGTTGCCCCTTCCTCGCCTGCGGATCCTCCCATGCATTTTCCGATTGCTTCCATGATGGGCTCCTCGCCCTGCAAACGGCTCTGCAGCCATGCCGAGCCCGACCTCCTTGCTGCCCAAAAGACTGAGCCGCTTCCCGTCAAGCTTCTGAAGGATGAATTTCTGGGGTGCTGCCCCCTCCTGGAAGATTTCCCTCCCAAGTAAATTTTTACATGACTTCTTTGGAGCTGGATGAGAGGACCGGGTCTCTCCGCTCTGGTTTTTGTGTTTTCTTCACTTTGGTTTTCTGTAAGTTTTGCGTCCATACTCAGATAATCCGTGTTAAGATAATCCTTTGTTCTCTGGCTGTGCCATTGATGGAAACTTTATGTTTTGAGGCAAGATGGTTTGTAATACTCTTGTTGCTTCAATTATTTTTGCTATGCCAAGATTGACCCTTCAACCCTTGCCACTCTGTAATCTTATCTTTTTACTTAATTAAATACTCTGCAATTATACAAAAAAAAAAATGTTTAAATTAATTTTCTTTAGATTTTGTCAATAATTTATACCAAATTACCAAGGAATTCAATTATATTATTTTATGAAACAACAATGCATTTCCATAACTACGGAAATCGTAATGAGATGGATAAATATTTTATACATCCATCTTTACTAATTCACAAATGCACACCAAAACACTTTGATTCACTCTCTAGAATACCCTGGGCTTGGGCAATGTACATTTTCAACTATCTTAGAATGCAAATCGAGAGTGGAGCGCACTCAATTTGTATTGCAATACCTACTCGTCACAGGTCGAAAACGTTCTAACAATTCATTTTCAACTATCTTAGAATGCAAATCGAGAGTGGAGCGCACTCAATTTGTATTCCAATACCTACTCGTCACAGGTCGAAAACGTTCTAACAATTCACTTTTTTAAGTCATCGATTGTCTTAGAATGCAAGTGAAATTCGAACAATGTTGAAATCTTTAATTGAGTGTACAATATTCTTCACCGTCGTTTAACATGCGGGTAGGAAAACTGTCGTTGGATGTCTACAACACAAGCATGTGGAAATTTTTAATTATTGATTCGATTCAATCGGTAACCATTGCTTATTATTATTAATGTGTTAATTAAAAAAACTTGATTTATTTAATAAATTATATTCATTTTTTTGTTTTCTTTAATGCTTTTTGATTTTTGATTTGTTGGGCGAGTCTTTGGAATGAGAAATCACAACTCAAGGATATCTAAGCCATAAATATTAGTCCAGATTACACCCGGTATAGGTTGCACGAACCCATAACATGGTTGGATTTAGATGTCGCCTCCTAGGAGCATCGTGTTTTGATGTCAAACCACCTTACAAAAAGAAACCCATCATGTTTGCTCTACCAAAACTTACTAAATTATATTCAATTGAATTTATAACCAATATCATATTTATTCAATGAAATACATTCATTTAATTTATAACCAATACTTTTTTATTATTAAATTGGTAATTGGAAAATATATGAGTTGAATCAATGTTAATTTTTTATAATTTTTTTATAAATGGAAAGAAAATTATTATTTTTTAAATTACACTACTACATATACATTTAAGTTGGCAATTGAAAAATAAATGAGTTGAATAAATGCTATTTTTTATAAATGAAAAGTATATTATTTTATAAAAAATGGTTAATCATTTTAATATTAATATATTATTTTTTAATTTTTGTAAATGAAAAGTATGTTATTATTACAACATAATTCTAACACATTTTAATTAATCAAAACATTGTCTAATATTAATATTAAAAATATTATTTAGGTATTAAAAAATAATGATATTAATAATTACTAACATTTATTACATATTGGCATTAATATTATTATTAATTTAAAATTTATAATAATAATAATGAATGTAGATATTAATAATAATATTAAAATGATATTGTTAATAATATTAATCATTATATTGACATTAATATTAACAACAATAATAATAATATTAAATTAAATTTTATAATAATAATAATAATAATGTAAACATTAATAATAATATGAAAATGATATTGTTAATAATATTAATCATTATTGTTAAGATTAAATTTAATGAACTATTAAATTACTATTATTAACATCAATGTTAATAATAATTATGACATCAAGAAATAATGATGTTAATCTTAATATTAACCTAATATCAATGCAAACATAATATAACTTTATAAAAATGTTTCATGAATCACCTTATAACTTTATAAAACATATTGCTCTCATTTATTTCATAGAATATTGAAACATGAATTTTATATTATTACTATTTCACTAAAATCAAATATGGTCAATAATACTCAAAAAATAATCGACCATGGTGTATTATAGTAAAAATTAGCTTAATGTAAACAATGTCGAATAGATCGGCATTGTATTATAGAGTCTAGATTAGAAACAACTGGCTGGGTAGAGTGTCGACTAGATTCAAGAGGTCTCATGGAAACTTCTTCCTCCATGGCACTCATGGTTTCCAAATGAAACCTTATTCAAAACCCCATGTGTCTTAAAATCCCCCATAAAATGTAGTAATGGCATTCAAATGGAGTACGGATTAAAAGATGCGAGAAAGGAAGCATTTCCCATTCTGCTCGAGCGGGATGTACAAGCAAGAAAAATAAAACAAGAGATAAAGATGAAAAGACAGAAATTTGGAATTAGTTTTAGACTTTTTTCCATGGGTTGAGGGAATTTGGCAGGTGCTATTGGAATATTTTTTAGTAAAATAAGTTTTATAGATATTTTGATTGGAAAAATGTGATATGATGAAGATTAAAGAAAAGTATTTGGGTATGTCTCATCATTTGCTAGTCACCATATGGATTAATTAGGCACTTCCACATTAGGATGATTACCACATAATACCTTCTATAATAAAGATTTTTATTTTAGATATTACTCTTTTAGATATAAGTCCTATGAATACTTTATATATTAATATTAATATTAATGTATTGATATTAGTATATTAATATGTTGATTTTCAAAATATATTTCCTTTTTCTTTACATACTATAACTCTTTTTAAAAAAACTTCTCATTTAAAAAAAATCATTAATAAAATATTATGATCTAATAAAAATTAACATAACCTTAACCCTCTCTCATATTTATTAATCTCCCTTTAATTTACCCTTCTCTTACGACACCTCTTTGATGATGAGCCCATCTCATGGCTTGAAACAACGAGACAAATTTCTTTCTAAATGTAGTCTTCCTCCTCCCTTCTAAGTATGATTTTAAAATAATTAACTGTGCATAACACATTTTGAAATTAAGTGAACCTAGTGACCTTTCACTATCTTGTGGTAGACTTGGACCTAAGTACCCTTTGTTTTTTTCTCAGATTTTAGAATTGAGAAAAATTCATCACTTAACCATTGGGTTTGTATGGGAAAAACAATAATCCAAATGTATAAGGCTCTGAATCAATCTAGGTTAAGAAACTAAAATGTTTTAAATTTTTCTACTGAATAAAGCATCATGACTTTGAGGAGTCCATTGTATCATAAATTATAAGAAACCAACTTTTCTTAGGAGGGATGAGTCTAAAAGGATTTCCAAACATTTTAACTACAAGTATTGGGTCTCTTTGAGGAATTATGTAAGTCCAAGAGCCTTTTAGAAACAACAAGAAATCACATTAACCTCATGCAACTTATAAAACCTAAACAATGTAATTGACTTAGACCCATGGACTTAGAGGAATAAATGTTCTAGTAATCATGGAAATTTTAAATCTACTTGTATAATTCCACCCATCTAATCCTTCAAAATCCATCTATCCATCTAAAGATTCCCTACTTAGAAAACTCATGTTAAATCATATCTTTATGTTTTAGTCTTGCATAAGTTTCTTGACATACTTGGAAATTGAATTAATCTCGTTTCATAGATTTGTAGGTTTAAGAAGTAGTATGGATTATGAAATTTATGATTTGTGGGATGATAAGAACCCCCGCCAATATCAATATTGAATTAAAGAAAATCATATGTCACCTTAGGTCAATGATGAAAGGAAAGGATTCACATGGATCATGGAACAAGGGACAATTACTTAAGGATCATGTGGTAATTTCACATGCCACTATGATAATGTTAGCACCAAGTTGTAACACATAACTATTCAAAGTTCTAAAACATGGCCTTAGCACATATTTCTAATCCATGCCAGAACCTAATTTATCGAATATTGTTTAGTACTATTAGACTCTCATAATCAACATGGATTAAACTATGTTTTATAAATATTTTGAGTCCAAGAATGGGGTACATAAAAGGTTAAATAAGAATCACAAAGACCACAACCAATATAGGAGCTATGTGTGATAACCACACTTCATATCACCGGTGTTGATATCTAGTGTTTGATCTTTGTCCTTTTATTTCAATGTTGTAAATTGTATGTGTTTCTTGTATGTTTAAAGAACCCTTCTAAGTATTTTAATCATGGGGGCACAAGAGGACACCAATCTTGTAGCTATCATTTAGATATCTAGGAGAGTATTTTGTTGATTTCTTAGTGAACATGAATTGTCCACTACATTGTTTGTGCTTCAAGATTCTCTTTATAGAGTATTACTATTCCTTTTATTGATAAGTTCATTGGTCGTTAACATTGAACATGATGTATTAGTTCCTACCAAATAAAATTAAGGGGGAATGTTTTATCATTGACATCCAAGTTCTGTTTAAATCATGGTTTAGAGGAAGGTGTTGGAATGTTGTCTGTGATCACAACATGATGGAACACTTTCAAGCTTCACATCGACTCCATGTTTTCTAAATACCCGATTAGAAAGTTCAAATATTAGCTTAGAATCCTCACCATACTTTGCCATCACATTTTCTCTCTATTAAAAAACAGGATTATCAAGGGACATAATACCATGATGCTTGAACACACTTACAAGTATAAAAAATGTTCTCTCTCTTATGGCCATATATTTTGGTTTGAAATCACTAATACCCTATAACATTCATCAATTCAAAGCTAGAAAAAAAAACATGTGGAGGAATATGGAAGTAAATAAGAGAGCAATGATATTGCCTACAACATAAATCTCTTCCTAGTCATACAAAGATTACTTAGTCATATATATTTTCCTACTCTACTTTCTCTACTAGGGACTTTGTCTATATCAAAAGTACCCTTGTGAAATCTATAAGGAAATCCCTCCCTCCTACAACCATAATGATAAATTAGTTTAGTTTTAAAACCCTCATGTGTAAGTGTAACTCATGAGTCTAATGTCGTTGAATTTATCAATATGTTTTATCGGTTTTACCCTTGGTAGAGCCCAAGTTCATCCATGTCCACCTTTGTCTCTGAGAGAGTAATTTTGGTACTAGGTATCCCTAATGATTTATAGGTGTCCTCTAGCTTGATGGTTTGGTGTCTCCATGGGAACTAAAAATCATTGAAATTTGGAAAATTGACTCAAGTATTGTCTTGTAGTAAATTGGAGTTGTGTGTGTAGGATCTTCTAGGATTTGAATCACCCTTGGAGGTTTGACATAATTATCATATTTAGAATAGGGATATTTATCCTATACAATAATGAATTTAGGGTGAGTTATTTCCTTTCTTATCTTTCTATTTCTAGCATTAGGGTTTCTATCTCATTAAATTAATTGTTCGTTCATTAAAGTCAACCATACCTAGTTAGTATATGGTCTAAGTAATTTCATTTGAACTATAAAAGATAGAAATAACAGTATCAAACAATATTTTTCCCTCTTATGTTTTTCCTTCTCTATAAAGTCTAGAAATTATTGCATTATATATCGATAAAGTAGATTCAAAGCCATTTTCACTCATTGAATGTATAACTTCCAAGCCAATTTTCTAATGGATTCATTTTTCTGTCATATGTTCTTTTTGTAATATCAGGTAAAAGGAAACTAAGTTGCCATTTTTACTGCAGTTTACGACCATCATGCATTGACTATTTTCAAGTTTCCATTTTCCTTGCACTTTATAATCCTCATGTGGTGATTGCTTTCAAAATCTTATATATCACATGACCAAAGGATTGACAAAATAAGTGATACATACATATCTATCTAGATATAAAATAACTCGTGCATTTTTTAAATGTATGTTCAAAATTGGACATAATTTAAAAGAACTCTTACCTTTTCAAAATATATGTTGAAAATTTGACAAGCTAGGAATTGAACCTGGTACTTGCCCTTGGTTTATGGGTTTCTTCATTGGTAAGATACATTCCCCTTTCATAATAGGAATTCTCATATAGAAGCTATCTATAGCACACATCGTGTTCTTGGCATCCCACATTTTCTAGGTCAACTTAGGGACTTTGAGTGTTGTGTATTGTTGGGATCCATGGGAGGTAAAGGGCTAAAATCCAACTGTGAAACACTAAAACCCACTAACATATAAGCTCCTTACCCCTTAAACCTAAACCTTCTTATACACCTAACTCTTAAACCACCTAACCCCCTAATCCCTTGAACCAGCATGAATCCCCTAAACTCTAACACCATTAAATCCTAACACTAACTCCTTATAAACCCACTAACCTTATTAAACCCTAACCCTAACTCATTATAAAACCCCTAACCCAAAATAACTTAATCACCTATCCCCTTAAACCCTAACCCCTAAGGCCCCTAACTGCTAAATGTGACCATAGTGACCATATCCCCGTTAAACGCCAACCCTAACTCCTTATAAACCCCATAAAACTGAATCCCCTAACCCATTAACCCAGTAAATACTAATCCCTAAGTCACATAACCCTTAAGGCCACTAACCACTCAATTTGACCATAGTGACCATAATGTGACCATCATGTGACTATAGTGACTATGTATATTGCGCAACGAATGGATATGCCATAATGATACCATAAGGCCCCTAATGTGAAATAATGACCATATTGACCATAACCCCATTAAAACGTAACCCTAACTCCTAATAAAGATCCTAACAACAAATTCCCTAACCCCTTAACCAATTAAAACCTAACCCCTAAGTCTCCTAACCCCTAAGGATCCTAACCACTAAATGTGACCATAGTCACCATAATGTGACCATAATGACTATGTATATTGTGCAAAGCATGCATATGACATAATGTGACCATAGCGCCCATAACCACTAAAACCCCGAACATCAAGATATCATGGCCACTTTTAGGTTTAGTACACCATTGATGGGTATTCAAACATAGGCCATGGTACATGGCCAAAATTATGTGACTTAGATCATAACATTAGTTTGTGAGGTTGAAGGGCCATGCAAAAGTCCCAAATCCACAACTAATCCTTGCATACATAATGTTTATCATGTAAGGGATATCTTTTAAGGTATATCAATCTAAATATAGCTTTGAATTCCTAGGCCATGGTATAAGGAAAATAACTCATGTCTTAGGCCATATGGGTTCTCTATGCAGTTTATGGGTACATATGGAATCCAAGGGAAACCCACAATCCCTGCATAAGAAATTTTTCATGTGACTAATGTGGAAACTTCAAATGAAAAATGGATTTTAAAGATAAAAAAACATTCCACCCTTTAACTATACACTCTTAAATACAACACTACAAGGTGCTAATGGTGTGCCACCCACAACATTGACCCGAGTGGTGAATTCCAACAAAAAATTTGTCAAAATGTATGAGTCTCGTATTAATGTATGTTATTTCATAATGTTATTATATATTTCTATTTCTCTTTTGGGGTTGGTCAAAGGTTCAGGGCATGTTGATATTTTTATCTTTTTTAGGAATGTCTTGATGAAAGGGACTAATGGCCATCATAGATATTCCAAATGTAAAAATTTGGATCTTCAAAACTTTGAGAGGTTACAAATGATTCTATTTATTTTGCATGTTTTACACTTTCATGAAATCTTTATTGCCAATTGGTATTCTTAGTCATACAAAAAAAAGTGCATAAACACTTCTTGTTAAAGTATGCACATGCAAAGTGATGAAGTGTGATGTAGAAATTCTAGAACTTAGTATACCTAATGTTTTTTTACAGCAATTGTGGTTGGATGTAGAGATTAAAAATGTTATCCCTTGAACCTATTGCAAAAATTGCACACTTCAATGTTGAGATGTAATACTTACTTGATTGGATTATAAAAATTTAGAACACTAAATACCGATGACTACACACAAATCATTGGCATTCACATAATAGCATTTGTTTGCTAATCCCTTAATAGACCCCTTCACAACAATCCACATGGAACTTTACATTCCAAAGGATCCTACCTAGGGTTTAGGGTGATCATTACCAAGACATGGTAATATCCAAGGAGGTGAAGGGAAAGAGGGATATGGTTATAAATATATAGATATTATTGGGTGAGAACTTATAGTTTCAGGGAGTGAAAACATTAAATCTAATGGACTATGCGGATGGGAATGATGGAATCATCTAGTGTGTATTTAGGTCACTTGAGGAGATTTTAAGACATGGGAGTTTTCCAATGTGATATCTATCATACACGATGCTGAGTTGGTATCTATCATATATGAAATTAAAGTAGTTTCTGAATAATTTTGTCTATAGTTCCTATGAATAAGAACATAGGTACAGGTGAATTCACAATGGGTGGATTGCTAATTACACAATTTGTTTAAGGACACACTTTTGCAGCTTTCATGTGATTTGTCCAAATGTTTGTAATGTTATGTTAGTCCAACTTTTTGAAGTCTTTGTCTTTTTACCATATGCTACTTTGTGGATTTGTTGCCTTCATCCCATTGCTCACTTTGGTCTCTACATCACCATTGTGCTTGGTCTATGCCTTGCTATAGATTATATGCTTGAAGGTTCATGTAAGGATAGAATAGTTGAACCTAACTTAGGAGGAAGGGGTATCGCAAATATTGAAATTGACACCATATCCTTCTTGTAGACCAACCGTTCCATATGCAAAGGATTATATGATGGCTTGGGGCCCACACATATTCCATGAGTCCTAGAGGGAAATTGTATGGCTTCAAACTCTATATTTTGACCTTGGACTATGTCTAAACTCATGATAACTATACTCAATGTGACAAACTCAAAATGGCCATCATATCCCGATCACATGACAAAGATTCCCTTTGTAGGACCTCTATGTTGTCCAACAGACACAGTGATGTCTCACAAGCCCTATAGATAAATATTATGGTATAATGTCCTACATTTTGGAGTTGACCACATCCTGGGCACCACGAACCATGTCTAGCGTTATAAAATTCAAAATGAGCACCATATCCCACTTCCAGGCCAAAGATTCCCAATGGAGGGCCAATATGGTGGTTTGGGACCCCTCACATTGACCATGAGCTCCATAGTAAAATGTTGTAGCGTTAGGTCCTAAATTTTTCATCATACCATGGAATGTTCCTCAATATCCATCCCTAGTGTGCCCCTCCTCAACATGGTGGCCATATCTAACATGTTGTAACATCCCGTAAAAATCACAAAAATTTAAAACTTTTCTACGTGACATTTATTGCTTATTTACTGTATGCGGAAATAGAACAATGCATAAAAGTTTAGCTTGTTGTAATAAATGCCAAGCTGGTTTATAATAAAAGAAATTGCAGCTAAAATATTTCAGATTTTGTCTTGATGATATTCTTAAACAACTGTACTATTGCAAACTTCTATTATTGTTGTTTATGAATGATGAATTAACTATTTTGACTAAAGTGCTTTTGTTGATTGATGAAGGGGTCCTACGGATGCCCCGAGGCTTACTTAGCATTCGTGCTAAAGCATGTGAATTCGTACTTGTGGCAGTTTACAGGTAAGGTTTTAAAGTTGCGACAAGTGACCAAATAGTTTTTCAGTGAATCTCTTTTGTCATTAATTGAAGAGATAAAACTGTCGGCATTCTATTGGTGAGAATCTAGGTTCGAGACTAAACGTTCAAGTTGAAGATGTCTTACTATGATTACTGATGCAAACGGTGCATCTTAAATTCTGTAAATTGTAAGTTTGTATTTGATTTAAAAGAAGATCTGTATCGATCTTGTCTCAACTTTTATACTCAGAATTATATATGATTTTTCATTTAAGTTTCGTGTTGGGATGTACGTAACCGTCTAACTTCTTCCATAGCAATTTGTAGAATTTCTATGTATAGTTGTTTTAACATTATACCTAAGGACTATACACTGCAATGGTAGTGATAAATTGATTTATCAACATGACTCTCATTACACCATGCAATAGAATGTATGTGTCTTTGAATATTTATATAATCTATTTGTAATGTATTTTGAAATATTATCACACTCTAAATGTATGTTTATATATCACATTATGAAATGTGCGTTGTATGCACTAGTGTGACCTTATGTGTCACTATGCAAATATGAGGTACTTATGCAAAAATGTGATACTATGTGCAAAATGTGATATTATGGAACAATGTGGATTATATGTAAACAATATGAATTATATGCAAACCCTAGCGCATATCTATCCTAACTTTATAAAACAATGCCTTGACAGAGTTATACATTTCGACCTTCCATATGAAATGTCTTATGTATTAAACTTTATGATGTGAATGTTAATGTCACAGGTTGGCAGATTTAAACTTGCTACCTTTGTATTGAATGCACATAATCGTCGAGGTAATGGAATTCCCATGTGGATGGCTTAGTGAGCTCGATCACATGCTAACACCATGCTATAGCCATTCTTGTGATGATGTGTAAACAAGCGGGTTCACTAGTTAATGAACTGACTCCGCTGTGGCTCCATTGTGGCTCATTCATGACAATTACAATGATGTTCATTAAATATGGTAGATGGCTTGGAGTTTCGTGAAACTGCCCCGAAGATCTCCACCATTGATCAAAGTGAAATCAATGGATCAGGACAAACCCTACCTCCATTACGAAATTTGTGTTTATTGAATACGGTTTTCTCTTGGCATTCAATGGTAGTGTCCTTGAGTTCAGCCGACAGGCCGAGGGTTTGTAGGTTTTTCTGTTGTGCATTTTGGAGTTGTGAAGCTTGGGTTTTGAACCCATAACCTTTAGCAGGTTTTGAATCCGAGTCTTTGAGAGTGATAAAGTGCCATTCTAGACAGCTTAGAGTCTGGTTTTCTTTAATGGAGAATCAATACTTAGTTCTGTGGAGGGTTTTCTTTAAAGTTCAGGGTTACTGTGAAACTTATCGTTGCAGTGCTATTTCTATTTAAGTTTTCGAAGTGGGGAAACAACCTTTGCAGTCATCTACTATCCATGGAGTTTATAATGTCACTGGCTTGGCGTTCCTGCTACGAGCTTTCAAAAGAACGGTAATGTGCTTCGTCATTCTCTCCTGTAGCTTACATAATTGAATGTTAACACGATGATAAGAGTTTACTCCATATTGAAATCATTTCTTTTGCAAGAGATTGTGTTTAACCACATTTTAAATATCGATTGCAGGTACAGTGGTTCAGTAACTCCTCCAGTCTGGGCATTAAGAGTTGACCACGGCTAAACCAACCGGTAAGCCTCAGAGGTGCCTTGTAACTTTGGTTATGTGGGAAGTGTTGGCCGACATATGTTTGTATTGTGCCTTTATTTTGATCTTGGAGAGTTTTGTAATTCATCAACCTTAGGGTTTGTAAAAGATTGGGCAGGATAGTTCCTCGACCCAAAAGGCACAAGCCTATTATGATGATAACTATCGTATGAAGTTGTTCTTCCTTGCAGACTTGGGATAATGTAATAAGTTATGTGTTTAAATATCAATGGTAAATGTTTGATGTATATGGAGGGTTTCAACCTATGTGTAGATCGTCTGTTTTGTGAACAATGTTGCTGCATTCTACTCTTACAAATTTTTACAAGGGTTAGGGTTTTGTCTTCATTTGGAAATGCATAGTTTTGATGTTTGTCTTTGATAAGGTCTCGGCTTCAAACTGATGTTTTTCTATGTAGTTTAGAAATATCTGACAAATGCTGTAATGACTGAATCCCGAAGATGATACTGTAAATTTAACTTTTTGACCTACAGGAGCGATTTTGGTATAAAATGTTTGTTTTTTTACTCTATTCTTCGATATGTTGACGGCATCCAAACTCGTCTGTCTTGATGCTTCTATTGGGCTTGTTTTACTGTCAATAGAGTAAAAGAAATTTTGAAAGAAAACATAGAAATATTGTATAGTTCGATTCATTAGGGTGAAAGAAAAACTTAAGTGTTTTGTTTTACTGGTAATGAAATAAACGATGCATTGTTCAGGTTTTTCTCCTTTCAATAGTTAGTCAACCACTGGCTAAATGCTAAGGGTTTAAGATACTAAGTTTAAGTTTGAAACCTATGATGAGAATTGGTAATGCTTAACTAGATTTCTCCTTTGTATGATGTTGAAATCATAACTCGATTTTGTATAAATTATAACAATTCTGTATCGTAGTTGGAATCATGTAATAGAGAAACATAGAGTTTACTTTGTTTTAAATGAGAATGTTGACTATATGCTGGGAGTTGATAACTATGTTTAGGGTTATAGCATAAATTGATAAATGTTTTGATTTCCATTATGAAACTTATGATATAAAACAATGTGTAATTGTATGCATGAAATATTTGGGAATTCTTGTTGTCTGTACACTGTATATCACTCTACAGTATATTGAAATTAAATCTATAATTATCCTAATATAAACATGTACATTTTAACTGCTAAATACAGATAACAATTCCTATTCTGTTAGAACAAAAATCTATTTATTTTGAAACAGAGATATTTATAAATGAGGAAACATTATATGTAAATTAGGAAGACAATTAGCTAAAAATAAATGATAATGAGGGCACTGTAAATGTATACACAGTAATTAAACAGTAAGTAGAAAACTTGAGAAAATTATAATAATTTTATCTTCTCATTCACTTAGCTATTTTCCTATCTTGATCTATTCTACTTAATTTGTCTCTGTACTAGAGTACGATGTTGTTCCTTTTTGCATGGGGAAAAATGCAGAGACTATTTTATTCAATCAGTTCGATTTTATACAGAATTATTAAGTTATTCAGGAAATTGAAATAAACTTAGAAAATAAACAGTAAAAGTTAATAGACAACAAAAATTTAAAATAAAAATAGATAAGACAATGGAACCTGTAAATGACGATAAGGTCGAAAAACACCCAAGGAGGCTTGCTCCTCCCAACCTATTCCAGAAGAAGTAGCTCAACTGCTAGCTTCTTGTGAACCCCCAAGCCTGATTATTGATCCAATAGGTGGGTGGAATCTGTGTAGAAGCAAGGCACTCAAAAATGCCTTCTCCACTCATCGTCAACCTCCTGAAATAACATGCCTTCTCCACTCGGCATCAACCTCCTAAACTCAATAAGAGTTTGGTAGACTCATAACATGATCAACAACATAGCATATCCCCTCATCAAATCTCTTGGGTGCAAACATAGCAAAACCCCAAGGCAAATTTCCTTGTCAAGAAAAGTGATGAACCTCAATTCATAATTTGATGGCTATTATATAGACTGCCTAGGTCTTTTAGTGGTCAGTTTGGAATAAATGAACCTCAAGCTCCGGTCCCATCTTTCAAGGCACTATGACCACATTTCAAGGGAGTTGTCCCATACCAATAGCTAGTTAGTTGCATCATGATGCTGCCACTTGTCCATTGCCTTCTACCCTAGATTCCATTCCACCTAGTGGTTCAGTAACCACTATTTCAACAGCCCTCTTAGGTTTTTGTCTCCTATTTTATTTATTTAATAATAATATATTGTGCAAATTACAGTCATCCTTGGACACTTGTCCAACATAAAACTTTACAATAAAAGTTATCATAATGTTTGCTAACAAAAAATGTTTTCCAGCAATAAGGGTATGTTAAACATGTAGGCTAAGGATTCCCTACATAGGCCCTATGCAATGATGTGGGTTACTATGCAAAGAGCATGAGCCCCGTAGAAAACTGTTATATCCCAATAACATGGGTTTTGGTATCAAACCATGGATTGGTGACCAAGAAGCATCCACGATGTGAAAAACCTAAAAATGGCCACCATATCCTTGTCACAGGGAAAACGTGGGCTAGGGCCTCATGGATGGCCTATGTAGAACCCAAAAGCCATATGTTATGGATGAAAACTATGGATCTTCACCGTGGAACATGCCTTTGTTCATTAGAACCATCCTTGGTGTACTACACCTTCAAATGTGACAACACATCTTACTCACATGCAAAATATTACTTATGTATGGGCTATGTTGTGGCTTAAGGCCCCACACATGGCATGTAAGGCTTAGAGATAGAGTCCATGGACTTAGAACCTAGGTTTTTGCACCAAGCTATGACCTTATCCCCAAGACACTTATCAAGTCTTTCATATCTTGGAAGCACCACCATATCAAACTTGGAGGCCAAAGATTATGTATTATGGCCATGTGTGATGTCTTGAGTAATGAAACATCGAATGTGAGTCCCATAGAAATATATGTTATGCCCTAGTGCCTTTCCTTTTATCCCTAGGCTATGGCATGGGAATCAATAACCATCCTTGGTATGTTAATTCTCAAAATGATGGACATGTCTCACTCATATGCTAAATATTTCCTATGTAGGGAATGTGTGGTTGTTTGGGGTGCTAAACATGACATATGAGACCTAGAGGAAACTATATGAACTTAGGCCCTAGAAGTTAATCCCAAACTATGGCCTAGTTGTAAAAAAATATTCATGGTGTTATACATCCCAAAATGGCCAGCATATCGAACTCACAAGCCAAAAATTCCTTTTATAAGTCCTATGTGATGGAATTGGGACCCGTGCAGAGCTGGGTGTCCTTTATGGGTAATTATGGGTAAATGAAGGGTAATTAGGAGTTAATTAGTGATAATTTAGGGGTAATTTGTGGTCAATTATGAGAAATTAAGGGTAATTTCGGGGTAACTATTAGGTAATGAGTTGTGGTAATTAGGGGTTAACGAGGGGTCAATTATGGGTTAATTAGTGGTAAGTAGGGGTCAATTATGGGTTAAGTAGCGGTAATTAATGGTAATTATTATGGGTCAATTGTGGGCAAGTAGGGACCATTAAATCCCAAGGATTTAGCTAAACCAGTGGTTTCCCATGATGATGGGCATTTAATGAGGTTCATGGTGGCATGTGCCCATTTTTTATCCCCCTATTTGAGGAAGACTAGTCTGCATTGATGCGTTTACTAGGGAATATGCCATTTATCAATGTTTGGAAGAATCCCTTGGATTTCTCCATGAGGTTTTTCTTGGAAAAATGTAGGGGTCATTTAGAGGTTATTACAGGTTAATTAGTGGCAAGCATGGATTATTTAGGGGTTATTAGTGGTCAAGTAGGGGTCATTAGGTGCAATTAATGGTTAATTGGGGGTAATTATGGGTCAATTATGAGATTAATTAGGGGTCAATTATAGGGTAATTAGTGGTAAATTTTATTACTCTTTGGGAAGATGGATATTGAGAACAAACTTGAAAATATATATTTAGGCTAGGTCCATCTAAACCCCACCAAAAGTCACGAGAATTGAACTTCTATAAATAGTCTTTAAAACACCGCCTCCAAAAGTAAAATTATCTTGAATTTTAGGGGGGATTTAAAAAAACCACCTTGAAACATATATTTAGGGACAATCTTTCTAAAAAACCCCTAAACATCATGAGAATTTTACAATTGGAGGCGTTTTTTTTACAAATACCTTCCAAAATTTCAATGCTTAAGCCTTTTGGATGGGGTTTTTTTAAAACCCAACTTGAAAAATATCTTTAGGGGGGTATTTAAAAAACCCCCCGAAAAAGTCACGAGAATTGAACTTTTGGGGGAGGTTTTAAAATAACCGCCCCCAAAATTCTATTTGTCGTGACTTTTGAGAGGGGTCTCTAAATACCTCCTTCAAAAACACCTTTAAGGGGGGGATCTTTATAACCCCCCCAAAAAAAAATCCTAAGGATTGGACTTTTAGGGGTGGTTTTAAAAAAAACGCTCCCAAAAGTCCAATTCTCAGGACTTTTGAGGGGGGTTTTTAAAAACCATCCCCAAATACCTAAAAACACTGTTGGGGGTAGTTTTTGAAAAACCACCGCAATCCAAAACCGCCCCTAAAAGGGTCATTTGTTAGTGTTTTACCAATTATAAGCATGATGGAGACCATACACAGGCTCATGTACAATTGGGAATCAATGCTCCAGTGATGTTAAGAGATGAGTGGGAAAGGTTGTTTCAACATCATCTTGGTGAGGTCCCACCAACTCAGTATTGTCCTAGAGATGCCACATAGAACAATTTGGAAAATATCACCATGGACTTGAGCCAGGTTAGTTAACCATCCACTTAAAATTTTATAAATATATCTTCGTATAGATTTAACTATATTATTTAAATATAGAACTAACTTACAGAGTTCAAAATTTTAATTTTTGCAATTCGAGTATTTAGACAACATTTTCGATGACATGTTGTCCCCACAACATGGGCATGGTGTAGGAAGTACTAGTGGAGGGGATGACCGCACATCCCATCAAGGGCATGGTCTCCATATTATATGACACTTATTCATGTTGTACACTATTTTTATTGGTATGTCGACATATATAATATTACTTTTTTATAAACATGATGGATTATTTAGTATCATATTTTTTCTTCATGGATATGTGATGTCCTATGTTTATGTCGACATGAGTTATTTATCTTCTATTTATGTGGATGTGTGTACAAGTTATTTATGTTTGTTAAGTATGTTTATGTTTATGGACATGTGTATGTTAACTTTATCTTATATTTTTGTCGATGAGTATATGTTATTTACATTTATGTTTATGTCGAGTGTATAAATTATATTTATTTTTATGTTCATGTAGGTTATTTATTTGATATTCATTTTTGCGATGCATGATGTTAATTACAATTTACAAGTTACAATTACAATTACAATGTTCATTATAATATTTAAATACAATTTTACAATTTACCATTTAACAATTGTACAATTAGAATTTAAGAAAATGACAACTAGAAATTTATAAATTACTTATTATGCTACTAGACTTCTATGTTCATTTCCCATTGTCTCGTTTCTTGATGCCCCTTTCCCATCATTTCAACAAAATGCTACTTGGACTAAATATGTTCTCAAACAAGTTTTGTAAAATCGTACTTTATATCAAAAAAATGTTCTCATCTTTCATTTTCTCTCCCAGCTATAGTTTCCTTGTTTTTCTTCTTTTTTGACACAACAAATAGACACAAAGTTGCTTTGGACAATGTACAATGTTTAAATAGCTATTCTCAGCATGCATTACGCCCTCCTTGGCAATTTTGAATTTTTAGACTGATAGTTCATATATGTCTATAGATTTCAACATTTACAAAGAAAACATAATTTTTTCTTGATATCAATGCTTCTATGTTATGCATACAACAAATTATGCCTCTCTTATACTATTTTACAATAAGTGTGTTTTTTAGTTGATGTCAATTCTTTTTGTGATCTAGAAACATATATTGCACTATCTAATATTATTTCAACAATAGTTGTCGCAATTAGTTCTTCCACATCCTTATTCATCTATCACTCTTTTAATGTCTTGACTTGCTTCTTGTGCAATGTAAACATATTTTGTTTATATAGTTTTGTGGCATTTCCGCATAGAGAAATTTTCCAAATGTACAATGAAATTTAGAACTATACCTACTTAATGGTTTTTTATCATTGATTTATGAATTTTGAATTTTTTGAAGTTTAAAGCATGTTATTGAATCCGATTTATGTTTGGAATCATAACTAGCGCAATCACCACAATGTTTTCTTAGTATTCCAGATAAATTCACTATATGTGGACAAATCCACAAAATTCTCACTATATGTCTCAAGTAATACAATGAAAGTGATTTGAATCCAGGGACAGTTGTAAGGACCCATAATTATTTAAATGTGTATAAACCTTGGCGAACCATACCAATTCTTAAAATGTCAACTATAAAATATTTGGTGATATTTTTCTAAAATTATTTCAATTTCTAAGGATTTTATATAGTTTATATAATATTTTGGCGATTTTCAGAGTGAAAAAAGTTTACCCCATCAAAATTGGCCGAAATGGGGCTTCAAAAAATGCAAATTGGCGAATCTCTTTTGGGGAAAAACATGGAAAAATAGCCCATGGGCTAAATTTCTCCCCTAAAATTATCCTTGTTTGAATATTAAGAAATACTCAAGAAATAAAGAGGAAATTCAAAATGGAATATTCAACTTAAAAATACATTTGCAATATGGAGTATTGACATAGAAAAAAAAACAAGGGTTGTTTCCATAACTTGGGATACAGTCATATCTGTTTGCAATAATACTAATCAAATCATTACTCTTCTTTAATTTATCCACCCCATATGTCTTTATGGCTATCCCCATATTTAAAGATAAAAAATTTATTTTTATTCCTCTCATATTAGGGTGCTAAGGTTGATCCTCTACTTTCCCTTTTAATTTTTTCTTTTGTTATAAAAAATATCATAAATTTACATTTCATATATTTTTTTTATTAATATAAACTAGATTTTTTGTTTTTTAAATTTATTTAATTTTGGAATGTCCCTCATTTTGACCCTTAGGATATTTTGGATGTAATGTAAATATTGTATGCATGTGATGTAGATTCCTAGCATGGAGCTCAAGGATAAGGCCCCCTCTAGTGAATGCTTAGCCTTGAAGAGGCAAGTATTTGGTATTATGGTAACCATGTGCTAGGAAGCCATGGAAAATGTAAATGATGTAAATGATACCATGTAAATAAAAATACCAAGGGGCTAGCTATGGATGCAACTAAATGAGGGAGCTATGTGTATCCACTAGGGAGTGGTGAGGGGGTTGTGGTATGGAACCCTAGGCTTCCATATGTCGCCTTGAGAACTACTTTGACTATCCTAGCTACAATTGAATGCTGCTATAAGGAAGTGGGCGAAGAGCAATGTTCATGAGGTCAATGGAGTATCAGGAAGCCCTGAAATCCGTAAGGCAGGGTATGGGGCTCTCATCACTTGTCCCATAAGCCACTCCATCTCTTGGGAGGATGCATTGCTCATCTCTAGGGGATTACTAATGGGGAATCATCAGTTGGACCCTTACACAAACCCAGTAGAGAGGAAAGGATCTGAAATCATGACCCTGAGGGAGGTCGCGATTTGTAGAGCCAAAATCACCCAGAAAACTTGTGTGGGAGGTGGATTTCGATGGAGGATCCACAAAATCGACCCTTGGAATGAAAAAAAGAGGTTTGGTCGCTCGAAATTTCATTAGATATTTGGATTGGATAGTCAAGACTCTGTTACAACACATAGCCACCCAGCCGCAACGTGAAGGAAGATGTGAGTGTAGATCGCAGTGGGAAGAAACTAGGGGGGGTTTAGACTGCATGGTAGAGCCAAAGGGGGCTCATTTACCTTGGTCTAATAGTAAGGGCCTGCAATACCTGTCCATTTTAGTTATAAGGAAAGGGGATCCCTAGGGACTGTGTAGCAGATAAGGGGGCCTTGCTTAGGATGAGAGTGGAGAGGATGGTGGTGCAAAGACTGTATGGGGTCATCTGGTTATGCCTATAGCTATGTGGATGAGCTTATTGATTTATAAATCCCTTACCTGCTCCCCACTTGCTTGAAAAAGCTAGCTATGTGCTGGATAACATTGATTGAATATGAACCAAGGCTATAAGTGAGCTCGAGTGGTACTTCTTAGTGGATACATAGCCCCATCTCAGGGGTGGTCTTTGAGTGCTGAAATAATACAGGTTGGGCAGAGACCTATGGTTGGGAACATTTATAGATATTGCATAGTGCATGCATTTAGGTTGCATATGCATAAATATAGTAAAGTTTTACATATCCAATGAACCACTAATGACAATTATTGTGGTTGAAGCCTGGTTGAAGATGTTGATGATGTTGTTGCATGTGACCAACAACCCTACGAGAAGGGTTGATGCAACAAATATGTGATCATGGGGATGGTGGAAGGATGGTGTAGTCGTTTACAACATACCAACTAATCAGGTAACATCAAATATGTTAATGGGATCCATGTAGGTAATGTTTTACTTATGCTAATTATACAAGTGTTAAAAGGGGATTGGGTAAGAATCCCTTGAACTATATTTAGTAATCATAAAATGGTATGCATGTAAGGTGAAATCCATTCATGTGAATACAATACCACCATGGGATACTGTGAGGTATGGGGTAGTAGGGGCAAGGAACCTACTACCATGTGGTTGTTTAAATGTTAGAATGCATTCATATGAAATTATATCATGTCATTTGCATATGTTGGTTATGAGTTTAATAACCAAAGAAAGTGAGGACTAGTGCATGCTATGTGAGATAGCCCTAGTTTGGCCATAAGGTGTCTGGAATAGTTGCATGCATGAAATGATAGTATAGTATGCATGGATCAATGCAAGGTGATAGTGAGTGGATATGCATTAAAATATTTTGTAATATGTGGTTGCATGAAGTGAATGCACATTAAAAGATAATATAAATATTGTAAATGTGCATGCATGTGTGTGGTTGCACATTGTGATATCCCTCCTTTATTCCCTATTATTTTGTAACTGAAAATTAGATGGTACTCGACTAGATCTTACTAGTATACTTAATGGTAAGTTATCCCATGATGTTTGACTATGATATGTTAGTATAATGGATTCTAAGTTATATTATGAAATAATTAAACATATAAAATATATGTATATAAATGAAGGAGTTACAAAATAGTTGGGACCACTATAAATAAGAGATGAGTATATATTTTATCTTATATATATATATATATATATATATATATATACATATACATATTTTATACAGATATATGTGAGATATTTACCTAATGGATGTGATACAAACAAAGTAGTGCATATAGGTGAATAGAAAAGAGTTATAGTGCTCAATGACTATTAAAATAGTGGGGTATCGTGACAAGGGTCATTCTAGACAGAATGAAAGCAATTTTTAAATTTTAATACGGGTACTTCCAAGCATATGTTTAAGGGTGTAATGAGAGCCGTTAAGTATGATCCAATGGATTTATCGTTTAAACAAATGATGACCAGTGGCGTGACACCGAGCATGACCACATTGGAGGCAGTCTCCTTAGTGGAGATCCTTTCACCTTCTATCGCCATTTGTCTCCATACTGTGAGCCAGATGTTTCATGGTGGTAGATCTATGTAAAGTGTATATATAGATATATATATTTATGGTATATGGGAGGGGGGAAAGTAGCTTGCTAGAAAAGCTTGGCATTCGCATATTTTGTGAGGGGTGGATTTTGCAGTCTGTATAGGACAATGGATTGGTATTTGATCCTGAAGTTCTTGATCTTGCAAGAGCATGACCAAATATTGAAACTTCTTAAGAAGGGGGCTCTGTTTCTGCAGAAGGAATAACTCGTTCTGTTCTGCATGGGGAGAATAGTACGGAAGGGCTCTAGCCCTTCTCTGGATTGACCTCTATGTATCAGTCTCAACCCTTCTTGTAGGTGTGTTAGTTGCTATATGAGCAAGGAATCCAAGTGCAAGAGGGAGGCCTCTATGATTAAAGGAAATGATCCCTATGGCGGGAGCTGCTATGCGATTTCTGCCAAATTCTTATTTTAGCCTAAACAGACATTGTGGTATGTATTATACTATCTATGTTTGTGTGGGATAGGATTGAAACTAAAGAAAAACATAACTTAGTTCTGATTTATTTTTCATATTGGGCAACTACTCAACTAAGACCCGAGTGAGCATTGAATTTTCTATGTATATGTTACTCATAGTTTATATACTTATGTTCACTGATATTCCTATGAGAGATCCACTACATTTACAAACTTTGATCGCTTCTTTGTAGGAGAACGATCTGCATCATTCATACACCGTTGGTTTTCATCTTCTCAAGTATGATGCAATCTTTTCCAGTTGGTGTATGACCTCTGTAGAAGGATGCGATCGCTGCTATGATCTCTACTAATAACCTTGCTCCCTGCATTTTTCCTCTTATAACAACAACCAAAGCTTTGTATATATATTTTTGAATGTCTAAGTGTAGAGCTTTGTATATTTTTCACCCGTCGGGAAGAATCAGAATCCTTGATATATCCACCGATAAGCTCCGAGTTCCCTCCCCAGATTAACATCCTCAATACCCTGGCGTTAATATCGAAGAAGTGGCCAAGAAGTGAAAGAGTGGCTAAGTATCCGCATCGAACGTATGAATGTATCCTGTCATGCTTGAAGTGTTTTTATGTTTTTGACTGGCAGATTCCTTAGTGTCAACAAATCCCATGTTTATATATATATATATATATATATATATGTACATACCATCTGTTGCAGTTATATTGTTAGCACCACAAACTCTGCATCTTATATATGTACATTTTGGTAACTCGATCTAGCTTGGATCATGTACCTTTACGTTTGGGAGCCGATCCTATAGGATCACCATCTGGTTAAATATTTACCCTTAGGTTTTGATGTCACCCTATTCGTTGATTATATACACTACTGTACCCAAAATATGGTATGTAATCTGCATTATATATGCTGCTAAAATAAAATCGTTGTTAGCACTGTGCATTTGTAGATAAACAATATCTCTTGATTATATATATGCTGCTGAACTAGAATCATTGTTAGCGCTATGCATTTGTGATAAACAATATCTCTGTAATATATATATACTGCTGAACTAGGATCATTGTTAGCACTATGAGTTGTAGATAAACCATATCTCTACATTATATATGCTGCTGAACTATAATCATTGTTAGCATTGTTGCCTATGGATAAGTTAATCCTCATATTTCGATGCATTATTCTAGTTTACTCTCTGATCGGAATATAAATCAGGGTTTGATTGTTGTTTTCCTATGGATAAAATCATCCTCTTATCTTGTTGCTACTGTAAATCAGTTGATCGTTGTTTTCCTTTGATAAAATAAACCCCATATTTTGAGGTTGTTGGGGTTTAAGTGTAGATCACTGTTGTTTGTTGAAGGATAGGGTAGATCTGTGCCTATTCTACAGGATTTCTAATTGGTGAAATGAAAAATCTTATTCGCTGCTTGTGCATGTAGAAAACACAAATCTAACTTGTATTTTTGAATTCAGATCTAGATTGTTTTTACGAAATCGCGAATTTACATTTCTATTGCTTATGCTAGATAGTTCTATACTATGCTAAATGAAAGCGTAGATCTATCCTCATATTGACCAAAAATTAGATGCTCGATTTTCTAGAATCTCTGTGTTTGATATTATATTGTCGCAGGTTGGGAGTTGCCCTATTAATCTGGTTAAATTGAGGTTGGATCTTTGCATGTTTTTGTGTTACTTTATTGCCAAAAACGCATCCTATAGAGATACTGAAATGAAATGGATTGAAATCATAAGACTCCGTTTCTTCTTCCCAAATTCCAGAGTTACGAAATGTTTTCCTTTTTATAGATCTCGGTAATTAAGGCAGTGCTAGCATGAATGCATGGATACACTACTATTTGTAAATCCCTATAATTATGTTGATGTTAGCATCGAATAGAAACGCCCTCTATGAGAGAGTTTGTGAAGAGTGAAGATTGAAACAACTTGAGAAAGTAAGTGTCGTAACTAGTGAGTTGCAGAATGTAATCCCTACTTGATAACTAATACAAGTTGCAACTCTCCTTTGGTGGACGTAGCCCATACGATTGGGTGAACCATGTATATTCTTGTCTCGTCTTATGTGTACGTTGTTCATTTTAGTTGTATATATTTTCAAGTTCTTTTATATGAAGAGATGCTTGTATATCAATGGATAAGAATCTGAATATGTTGATAAAGTATGGCAGAATTATTATCGTCTTAGCGAGTAAAGAATAATATGTTTCGTCAATGTATTATTACAGTTTAAAGGATGTTAGTGAATACTCTTGTCATTTAAATAAGTGTGTTGGTTCTTAATTAACTCAGATATTGGAGCATGTTCAATACTAGGTTGAATAGCATAAAGCATTTCCACCTTGTAGTATCATTTTGTTTGAAGTGAGTTCTATAGATATACATGAAGTATATATTTTTAAGATATTCTATATTACTAATGCATGAAGTTGGTTAATGTCTAGAGGAACAAAAATTTCTTTTCTCAAAATAACACCAGAGTTCATGGAGATATTACATATGGTATCAGAGCTGGAGTTACAACACTCGGGCATAATTGGGATCAACATGATGGAATAAGTTGGATAAACCAATGGAGGGACTCTACTTGTAAAACGCAACTGGACGAATTCATTTTTTTGGCAAGAGGTAACCGATAAATAGTCTGTGACTTGCAAGCAAGTAGAATTCTATTATGTTTATTACTGAAGCACTATGTTTGAACTAATGTTCAAAGTATATTCTCCTAGGAGTGCAAACCATGGTGCAAACATTGCTATAGAATTAAAAAAAAAAAATTTAAGGTGTCATCTATGACGAATGGACATTGTTTTGCAGAATTCATCATAGGATGAGATATTACTACACCGTAAGAAAAATATAATGGTATGGTATTATGTCCGGTCGACTCAAAGAAAAGGGATAGTTATATTTTAGTTGAAAATGAGTAGTTATTTGTGGGTTAATTAAATCAGTTTTCCATTACACATATGCAAGTTGTTTATAAAAGTAGAATTGATATTGTCAATCAACCTTGCATAATTATGATTGAAGAATGTCAATGGTAGTATATTAATTTATAACCATTTTACATTTCCGGAGAGAACATGACAATAAAAGTTCAAATAACAATACATGATAGTTGGTCTAGTAGTCTAATACACTGGGGAAAGAAGTTTGGATAAAATAAACTCTACCAATATTTTATTGTACCTACTAGCTGTACTTTAATGTAGAACTTAAAAGAGTAGCATTCTCTTAGTAAGATCATGTATTCTGAAGGATAAAGCATATTGATACATAGTTATTTAAAGGAAATTGTATGCTAAAGTTAGCATCTCATGTAGACATAAATTGTTGTAGACAATGACATTTGGACGACAATGGATTTCTATTCATATATAGTGTAGAGAAAAGTGAGTTAGGAATGTGCTTATTTATGAAAGTGCTATAGTCCATTCCCCTTGTAGAAAAGATGAATACATGAGAAGTTATGAGAAGACATGTAAGCCATGTTATTACCTTGACTAACAAAATTTATGAATTAAAAATGGTAAGCATAAGAATGATGCCTTCATACTTAGTTTGTATTACAATCGTCTTAGAAATGTATGAACAACATAAGTGAGAAAAATTCGAATGTTGGATTAGACGACCATGTAAATTATTGAAAATGTTGAGAGGTTAATAAAATGCTATATGCTAACATTGCTATTTCTTGTCGTAAGTTATGATTGATGAAATTAATATATTAAGTAAGAATTTTGATCCTGTATGAATGCGTAGTGTGATGGAGGATTTCTTATCATTATTCCTAGAAAGGTATTCCTTACAAAATTTGACTTTGTTATATAAAGTGATACTAACAAGTGAATTTTCCAGATTGTCAAAATCCGTGGGACTTGTTGGAAGCTAGGAGCATGATATATTATGCATGGTAAGTGTATGTTCAGAATTTGAATAAAGATCAAAGACTTATCAAAAGATATATATGCATGAGTAAGAATGGATGAATAAATAGGTGAAATTATTGCTTATCAATTGATGATGATTATATCACAACTAACCTTGGAATTGTACAGGATTCTAGGAACTTGGCAATGTCAGTGAAGTCATGATAAGTACCAAATCGGTGTGTCGCAAGTATTCAAATATTGTAATTGACAGTAAAAGCGGACAAAATAAATAATAAATATAATAATATGATCATGAGTTCTAGTAGATCATTAATATCTATGGGCTTTCTTGAATTACAAGAGCATTAAACATATTATGCATGAAGTGTGTTATAAAAAAGAATGATTTGCTGTGTGAGCACGATGGTGTTACGAAAAATGATTTGCTGTGTGAGCACAATGGTGTTAGGAAATGATTGTTTTGGGAGCACAATGGTGTTAGGAAAATGATTGTTGTCTGAGCACATTGGTGTTAGACAAATGAAGTGGCAAAAATTGATGATCCAACTCTACTTTTCTAAGATATATTTTCCAGGACTCAAGTGAGGAGGCTTGAGGGGAATCATGAAAGAGTCTATGATATCAATGGAAAAGACCTAGGCACAAGATTGGCATATGGAAGACAGGATGATGTTTGATGTTTTTGAGGAGAAATATTTTGACTAGCAAATCAAAAGGGAGAGTAACCTCAAATTTTAGCCCGTAAGTCCACACGGAAAATTGGTAACAGATCTCGGGAATCTATGTTCAGTAGAGGGTTTCTGAAGTTCCAAGAACTCAAGGGAGAATTTGGTGATCAACAAAAGTGTTGTTGAAAGTTTTTCATTCTCATGTTGTAATGATAAAAAACATACTAACAATTTTTCTAAGTAACTAGAATGTTGAATGTCTTAATGTGTGAATGTTATGAATACTTAAGTAGGAAAAATTCCCTCAACGACGAGGGTGAATGATGAATTTTTAAGTTTTTCTAGAGTACTTGTGAATTATCAATGTTGTGTTGCGAAAGTACTAATTGTTAGGTTCTGAATTTGATTATGAAATTTATGATATGTTTTAATGAGTAAATTTTAGAGTCTTGGTTTTATTGCATAAAAAGGAAACTTATGAGAGATGGAGACATACGGAAATCATGAAAATACAAGAAGGTCAAAACCGAAATGGTGAAAAAAAGCAAATATGACTCAAGTAGAAAGACGAATTGCTGAAAAGCATGAACATTGAGGACAATGTTATTCTTAAGGGGAGGAGGATGTGATATCCCTCCTTTATTCCCTATAATTTTGTAATTGAAAATTAGATGGTACTCGACTAGATCTTACTAGTATACTTAATGGTAAGTTATACCATGATGTTTGACTGTGATATGTTAGTATACTGGATTCTAAGTTATATTATGAAATAATTAAGCATATAAAATATATGTATTTCTTTTATACAGATATGGAATATATGTATATAAATGAAGGAGTTACAAAATAGTTGGGACCACTATAAATACGAGATGAGTATCTATTTTACGTTATATATATATATATATATATATACACATATGTTATATAGATATATGTGAGAGATTTACCTAATGGATGTGATACAAACAAAGTAATGCATATAGGTGAATAGAATAGAGTTATAGTGCTCAATGACTATTAAAATAGTGGGGTATCGTGAGAAGGGTCATTCTAGAAAGAATGAAAGAAACTTTTAAATTTTAATATGGGTACTTCCAAGCATATGTTTAAGGGTGTCATGAGAGCCATTCAGTATGATCCGATGGATTTATCTTTTAAACAAACAATGACCAGTGGCGTGACACTGAGCATGACCACGTTGGACGCAGTCTCCTTAGTGGAGAACCTTTCACCTTCTACCGCCATTTGTCTCCATACTGTGAGCAAGGTGTTTGATGGTGGTAGATCTCTGTAAAGTATATATATATATATTGTTTATGGTATATGGGAGGAGGGGAGGCAGCTTGCTAGAAAAGCTTGGCATTCACATATTTTGTGAGGGGTGGATTTTGCAGTCTGTATAGGACAATGGATCAGTATTTGATCCTGAACTTCTTGATATTACAAGGGCATGATCAAATATTGAAACTTGTTAAGAAGGGGACTCTGTTTCTACGAAAGGAAGAACTCGTTTTGTTCTACATGGGGAGAATAGTAGGGAAGGGCGCGGGCCCTTCTCTAGATCAACCTATGTGTATCAGTCTCAACCCTTGTGGTAGGTGTGTTAGCTGCTATAGGAGCAAGGAAGTCGAGTGTAAGAGGGAGGCCTCTATGATTAAAGGAAGGCCTCTATGATTAAAGGAAATGATTCCTATGGCGGGAGATGCTATGCGATTTCTGCCAAATTCTTATTTTAGCGTAAATGAAAATTGTGGTATGTATATATACTATCTATCTTTATGTGGGATAGGATTGAAACTAAAGAAAAACGTAAATGAGTTCTGATTTATTTTTCATACTGTGCGACTACTCAACTGAGACCCGAGTGAGCATTGAATTTTCTATGTATATGTCACTCATAGTTTATATACTTATGTTCACTAATCTGCCTATGAGCGATCCACTACATTTACAAAATTTGATCGCTTCTCTAGAGGAGAACGATCTGCATCATTCATACACCATTGGTTTTCATCTTCTAAAGTATGATGCAACCTATTCTGGTTGGTGTATGACCTCTGTAGAAGGATGTGATCGCTGTTGCGATCTCTAATTATAACCTTGATCCTTGCATTTTTCCTCTTATAACAACAACCAAAGCTTTGTATATCTATTTTTGAATCTCTAAGTGTAGATCTCTGTATATTTTTCACCTGTTAGGAAGAATCAGAATCCTTGATATATCTTCCCATAAGCTATGAGTTCCCTCCCCGGATTAATAGCCTCAAAACCTTGGCGTTAATATCGAAGAAGGGGCCAAGAACAGAAAGAGTGGCTAAGTATCTGCGTCGAACATATGAATGTATCCTGTCATGCTTGAACTATTTTTATATTTTTGATTGGCGGATTCCTTAGTGTCAACAAATCCCTTATTTATATATATACGTACATACCATCTGTTACAGTTATATTGTCAGCACCACAAACTCTCCATCTTATATATGTACATTTTGATAACTAGATCTAGCTTGGATCATGTACCTTTACGTTTGGGAGTCGATCTTGTAGGATCATCGTCTAGTTAATTATTTACCCTTGGGTTTCGATCTCACCCTATTCGTTGATTATATACACTACTATACCCAAAATATGGTATGTGTTCTGCATTATACATGCTACTGAAAAAAAATTGTTGTTAGCGCTGTGTATTTGTAGATAAACAATATCTCTGCATTATATATATGCTGCTGAACTAGAATCATTGTTAGCGCTGTGCATTTGTAGATAAAAAATATCTCTGCAATATATATGTACTGCTGAACTAGGATCATTGTTAGCATTGTGCGCTATAGATAAACCATATCTCTGCATTATATATGCTACTGAACTAGAATCATTGTTAGAGTTGTTGCCTATGGATAAGTTAATCCTCATATTTCGATGGATTCTTCTAGTCTACTCTCTGATCGGAATATAAATCAGGGTTTGATTGCTGTTTGCATATGGATAAGCTCATCCTCATATCTTGTCGCTATTGTAAATCGGTTGATCGTTGTTTTCCTTTGATAACATAAAACCCATATTTTGAGGTTGTTGGGATTGAAGTGTAGATCAATACTGTCTGTTGAAGGATAGGGTATATATGTGTTTGTTCTGCTAGATTTCTAATTGGTGAAATGAAAAATCTTATTCGCTGCTTATGCATGTAGAAAACACAAATCTAACTTGTATTTATGAATTCAGATCTAGATTGTTTTTATGAAATCGAAAATTTACGTTTCTATTGCTTATGCTAGATAGTTCTGTACTATGCTAAATGAAAGCGTAGATCTATCCTCATATTGACCAGAAATTAGATGCTTTGTTTTCTAGAATCTCTGTGTTTGATATTATACTGGCGCAGGTTGGGAGTTTCCATATTAATCTAGGTAAATTGAGGTTGGATCTCTGTATGTTTTTGTGTTACTTTATTACCAAAAACGCATCCTATAGAGATACTGAAATGAAATGGATTGAAATCGTAAGACTCTGTTTCTTCTTCCAGAATTCCAGAGTTACAAAATGTTTTCCCTTTTATAGATCTCAGTAATTAAGGTGGTGCCAGCATGAATGCCTGGATACACTACTATTTGTAAATCCTAGTAATTATGTTCATGTTAGCATCGAATAGAAATGCTCTCTATGAGAGAGGTTTTGAAGAGTGAAGATTGAAACAAATTGAGAAGGTAAGTGTCATAACTATTGATTTGCAGAATGTAATCCCTACTTGATAACTAATACAAGTTGCGACTCTCCTTTGGTGGACGTAGCCCATAATATTGGGTGAACCATGTATATTCTTGTCTCGTCTTATATGTACGTTGTTCATTTTAGTTGTATCTATTTTCAAGTTCTTTTATATGCAAAAATGCTTGTATATCAATGGATAAGAATTTGAATATGTTGATAAAGTATGGCAGAATTATTATCGTCTTAGCGAGTAAAGAATAATATGTTTCGTCGATCTATTATTATAGTTTAAAGGATGTTAGTGCATATTCTTGTCATTTAAATAAGTGTGTGAGAGTTACTAGTTGGGAGTTATTAATATTAAGTCGTTGAATAAGGAACAAGGTAATCATTTATGTATGAATATGGTTCTTAATTAACTCAGATATTGGAGCATGTTCAATACTAGATTGAATAGCATAAAGAATTTCCACCTTGTAGTATCATTTTGTTTGAAGTGAGTTCTATAGATATACATGAAGTACGCATTTTTAAGATATTTTATATTACTAATCCATGAAGTTGGTTAATGTCTAGAGGAACAAAAATTTCTTTTCTCAAAATAACACCAGAATTCAAGGAGATATTACACACATGTTCTGATGCATTATGTGAATGCATGGTTGTATTACATATGTGTCATTAAAATTAGATAATTATAGATTAAATGATGAATTAATGGTAATTCTGGGATCATTTCATGAGCTGCTGTGAATGCAAGAGAATGATTGCATGAAGGTATTCATATTTGATGGGCTACCAGGATGCTTTGTTGGAAGGACAGAGTTCCACGAAAGAATATGGATGTGATGTAATGAGAATTGGAAGTGTTTAAATTACATAGATAATGTGATGGTATCTTTCAATTTCATTGTGATAATGATGCATATAAAGTATATATATATATATTTCATTACATTTGAAATGCTAACAGCTGAAAGTGTTTGAATTATTGGGTATTGTAATTCTGAGACCACTTTGGTGACTGTTGCAACAATGAAAATATTATATGCATGAAAACTCACAAAGTACTTGGACTAATTTTAACTTTCAAATTTCAAGTAGATTGTCTTGGGCATGGCCATGTGGGTAAGTCCATATTAAAGGATGGAATCTACCATGTGCAAAGGACAATTATTGTAAGAAGGACCTCATGGTTCACAAACATGATTTCTAAAAGAAACAAATCTGGAAATTTTCTGATTTAAGTTTATTAGAATGATATCATGGTTAAAAACCTAATTTCTATAGAAAAACATATTGTAAAATTCTTATTTTTGAATTTTGTTAAAGGTTGCTAATGAATGTTGGGATTATATAGCATTGTGTCAAGAGGAGATATTGTGGGTGGGATGTCCATGTGTGGTAGTAAGCATAATACCTTAATGGATAGAGTGATACCACTTAAAAGATGTTGGTTGTGGAGACAGATCTTCCAGTCTCATAGATGATGATTCAACCATGTTTGAACCCAAGGTTTGGTTATGATATTCGCACGATCCCCAGGGTGTCAGGGGGCGCGGGGGCCAGTGCCCCTGAGAAAAAATTTGGGGATGTTTTCAACAATGGTTTTCGGGCCCATGCTTTTGGGTAACCCGTGGTATTTTCCCATTGTATTTCCCTTATAAAATAAAGACATTGTAAAACGGCTAGGGTTGATGTATTAGGTATTATGCATTGTAAATATCTCTGAGATCGGAAGAGAGACTTGAGACAGTGAAGAGGAAGTGCAATGGCTATGCTGCAGGTTGTATCCCTTCACTTTGATGGACGATATAATAATAAGGACTGGAAACTTCAGTGTGGATGTAGCCCATAGTGGGTGAACCACAATATATCTGTGTCTCTCTTGTAATATGTATGTGTGATTATATTTGCATTTCTGTTTATTATTATTGCTCTATGATCTTGTTTTTATAACAATTGGTATCAGAGCCAAAGGTCTATTTGGTAGATAAACCCGCAGGAAGCTAGAGTTTGTGGTTCGAGTGGGAGAAATGGCGAAAGAAGGAAAGTTTAAGGTCGAGAAGTTTAATGGTCAAAACTTCCAGTTATGGAAGATGCAAATGGAGGACTATCTATACCAAAAGGATCTATTCCTACAGTTGGGAGGAAGAGCAAAGCAGCTGACAGCCATGAAGGATGAAGAATGGGATGTTCTTGACAAAAAGGCACTGAGGACAATACGGTTGTCCCTGGCTTCGTCGGTGGCTTTCAATATCTCAAAAGAAATGACAACGGAGGGTTTGATGAGCGCATTGGGTAAGCTCTATGAAAAAGCCTCATCCTCCAACAAGGTATTTCTAATGAATCGTTTATTTAATATGAAGATGTCTGAAGGTGGAACTGTTACTAATCATTTAAATGTGTTTAATACAGTTACAAATCAACTAAGTTCTGTAAGTGTGAACTTCGATGATGAGGTTAGGTCTCTTCTAATCTTGTGTTCATTGCGAGAAAGCTGGAATAGCTTGGTTATGGCTATAAGTAACTCTGTCTCTGGTTCAAACACTTTTAAATTTGATGATGTTATTTGTGTTATTCTTAGCGAGGAAATGCGAAGAAAAAGCATAGGTGAGACATCAAGTAATGCATTGACCATGGAGAGCAGGGGAAGACAAAAGGAGAGAGGAAAGATCGAAGGCAATCATGGCAAGTCTAAAACGGGTAGATCCAAGTCCAGAGTGGGAAAGATAGAGTGCTGGAACTGTGAAAAGAAATGACATCTGGAGAAAGACTGTAGATCTCTAAAGAAGAAAGGAGATGCACAGCAGGAAACTACCCAGGAAGCAAATGTAGCAGGTGATGTGTTACAAGATGCTTTGATTCTTGCATTAGATAATACGAGTGATTATTGGGTAGTATCTTCAAGGGCTTCATGTCATGCTAAGCACCATAGGAAATATTTTCATGATTATGTTCAAGGCGATTTTGGACATGTTTTATTGAGTGATGATAAGCCATGTAAAATTGTTGGAATGGGTAAGGTATGGATAAAATTTAAGAATGGAACTAATTGGCTGCTAAAAGATGTTAGGCATATTTTTTCTATGAAAAGAAATCTAATCTCAACAGGGTAGTTGGGAAATATTCTATGAAAAGAAAGGATCAATGGTGATAGAAAAAGGAGACAGGGTAGGTACGTTGTATTTATGTCCTCATAATACTGACCATTCTATCCATTTAGCATCCACAGGAACATATACAACATTGTGGCACCATAGGCTTGGACACATGATTGAGAAGGGGATGCAGATTCTCCACTCAAGGAAGTTGCTGCCAGATTTGAAGCAGGTAAGTTTGGAATTCTGTGAAAACTGTGTTTATGGAAAATAGAAGAGAGTCAGATTTCTCAGGGTTGGGAAACAGAAGAAGAATGAAAAGTTAGAGCTTGTGCATACAGATGTATGGGGACCAGCTCAGGTACAATCTCTTGGTGGATCTCATTATTACATTACATTTATTGATGATGCAACTAGGAAAACTTGGGTTTATTGCATTAGACCGAAATCTGATGTGTTTGCTACTTTTAAGAAATGGAAATATTTGGTTGAGAATGAGACAGGAAAAAGGTTGAAGTGTCTCAGATTTGATAGTGGAGGTGAGTACTACGACAAGGAGTTTGATAGTTACTGTTCATACCATGGGATTCATAGAGAAAAGACAGCCCCAAGAACACCACAAGAAAATGGTGTGTTGGAAAGGATGAACAGAACGATCATGGAGTGTGCAAGGTGTATGAGATTGTATGCAGGGTTTCCCTTACAGTTTTGGGTGGATGTTGTAAATACTGATGTTTATTTAATAAATAGAGGACCTTCAAGTGCTTTGGATTGTGGT
Organism: Larix kaempferi; assembly: GCA_027924585.1. Classification (NCBI taxonomy): domain Eukaryota; kingdom Viridiplantae; phylum Streptophyta; class Pinopsida; order Pinales; family Pinaceae; genus Larix; species Larix kaempferi. Next base: position 9,289,388 of record BSBM01000797.1, read on the forward strand.
ATTCCAGAGGAGGAATGGATATATAAAAATGTAAACTACTCATTTCTGAGAACGTTTGGTTGTGAAGCATTTGTCCATATTGATAAAGAAAATAGAACAAAGCTTGAAGCTAAATCCAAGAAATGTACCTTTATTGGATATGGGGTTGATGAATTTGGTTATCGCTTATGGGATTATGAAAATAACAAAATCATGAGTAGATATGTGATATTCAATGAAAAGGTCATGTATAAAGATCAGTTGCAGGGAAAGAAATAGGAAAAGGAAACGACATAGTACATAGTACTTGATGAAATTGAAGAAAATGAAGTTCCAAAGGTGCCAGAAAATCAAGAACAACAGCAAGTACCTGAAACTCCTGCAACTTCAAGAATATCTACTAGGTTAAGTAGACTCCCTGAATGATAATATCATTCAATGTAATATTTATTGATGATTGATGCTGGTGAACCATAGTGTTCTGAAGAAGCAATGCACGTGGAAACTAGAAAGAAGTGGGAGCAAGGTATGAATGAGGAGATGGACTCATTGGTAGGAAACCAGACTTGGGATTTGGTTCAGTTTTCTGCTGGTAAAAGAGCATTGCAAAACAAAAAGGATTTACAGGTTGAAGGAAGAAGAAGGAGATAAGAAGCGATACAAGGCCAAACTTGTTGTAAATGGGTTTGCACAGAAGAAAGGTATAGATTTTGATGAAATATTTTCTCCTCTTGTTAAGATGACTTCAATTAGGGCTATCTTAAGTCTAGTGGCAGTAGAATATTTGCATCTTGAACAGTTATATGTAAAAACAACCTTTCTCCATGGGGATTTGGAGGACGAGATTTATATGCAGTAACCACAAGGGTATGAGGTCAAAGGTAAGGAGAAATTGGTATGCAGGTTGAAAAAGAGCTTGTATGGCTTGAAGCAAGCTCCAAGGCAGTGGTATTTAAAATTTGACAGGTTTATGACAAAACAAGGTTATAGTCGATGCCATTCTGACCACTGTGTTTATTTCAAGAGGCTAGATAATAGAAGTTATATTATCTTGTTATTGTATGTGGATGACATGCTTATTGCAGGGTCTAACATGCAGGATATAAATGTGCTCAAAAGGAAGTTAGCTAATTCATTTGTGATGAAAGATTTGGGTGTTGCAAAGCAAATCCTTGGTATGAGAATAACAAGAGATAGGAAAAATTGCAAATTGACATTGTGTCAGGGTGAGTACATACAAAAGGTGTTAGAGAGGTTCAGAATGCAGAATGCAAAACCAGTTAGTACACCTTTGGCCAGCCATTTCAGTCTAAGTAAGGAAATGTGTCCCAAGAAACAGGAAGAGACAGATTACATGTCCAAGATTCCCTATCAATCAACAGTTGGCAGCTTGATGTATGTCATGGTGTGCACAAGACCAGATATTGCACATGCAATGGGAGTTGTGAGCAGATATATGAACAATCCCGGTAAAGAATATTGGAAGGCAGTACAGTGGATTCTCAAGTATTTGAGAGGTACTGACCACTCATGCATTATGTTTTGGAGGTTCAAACACTGTTCTACAGGGATATGTTGATGCAGATATGGTAGGTGATAAGGATAGCAGGAGGAGCACCACAGGGTATGTGTTTACTGTAGGTGGAACAACAGTAAGTTGGATTTCGAAATTGCAAAAGGTTGTTGCACTTTCAACAATGGAAGTAGAGTATGTTGTTGTTACAGAGGCTAGTAAAGATATGATTTGTTTACAGAGGTTTATGGAGGAAGTGGGTAAGAATCAGAAGGATAGCAGGTTGTATAGTGGCAGCCAGAGTGCCATTCATCTTACAAAGCACTCAGCATTCCATTCCAGGACTAAACATATACAACTCAAGTACCATTTCATACACTCTGTTCTGGAAGATGAACTATTGATGTTGGAAAAGATACATACTAGCCAGAATCTTGTAGACATGTTCACAAAGGTAGTGGCCAAAGAGAAACTGAGTTCCTGCTCGGTTTCAGTTTTCCTTTTAGCATGAAGATGAAGATGAGAAAGTTGCAAAGTCTAAGGTCCAATAAGTACAATAGTGGTGGAGTTGTTGTGATCAGTCTCCAAGTGGGAGATTGTTGGTTGTGGAGCTAGATCTTCCAGACTCATAGATGATGATTCAGTCGTGTTTGAACCCCAGGTTTGGTTATGATCCCGACACGATCCCTACGGGGTCCGGGGGTAAAGCCCCCGAGAAAAAAATTTGGGGTTGTTTTCGCCAACAGTTTTTCGGCCCATGGTTTTGGATAACCTGTGCTATTTTCCCATTGTATATCCCTTATAAAAGAAATACATTGTAAAACAACTAGGGTTGATGTATTAGGTATTATGCATTATAAAGATCTCTGAGATCGAAAGAGAGACTATGAGATAGTGAAGAGGAAGTGCAATGGCTGTGCTACAGGTTGTATCCCTTCACTTTGTTGGATGGTATAATAATAAGGACTGGCAACTTCAGTGTGAATGTAGCCCATCTTGGGTGAACCATGATATATCTGTGTCTCTCTTATAATGTGTATGTGTGATTATATTTTCATTTATGTTTATTGTTATTGCTCTGCCATCCTGTTTTTCTAACACAAGAGACAAACAATTTGAGGATGGCCTCATGATTAAACAAATATTATTTCTATAGTAGACAACATTGTAAATTCATGTTGAATTTAATTATTAATGCCATTGATTGGTTATGGAAAAATCAGATTTGAATTTGATGTTTAAATGATGCTGACTGATTAGTTGTTTGAGAAGTGTACCAGGAACACACATTGCATGAAGACCATGTTTGATGGTCTGCAGAATCCAGAATCCATGGGAAGGATCCCATGCTTTGGAAATGGATTTCGGGTGAAACACCATGGTATATTTTGAGAATGTCTCATCTGAACTGCATGCCCGAAAATAATGTGGGTGAGATGGTGAAATTATGCTAATAGGGCATATGTTGTTTATGGATTATGAGAGGGTTTTGGGTGGAAAACTGAGGTACTATTAACTCAGAGAAGGGATTCCCCATTCCTTGTGCAGGAAGAGAAAGATACATCTACAAAACGGATGAGTATTTTGTAATCCTAGCTAACAATATACATATCTAGTTACTAGAGTTAATGTACACAGCATGTTTTATTCTTATTTTTATTATTATTTCAAACTGCTTGAGTGTGATTAGGGCCTGCATGTCTCACATCAGAAAGGGATGCATACAGTTCGGGTGCTGGACCATTTTATGGTTGTCAATATTGACTACGCACTAAAGGAATGGACGCATTCCTGGTGTTTCAATATTAGAGAGTGAATGTTTATGAAATATGTTTACAATTTTATATCAACAATACTGATGAGCTTACCTACCCATCTTGTATTGTCAAGTATTACACAAGCAATTGGTAATGCATGCTAAGGAGAAAAGTGAAGCGAGTGCAGAGGCTGGAGGGAGCGCATGGAGATGCCTATAGGATTCATAGTAGAGCCCTTGACCTGGAAATGGTCATGGTGCAGTTTATTCAATTGGTCCAGTTAACCCAGACGGAAGTGCTGGCTTGGAAATGGAAAAGGAAAACTAGGCATGGGATTGGTCTGGCCGCATAACTACTTGGTAAATCTAGTCGGTGCTCTGGTTGAGAATTGAATGTTATGGTGCGGTTTTCCTCCATTGGTCCTGTTAACCCATATGAAAGTGCTGGCTTGGAAATGGAAAGGGAAAACTAGTTATGGGACTGGTTTTTCCCCATAAATGCTTGGTAAATCCAGTCGGTGCTCTTGTTGAGCATTGAATGTTATGGTGCAGTTTCCATCCATTGGTCCTGTTAACCTAGACCAAAGTGTTGGCTTGGAAATGGAAAGGGAAAACCAGGTATGGGAATGGTTTGAGACCATAAACAATTGGTAAATATAGTTGTTCCACTGGTTGGGGGTTGAATGTTGTGGAGCATCCTGTGTGCTGGACAAACATTCGTTATTATATCCACAGGAGATCCAAGGCTTGTAAAGAAATGAAGGATCCTATGGATTAATGTGAAGACGTCCGATACACATAAGTATTTGGTTATCTCGCATCTTCTTGATTATTTAATATAAATATACATGTGTATATGATTTTTAAATTCTTGTTTAGAGATAAAGCCTATGAAAATGAACTTGACATGTGAATTGAATCAATGTGTGAATGTAGGTAATGCTGGAAGCAAGAACCTTGAAGGTATCCTAAGGATGCATGTGTACATGTGACTGTTCTAAAAAGATCAGTAGAAGTAGCAATGAGAAAATGGTTCTAGTGGACTCATGTGGGTCCTTGCAGCCAAGGTTCTATAGGTAAACCATGGGGAAGGATTCCCTAGTTGAGAGGCCTTGGATAGACCTTAGACACTAAGTGTCACAGCCAAAACAATGAAAGGGAAAGTCAAGAATTCACATTGAAGTGCAAGAGGCTAAGGAGAATGGAACCATAGTGGTGGTGTGGCTCTAGATTGGGATAAGATTAAGAGGGGAAAACTCAAACTCTTACTCTTCTCTTTCCATTTGATTGATGCATTTAGAAAACTAGAATTTTTTAAATGTATGTTATAGCTGAAAGTCGATTGTGTCTATTGATTGAAATGAATTGTGAATGCTGAAATAGTTAATTCCCTACGAAAGGATGAACATGAATGAGTTCATGTGTATGCTGGGAAAGCATGAAAAGTGTGGAAGTGTCATGAATAAATCATGGACTCTCCATGACAATTGGAAAAATAATTGATTGATTTTAATGTTTATGTTATGCTTGGCCTAACAAGAATTGCCATGATGAATTTCACAGGTGAGAAATTGAAATCAATTGGTTGCATCCGTTATAAGACAAGTGGCACTAGCAAGCAAAGTGTGGGAAACTCTACACATTAACCATGGAAACCAACCAAAATATGTTGGGTTTGGCTTAAAATATTCTTCAAACAATTTCCAAGACCCAAGAGAATATTCAAAATATGCTCAAGCTACAAAAGCAATAGAATGAGATGAACCACAAGCTTTTGCAAGAGTCTATTTGTCTGCAACGGGAGGTAAAAAGAATTTTTTGAGATATTGTAACTTCTAAGAATATTATATTTGTACTTAATTAATTCGGATATGTTTCATTCCTCCGTGAAGATCTTATTGTATATCCGGAGATGTTTATTCCTCCGTCGGATTGTGGTAACTTGGGTTATTAGACTTCCCTAGTGGGGGTCGGCCTTGTATGTGTTAAGTGGGTCAAAGGTTTTTTAGACCACCCTAGAGGGGGTGGCCCAGTCAGTTGTAGTGGGGTGTTTAACCCAGTAATTAAGTTGGGGCCAACCTAGCTTGTGTAAAAGTCAGTCAGGGAACAAGTATAAGTAGAGGAGGATGTTCCTCACTTATCTCACTCATTCATTCACTTGTGAGTGGCACACTTGTGTGAGAGAGGTCTGCTATGGAGGAGGAGGAGCTCATGTCTTTGGTTTACATATTTGTATTTGGTGATCATCTATATTGAGGAAGCTTTGCTGGGTTTTCTACCCCATGAGGGTTTCCCAAGATAAATCTGTGTCTCTTGTGTTTATGCTGTGCTTGTTGTTTCTTTAGTGATCCTGTATATGCTATTGTTGTGAACTGAAATGCAATGTTGATATTTTCTGTCTTAGCATATTGAATCTTAACATGGTATCAGAGATAACCTGAAGGAATGCAATGTATGGCACTTACGACATTTGCTTCACTTGCGACAATTTGAAGGTTAGGGTTTTGTATAGAAAAAACCCGTCATCGTGGAAATATCACTATAAATCCATTAAAGAGAAGGTTCGGGATCTTAAACCTTGATAGGTCATATAGAACATCCCCAAGTACCTTGTATCCAAAGGACACCCTCAGATTCATTGTACTTTGTGTGTTATGATCAGTACAAGTTAGGGTTTCTGCCTCTTCCAGATCTCAGTCAAATTCAGGTGACCTAGGAAAAAAGGTCATAACTTGGGCTAGGAAGCTCCAAATGAAATTTAATAAAAAGAGACAGGTAGTACACAGACGGTAGGTACTATCTCAGAAAATGTTTTCAAAGGCCGACGTTGAACCAGTGACACGTGGCACGCCTTACAGGTTCACTCTTTTGTTTTATCCCATAAACAGGTCACGTTGCGACACTTGGCATAACTCTCTCTCAGAAAATCCAATTGAGGTCAGACCTATCGGGATGGAAAGATGACACTTTATGCTACCACAAAAAAAGTTTTCAGGCCCCGTGGATCGAAAAGTTCCGAGTTATAGCAGAAACAATCAGGTACATATTTTTGTCAAATCAAAATTATTTTTGGAGCACCTTCATTCATGGCTTCCGGAATTTAGGGTTTCGGAGAAAGTTAGAATTTTTGGAATCAGAGTCCACGGCTGAATGCTACTTAGGAAAATCAAAATTTAGAGATAAAGATCAAATTTTTTGGTTGGGTAGAAGATCGGGCTTGATCAAACCCCAGTTCAGGATTTTGATCAAAAAGACAGAAAATTAGGGCTTCAACAAAAGTTGGAATTTTTTATGTCTGTGATCACGGCTGGAAGCTCGTCAGAAAAATAAGAGTTTGGAGCCTTGGATCGAACCTTTTGATTAAGCAGAAGGGTGGGCTCCATCAAACCCTAGTTCGGGATCCTGTCCAGAAGATCCAAAAGTTTCGAAGGCAATTTTGAGGGGTCAAATTTTCGAGATTTCAAAATTGAAGTATGTTAGTTTGATCAGCTCAGCAGGACACATTCTTCCATACATTCAGAAGTGTGAAATTCAAAGTTTGAATTTTTAGGGCTTCTCTGAGAGACTCTAGTCGAGCCGCAGATCCAGTTTCAGGGGGAGTTGAGGCTAAGGCCTTACATAAGAAGACTACAAGAATTTCTTGATAGGTATGACTTGAGGAAATACATGTATGTCTTGAAATCTAATTCTTGATTAATTTCATAATATGTTTGTCTTCATATTATTTAGGTTAGTACAATCTTGATTAATGATAGAATTGTCTTATCACCCTAGTAAAAGTATGAATGCATGATAGAAGACATTCATTGATTAGGGCTATATGATTGTACTAATGCACTGTGGTGTTGTATGAGGTTGATGTTGTTTGCTAACAAGATACAGGTACATCACGAAAGACAAATCAAGTTCCATGACCACGATGACATGAAGAAAAAGACTGATCCATAATCCTTAATCACATAGAAGGTCTACTTATGAGGTATGTATGACTTTGTTCTATTATGCTTAACCTATGAGATATGCAAATTCTAGCACAGGATCTCTAAATCATTGAAGAAAGAAGATATTGTTTAGGTATACTAATCCAGGTATGTTTTCCTATATCAAGTTAGAATCTTACCTTGTGTTAGGATCCCTTATATAAGCATACTTGGTATGATTGGTTATGCTTATTCATAAAGTTAGAAATGTAAGTAATCAAGGGTTTATACATAATATGTCTCTTATCTTGATTGATGATTTAACTAACCAGAAGAGTCCTATGATCAAATAAGAATATGCATGAGTAAAAGAAGACTTCCCCGAAACCTTGAATACTAATTCTTATTATCTATGATCATGACTATAGATATTCGGGATTATTTAGAATTATAATGTTTTGATAATATTGAGATTATACTAATGAATGTATGTTTGTGTATGAGATCATGAGGATGACACTAGTGCACAGTGGTACAGAATGAATAGAAGTTCAAAAGTCATATAGAAGATCAAGTGGAAGGCAAACACACAAACATAAAAGATAAGTATTTGAGTTGTTATTTGAAATAGTAAATGATATTTCTTGCAATATTTGTATGCATATTTGTATTCCTAGAATATATCATGCTGAGTGTAAACATTCATATAACATTGAATAGTATACTACTAATATGCATATGATTGGTAAGTTGGACAAACATTCCATTGTTGCTTGTCTAGAATGAAACCTCTTTACTGACATCCTGAGAGCTGTGCACACTCTTGATAGTATGTTCTAGTAGAAATGGAAGGCATCTAGATAGCCACTGTATGCATACAGGATATGGAAAAGTGTTGTGCCAAAGTATTGGTCAAGATAGTAGCATAACTATGTAAATCATATATGTATGCATAATAGGTTATCATGTCAACATGATTTGATGATTATGAAGTATTACTAATCATGTACTTAATTTTGATTTGTAGGAAAGATCATGAAGAATGATGAACACTGAACAAGTGATGGATGTTCAACAATAAGATTTACAAATCAAACATAATATACAAGGCTTGTGGCTAGAAGATTCTCTTAGAAAGAGGAAGAGAATCATGATGAGATGTTTGCTCCAAGTGGCTAGATAAGACCATTATCTTAATAATGTAATTGAAGAAGAAGTGTGAATCAAGGATTCAATTGAAGAAAGCTCTGTATGGGTACCCAGGATCGATAGTAAATTGATGAGCTTAATGATCACTATGGGTGATGTGGATCTCAACCTTTGTTACAAGGTTGAATATGGTTTCTATACACAGATGACATGGATGCAAGAAGGAACTCACCATAGAGTTCGAATAATATTGAGGCTCATATCATTAGACCCATCTGACGATAGATATATAGAAGATCACTCAATGCAGAGTGTGAATGATGTTCATTCACAAAGGGAGAATTGACAGTTTCTTGATAAGCTTGGGATTTACCAAAAGTAAAGTTGATCCATTACAAATGATGAACCTGTCATACTATTACTGTATGTGGATGATCTATTTTTACAAACAGATCATGAAAAGAAAGAAGAAGATGGCTGCAGAAATGAAAATGAAAGATCTCTTACTTCCTAGGTCTGGAAGTATGGCAAGGCTCAGAAGGAATATTTCTCATCCCGAGAAAGTATGCTGTGGAAATCTTGAGAAGAATTGATATGTTGGAATGTGAAGCCATGGCCACACTCATGGGTTCTGACTTGAAGCTGTTAGCTGATGACTCATTAGAGTTAGTGGATGTAACTCTGTACAGACAGATTATTGGGTCATTCATGTATCTGACGTATACCAGGCCGAACATATGCTTTGCTGTGAAACACCTTGAGACAGTATCTAGTGGAACCTAGACGAGTTCACCTAATAGCTGCAAATCATGTGATGAGGTACCTGAAAGGTATGATAGACTTTGGTCTATATTATTTTTGGAGATCATGACTTCAGATTGTATGGCTACTCAGATGCTGATTGGGTAGGAAGTTTATCAGACAGGAATAGGACATCAAGCGGATGTTATTGTCTTGGATTTGCCATGATTTCGTGGTTTAGCAGGAAGCAGTCTAGTGTGGCTCTCAACACAACCGAAACGAAATATATAGCTGCTTGCTCTGCTAGTTGTGAAGCAGTATGGCTTTGGAAACTATTATCAAGATTATTTGACTTAGAGATAGACCCCACTGTGATCCTATGTGACAAACAGAGTTGTATCAAGATGGCAGAGAATCCAGTGTTCCATGATAAGTCAAAGCACATAGAGATCTGAAATTTCTATATATATGAGATGGTGCAGAAAGGAACTATAAAGTTCAAATTTGTAACAAGTTGTCGATGTACTTACCAAACCTCTACCTCGAGTGAACAAGTTACCGATGTACTAACCAAACCTCTACCTCAAGTAAAGTTTGAGTATTTCCGATACAAGCTTGGTGTATTTTAGAAGGACCTTCCTCGAAAGGGGGAGTGATGTAGACACTGATTGCCCACATCGATGGTGAAGTCGATGATGAGGATACCTGTATTACTTGTATTGATGATATGTATACATGTATTGATGAGGGTACCTATATTGGTAATGCCGACAGAGAGGTTGGTGGATGGTCCTTAGACAGGGTCTAAGTTGACAAGGGGATTGCATCATCCTTGAACACATGTTCTAAAAGGATCCGTAGACAGTTGTCTTCGAGAATGAAGTCCTTGGTGGACAGGTGGGGATTGTATCATCCCTGGAATTCAATCCATTGAAATGATCCGTAGACATATGTCTTCGAGGATGAAGTCCTAAGTGGAGAAGTGGGGATTGTATCTTCCCCAGACTTCAGTCCCATAATTGAGCTGTAGACTGGGTCTCCAAGAATGAAGTCCTGAATGAGTAGGTAGGAGATTATATCTTCCCTAGACTTCGGTCCCAGAATTGAGCCGTAGACTAGGTCTCCGAGAATGAAGTCCTAAATGAATAGGTAGGGGATTGTATCTTCCCCTGACTTTGATCGCAGAATTGATCCGTAGACATTTGTCTCCGAGAATTGATGATAGGACTATATTGTCCCTGGAATCTTGGTTCAAAATGTATGTGAGAGGACTACATCATCCGTGAACTGGGTTCAAAATGTACAAGGACTGCATTGTCCATGAACTGGGTTCAAAATGTATGTGAGAGGACTGCATCGTCCATGAACTGGGTTCAAAATGTACAAGGACTGCATCGTCCATGAACTGGGTTCAAAATGTACTTGAGAGGACTGCATCGTCCATGAACTAAGTTCAAAATGTACATGAGAGGACTGCATCGTCCATGAACTGGGTTCAATACATGAGGTGATTGCATCGTCCCTAGACATGAGACTTGTCTTAAAGTGATAAGGATTGATCATCTTGGAACTTGATCTAGATTGTATCATCCATGGACCTATGTCCTAAAGAGAGCGGGATTGATCATCCTGTAATATGATCATGTGTATTGCATAGTATGCTGAGATGATGATCCAGATGCTGTAGATCGAGATGATGATCTAGACGCTGTAGATCGAGATGATCCAGATGTTGTAGATCGAGATGATCCAGATGCTGTAGATCGAGATGATCCAGATGCTGTAGATTGAGATGATCCAGATGTTGTAGATCGAGATGATGATCCAAATGCTGTAGATCGAGATGATCCAGATACTGTAGATCGAGATGATCCAGATGCTGTAGATCAAGATGATCCAGATGTTGTAGATTGAGATGATCCAGATGTTGTAGATTGAGATGATCCAGATGTCGATGATCGTATGATGACGATGCTGATGATTGTGTGACGACGATACTATTGATCGTGAGGATCCAGATGATGATATTGCTGTAGCTGTTCAAGTACTGCAGAAGATTCAGTACTGAAGATGTTGATGTTCCAGTATTGAAGATCTTGAAGATATTCCAGTAAATGGTTGAGTTACTGATGATGTTGAGAAAGCTTCCAATGATTTATAGATGTATCATATACGATGTTGATGACTCCTTGCTCCTGCAGATGTTGTTATAATATCCTTCTCGTTAAGGGGGAGTGTTGAGATATTGTAACTTCTAAGAATATTATATTTGTACTTCATTAATCCGGAGATGTTTCATTCCTCCATGAAGATATTATTGTATATCCGGAGATGTTTCATTCCTCCGTGAAGATCTTATTGTATATCCAGAGATGTTTATTCCTCCGTCAGATTGTGGTAACTTGGGTTATTAGACTTCCCTAGTGGGGGTTGGCCTTGTATGTGTTATGTGGGTCAAAGGGTTATTAGACCACCCTAGAGGGGTCAGCCCAGTCAGTTGTAGTGGGGTGTTTAACCCAGTAATTAAGTTGGGGCCGACCTAGCTTGTGTAAAAGTCAGTCGAGGAACAAGTATAAGTAGAGGAGGATGTTCCTCACTTATCTCACTCATTCATTCACTTGTGAGTGGCGCACTTGTGTGAGAGAGGTCTGCTATGGAGGAGGAGGAGCTCATGTCTTTGGTTTACATCTTTGTATTTGTTGATCATCTATATTGAGGAAGCTTTGTTGGGTTTTCTACCCCATGAGGGTTTCCCAGGATAAATCTGTGTCTCTTGTGTTTATGCTATGCTTGTTGTTTCTTCAGTGATCCTATATATGCTATTGTTGTGAAATGAAATCCAATGCTGATATTTTCTGTCTTAGCATATTGAATCTTAACAGAATTCTGGAAGCAACCAATAGTGGAAAGGATAATGGATCAATGAAGAGGAATTCATCTAATTAGTCCACTAAGAAATGTCCTAGGTGGGAAGACTCAAAGGAAATTGAGCAGGTAAAAAAAGCTATCAACCATAAATATTCCAAACTTGTGGATCAACTAGAAGGTAAAGAGAAGGAAGGGATTGCTATGGAGCAATGCCCATCTTCAGAGGTAGTAGATCAAATCCAGTAGAAGCAACTTATGGAAGCCAAAGGACTTGGCCCTAAAATTTCAAAGTAAAGGGTAAGATGTAGGATAGACCTGCAAACATTCTGTAAAATTTGGACATGTGTAAACTATATAGGTATTCCTAAGTATTGGAACACCGAGGACGGTGTTATTCTAAGGGGGGGGAATTTTAATGTCCCTCATTTTGACCCTTAGGATATTTTTGCTGTAATGTAAATATTGTATGCATGTGATATATGATTCCCAGCGTGGAGCTCAAGGCCAAGGCCTCGCTAGTGAATTCCTAGCCTTGAAGAGGCAAGTATTTTGTAGTATGGTAGCCATGTGCTAGTAAGCCATGGGAAATGTAAATGATGTAAATGATACGTTGTAAATAAAAATACCAAGGGGATGGCTATTGATGCAACTAAATTAGGTGGCTATGCGTATCCACTAGGGAGTGTTGAGGGGGTTGTGGGATTGAACCCTTGGATGCCATATGTCACCTTGAGAACCCCTTTGAATTTCCTAGATGCCATTGAATGCTGTTGTAGGGAATTGGGTGAAGAGCACTGTTCATGAGATTGATGGAGTATGGGGCAACCCTGAAATCTATAAGACAGGGTATGGGGCTCGGATCGCTTGTCCCATAAACCACTCCACCTCTTGGGAGGATGCATTCCTCATATCCAGGGGATTACTGATGGGGAATCATAATTTGGACCCTTACATAGACCTTGCAGAGAGGAAAGGAACCGAAATCGCGACCCTGAGGGAGGCCGCGATTTGTAGAGACAAAATTGCTTAGAAAATTTATGTGGGAGATGGAATTCGATGAAGGATCCATAGACCCTTGGAGCGAAACTAAGAGGTTTAGATGCCCAAAAGTTCATGAGATAGCCAGTTTGGATAGTCAAGACCCTATTACGGGATAAAGCCATTCAACTGCAGCATGAAGGAAGATCTGAGTGTGGATCGCAGTGGGAAGAAACTAGGGGGGGGTTAGACTGCATGGAAGATCTAGAGAGGGACCATTTACCTTGATCTAACATTTAGGGCCAACCATACTTGCCCATTTTAGTGCTAAGGGAAGGGGCGCCCGAGGGATTGTGTAGCAGAGAAGGAGACCTTACTTAGGCTGAGAGTGGAGGGGATGGGGGTGACTAGAGTGTCTGGGTTCATGTGGTTATGCCTAGAGATTTGTGGATGAGCTTATTGATTTAGAAATCCCTTACATGCTTCCCACTTGCTTGACAAAGGTAGCTATGAGTGATTATTGAGTGTCTCCTTCTCTTCTTCTTTGCAACATACTTGAGAGTTTGATTGTGAGCTTGTTATAGTTGCTAGATCCCTTACATATTATCACATTGGGGTTCATTTTCATCATTGGTGGTATTACCTCGTGTTTGTTAATGGTTCACATCATTGATCGGTAATCAAGCAATGTCCTCCATGTTCGACATCAACTCATTTATTCACATGGTTGGGATTCGTACCTTGAGACGGTTTGGATTGAAGACGTTGGGCTGATGGAAACATTTTTCATATTCTATTATAAACCAAGTTGCGCAATATTGAGACACACTCTTTTGGCTCTTGAGAGATATAGATCCAGTTTGTTTACCATGGCTTTGATCTCCAATTTTGACATACATCCACCTTTGTATTTCTATGGCTATGTTCATATTTATATTGTCTTCATGGAACCACTCTTGTATTCTAGTGGCCATGATATATACATTAGTTATACTTATGTATTGGATCATCATTGTATCCTCCTAGAGGTCGTGTTCCACTATTTGAAAATGGACATTTATCCCAGGCATGAGTTTGTCTGACATTTTGATTTCTTTTAGGTAATTTGTTTGAGCCTATGATTCTTAGTTTCTATTATTTCTTCGACTCCATGACCCAACTCTTTATTATTTATAATGTGTTTCGGCCATTGTCTTCCCCTCTTAACTCATACATTAGGCGACATATATTATAGCCAAAATTTTCACTTCTCTCTTCGACACTTACATCTTTTGGTCGCATGATGACACTTCATGATATTATCGTGAGTCACAAAAAAGGACATTTGTCGATGGAAGAGCCATATTTGGGACTTTATATGGATGGAATTACCTAATTCATGGGTCTTTTGATAGGTATGAACCTTAGGAACATTTCTGGAGACAAAAACTTCTCCAGAAAACCCCTAGAAAAGGTTGTTTTAAACCATTTTTCCACAAAAAATCAAGTGGAAGGTTCTTTCACTCATGAGTTTTCCAAAAAAACATAGGTTACCCATTGTAAAGTTGCGGGTACCCATGTGTTTTCCATTGCAAATTCACGGGTACCTCTGAAATACTTAAAAATATATAAAATCATGAAAAATGGTTGGTTTGGGTGGTTTTGGAACCTCCTCTTCAGTTGTAACTACTTCCTCCTCGACCATATCTTCTCCATTTGCTATATAAGAGAGGGAGAGGGACCATGAAAGAGGATCAAGCCGATTATATTCTTATGCTGGAGGAATTTAGATTCACATCCCCCTCACATGTTCCCTAGTTGCTTGTAAACCCTAGCACATCTTATCATAGGCTGGGATCCTTGGAGAAGAGGAGCAAGAGCGTTGAATCTTGTTTCATGAAGTGCCATGATTGAAGGAAGGTAACTTGATGTAATTAATTCATTCATTAATAAAGAGTAGAGATTCTTCCTTTCCCAAATATGATTTGTTCATGTACATTTCAGATCTTATTACAATTTGATGTTTTATTCTCTTATAAATATCATTTTTTTATTTGTGGTCAAATTGCATTGAGGAAGGTATTGTTGAATCTTTTTGCAGGTTGTTGCATTGGAGAGCAATAAGAGAGGCTTGGATCTACCTTATGAATAAGTTACATATCCTCCTAATCTTAATCTCTTTGCTTAATACTTGTACTTGCAGAACCTTGTATTTCTATATTTTAACCCAGTATGTTGGTAGTCTCACCCTGGCTATAGGAACACATTCCATAACAAAACCATATTCATGGAAACACCATGTCAATATGTGAAAACTACAAGGAGGCTCAAGGAGAAAGACCTTGAGTGGAATTAATTCAAGGAATGCTTCTAGAAGAAGTATTTATCAAAGAGATTCTATGACAAGAAAATAAAAAACTCAAGATGGGACAAATGAACATGGAGGACTTGATTAGTAAGCTTCTAGAATTATTGTTCTATGTTCCCTATAACAAAGAAAAAAAGGTTAGCATGTAGGGATTCTTGAGTTGTCTACCCAAACAATTTCGAGGCAGAATAGAGTTTGACTATCCTAAAGATTTGGTAGAGACCTTCTAAAAGGTGATTTTTTTTATGAGTAGAGTCAACATAGATATAAGAGCCAAAAAAATCTATAGGATGAGAAAATATAGAAGAATGAGTAATGAAAGAAGAGTTTTAAACCCCCTATCGTTAGAAACCAGACGAAATTATTTTTGCACAATAATGTTTTTTGTAAGAATAAGTTACAAGAAGCTACTCCTGCCCAAAGTGGAAACCATGTTGGTGGGATTACCTGAAGGAAAATAGAAGGGGATAAAAGTGAACCTCTTCAATGTTCAAGTTGTGGGGAATATCACCAACATGTGAAATTCCCTCGTAATAAAAATGTTCATAATTTACAAGAAGCTACTATAGTAAATGATATGGCCAGAGTTCCAAGGATCTATGCACCCTTGGACAACTGATAGGATGGACATCAATTGTCGATTGTGGAAGTGGGAGGTCAAATTTATGATAAATCCATTTCCACCCTCATCGATCCTAGCTCTTGTAAAAGTTGTGTTTCCCCTAGAATTTATGACCATTTTAAACTACAAAAAAACAAAATCCAAAATGATTGGCTAGTCCAGTTGGCCAGAGGAACAAAGAATAAAATTTTTGAATATGTGAAAGATATTGTGTTTAAACTAGATGAAATGAAGAAAACATAAAACATGCATATCTTACCATTTGTATCCTACGATATGCTCATAGAAATGGACTAGTTAGAGAAGCATAAGGTGGTCTTGAACTATTACACTAAGACATTCACTTGCGAAGACGAGAAGGGAAATACAAGAACTATCTATGGAATACCTCATACAGTATTAGTGAGGAAGACATATGCCTTATATTTAATCGGAGTGCATGAAAGGGATGTAACTTGTATGCAATACAAGTGATAGATTTTGAGAAGAAGAATGAAGATAAGATAAAATATTTTATAGCACTGATGTAATTTTGGGTTGTGTTCCTTGAAGAAGTACCTAGATTGCCTCCTAAGAGGGATCTAGACTTCACTATTGACTTGGTACCTAAAGAGAAACCTATATCAAATTAACCTTATCAAATGAGAACCCGAGAACAAGAAGAATTGAAACTACAACTATAGAAATTATTAGAAGAAGGATATATTAAATTGAGTGTTTCCTCATGGGGAGCTCCAATTCTATTTGTTAGAAAGGAGGATAGAGCCTTGGGACTGTGTATTGACTATCGACAATTGATCAAGTAACTATAAATAATAGGTATCCTGTACCTTGAATAGATGATTTATTTCATCACGTCCAAGGGGCGAACGTTTTTTCTAAAATTGATTTGAGATCTAGATATCACCATATTCGAATCAGAGACCAAAACATTCATAAAACTACTTTTAGAACACAATATGGACACTATGAGTTTGTTGTGGTTCCTTTTGGCCTCATCAGTGCACCTTCTACATTCATGTTCCTTATGAAAAACATTTTAAGTAATTATCTATATAAGTTTGTGCTTGTATTCATTGATGAAATCCTAATTTATTTAAAGATAGAGGAGGATCACAAGGAACATTGTTGGCATCGGGTTAGAGCACAAAATATGCAGAGTCGACAGCGACAAAGGGGTCATCAGTGAAGGAAACAGACCATTTGAGAAGGATAAGGAGCCAACGAAAGAGGAATTTTTGGTCGAAATTAGTTAGAATGGGTCATTTGGACCATTTTGTAACCACCATAGGCATCTATAAATAGTTCTTTTTAATAGGATATCATCGATCATAGAATCGTAGCTAGATAAGTTGATCAAGTCTAATGTATTTTGTCTTCCTTTGGCATTTTTTTCTCTGAGTATATGGATTCGCACTAAGTCGCTTGAAACTATTTCCTGCGAAGTTCATCCCATAGTCTTGTGATGACTTAATGAATGAGGATGTTTGGTTATATTTCATCTCTATGCTTTCCATTTGTCACTATGTTATGAAGTATGAATGATATATTGATGATGCGATCTTGCTGCTTTATCGATTGATCAGTAATGTTGGTTGATTTCTATTTCATATTTCAATCAATTAGCATAATTCGAAATGAATATTTGGTTTCTATAGAGACTAAGTATGAATTGATGCATAATATCTAGGTTCCGTAGCATCTAAGTATGAATTAATGCATGCCTTCTCCCTACTACGGAAACTTGGTTCCTACATCCCCCCTTAGACATCTCGGGTGAGACCTCACTTGCTTTGCGGGTGTTGCTGGAAAGGGTAAAACCTTTCTGGGATGATGCTTAAGGGTGTATGGTTGGTGTTTGTTGATAGCAATGCGAAGTGAAACCCTATCGAAAGAACTATGTCAACAAATGGCTTCATTGCCAGGACCATAGTGTGAAAGAAGAGAGTACATGTTGTGGCATCGGACAAAGCTGGAGATCAAGGAATGGTTCGACAAGAAGGCACAAAAGTTTGTTGAAGAAGAAAATCGCAACCCTGGATGGTCAATGAGTGACTGGCTACAGAAATATATCTACTCATATATTCATGAGATATTATTCTATGAATTCCTGATACTGCTGCATGAGTGCTTGTCACAATTGATGTTCCAAAAGAAGAATTTTCAAGGCGGTGAACATGAAAATTGGATGCCCGAACTGATTTAGCAATTGAAGCGAGTGGATAACAGAGCATTTATAGATGTCGAAGTCTGGTTAGATAGTATTATGGAGGGATACATCACTAAATTCACCGTTGACACAATCGAATCATATAGCGATGCAGAGAGGAATTTTTTCAAGGGACCCAAAGGAAGATTTTGTAATGTTTCCATTCAAATAAATTCATAACAGGGAAATTCCGTCAATCCTACTAGTTCCCTAGCTTGGATGGAGACATGATGATTTGTAATAAGGGAGCTAATAAATGATGTTTGATCATTAGGAAGGAATAAATATTTAATAAAGGAGATAAATAAATAAATACAACGGAAAAATCAAGTGGCAATTGATAATGAAGACACATGGAGGTTGTGGGGCCCACACAAGCTAGAATTTTTGTGCCACATGGCATCCTCCTCTTGCAATTTCGAATCCATGGGAAGCCTAATGTTCTTGGGATGAGTTAGAAGGATCATACACTTGTACATATTCTTCATAGGTCGAATTTGGATGGAAGTGTAACTTACATGGGAAAGGAAGAGTCAAATGGGAGGTTCTTGGACACTTGGGCTAGATTCCCTAACATCTATGACACCAATGATGAAGATGCTATGACATCTATGACAAATTATAGACTTGAGGGATGACATCTGACCATTATGACATGTCATACCTAAAAATAGCATCTAGGTGAGCACCCAAGGGAGTTATAGAAGGCCAAGAGATGCCTACTCGAATTTGTGGAAGGTGGAAGGCTAGGAAGTGGGAGGCATGTGGAAATACTTCAATCACTCCCTAATTCGAACTGGCTTGGAGACTATGGGTGTAATTGGAACCTTAGAATGATAAGGATGTTTAGTAAATATAGTAATGAACTAAGAGAAGGGTTTTTGATCATTTTGAGAATTTTCATTTGTGAAAATAGCTAGTGGAAAACTACTCTACTTGCCTTAGCCAATTTCAAGGGTGAAAGATTCCCATCCTAATTGGTGTGTGGAAAGGCCACTTAGACCATTCATGGGAGCTTTAATGGAGTCTTTATTTGCAGGTGTAAGGTATAGGGAAGCTCATGGTTTCTTCTAATATAGCTCACTCCTTCAACCATTTCCAGTTTTCATTGCATATTATTGATCCTTTAGGAGAGGCGCCTTTGGTGACATATTGTACTCTTTGGGGTAGCTTCTAATGCCCCATTTATTTTGTAATATGAATTAAATGCTTTGTTATTCATCTTCAAAAAGTTTCAGGTTGAGATTCCAAGTGGAAATGTATAAATCTGAGTTTTAATGAACAAATGGTGCCATTTTCCCACTATCATTAATGAGCTACACAAGTTTCATGTTCAGTATATGATGGAATGTCAAAAATTATTAGTCAAGGTGGCTGATATATCTATGGTAAGATTAGTATTGTTGTTCAGTGAAGGTTTTTCTAAACCCGTAAAAGGTTTAGTTAAGGCCCACAAACCCAATTCATTGAAGGATGCTATGAGTTTGACAAGGGATTTACCGAAATGTACTACCTAGGGCTAGGTTTCCTCCGAAGCCCAACTTACCTCCCCATTTCGGATCTGAAAAGAAGACATGGCAAGAAGATGAATGTGGAAAGGATAAGATAGAGGAACTAAGTAGGGAATAGCTCAGAAGGAAGAAATTGTGTTACTCATGCTTCCAACAATGGGCACAGGGACATAAATGTGTTAAGGGAAAGGTCCAATTCATTGAAGTATTTTGTGAAGATGGGTATGAAGGGGGCATGGAGGAAGAAGTACATACTTCAGCCCAAGAAGAGGGATATAATACAGTAGAAGAAGGGAAATAAGAGGGAAATCATCCATCACCTACCAAGGTAAGAATGGTAGTACTTTCAGGAGTGCCTCATTATCACACTATTTGATGCAAGGGTGCGGTACTAGGACAAAAGACCTCACTTTTGGTAGATGGAGGAGCTACACATAACTTAATTGATGAATACATGGTGGAGAGAAGGAAGATACCTCCTGAACCATTCGATGGCTTCACAGTTGTCATTCCAGGTCACAACACAATGTAGTGCAAAACATGGGTTCCAAAGCTGCAAATCACCATAGGTAACTATACTTTTTCTGATACTTTTTATTTGGTTGATGTTGCTGACACTAATGTGGTTTTCGGAGTGCAATGGTTGTACTCTATAGGGGAGCATACAATGAACTATCAAATTCCCGAAATGAAATTCCAAGATTTGGAAGGAATCCTAAGGGTTGTAAGAGGGTAGCACACCTATCCAAATCAGGTAGTTTCCTCCCACAGCATGAAACACAAGAATGGGAAGGTTTTGGGAGACATTCCTCATGGAAATCCACCTAATAGAGGAGGAACAAGTTTGCAGCATGATAAATTGAGATTGCTTGAGGGAAATCAATCTTGGGTGGGGAGGACTGTAATGTCCCAATTCAAATAAATTCAGAACAGGGAAATTCTATCGATCCTGCTAGTTCCGTAGGTTGGATGGAGACATGATGATTTGCAATAAGGGAGATAAAAAATGATGTTTGGAAATTAGGAAGGAATACATATTTAATAAAGGAGATAAATAAAAAAATACAAGGGAAAAATGAGGTGGCAACTGATCATGAAGACACATGGAGGTTGTGGGGCCCACACAAGCTAGAATTTTTGTGCCACATGGCATCCTCCTCTTGAAATTTCAAATCCATGGGAAACCTAATGTTCTTGGGATGAGTTAGAAGGATCATACACTTGTACATATGCTTCATAGGTCGAATTTGGATGGAAGTGTAACTTACATGGGAAAGGAAGAGTCAAATGGGAGGTTCTTGGACACTTGGGCTAGATTCCCTAACATCTATGACACCAATGATGAAGATGCTATAAAATCTATGACAAATTTCAGAGCTGAGAGCTGACATCTGAACATTATGACATGTCAGACCTAAAAGTAGCATCTAGGTGAGCGCCCAAAGGCGTTAGAGAAGGCCAATAGATTCCTACTCAAATTTGTGGAAGGTGGAAGGCTAGGAAGTGGGGGACATGTGGCAATACTTCAATCACTCCCTAATTAGAATTGGATTGGAGACTATGGGTGTAATTGGAACCTTAGAAAGCTAAGGAGGGTTATAAAATATATTAATGAAGTAAGAGAATGGTTTTTGATCATTTTGAGAATTTACATTTGTGAAGAGAGCTAGTGGAAAACTAGTCTACTTGCCTTAGACAATTTCGAGGGTGAAAGATTCCCATCCTAGTTGCTGTGTGGAAAGGCCACTCAGAATTGTCATGGGATATTTAATAGAGTATTTATTTGCAAGTGTAAGCTACAGGTCAGCTCATGGATTCTTCTAATGTAGCTCACTCCTTCAACCATTTCCAGTTTTCATTGCATATTCTTGATCCTTGAGGAGAGGTACTTTTAGTGAGATATTGTACTCTTTGGGGGAGCTTATAATGCGCCATTTACTTTGTAATATGAATTAAATCTCTGTTATTCATCTTCAAAAAATTTCAAGTCGATATTCCAAGGGGAAATGTATAAATCTGATTTTTAATGAACAAATGATGCCATTTCCCCACTATCTTGATGTATAGCAATGAAATAGTGATGTATTCGAATGGAAGAAAATTTCTATGATGTATTTATGATTATTGGATTTTCATTAATGAGATACAAAAGTTTAATGTTCATTACTTAATCATTTGGAGTCATCTTGCTAAGTTTTAACTTTGAAGAAGATTTAATGCCATTTCCCCTAAGGTCGAAACTAGTGATTTTGTAGCTGTTGGGAGAGGGTTATAAAAGAATTCAAAAAATTAATAATGACGCACATGAGACCTTAATACTGTAAATTAGACATCCTCTTCCTCTTTTCATAAATTCGAGTGTATTTGGAAGCATTTGGAGAGCCATATTCAACATTTACCCTGGGGGGATTCGAACCCCAAATTGCTAGTAAAATTCCATAGATTGGCCAGAATCTTAAATGGGTTTGCAGAAGTATTTTTATGCTCCTAAATAATCCTTGAAGATCATAATCAAGTCCTAATATCAGTCATACACCTTCTCTGAATATTTGGGAGCATTTGGAGCAATTTGGATACCTAGACATCAAAACTAGTCAAAGGTCGAACTAGGGAAAAAAGTGAAATTTTTTCCATTTCAATAAATTTATTAAAAATGGGCATCACATATTTCTACTGTTGCTGAAAATGTGGATTAAAATGCTTATCTGTGAAAAATGTATATTGAAGATGAATTCCGACGACTAAAGCTCAGTGTGCGGCGGCTATGGGTACCGCGTGGATGCAAGTCTGATAGAATGATGCAGGGTAGATGGATATGAGCTACGACATAATTCTAAGAGAGGATGTGGAATATTTTGGTGCCCTGAGGAGTGGGGTGAGATTCCGACAAAAGAAGAAGAGGAGGACTGAGGTTGAGAGAGAGTCTCGTAAAGAGACCACAATGGAAGACTGCGAAATGGGACCATAAGGGACTAAGCGACCTTATTGGGATGAAGAAAGAAACCAAGCTACCCCTGAAGGAAAATAAGGACAAAACCAAAGCTACAACATACCCACATCCCCGCGCACTACTCCCAATTTTGGAGGAGGGGACATAAACTCTTCGTAGGGCTTCCTGGCATGTCAGAACATCGGTAAGAGTAGTGGGTCTGTAAATAATAGTAGGAGACCAAGGATAGTAGGTGACGACATGAAAATGCAAATTTTCTAGGGTAATGGGACCAAGGATCCCGAGCAGTATTGGTTTTTATACCAAGCAGTATGGACAGTAAAGCAAGTCCAATATGATGACCTTTAGGGGTCTCTCACTAGATTGGTTTATGAAATTCATAAAGGTACCTATAGGAATTCCCTACAAAATACTAGCGCAGATCAGGGAAGGATTGATTGATGAGTTTAGGAAACCAAAATCTAAGTCACAATATATCACAGAACTGAAAGAGATCAAGCAATTTCCAAATGAATCAATGTCGGAGTTCAACCAAAGATATAAAACCCTGATGGAGAAAGTAAGTTTTGGGATGAGCGACATATAGCACAAGGAATGGTTCATCATACCATTAGTGCCACACATTTGTATGCCGCTAATGCAGCTAAAAATTGCATCCCAGGTGGAATCACTGGAAATCGCAATGAAGTTGGAGGCTTCAACAATTTGCGAAACCGAGTTAGGTATGGACCACATTCAAGCATAACTAGCAAACTGGACGATCCATCTACAAGACATCAATAAGGTAAAATATGTTAAATTTTGAGCATTAATTCACAATACTCTAGGATCTTTGCTGAGAGAATAACATCTACAGTATATCAATGCATGACAATCACAATATGACAAGCATCACAAGAATCAAAAGCATGAAGACAAGAGACACAGAGTTTCTGTGGGGAAAACCCTAAGGTGAAAAACCCCACAACTTCCTCATAGATAGAGAGAGCAATGGCTCAACCAAAAGTACAACCAAATAACACTGAGATAGTCTCCTGATAGCAGATGATCCTCCTCCTCACTAGTGTGCCACTTTTCAAGTGAGAGTGAGTTGATTTTTCGAATGAATAAAATAGAGATCTTCGATCTCTATTTATACTAACCTTTTTTCCCAGTGACCTTATGGGGCCGACTTGTCTATCTAGATACATCCACATTATATCATATATAATTCAGGGCCGACCCCACATGGTGGTCTAATAACCCATCAGCAAGTACACACACTTGCGACACTTGTCAATCCACATGACGACACTTCCTTATATAGGAATAACACATCTCTTATAAGGGTACAATGAATATATATATAATACACAGATGAAATACATTCCAAAGTTACATATACATCAACACTCCCTCTTAACTAGGAAGGTATTTCTCGACATAGATCTGCTAGACAAGTCTTCTTCTCTGATCATCGTCATCATCATCTTCACTGCTGCTTCTATCTCAACCAATCTCTGACTCTACTCGTCGTAGGAAATTCTACAGAGCCAGTCCTTTTTCATACTGGATGTAGGCCCACCACCTGCAGGTCTTCATCATCACTGGCCATACTGTGGAATCCTCAGGACTTATTACGTGCGTCACAAAACCTGGCTGCAGCATACCAGGTTATTATGAGCACACAGCTCTACCTGTAGGATCTCCCAGGAGCACATTACATGTGACCCATCACAAAACCTGGCTAAAGCATCCCAGGCTGTTACGAGCACACGGCTCTACCTGTCAGATCTCCTAGGAGCACATTACATGTGATCTCACCACAAAACCTGGCTGAAGCATCTGAGGCCTTTTTCATCCTATCTAGATCTCCCAGGAGCAAATTACATGTGGTCATGGCAAAACCTGGCTGAAGCATCTGAGGCCTTTTTCATCCTGTCCAGATCTCCCAGGAGAAAATTACATGCCATAGGACAAAACCTCACAAGATCATCTTCCAGATATCCTAGGGCACCGAATTACATGCCATAGGCAAAACCTCGAAAGACTATCTGCAGATCTCCCAGGGCACAAATTACATGTCCTCCCAAGAAAAACCTCGAAAGAGCATTTGCCAGATGTCCCAGGGCACCGAATTACATGCCATAGGAAAAACCTTGAAAGACCATCTGCAAATCTCCCAGGGCACAAATTACATGCTTACCTGCACAACCTGATCCACGGCCACAAAGTATCATCTGATACTCATCAAACATCATCCTGATGTACACATGATCATCCTGATCATCATCACTGCAACATCCTGCTGCATGTCATCTGGAGAAGCTCGTCATCCACGATCATCCTCATCATACAATGCATCCATCTGATGCACACCAAGTATCCACCTGATACATACATAGATGCATGATCCACATAATGTATCCATCAGCATACATGATCTACCTGATCATACAAAGATACATGATCCACACAATGTATCCATCAGCATCCAACATGATGCGTACATACAAAATACATACACATGATCCAACCGATCATATCCAGCATCCAACATGATGCGTATACAAAATACATACACATGATCCAACCGATCATATCCAGCATCCAACATGATGCGTATACAAAATACATACACATGATCCAACCGATCATATCCAGCATCCAACATGATGTGTACATACATATAAATGATCCAACTGATCATATCCAGCATCCAACATGATGCATACATATATACATATAATGATCCAACTGATCATATCCAAGCAGAAACCAGAACATCATCCTGATGCTCATCATCCAGTGCTTACATCCACAGCCATGTGAAGGATCCCCCTTCCAACATGCTTGGAATGGCTTCAGCAAATGTGTCCATCACTTCTTCCTCGAAGTGTCCTCGATCTGAAGAATGCCAAGCCTCTCTCTGAAGTACTCGAACTTCACCCTGGCTAGTGGCTTTGTCAGCACATCTGCAATCTGCTCATCCGTCGCAACATACAGGAGCTTCACGGCTCCTCTCTGCACCATATCTCTAATATAGTGATATTTGATCTCTATGTGTTTCGACCTGTCATGAAACACTAGATTCTCGGATAGCTTCACACAACTCTGGTTATCACAGAAGATACCAGTAGCATCCAACGGAAGATCAAATAACTCAGACAGTAGATTCCGTAGCCATACTGCCTCACAACTAGTTGAACAGGCTGCAACATACTCTGCCTCAGCTGTACTCAGTGCTACACAGGACTGCTTCCTGCTAAACCAAAAGATCACACCTGATCCCATACTGAAGCAACACCCAGATGTTCTCTTCCTATCTGCAACACTACCAGCCCAATCTGAATCAACATAACCCTGTAGGTTGAACTTTTGATTCACTTCATACTTGAGCCCATAATCCACTGTACCCTTCAGATACCTCAGAACATGCTTTACAGCAATCAGGTCAACACTCCTCGGATCCATCAAGAACTGGCTCAATGTGTTCACAGCAAAGCAAATATCCAGTCTCGTGTTCGTCGGGTACATCAAGGACCCAATCATTTGACGATACATGGAGACATCAACCAGCTTAGATGAAGCATCACATAGTAGCTTCAGATTCCATGCCATAGGTGTGGCCATGGCTTTGCAATCCATCATCCCAAATCTCTTTAGGATATCCACTGTGTACTTCCCTTGACCAAGGAAGGTCTCACCTGCACTCTGCCACACCTCCATACCTAGGAAATAGTCCATCATTCCCAAATCTTTCATATCGAATTCAGCAGCAAGTTTCCTCTTAGTATTTGCAATCAGTCTGTCATATCCTGTTACAAATAAGTCATCCACATACAGGAGTATAATCACAGGATTCCCTTCCTCAACCTTGTAGTAAAGGTTGGAATCCGCTTTACTTTTGGTTCTGGGAGCTTGCTAGGAAACTATCCATCCTAGATAGGAAACTATCCATCCTACCATACCAGGTTCTGGGAGCTTGCTTCAAGCCATACAATGCTTTCGTCAATCTGCACACATATGACTCATTGTCATGTATTTCAAAACTTAGTGGCTGCTCCACACATACTTCCTCTTCAACTACACCATTCAAGAAAGCTGTCTTGACATCCATTTGGTGTATTCTCCATTTCATTGCTGCAGCCAGGGCAAGTACTGTTCTGATGGAAGTATACCTGGCTACGGGTGCAAAATTTTCTTCATAATCTATTCCCTCTTTCTGAGAGAATCCACGAGCTACAAATCTTGCTTTGTATTTCTCCACACAGCCATCTGCAGCATGCTTGATTTTGTAGATCAATTTGGAGGTCACAACAGACTTCTCTTTAGGTCTTGGGACAACATCCGAAACATCATTCTTCATTATTGATTGGTATTCCTCAACCATGGCATCCTTCCATTCTTTCTTTTCCGTTGCTTCTTCATAACTGGAAGGCTCTTGGTTCATAATGTCACAAAGTAAAGCAACATAGCTGGTCTATGATCTGTTTCTCTTCTTTGCTCTGTGTTCTTCTTCTGGAATGCCAAATCTTTCTGCATCTTGAATGAGCTCTCTAGCCCATGCAGGTTTCCTCTTATGAGGGTTATCCTCACGGGGTGGATCTACAGGTTCCTGTGGATCTTCAACTTCATGAACAACTTCTGGAACTGCTTCAATCATGGTAGTGTCTTGAAATCTTGTTTCCTTAGGTTCTTAATAAACTTCTATGGGTGCCTTCCTTGATTTGATGAATGCTGATTTTTCATCAAATGTTACATCCCTGCTGACATCAATCTTCTTGAACCCTGGAAAGTATATTCTGTAAGCCTTCGAGCTTTCACTGTAACCCACAAAGATACCCTTCTTTCCTGAAGGATCTAGTTTAGTCCTCTTTTCCTTTGGGACATGAGTATATATTGGACAACCAAATATTCTGAGATGGCTGACTTCAGGTTTCTTACTAGAAAAGACCTCTTCTGGTGTCTTGTTGTCCAATATCTTGTGGGGTGTTCTATTATGCACATATACAGCTGTTCTAGCTGCTTCTGCCCATAGATGCATAAGTAGATCCTGGTCATGGAGCATTGCCCTTGTTGCTTCCATGATAGTTCTATTCTTCCTTTCTGCAACTCCATTATGTTGAGGATTATAAGGAGCAGTCAACTCCCTCTTAATCCCTGAATCACTGCAAAGCTTCTTGAAGTCACCTGAGGTGAATTCTCCACCATTATCGGATCTGAATGTTTTGATCTTCTTGTCAGTTTGATTCTCCAACAAGGTTTTGAATTCCTTAAACTTATCAAACACCTCATCTATGTTCTTCAAGAAGTATACCCAAGTCTTCCTGGAGAAGTCATCAATAAATGAGACATAGTAAACATACCCACTCAGGGAACTAGATGACATAGGGCCACATACATCTGAGTGGATGATTTCTAGGATGTCTTTTGCCTTGCTTTCACTGCTTGGGAAAGCCTTCTTAATGTTCTTACCTTTTGCACATCCTTTGTAAACACCTTCATGTTTGGTCTTGATTTCAGGAAGACTGTCATGTCCCAAATTTGGAATTGGGTCACAATGACCTAATCACATTATCCATATTCATTAGAGTTTGTAAAATTGATGTTAAGGGTCAAATAATTGCCAAGGAGAAAAATTACTAGTTTCCTAGGTTTGGGGTGGAAGCTTTGGGATTTGGAATAAGGGGGATAATAAATGATGTTTAGACATTAGAAGGGTTCAAGTATTTAATAAATAGAGTGAATAAAGAAATTCAAGAGAAATCCTAGGTGACAAATGGTTTTGGAGACATATGGAGGATGTGGGACCCACACTAGCTTGATTTTTCATAATACATGGTATATCTCTTTTGCAAATTCGAATTAATAGGAATGTGAACACTCTTGGGTGAGTTGGTAAGTCATAACACATGTCATTGAGCATCTTAGGTCGAATTGGGAAGGATTGGTAACCTCCATGGAAGATAAAGAGTCAAAGTGAAAGTTTGTGGACACTTGGGCTAGATTCCCTAGCCCCTATGACACCAATGATGGAGCATCTATGACAACTATGACAGATTGCAGACCTGACCTCTGACATCTGACCACTATGACATGTCAGCCCCAAAAATAGGCTCTAGGAAGTTGAATTTGGGAGTTGGAGAAGCCAAAGAGACCCAAAATCGAATTTGGGAAAAGATGGAAGGTTGGAACTAGGAGACAAGTGGCAAATGTGGAATATTTCCTAAATGGAAATCTATTGAATCTATTGAGAGGATTTCGACCCTTAGAAGGCTAATGTTGGTTATAAAATGTAGAAATGAAGTATGAGAATGGCTTTTGATCATTTGTAGAATTTGCAATTGCATTTGTGAAGAGGGAGAGCTAGTGGATGACTAGTTTCTTGCCTTAGCCAATTTCGAGGGTGAAAGATTCCCATCCAAGTTGGCAATTGGAAAGGCCATTCAGACCTTTCATTTGGAGATTTAATGGAGTCTTTATTTGCAGGTGTAAGCTACAGGGAAGCTCATGGTTTCTTCTATTGCAGCTCGCTCCTTCAACCATTTCCAGTTTTGATGGCATATTCTTGATCCTTGAGGGAGGGCATTTTTGGTGAGCTATTGTACTCTTTGGGGGAGCTTCTAATGCCCCATTTCTTTTGTAATATGAATTAAATACTCTGTTCTTCATCTCCAAAAAATTTCAGGTCGAAATTCCAAGTAGAAATGTATAAATCTCATTTTTAATGGAAGAACAATGCCATTTCCCCACTACCTTGTTGTGAACCAATGTATTGATGATGATTTCGAATGAATGGATGATTATATGACATATTTGTGATCAATATACTGCCATGGATGTCTTCTACAAGTTTCATGTACTGTACTTGAGCATTTGAAGCATTTTTACTCAGTTTAGTTGTATTGGGAGGTGAAATAGTGCCATTTCCCCAAGGGTCGAATTGGGGATTTTTGCAGGTGAATGGGAGAGGGTGATAACAGTTGTAATAAACCATTAATGGTGCATATGAGACCTTAATAACATACTTAACACATTACATACCTCTGTTCATAAATTTGAGTGGGTTTGGAGGCATTTGGGAAGCCATTTTCAGTACTTACCTCAGGGGGATTTGAACCCCAAATTACTAGTAAAATTGCATACTTGGTCCAGAATCTTAAGAGAGTTTGCAGAGGTCTTTTGGTGGCCATATGTTATCCCTGAACATCATATTCAATTACTAATATCATTCATAAACCTTCCTTGAATATTTGAAGGCATTTGGAGTCAATTTGAGACCTAGAGACCAATACTAGTCAAAGGGAAATCACTAGTAAAGTTACCTACATTGACCAGAATTTAAAGAGTATTTGCAGAAGTGTTTTAAAGGTACAAAGGCATCCCTGAAACACATATTTATGTTCTAATATCATTCATATACCTTCTCAGAAGATTTGGGATCATTTGGGGCAAATTTGGGACCTAGAGATCGAAACTAGTCAAAGGTCGAACCAAGGAAAAAAGTGGAAAATTGCAATTTTAATAAAATTCCTAATAAGGGACATTACAGTGGTATCAGAGCATGGTCCTTGCACCTGTGTATTAGGTACATACATTCAAGAATAATTGGCAGCCATGTCTTACTATTATGATGAATCCTATGAGTACAATTCTTATGAGGAATATGCAGAAGCTTATGAGCAATATGAAGCAGAATGTGAATGGTATGAGGAAGAGGTGCCATCATGCAACACTTCTTACAATTTCAAGAGAAATGAAGATTACTCTTATGACTTTAAATCTGATGAATATGAGTGTGTCACACCAACCAAGGATAATTCTATGAGTGAGTTCCAAAGATGGAGAGAAAAATATAAAACCTTGCCCCAACAATATCAAAAATATCAAGAATATCTTGTTTTTAGCAAAAATACACAAAATGCCATGTCTTTTGAGTACTATGCTGAACATGTTTTTGAAAATAGGCCCAAAAATGAAGATGTGGAGTTAGTGAAGAAAGGTTTATGCCCTTCTTGTAAAAACCCTTGGAGCGAGTATCATATATGTGTGCATGAAATGATGTCCTCCTTGAGGAGAGCTTTTGAGATTTATTCAAGAAGAGATTCCAAATATATTGATCCTAAGGAAAACAAGGGGCAAAATGAATCAGCTTGCTTGAAGGAGAAAAATGAAGAGACATCACAAGAGCATGAAGAAGATTCTATTGAAAATATGGAAGATCATTTCGAGACACCTTCTAGCTTAGACATGAACCAAAGAGCATCTACTGATGGATGCTTAAACTATGAAAGAGTACCTACTGATGGGTGCTCACACCTCTATGTTGGTGACATAGAGATCACTTTTGAAAGTGTTTCTACAAGTACAAGTTTCATTAAGCATGATAATGAAGACCTTGTAGCAGTTGAAGAAGAACCAAGATCAACTTCCCCATCACCACTTGAGCTTCATGAAGTTGGTCCAAGCAAAATTGAAGAAGATGAAGAGGTTCATTTGCAAGAGCCTCATTTTCTTGAAGGGTCCTTAAAGATGAATGAAAATAAGATCCAAGAGTCCCTCAGCATTCTCCATGACACTCAAGCATTGGTGTCAAATTCTTTTTGGAGAGCTACTTCATTGGAGGAAACATCCTTTATTGAAGACATGGAGAAGATTCAAAGAGCAATGTGCCACATCAAAGGTAATTTCATGTCTTTGCTTTTTGATAGAAACCATTTGTTTGAGCTTAATGAATTGTTACATGATGCATAGTTGAAGAATAATGAGGATATTCATAAGCTCACAATTCAAAATGAGCAACTTCTTGAAAAGTTGCAAGATACTTGTTTTTCCTCCTATGTTTCAGATTGTCAAATGGTAGATTGTTTGGAGGATTCTCATGACATGGTGGATCATGAGAAATGTGAAAATTTGAATGTTCTTGATGTGTTTGAAGATGAACTTGAAGAGATCCAAACACTTGATGTGGTGGAAGAGGAATTTGAATTGCCTCTTGATGAAGGTTATGCAATTTTTAAAGAAGAGCATGATTCCTCTACATTGGAACCAAACTATGACAAAGAGTTCACACTTTTGAAGGAGCTGCATGATACTACCCACATGGATCCTTCCCATGATGAAACTCCTGAACTTTTTTCTCATTTGGGTGAGTTAGTACATTCTCCTACATCCTACAATTCCATGTTTTGCAGTATTAGTCTCAATGAAGTATGGGTGAAAGGGTTCTTTTTGATGGTGCCACATGAGGAGTATGGAACTCCTAGATTTAACTTTTATGATGACATGGTTGGAGCACATTCTTATTCACATTTGCAGCAGCATAATTTGTCACTTTATGATGATTCACATCTACATGGATGCACCTATGATATGGATTTGAGTCACTTGAATACTCATGGTTTTTCTTGCTCAACACTGGGTTCATTTGATGTTAGAGGAACTTCATCCAACACTTGGATGAATAGATTTATGATGGGAGAACATTTTTGTTGGTAGCCACATACTTTGTTACATCTTTATGATTCTCACATTCATGGATGTATGGGTGAGACTTCTTTGAGTCATTTGAAGTCTCCTTGTTTTTTCTGCTCATTATTTGGTTCAGATTCTAGTGGAGATTCTTTATTCACTTCCTGGATGAAAGAATACATGGCTGAATATTTTGATGCATATCACATCCTTTTGGAGCAGCATTATAGGACATGGTATCCTCACCTATGTCATTGGAGCAGATTTGATTGGTCACTTGAAGCTTGTATGCACTTGGAAAATGGTGGTCTACTTGCTTGGAGGTATAAGCACTTTCATGACTATTTGATGAAGCATATCCTTGATGTACATTTTCATTATGTTGCTATGTACTTTGATGATATATATTTGGTACTCATGATGTGTGGAAGAATGCATACAAGAAAATGGGATCCAGGAATCCTCTTATCTAATGGTGTAGGTTGGAGAGCACTCTTAATTGTTGGGGTGCAATACAAGCAATGGGACCCTGGAATAATTTTTGTCTCATTGGTTTCATTTTTTGGGGGGAAGCAAGCAGCATGGGAGATGGATTCCCCACTTAATAAAGTGATTTTAATAAGAGTAGTGTAGCAGCAAGCATGGTGATTCCTCTCTAAAATATTCATGGAAACTCAAAGACTCAAGGTTTGGCAATTCAATGGCAACTTCAAAAAATTATACAGAAAGCAGGTTCTTCAACACCCATGTTTGAAATTGCTTGAGGACAAGCAATATTGGGAAGGGAGGATTTGTCATGTCCCAAATTTGGAATTGGGTCACAATGACCTAATCACATTAGCCATATTCATTAGAGTTTGTAAAATTGATGTTAAGGGTCAAATAATTGCCAAGGAGAAAAATTACTAGTTTCCTAGGTTTGGGGTGGAAGCTTTGGGATTTGGAATAAGGGGGATAATAAATGATGTTTAGACATTAGAAGGGTTCAAGTATTTAATAAATAGAGTGAATAAAGAAATTCAAGAGAAATCCTAGGTGACAAATGGTTTTGGAGACATATGGAGGATGTGGGACCCACACTAGCTTGATTTTTCATAATACATGGTATATCTCTTTTGCAAATTCGAATTAATGGGAATGTGAACACTCTTGGGTGAGTTGGTAAGTCATAACACATGTCATTGAGCATCTTAGGTCTAATTGGGAAGGATTGGTAACCTCCATGGAAGATAAAGAGTCAAAGTGAAAGTTTGTGGACACTTGGGCTAGATTCCCTAGCCCCTATGACACCAATGATGGAGCATCTATGACAACTATGACAAATTGCAGACCTGACATATGACATCTGACCACTATGACATGTCAGCACCAAAAATAGGCTCTAGGAAGTTGAATTTGGGAGTTGGAGAAGCCAAAGAGACCCAAAATCGAATTTGGGAAAAGATGGAAGGTTGGAACTAGGAGACAAGTGGCAAATGTGGAATATTTCCTAAATGGAAATCTATTGAATCTATTGAGAGGATTTCGACCCTTAGAAGGTTAATGTTGGTTATAAAATGTAGAAATGAAGTATGATAATGGCTTTTGATCATTTGTAGAATTTGCAATTGCATTTGTGAAGAGGGAGAGCTAGTGGATGACTAGTTTCTTGCCTTAGCCAATTTCGAGGGTGAAAGATTCCCATCCAAGTTGGCAATTGGAAAGGCCATTCACACCTTTCATTTGGAGATTTAATGGAGTATTTATTTGCAGGTGTAAGCTACAGGGCAGCTCATGGTTTCTTCTATTGCAGCTCGCTCCTTCAACCATTTCCAGTTTTGATGGCATATTCTTGATCCCTGAGGGAGGGAATTTTTGGTGAGCTATTGTACTCTTTGGGGGAGCTTCTAATGCCCCATTTCTTTTGTAATATGAATTAAATACTCTGTTCTTCATCTCCAAAAAGTTTCAGGTCGAAATTCCAAGTAGAAATGTATAAATCTCATTTTTAATGGAAGAACAATGCCATTTCCCCACTACCTTGTTGTGAACCAATGTATTGATGATGATTTCGAATGAATGGATGATTCTCTGACATATTTGTGATCAATATACTGCAATGGATGTCTTCTACAAGTTTCATGTACTGTACTTGAGCATTTGAAGCATTTTTACTCAGTTTAGTTGTATTGGGAGGTGAAATAGTGCCATTTCCCCAAGGGTCGAATTGGGGATTTTTGCAGTTGAATGGGAGAGGGTGAGAACAGTTGTAATAAACCATTAATGGTGCATATGAGACCTTAATAACATACTTAACACATTACATACCTCTGTTCATAAATTTGAGTGGGTTTGGAGGCATTTGGGAAGCCATTTTCAGTACTTACCTCAGGGGGATTTGAACCCCAAATTACTAGTAAAATTGCATACTTGGTCCAGAATCTTAAGAGAGTTTGCAGAGGTATTTTGGTGGCCATAGGTTATCCCTGAACATCATATTCAATTACTAATATCATTCATAAACCTTCCTTGAATATTTGAAGGCATTTGGAGTCAATTTGAGACCTAGAGACCAATACTAGTCAAAGGGAAATCACTAGTAAAGTTACCTACATTGACCAGAATTGAAAGAGTATTTGCAGAAGTGTTTTAAAGGTACAAAGGCATCCCTGAAACACATATTTATGTTCTAATATCATTCATATACCTTCTCAGAAGATTTGGGATCATTTGGGGCAAATTTGGGACCTAGAGATCGAAACTAGTCAAAGGTCGAACCAAGGAAAAAAGTGGAAAATTGCAATTTTAATAAAATTCCTAATAAGGGACATTACAAAGACCCTCTATTGCCTTGCTTACAAGTGGAAGTGCTCTATAGTGCATATGAGCTAGTCTTCTATGCCAAAGTTCACTTGGCTCCATGGATTCATGCACCATGGCATGTTCAGGTTGTCCCTTCAATTTATACAAGCCTCCCTCTTGCTCTCCAATCACTACTGCATCATCTATGGTCTTTCCATTTGGCCACATTAGGACTTGTCCATCCACAAATGCAAACCTCATACCTTTTGCATCCATTGCAAAGATGGAGAGTAAGTTCTTCTTGAGCCCAGGTACATAAAGTACTTCTTTCATCTTCAAGGATTTTCCAGAATCTAGGTTGTAGGAGGCTTCACCACTTCCTTTGATTGGGTATTGATAATCATCCCCAAGTTTCACCTTATGGGGTGATTCATGTTCAGATAGATTCACAAAAGATTCCTTAAACCCAGTCATGTGTTTGGAAGCCCCACTATCAATCAACCAATCATTACAACCATGAGAGATGGTACCTGTGAGAGCAGAGATCAGAACATACTCTTCTTCAATTGATGAGTCATCATTACTATCACTTTCTGCCCTAGCCTTCTTCTTTGGGGTTTCATCATCTTCGGCATCATGAGCATGAAACCTTCTTTTGCTACCCTTCTTCTTCTTGTTGGAGATGTTGTTGTCCTTCTTGTTCTTGGGACAATTTATGGCAATATGCCCTTTCTCATTACAGGTGAAGCATATTCTTCTTTCTTTGAAGTGATGTGAATATCTCTTGGAGTGAGATGGCTCTCTCTTGGACTTCCCTTTCTTGGTGTGAGTTGTGAGAGCTTGATCTTCATTCCCCATCTTTTCTTCTCGTGCCACAAGCCTTGCTTCTTCTTGTGAGCATTCTTCCCGTAGTCTACTGAAGGAGATCAACTTTTTCCTTGCACAAATTCCTTGGATAAAGGAATCCCATGACCTGGGTAGGCCATTTAGAGTGGTCATCACCACTTCACCATTCTCCACCATTTCATCCACTGCTTCTAGTTGTTCCTTGATCTAGGATACCCTTGAAAAATAAGATTGAATGGTTTATCCATTCTGAAACTTTACTCTTTTCAATTGGTTCCGTAGGGTCATCTTTCGATTTATGTTCTTCCCTTCAAACAGCTTGGTCAAAGAGTCAAACATATCCTTGGGTGTCTTAAGAGAAGACACATGGGGTATGAGATGGTCTTTGATAGAATCAGCAATGATTCTCTTTGCCTTGACCAATTTCTTCTTGTACAATGCCTTGGCCTCTTCATCCTCTGGGATAGGGATGTCTTCTTTCACATATGAGTCCAACTCATTTTCTTCCAGGATTAACCCAATCCTATACTTCCAGGCTCGAAAGTTATCAGCCCCTTCAAGCTTATCCTCAAGCTTGGTGTGGAGAGACATCTTAAAGAGTACTTCAAATGGAAATACAAAAGATTTAGAACTTACCACTTGAAGTGCTGAAAACTGGATCTGGTCCTTGATTAGGGTTTGTCAGAGAAACCCTAAAAATTCAAAATGTGAATTTCAAATTTCTGAAAGGATAGAAAGATGCACCTTGGTGAGTTGATCATCCTGGTACATTCAGAATTTGAGATCAGTAAATTCTTGCCCTTCAAAATTGCCTTTTTGTCCTCTCGGGTTCACTAGGGAGAGCCCTGAATTAGGGTTTGAGTTTCCCAGAGATCTACCCAGCCAAAAATCTCGATCCAAAGCTCTAAACTTCGATTTTTGCAAGGAGCTTCCAGCTGTGTCTTCAGATTCCAAAAATTCCTATTTTTGTGGAAACCCTAATTTTTAGGGCCAAATCTGAAAATGCTCGAAACTGAGTTCTGATTGGATAGATAGATGCGCATTGATGAGTAGAGTCAATCTACTATACTAATTTTCAAAACTATGTGGAGAGCAACCCAATAAACAAGGAACTCAAGCTTCCATCACTGCAAAATGTCTTCTTCTCAGGTTAGCTCTGATACCATGTTACATTTTGAGCATTAATTCACAATACTCTAGGATCTTTCCTGAGAGAATAACATCTACAATATATCAATGCATGACAATCACAATATGACAAGCATCACAAGAATCAAAAGCATGACGACAAGAGACACAGAGTTTCCATGGGGAAAACCCTAAGGTGAAAAACCCCACAACTTCCTCAGAGATAGAGAGAGCAATGGCTCAACCAAAAGTACAACCAAATAACACTGAGATAGTCTCCTGATAGCAGATGATCCTCCTCCTCACTAGTGCGCCACTTTTCAAGTGAGAGTGAGTTGCTTTTCCGAATGAATAAAATAGAGATCTCCGATCTCTATTTATACTAACCTTTTTCGCCCAGTGACCTTATGGGGCTGACTTGTCTATCTAGATACATCCACATTATATCATATATAATTCAGGGCCAACCCCACATGGTGGTCTAATAACCCATCAGCAAGTACACATACTTGCGACATTTGTCAATCCACATGACGACACTTCCTTATAGAGGAATAACACATCTCTTATAAGGGTACAATGAATATATATAAAATACACAGATGAAATACATTCCGACATTACATATACATAAACAAAATAAGTGTGTCAGGAAATATGCTACAGTTGTTGTAAATCAGAAGGACACCATACGGACCAGTGCTTAGAGTTCCGCGAATATTTACATCTGGCACACCAAATCAACTTAGTCAGGGAGGAATGTCGTGGTGTCGAATATTTTAGACAAGGGGGCATCGATTAGAAGAATGTGTATATTTACATAAGATGGTGTCAAAGCCGGCAATATTTTTTTCAAATTCTATCGATCGGTCGGCCATGAAGAAAATGATTGTAGGGTGTATGAATTACTCCAAGAAAGGACTA
Source organism: Larix kaempferi (assembly GCA_027924585.1). Taxonomy (NCBI): domain Eukaryota; kingdom Viridiplantae; phylum Streptophyta; class Pinopsida; order Pinales; family Pinaceae; genus Larix; species Larix kaempferi. Next base: position 9,327,063 of record BSBM01000797.1, read on the forward strand.
TAGATACATTTTTTATGAAGGGGGAGGAGCAACCCCCTCTACAACAAAAATAATAGTATAGTCAGTAGCATCCACACTACAATAAACCACTACCATAGTATAACCAGCTGCAACTCCACTATAGTCAACCATAGATATTGTACAATCAACCACTGCTGCAGTATCAGCCTGTGCAATATAACCAATAGCCATATGGACAGCCGCGAGGGGGATTCAGAGGAGGATTTCGTGGAGGTCAAGGTGGAGGTGTTGGTAGGGGAGGATATTTTGGACAAGGTCAAGGGCTAGTTGTATGCTATAATTGTGGTAAGGTCAGACATTATCAAAGGGATTGTCCAAACCCAGTTCCGTAGTGTAATTATTACAGTGCAACATACCACAATGTTGAGTAATGTCCCGAGTTGATTGCGAAATGGAAAACTAAAAATCCACCCTAACCTCAACCGAATCCAAATCAAAATCAAAATCCACCTGCAAACATATAGAAGATCTCAGTAGAGATAATAATTTGACCTGTGAACGTCATAGTAGTGACAAGAGGAGGGACTGTGACAGGGGAAGACAGGCCACAACCTAGTCTCCGACGAACAGCAAGGAGAGAAGTACAATTTTATGTGGAAGCGGAAATGGAGATATTTTTAGAAGCATAAGAGACAATGATACAGATGAAGCAACCACCTATTTTCCAGAAAGAACCCACCTATGAGATGCCACCGGAATTCGTTACGACGAAATCACATAGACCACCAGGAATGATTAACACATTGAGGGCCTTCCTAGAAAGATGTTTTAAACTGGTGAAAGATCAGGATGTGCTAGCATAAATAGCCATCCTACTACACCTATATGAGGATGGAAAACGTGTTCGAACAATAAATTGATTGCACAGGAAGAAGACAGGGAGATAAATGAGGATGCATGCACAGATTGGTGCATTCAACATCGATTCTATTATGTTGGACTTGGGATCATATGTAAATATCTTGACGAAATAGACATGGGAGACAATGGGGAAACCATAGCTAGCATGGTCCCCATTATAGCTCCAACTAGAAAATCATATCAAGGTCACACCCATCGGCTGATTATGTCACATGCCAGTCGAGATAGAGGGACTAAAGACCTATGCAGATTTTGACGTTATAGAAATAGTTGATAACACAAGACCCTATCCGGTGTTGTTAGGGATAGAATGGGAAATGGAAAATCAAACCATGATCAACTTTAAGAAATGAACAATGTCGTTTGAGAACCGCTACATGAGGTTTGTTGCCCCGCTTGATCCATCAAAAGGGTAGAGGTATGTTGAACCAATGCGGGATGAATTCACAGAAGGATGGGACAATGTTTACAACATCTCGGAGGACTACATCAATCCCATCGCCAATGGAGAATTAGCGTGGCAAAGCATTATCTAGGCATCGTCAAACTCTAATGAAGCACTCGAGAATTAGCAAAATCGACTACACAAAGTAACATTCACAAGGTGCACAGGAATCACCCAGTCGCTGAGATGGGTGGCGACCAAAGTATGAGAACTTCCAACATACAAGGGATTTCCTAATATGATTGAGTTTATCACTAAGTTTGAAGAAATAGTAGCAGCACGACAGAGACTGCTGGAATTGGAGGAAGCACTGAAGGCTACACCAGCACAATGGTGGGAAACGCACAAGTCAACAATAACAAACTGGTCACTATGTCAACAACTAATGGAAGTCAGATTTAGAGAAACTGAAGGGTACCGTGGAAGAAAATACAATGGAAGGAGTGATCCAAGGGACCACTTGGAGGAGTGTCAAAGTGCATGGGGAGTGCGACCAAAATAGGAATGGGTCCATGCGTTCCATACATTGCATGAGGTTCCATGGAGTTGGTATATTAGAGCAGAACTACAATAGAGAACAATTACATGGGAAGAGCTAATTGTTAAATTTAGCTGGACTTTCAGCTTCTTAGATGAAAACCCGTTCATGAATAGTGCACTATAGGATATTCGAGAGAAGGTATTGGAAGTAGTACCGACAGAAAAACAAATGGGATTACAGTGGAATGCAACACCAGAAATGTTGTTGGAATGCTACAACATGACAGGAGGACCTAATGAAGAGGATGATCCATGATTTGTTTATGTACCAGATTCAGAAGGATGTCGGGATGTCAAAGCATGGATATGCCCCTCAACAAATTCCAATAGCCATTGCAAATCAAGAAGGTTAATATTGGGTCGGAGGCAGACCCCAAGTTCGCAAGCATAGGAGATTATTGGGATGATGCGACAATCGCAAAACTAATTGATCTACTACACGAGCTTCAAGATGTTGGGCCTTCGAAATGCCCCTTTCTTACCATACCTATTTCATCATTTTGCCCTATTAAACCCTACTTTCATAAACCATATACATGCATTTTTCCAAAACAATCAGCAATCCTGACAAGGTATAATTTATTATTGCTTCATTTAATTAAATGCCTAAGATTGTTGTGGTTATGAATTCTAGCCTTTGATTTATGCTAACTTGTGTTGATTTCATTAAGTTAAGATCAAAGCATAGGTGTATTAGTTGCAATGCCTTGGGAAAGAATCATACATGGTGCCAGTTGTTACTCTTTCGATTTGATTCCTCATATTCCAAGGAAAAACACATCTTTCCACATGAAGCTGTAACAGGTCTTCGCTGAATCAGAACATTGCTGCAACAGACAGGACACCTCCCAATTGGTTAAAACGTTGATCCATTGATTGCTAGAGTAACAACATCCTTCATGATTAATGGCCTCATTCATTATGCCTGTTACAGTTTAGTTGTAACTCTGCAGCATGAAGATCAGAGATCTTCATTGCTGCATAAAATTAGTGGATCTCGAACTGTATTTTGCATGTATAAATATGGGAAGGCTTTCAGAGTCTAGTGTTGAATAATTATCATTTTATACGGGCTGTAATAAAGCACTGAGATTGTGGATTACCATCTTTAATGAAGAGTAGATTTATGTCTATTTCTGTGTTTAATTTGTGGTAGTTCACAGTGTCTCTGTTAGAAGGCTAGGGCCCGCCTTCTCACAGAGATTGCTGAGTTAAGTAGGTAGTTAAATTTATCTATTTTATTTCCTATTGTGTGTGTGGAATCGCATTAGGTGTATTACCCATAGCTGCAACAGAGAATTTCCAATTGCATTCTTTATTGATAGTTTATTATTTGCATCCTGAATAGTTGCAACTGTGTGGTGTGACAGTCAACTGTGTAGGTTAGTTTGATTCATGCATGTGTGTTAGAATTAGCTGTTCCAGCCAATCTCAGCTCCAATTCCTGTCAGTCATTTATGCTTTCTAGGATTTCCAATGGTTATCAATTTATAGTTCAAGCCTATTTTCTAATTCTGGTTGTTGTTGTATCTTTATTGAATTCATAGATTAGGCAGATTATGATTGAGTTACAGTAGTTGTTGGATGAATCATTTTGGTAAATATTAAATACTGTAGTTTGATAATTATAGGATTTAACTTCTTGCAAAAGTAATCTAGTTCATTTATATTCTTAGATCAGTAACTGCTAGGTTGATTTCTGTAGGAAGGTAGCTGCACTTTGAATTCCTAGATGTATGAGTTAGATTAGTTTTATTTATGGATGAGTTTGGATGAGTAGATAAGTAGGATTATTATCTCCATTCAGTTAATCAAATACTTGAAATGTGTATGCATACATTGCGCTTATTTCCATTGAAATAAAAGACTTCCCTAGGTTGACAATTCATATTGAGCATCCAGCGTGTTAGTTGTAATTAATTAGCATATAGGGTGACCAACATTTTGGAGCCATTGCTGGGGATGGTAATTGATAGACATAGTTAGTAGTTGGTTCTATTTGATTTTATTTTGGTTTAATCATTTACAGCATGCATGACTACAATAAAAATAAATCGGGAATCCCCTTTGAATACTAACACTACAGGTGGAAGAGGTCGAGCTCGTAACGCAGGTCTAGGAAGACAAACATTTATCGATGATATAATTTCTAAAGATGACTCTTCTACCAGAACACCGCAGACGTCTACAGGAAGAGGAAATTATGTTCCTTCCAATCTTGAGAATTCAACATCAATGGTGGAGAATGCAATGGGACCCTCTACTCCCAGCACAGAAAAGAAACCTCCTGAAGACAAGGGAAGCGTTGTGGGTGCACCGGATAGAGAGGATATTTATCATATTAATGGAACCAGAGTTACTAAAGAAGTGTGGTTGGAGACTCGCCGAGAAGCAGAGGAAGAAAGAAGGCGAGAAGAAAAGAGGATGAAAGAAGAAGAGGCAAGAGAAGAGGAAGAACGAATAAATAATCCATTAAATTTTGGACTAACAACATGGCTATTAGAGAACAGGAAGGAGAGAATGAACATAGGGAGAACTGGGAAGAAGAAGTGGAAGATAATCATCCTGGTAACACTGTGGCCACATTAGAATTACTTATCCTCCAGACACCTGAAGCAACTCCCATGAAAAAAATTTCACCATCAGTTCTCCCAAAATTCCATGGTAAATATTCTGAATATCCTGATAAATTTCTTTTTGAGTTTCATATCCTCTGTCACAGCTACGACTATACCTCCAGTGCTCAGAAGCTGAAACTATTACTAGCCACCTTGAAAGGAAATGCTCTGTGCTGGTTCATGAGTCTAGGTTGTGAGAACATTACTACTTGGGACCAGATGAAACACACCTTTCTTTCGAAATATCAAGAATATTGTAGAACCAGGGATAGAAAGGAAGAGTTGTTTAAAATGGTTAAGAAGGAAGAAGAGAGCTCGAAAGACTTTGCGAAAAGATTGTTGTACAATTTACAAAGGTCTGGACACACTGAGATTGGAAAAGATGTACTCAAGATTATTTTTCTACGAGGAATTCGAGAAGATTTCCTTGACATGTTGAATTTGTTGGGGAAATGGGACATATCAAAGGAACCCATCGAGAATATTGTTGAATTATGTCGAAGGTACTCAAGGGTATCCTCTAGAACTAACAAACAAGACAAAGATCGAGATCAGGATGTCTTCACTAGAACACAGAAGTCAGCTAGTGGAGGAGCTACTCGAGCAGAAATAGGAAACTTAATGGACAATTTTAAAACTGATATGATGAGTTCCATTTCCTCAGAGTTATATGTTTTGAGAGCAAAACAGACACAAGCAGTAGAAGATCTTACACTCGGTGTATTCTGTCCTAAATGTACGAAAAAGCACCCACTAAAAGAATGCATGTTGGACAAGGCAGAGATATGTAGGATATGTGGATTGGAGCATGACACCAAGGAATGTCCTTCATTACCCAAATTCAAAGCAGTCCTGCAGGCATCCACTTCAGATGTGGAACATGCTTACTTTATTGCATAGAAGAAACCTTGGCAGCCTTGCAATCAAGGTATGAATCCAGATCCATCAATTTTCTTGAATAATATGAATGGTATGAACAATATGAATAATATTAATACACAATTCCCTTGACATTATTCTAATAACGAGTGGCATCCATCTCAGAACCCAATGAAAAATCCTAATTCTTGGACACCATGGTTGCAACAGTCAAACAATCAAGCTCCCTCGAATTCCAACTGGAGAAATTCTTACCAAGGAAATAACTTTCCCCAGCACTAGACTCAGTATCAACAGTACCTTCCTCAATAGTATCCTCACCAACAGTATCAACAGCCACAACTGCAATTCCAAAACAATTCCACACCTATGAATGCACCACTTTGACCACAGCTACCTGCACAACCTAACCCAAACCCGAATAATAAAGAAGTTCATCAGTTTGAGACTACCAACATGCCTGCGTATTCCATCTCCCAATTTCCCTGCAATGATATACAATTACGATCAGGGAGGGTAGTGGAGACCATCATCACTGAGGATGTTCCATCCCCAGTGAATGAAACTGGAGTGAATCAACATTATGCAAATATGGTTCATTTAATAATCCCCATCAATGAGGATGCTGACATTCCTACCGAAACAATAGCTGAAACTTAGGAAGTAACACACGATGAAGCACAGCCTACACAATTGATGAGAAAACTGCAATACCCTGAACGATTGGCCCTGCAGAAAACAATGGAACATCCTCGATTCAATCTCTTAGGAGAATTGAAAAATTTGTATGTCAACATTCCATTGTTGCAATCCCTCCACGACGTGCCCATTTATGCTAAGACTGTTAGAGATTTATGTGTCAAGAAACAAGGAAGAAATCCTAGGGATCCTCCCACTGTCCATGTATTGGGAAAACTCTCCGAATTAATAATGGGAAAGAGTCATGTGGCAAAATACGAGGACCCTGGAAATCCTACTGTGACAGTTCACATAGGAAACACACAAATCCCCAACGTCTTGGAAGACTTAGGAGCGGCTATTAACGTTATAACCATAGAAACTATGAAGAAAATTGGACTCGCTAACCTTTGGCCAACCCCTACAATTTTAGAACTTGCTGACAGTTCAAAAATCAAGTCTGAGGGGATCCTAGATGACTTAGTAATCTCTGTCGACTCGTGAGAATACCCTGCAGACTTCTTGGTGTTACAGCCACTGTCTCAGTTGGGGGGACACCCACTTATTTTGGGGAGACCGTGGTTGGCCGTAGTAGATGCCTATATCAGCTGTCGATCAGGATCCATGACTATCTCAAATGGGACTGAGATAAAAGGCCTAACCTTATACCCTCCAGCTCGACCAAGCACAAAAGTTGAAACTCCACTTTGGGTAGATTTGGAGGAGGAGGAAAGCATTCAGCCTTTATTAATGATAGGGAGAGCCTTAAATTTTAAAGATTAAACAAAGGATGATACCATTAAAAGTTTCATCAATGATCCCACGTCCTTTGATAAGCATGTTTACAAGATTCTTGACAGTACATTAGATGAGAAAGAACAAGAAAATCTTACGGAAGAAACTCTAGTCAATGATGCTAGTATAATTCTAGATCTCAAAAATTTGAAAAGTGTCCCAGTGGAAATTGAGCCAGGGAAAACATTGAACATCAATCCAAACCTTGCGCCCAGTGAGCTGGAACAGCTAATCACTCTGCTGAAACAACATAAAGGATCTTTCGTTTGGGAGTACACAGACATGAAGTGTATTCCTTCTAATCTGTGTACCCACCACATTTATACTAAGAGCGACTCCAGGCCAGTGTATCAACCACAACGAAGGATGAACCCGGACCTAAGAGATGTAGTGAAAGAGGAGATCCAAAAAGTTTTGGAAGAGGGGTTTATTTACCCAATTTTAGACAATGAGTAGGTTTCTCCACTCGTGATTGTGCCAAAGAAGAATGGGAAATGGAGGGTCTGCATGCATTACAGAGAATTGAACAAAGCAATGCAGAAGGACCACTTTCCCTTACGTTTTATCGATCAGGTCCTTGATACCTTGTCTGGGAAGAAGTATTTTTCCTTTTTGGATGGCTTTAGTGGCTATAACCAAATCCAGATTGCTCCAGAAGACCAAGACAAAAACACTTTCACCTGTCCCTAGGGTACTTTTGCATACAGGGTACTTCCTTTTGGGTTGTGCAACACACCAACAACATTCCAAAGAGCAGTGATTGGAATCTTTTCAGAGATGGTAAACAATTGAATGGAAATTTTTATGGATGACTTCAATCCATATGGTAGTATTTATGAAGAAGCACTGAAAAATTTAGAAAAGGTCTTGAAACACTGTGAACAAAGCCAACTCTCTTTAAGCACTGAAAAGTGCCATATGATGATGACAGAGGGCATAGTTCTGGGGCACTTCATCTCTTCCGATGGTATCCAGGTAGATCCATCCAAAATTAAGGTAATTGAAAATATACCAACTCCTGGAACACAAAAAGAGGTACGTAGCTTCTTAGGGAATGCTGGTTATTACAGAAGATTCATAGAAAAATTTTCCAAACTAGTTTCTCCTTTGTTCACCTTGTTGATGAAGGATGCATAGTTTGTCTGGAATGATGCATGCCAAACAACGTTTACTGAACTAAATAAGGATGTCTACAGCGCCCATCTTACGAGGGCCCAAATGGGATCTTCCTTTTCATATTTCTTCATATGCTTCCGACATTGCCATTGGAGCAGTTTTTGGACAGCAGGAAGGTAATGCCCCATATGCAATTTATTACATTAGTAAGAAATTATCTCCTGCTGAACTCAACTACACTGTCACAGAGAAAGAATTCCTTGCCATAGTTTACGCCATCAAAAAATTTAGACACTACATTACTGGAAACTAAACTTTTGTGCACACTGATCATTCTTCCATTAAGTATTTAACGAATAAACCAATCACGAATGCTAGAGTTACTAGATGGCTGTTACTGTTACAGGAATTTGACATCACAATGATTGATAGACTAAGGAAGGAAAACGTTGTTGCAGACTTTTTATATCGACTTACTAATAGTGATGACAATTTACCAGTCAAAGATTCCTTACCCGATGAATATTTGTTTGCAGTATCATCTCATTCCCCATGGTATGCAAATATTGCTAACTTTTTGGCTGAAGGTAAGATTCCATCACATCCATCGAAGGGAGAAAAAAAAAAGATCATACAACAGAGTGCTAGGTATTGTTGGATTGATGGACATATTTTCTACACAGGGATTGATTTAGAAATTAGAATATGTGTCATAGAAGTTGAAATTTTCAGTATCCTTAAAGCTTTCCATGATGAGCCCTGTGGGGGACACTTTGCTGATAAAAGGATAGGTCATAAGGTCTTGAGAATGGGTTATTTATGGCCCACATGGTTCAGGGACACAAAGAAGTATGTTCAGGCATGTGATAGCTGCCAAAGGATGGTCCAGCCCAACAGATTAGATGAAATTCCTTTGCAGCTACAGCTCGTGGTTGAACCATTTGACAAATGGGCTCTAGATTTTGTAGGGCCTATCAACCCTACCTCAAAACAGAAATTTCACATCTTGGTTTGCACATATTACATGACCAAATGGGTGGAAGCTGTAGCCTTGGTTAAAGCTAATGATCAGGCTGTAATTGATTTCCTAGATGAAGAAATTTTTACTCGGTTTGGAGTACCTAAGAAAATTGTTACAGATGGTGGACCACAGTTCGTGTCTCAAAAATTGGAATCCCTGTTACAGAAGTTTCACATTCAACACAAAATAACCTCGCCATATCATCCACAGGCCAATGGCCAAGTGGAAAGTTCAAACAAGGTCATCGAGGCTACTTTGACAAAGACAGTGAAAAGCCATTGTAAATATTAGGCTGAGAGATTTCCAAAGGCACTGTGGGCCTATCGCACTACATGGCGTAACACCACTGGTTTTTCCCCATATGAATTGGTGTATGGTAAGAATGTTGTTTTCCCAATTGAATTTGAAATAAGAAATTTGAAAATAGTTGTAGAAGCAAATCTTGATTTATCAGAAGCACAGAGGAACCGACTGAATCAGCTCAATGAATTGGATGAGAAGCGCACAGCAGTAGTGTATCAAACAACTTTGATCCAACAACAACTCACGAAATGGCATGATGGATTTATAAAGAAGAAATTCTTTCAAGAAGGAGACTGGGGTTTGTTATATGATTCTCATTTCAAGAGGGATTTCAAGGGAAAACTACGCACTCGTTGGTTGGGACCTTATCAAATAGATCACGTTTTTGAGAATGGAACAGTCCAGTTGATCACCATTGATGAAAACAAGACACCATTATTTGCAAATGGTCATCGGCTACGACTCTATCACAAGCTGATCTCAAGGGATGATTTTGTTTCATAGGTTGCAGCTGATCCAGAATATAGGTTAACGCCAGGGCAAGGATTTTTCTCAAACCTTGTGAATTTTTAAGAACTGCAATAGCCACACATAATTTGTACATAAATAATTTATTTTTCATTCTATATTTTACCTATTTTTCATTTTACACTTAATCAGGTTTGTTTTGAAGAATTGTGTGCAGGAATTAATTTGAGGAGCAACAGTCATGACTGGGCCAGATGATTACAGACACCTTACATTGTTTTCCTGATATAATAAAGCACTTTGAAGAAGATGGATAATTCATCGGCTTTCAGTAGCTAGTTGGAAAATTTTCCCGTTACCTCATTTTGCGCAGCTGCGGCTCCTTACATTGCTCATTCTTCCAATTTTAATAGCTATAGCCCCACTATTTTCTATTCACTTCACTTTTCCAGCAGCTGGGACTCCGCTATTTTTGTCCATTCCGCCAAGTTTTGCAGCTGTAACTTCCTTATTTTTCATTCCTTCCACTTTTCAAGTAGCTGTGACTCCGCTATTTTTGTCCATTCCTCCAAGTTTCACAGCTGTAACTAGGCTATTTTTCATCCCTTCCATTTTTGGCCAACAGCTACAACTTTGCTACTTTTGTCCATTCTGCCAAGTTTCGCAGCTGTAACTCCGCTATCTTTCATCCCTTTCTCTTTTTCTAGTAGTTGCAACTCCGCCATTTTCGACCAATTGACCAATTCCTGCAATTGCGACTCTACTATATTTCGCCGAAATCTACTCAAATATTCATTCTTAGCTCCCCTTATTCATCAACCGCAACTCTGCTGGATTGTCTATCTCCTAGAACAGTCTCGCCGCTAATGATTTGACCAGGCTTTAATGTAAATGATGACTCCATAGCTCCAATCACAATCTACCAAGAACGATGATAACTATTGGGCCATCCTGCATACCTGTCAGCATGGATGCACGTATCAACCCGGTTGGCGATGGCCAACTCATCTCAAGACATGCGTATTTTACCAACAATGCGACTGTGTGTATAATCCCATGGCAAAATGGAGGCTTGAACATTAATCACGAAGGTATGGGTTCTAACTATAATCATGATTAGGCATTTATCAACGTTGCAAGTAATAATGGTTATATTTTTCATTTATCCCTGTCCTCTATCCACAGAAAATTAACTGAACCAAAATCATGTTTAAGCTGTTACCCGACTTATGACTATGGCCATCATTCTACCTTACTTGTGCGACACTCCTGCCACAGATTTTACTCCAAAATTAACTGCGCCACCTTTCCAAAAAGGCTCGATTCGAACTTCGACTATCCATCAACCATGTTTGCATGCAGTCAATTCGACGTTTGAAACTGCGATTGGTGCATTTGTTACAATATTTTGCAGAAGCTCGGGGGTATGGGTATCCCTGTGAGATATGAGCCTCCAACAATAGAATCTCCATACAACAACAGAGATGTCTTTGTTATTTTTCAAGAAGAAGGGTGGATGGATTATTTTCAATGCTTGAATGGTTTTCATGAGGAAACAACCCTTGAATTTGCTCAAAATATGACGAGCACTCATTCAGAGGTTCGAGTAATAAGGGTAGATGTTTCAGAGGTAACCCTGGCAGAGGTAACGGGATTTCCCAGAATCGGGGAGTGCTAGTTTAGTCGAAAACACTATCATCCGACCGCAATTGAATATTTTCTAGTAGCCGGAGAAAGTGTTTGACCAATGAGCATAGGAACAGCATTGGAAACCCTTCCAAGTCCTTGGGACTAAGTTGCAATCTTTCTGAAGATATACATCACGTGCGAGGGGAGGTATGGTGTTGTTTATATTAATGAATTTCTACTCCTATCACATTTACGTCATCACCAGTTGTTAAACATGCCATACTTTCTTTTTCAATATCTACAACACATGGCCTACTATGTTAGAGGTGATCAACACCCCTTATCATCCCTCACAAATCATGGGCTAATTAAACTACTAGTCTTATGGCCCTTGCAAAACATAATTTGACATGGCCCGAACAATTTTTGTTTCGCTCAAAGGTACCCTGTGAACTTTCCTTAAAAATAGTGGTTGAGGACTGGGGTTTCTCAAATTAGTTGGGGGGGGGGGAGAATTGGAACACCAGAAGTTCGATTGGAGGATGAAGAGGAGATAGAAATAGAGGAGGTTGAAATGGGGGAAGCTGAAACTAAAATAATAGATGAAGACCATCAAGCAAAGGAAGTATCAGGAAGCAGTCTAGAAGTTCTGAATGTGGAATCCTCTCCTGAAATCATAAGAAATTTAAATCAAAAGGAGGGATTCAGCCTGGTTTGTAAGGAAACAAGATTTTCCCTGCCTCATAGGAGGAAGGAAGGGCTAATGATCAAGGGCCAAACATCTATCCCAGCGAAAAAGAGAAGAATCAAAATTGCTATGGCAGCAGAAGCGGGTCATCTGATCAGGGTAGATATTGGGATTCCTATCTTAAAACCTTGACCACCTACTGATACACAAGAACCTACTGTCAAAGAACCTCAATTAGAGAATCTTCTTTTTGAAAATGAGCTTTTAAAGGAGGATGTACAAGTGCTTCGTGTAGAACTAGAGAAATGGAAGGAGACATGCATAAAACAAGCAATGAAGTTTGTGAGTACAGTGGTGGAGGCTATAGACCAATCGAAGAATTTATCTTCCATTCAGGGAAATGAAGAACGACAAGAATTGATATGCCTAGAATGTGGGGATATCTTTAATTTGGAATGGCATAAAGCTATAGTATTGGACTTAGTGGTATAGAGATCTTTAGGAGCAAGGCAATAAGAGGAATTATTTATGGGCTCAGTCTCATCGTTTCGAGGGCATTGAATCGATTCAGCAGGCTAAAAGAATTAGGAAATAGGATGTTGTCACACAAGAACCAGCCTCCTAAAAAAAATTTTTGTTGGAAATGAAATTAAGGTAAAAAAGATGTTGAGAATGGGATACAAGGAAAAATGTTGTTACGTAAGAACCGATACTATGAAAAATATGATGATTTCCAATATAGGTTGAAGCTGCTAAAGGTAGGGGGATGCAGTCACACAAGAACTAGCATTCCCAATGGTTAATTGTCAAAATTTATTCCCTCAACTCATCTGCATAATATGAACGAGGATTAGATTCAGAATCAAACTAATCAGTTGTTGCATGATGAAATGCAATTGGATAGTTGGGGGGAGATGTTGGGCCCTGGAAATGCCCCTTTTTGACCATACAAATTTCATCATTTTTCCCTGTTACACCCTACTTTCATAAATCATATACATGCCTTTTTCCAGAACAATCAACAATCCTGACAAGGTATAATTTATTATTGCTTCATTTAATTAAATGCCTAATATTGTTATGATTATGAATTCTAGCCTTCAATTTATGCTAACTTGTGTTGATTTCATTAATTTAAGATCAAAGCATAGGTGTATCCATCGCAATGCCTTGGGAAAGAATCATACATGGTGCCAGCTGTTACTCTTCCAATTTGATTCTTCATATTCCAAGGGACAGTGCATCTTTCCACGTGAAGCTGTAATAGGTCTTCACTGAATCAGAGCATTGCTGCAACATACATGACGCCTCCCAATTGGTTAAAACATTGATCCATTGACTGCTAGAGTAACATCATCCTTCATGATTAACGACCTCATTCATTATGGTTGTAATAGCTTAGCTGTAACTCTGCAGCATGAAGATCAAAGATCTTCATTACTGCACGAAATTAGTGGATCTCGAACTATATTTTGCATGTATAAATATGGGAAGGCTTTCAGAGTCTGGGGTTGGTTAATTATCATTTTGTATGGGCTGTAACACAGCATTGAGATTGTGGATTACCATCTTTAATTAAGAGCAGAGTTATTTCTATTTCTGTGTCTTAATTTGTGGTAGTTCATAGTGTCTCTGTTAGAAGGCTAGGGCCCGCCTTCTCACAGAGATTTCCAAGTTAAGTAGGTAGTTAAATTTATTTATTTTGTTTCCTGTTTTGTGTGTGGAATCACATTAGGTGTATTACCAATAGCTGCAACAGAGAATTTCCAATTGCATTCTTTATTGGTAGTTTATTATTTGCATCATGAATAGCTACAACTGTGTGGTGTGACAGTTGACTGTGTGGGTTAGTTTGATTAATGCATGTGTGTTAGAATCAGTTGTTCCATCCAAGCTCAGCTCCAATTCCTTTAAGTCATTTATGCTTTCTAGGATTTCCAATGGTTATCAATTTAGAGTTCAAGCTTATTTTCTAATTTTGGTTGCTATTGTATATTTATTGATTTCACAGATTAGGTAAATTACGATTGAGTTACATTAGTTGCTAGATGAATCATTTTGGTAAAGATTGAATACTGTAGTTTGATAATTATAGGATTTAACTTCTTGAAAAAGTAATCTAGTTCATTTATATTCTTAGATCAGTAACTGCTAGGTTGATTTCTGTAGGAAGGTAGCTGCATTTTGAATTCCTAGATGTATGAGTTAGATTAGTTTTCTTGATGGAATGAGTTTGGCTGAGCAGATAGGTAGGATTATTATCTCCATTCAGTTAATCAACTACTTGAAATGTTTATCCATAGATTGTGCTTATTGTTATTGAAATAAAAGACTTCCCTGGGTTGAGAATTCATATTGAGCATCATGTGTGTTAGTTGTAATTAATTAGCATATACGGTTACCAACACAAGATTTGTTCCCAACAAAATTTTCAGAAATGAAAGGCGTTTCTGGGGAACTGGGTGAAATGAAGATTCCACTAAAACCTTATGCAAAGCCAGTAAAGAAGCAACCCTATCGATTGAATCATAGGTACATGGATTGACTAAAAGCTGAGATAGAATGAATGTTGGATGCAGGCATCATAAATCCGGTATAAGAATCCGAATGGATTGGTCCGATGGTTGTCCAAGATAAAAAGACTGGAGAAATCAAGATTTGCGTCAACCTAAGGAAACTGAATGACGCATGTCAGCATGATCCATTCCCGACACCATTCAATAACGAAGTTCTAGAAGGAATTGGAGGTCAAGAGATATATTCATGCACAGACAGATTCTTAGGATACCATAAAATAAATATTGCGAAGGAGGATCAACATAAGACAATGCTCATAGAATGGGGTTGTTTTCAATCCTCAGTAATGCCTTTTGGTCTCAAAAACACCCCTGTGATATTTTCAAGATTAGTTGTTGGTGCATTCGAAGATTTTATTCATAAATTCCTCTTAGTGTATATGGATGACTGGACCTTATATGGCTTCGTGAAGGACCATGTTTCCAATCTAAGGTTGATGCTGGAGCAATGTAGACAACATCAAATTTCACTAAAATTGAAGAAGTGCATCTTCTGTGATCCATTTGGGATTCTGTTAGGACATATTGTATGCAAGGAAGGGATGTTGGTTTACCCATCGAATATTGCCATCATTGTTGAGTTACCACCACCAATGACTGTGAAGCAGTTAAGGGCGACATTGGGGCATATTGGGTACTACAAAAAGTTCATCGGGGGATATGCAACAATCACAATGCCAATGGAAAAACTGTTAAAAAAGGATGCTAAGTTCGAGTGGAATGAAGAGTCCCTGAAGAGCCTCGATATACTGAAAGAAAATATTGTCGCAACACTAATGTTAGTTTTTCCCAATTGGACAAAAGAATTCCATGTTCATGTGGATGCGTCATCAGTCGCATTAGGAGTAATATTGGTCTATCCAAGAGAAGGAGCGATCAATCATCCAATCGCATTCGCAAGCCGAAACTTGTCCACTATGGAGAAAGATTATATGACGACAGAAGGGGAAGGTATAGCAATGGTCTATGTGATACAGAAATTTCGTCACTGCATACTTGGAGGCCATTTTAAGATGTTTATTGACCACTCTGCATTGAAATATTTGTTCAACAAGCCTTTGTTGGGGGGAAAGATATGTCACTTGTTTCTTTTGTTCCAAGAATTCAACTTTCAATGTGAAACCAGGAAAATTGAATGCAGGGCCTGATCACCTATCCCACATTGAGTCAGGAGAAAAACCCATAAGCATTGACGAACGCTTACCAGATGCATAATTATTTTGAATTGGAAGGGTTGATGACCATTACAAGCAAATAATTCAGTTGTTGAATACAAGAGGTGCACCAGAAGGATTGAATACTAGTTAGAAAAAGTAGCTAGTTGTGAGGGCTAATGACTTTCAGCTAATCACAGGTCAACTATATAAAATGGGGCCAAACGAAATCCTTCACCAATACGTCCTTCTGCATGAACATGAAAGGATATTAGCAGAAGCTCATGATGGAATCGCAACAGACAATATGGAGGGTGTTCCATTGCTAGAAAGATACTCAGAGCTAGACTATGGTGTCCAATGGTGCATGGAGATGTTGTAGATTACACAAGGAGCTGCGATGTATTCCAAAGAACTGAAAAACCATCGTAAAGGGATGAAATGCTAATAGTACCTCAGCTAACACTACAAGCTTTTGAAAAATGGGTGGTTGACTTCGTGGGACCTATCAAACCACCAGGGAAAAGAATAGGGTCACGATATATAATTACTGTGACTAATTATTTGATGCGATGGGATGAAGCTGCACCAGTAAAGGATTGCACGGCTACGACGTTAGCAAGATTTCTCTTTGATAATTTGGTCACCAGGTTTGGGTTCCCAAAGATACTGATGAGTGACCGAGGTACTCACTTTACCAACGAAACTATCAGGGAAATGATGAAAGAATTCCAAATTCAACATCGATGGAGTACCGCATATCACCCGCATGAGAACGGTGCAATGGAGGAATTGAACAAACTATTGGAGCATATGCTCATCAAGGTGTGTAACACAAACTGTGATGATTGGGATTTGAATATTCCAGCGATACTATCAGCCTATAGAACCACATGTAAACGATTGACAAGATAGACTCCATTCAAGCTAGTTTACAGACAAGAAGCGGTGATGCCAATGGAGTATATTGTGCCTAGCATCTACATCATAGCAGCAACAGGAATGAGCGACAACGGAGCAATCGATGAACGGTTGGCAAAAATAGTACAAATTGACGAGGACAAGTTTATTGCAGGATTCCATCAACGCGTAGAAAAGGATCGACAAAAGGCTCAGAACGATCTCCACGTCAAATCAAA
Source organism: Larix kaempferi (assembly GCA_027924585.1). Lineage (NCBI taxonomy): Eukaryota > Viridiplantae > Streptophyta > Pinopsida > Pinales > Pinaceae > Larix > Larix kaempferi. The sequence goes on from BSBM01000797.1 coordinate 9,343,994, forward strand.
GCACTTCCAGCATGGAGATATGGTGCTACTGTATGACAGTAATTTTGCAAAGCACCCAGGTAAATTGCAGTTGCATTGGTTGGGTCCCTATATTATCAATTTTATTACTGATGGAGGTGCGGTGCAGTTACAAAATTTAGATGGGACACTGTTGAAAAATCTAGTGAATGGAAGCTGATTTAAGCCCTATTGCCATATTCAAGCACATAGTGACTGAAACAATGTTCACACCAATAAAAAAAAATGATGTTGGAGATCTGTAAACTACAGGGGGTTTGTCGACAAAACAATACCAGAGGAAAGAGTAGGTGATGAGGCTTGAAGCTTGTCTACGTTTAGCACATGCAAGTCAAATAAGTTAAAAATTACAACATTTAAGCATTGACGAAAGGCAGCGGAGGTCGATGATGACACACTCAATGATAGAATTTGGTAATTCAGTGAAAAATTCAATGAATGATTTGGTAATCATTGCTTAAGAATGACAAGATGGAAGCGGAATGGGCAAGTTAAGTTATGCATACATAAACAAATGGAGAGATAGCATCATTAAGTATTTGATCCGAATGCATGATTCTAAGGAAATTTTAGAGTAAATAAGTGAGATTAGAGGGTTGTGATGGTGCATTTCATTTCCAGCGGAAGCACCCAAGGTCTGCTAAGGGCGAGGACGACAAGTGTTCACGAGCAACCGGAACATGAGGATGCACAAACAATTAGGAAGAAAAGAGGTAAAGTCTCCCCCAATATGTCTAAGTGAACTTCTGTCATTGGAAGAAAAGTGGGCCTTTCAACCGCAAAAGCACCAAGAGCAAGGGCACTCCAGGCCTAGTGGAGGATGATAAAATTCACGAAATGGATGTGCTGGAAGGAGAGTCGTTGACACAATGTCGAATGAAGGATGACCAAATTCGCTAAACGGATGTGCCAGAAGCAGAGTCGTTAACAAAATTCCCAGCAAAGGATGATCAAATTGGTAAAACAAAGATGTGGAGCCGACAACAATGAAGGGGTCATCAGCAAAGGAAAAGGACCATTTGCGAAGGATAAGGAGCCGATAGAAGCAGAATTTTTGGTCCAAACTAGTTAGAATGGGTCATTTGGATAGTTTTGTAACCGCCATAGGCGTCTATAAATAGAAACACAATTGTAATAGGATATCAACAAATCATATAATCATATTGATATAATTCGATCAAGTATAATGTATTTTGTCTTCCTTTGGTAGCTTTGGCTCTGAGTATATGGATTCGCGCTAAGTCGCTTTGAACTGTTTTCTGCAAAGTTCATCCCGCAGTCTTGTGATGAGTTAATGAATGAGGATGTTTGGTTATATTTCATCTATTTGATTTCCGTTCGTTGCTATGTTATGAAGTATGAATGATATTTTGATAATGCGATCTTGTTGCTTTATCGATTGATCTATAATTTTGGTTTATGTCTATTGCATATTTGAATTGATTAGCATAATACAAAAACGAATCTATGGATTTTGCAATGACCGAGTATGAATTGATGCATAATATTTGGTTTTTGTAGAGACTGAGTATGAATTAATGCGTGTCTTATCCCTACTGTGGAAACTTGCAGGTTCCTGCAGCCCCCCTTAGACATATCGGGTGAGACCTCACTCGCTCTACGGGTGATGCTGGAAAGGGTAAAACCTTTCTGGGCCAATGCTTAAGGGTGTCTGGTTGGTGTTTGTTGAAAGCAATACAAAGTGAACCCCTGTCGATAGAACTGTGTCAGCAAACATCTAAGAATAGTTCTACAAAGCTTATGAGAACAATAACTTTACACAAATTTCAGTAAGTGTGATTTCCTTCAAGAATAGATTTAGTACTTGGGAGATGTAATCTTAGAGAAAGGGATGAGAGTGGACCTAGATAACATTAGAGCCATAATGGAATGGCCTACCCCAGTAGATGTAGTAAACATCTGGTTGGTCATGGGACTAGTTAGATGCTACCACATATTTTTTCAAGATTTCTCAAATATTGCTCAGCCCATAAAATACTTACAGCAAAAGGAAGCCAAATTTGTTTGGACAAAAAAATGTGAGGTCACTTTTTAAGAGTTGAAGCGACTATTGACTATTTCCCCTATCTTAAAAATTGTAGATTGCTATGAATATTTTGTGGTGTGTACAAATGCCTGCAAGGAAGGATTAGGAGTTCTAATTCTAAATGATCATATGATCTACTATGCATCAAGAACTATCAAATACCATGAAAAGAACTATGCAATCCATGACTTAGAGTTGGTAGCAATAATCCACGCCGTCATTATGTGGAGGAATCATCTAATTGGAAAGATATTTTTTCTAAAAAAAGACAGATATTGGATTGAAATATTTGTTTGATGAACATAACCTGATGTCAGGAATGCAATATGGTTGGCCTTCCTACGTGATAATGACTTTTAGATAAGGAACATAAAATTGAAAGAGAACAAATTTGTTGATGCTCTCAATAGGAATGTTCAACTACTATACAGAACAAGTTTCAATACTATGGATACTGAACTCAAGGATAGGATAACGACTGCCTATGGAAGAGGTGAATCCTACCAGAAGATCTTGTCTAGCCTCCAAACAAAGGGAACAAAATGACAAAAAGAGAATTTCCATATGGCCAATGATGAACTGATCACATACAAATGAAGGTTGTATGTTCCTAATTTGGTATAGCTAAATGAAATGATCATGAATGAACTCAATACAAAACCATACTCTAGACAACCTAGGCACTACAGGATAATTACCACAGTAAGAAAACAATACTCTTAGCCCCAAATGAAACCATAGATCATTGCATACATTGATTCTTTCTTGGAATGCCTATAAGTAAAGGGTGAACATAAGAATCCACCCCGACTATTCCATCTTGTTGGTTGTGGATCCTGATCTCCAGATTCAAAGACATTATTATTCAGTCGTGGTCATACCCCAGGTTTGGTTATGATCCCTGCACGATCCTCAAGGGGTTCGGGCGCATGGTTTTGGGTAACCCATGGTATTTTCCCATTGTATTTCCCCTATAAAAGAAAGACATTGTAATACAGATAGGGTTGATGTATTAGCTTTTATGCATTGTAAAGATCTATGAGATCAGAAGAGAGACTGTGAGACAGTGAAGAGGAAGTGCAGCGATTGTGCTGCAGGTTGTATCCCTTCACTTTGCTGGACAAAATAATAATAAGGACTAGCAACTTCAGTGTGGACGTAGCCCAAGTTGGGTGAACCAAAATATATTTGTGTCTCTCTTGTGATGTGTGTGTGATTATATTTGCATTTCTATTTATTGTTATTGCTCTGTGATCTTGTTTTTCTCACAATTGGTATCAGAGCCAAAGGTCTATTTGGCAGATAAACCCGCAAGAAGCTAGGGTTTTTGGTTCGAGTGGGAGTAATGGCGGAAGAAGGAACGCTTAATGTCGAGAAGTTTAATTGCCAAAAATTTTAGTTATGGAAAATGTAGATGGAGGACTATATGTACAAGAAGGATCTATTCCTACCATTGGGAGAAAGAGAAAAGCAGCCGATGGCTATGAAGGATGAAGAATGGGAGGTTCTTGACAGAAAGGCTTTGGGAACAATACGGCTGAGCCTGGCTTCATCGGTGGCTTTCAATATCTCAAAAGAAACGACAACGGAGGGGTTGATGAGCGCATTGGGTAAGCTGTGTGAAAAACCCTCGGCCTCAAACAAGGTATTTCTAATGAAGCGTTTATTTAATATGAAGATGTCTAAAGGTGGATCTGTTACTGATCATTTAAATGAGTATAATACGGTTACAAATCAACTAAGTTCTATAAGTGTGAACTTTGATGATGAGGTTAGGGCTCTTCTAATCTTGTGTTCATTGCCAGAAAGCTAGAATAGCTTGGTCATGGCTGTAAGTAACTCTGTCTCTAGTTCAAACACCTTGAAATTTGATGATGTTATTGGTGTTATTCTTAGTGAGGAAATGCAAAGAAAAAGCATAGGTGAGACATTAGGTAATGTGTTGACCATGGAGACCAGGGGAAGATAAAAGGAGAGAGGAAAGATCCAAGGTAATTGCAACAACTATAAAAAGGGCAGATCCAAGTCTAGAATGGGAAAAATAGAGTGTTGAAACTGTGAAAAGAAAGGACATCTGAAGAAAGACTGCAGATCTCTAAAGAAGGAAGGATATGCACAGAAGGAAACTACCGAGGAAGTAAATGTAGCAGGTGATGTGTTACAATATTCTTTGATTCTTGCATTAGATAATACAAGTGATTATTGGGTAGTAGATTTAGGGGCTTCGTGTCATGCTACACCCCATAGGAAATATTTTCATGATTATGTCCAGGTGATTTTGGACATGTTTTATTGGGTGATGATGATCCATGTAAAATTGTTGGAATGGGTAAGGTATGGATAAAAGTTAAGAATGGAACTGATTGGATGTTAAAAAATTTTAGGCATATTCCTGCTATGAAAAGAAATCTGATCTCAACAGGGCAGTAGAGAGATGGCGGCTGTTTATCTACATTTGGAGAAAAGTGGTGGAAGATCACTAAAGGATCAATGGTGATAGCAAAAGGAGACAGGGTAGGTATGTTGTATTTATGTCCTCATTATATTGACCATTCTATCTCTTTAGATTCCACAAGAACAGATACAGCATTGTGGCATCATAGGCTTGGCCACATGAGTGAAAAGGGGATGCAGATTCTCCACTCAAGGAAGTTGCTGCCAAATTTGAAGCAAGTAAGGTTGGAATTCTGTGAAAACTGTGTTTATGGAAAACAGAAGAGAGTCATATTTCTCAGGGTTGGGAAAATAGAAGAAGAATGAAAAGTTAGAGCTTGTGCATACAGATGTATGGGGACCAGCTTAGGTACAATCTCTTGGTGGCTCTCATTATTATGCTACATTTATTAATGATGCAACTAGGAAAACTTGGGTTTATTGCGTTAGACAGAAATCTGATGTGTTTGCTACTTTTAAGAAGTGGAAAGCTTTGGTTGAGAATGACACAGGAAAAATGTTAAAGTGTCTCAGATCTGATAATGGAGGTGAGTATTGTGGCAAGGAGTTTGATAGTTACTGTTCATACCATGGGATTCGTAGAGAGAATACAGTCCCAGGAACACCACAATAAAATGGTGTGTCTGAAAGGATGAATAGAAGGATCATGGAGAGTGCAAGGTGTATGATATTGCATGCAGGGTTTCCCTTATAGTTTCAGGCAGATGCTGTAAATACTGTTGTTTATTTAATAAATAGAGGACCTTCAACTGTTTTGGATGGTGGTATTCCAGAGGAGGCATGGACAAAAAAAAGGGTAAACTACTCATTTCTGAGAACGTTTGGTTGTGAAGCATTTGTCCATATTGATAAAGAAAATAGAACAAAGCTTGAAGCTAAATCCAAGAAATGTACCTTTATTGGATATGGGGTTGATGATTTTGGTTATCGTTTATGAGATTATGAAAATCACAAAATCATTAGAAGTAGAGATGTCATATTCAATGAAAAGGTCATGTATAAAGATCAGTTGCAGGGAAAGAAACAGGAAAAGGAAAACACAAAGTACATAGTACTTGATGAAATTCAAGAAAATGAAGTTCCAAAGGTGCCAGAAAATTAAGAACAACAACAAGTACCTTAAACTCCTACAACTGCAAGAAGATCTACCAGGTTAAGTAGACTCCCTGAACGATACTCTCCTTCAATGTATTATTTGTTGATAACTGATGCTGGTAAACCAGAATGTTATGAAGAAGAAATGCAGGTGGAAACTAGAAAGAAGTGGGAGCAAGGCATGAATGAGGAGATGGACTCATTGGTAGGAAACCAGACTTGGGATTTGGTTCAGTTTCCTGCTGATAAAAGAGCATTGCAGAACAAATGGATTTACAGGTTGAAGGAAGACGAAGGAGGTAAGAAGCGGTACAAGGAAAGACTTGTTGTAAAGGGGTTTTCATAGAAGAAAGGTATAGAATTTGATGAAATATTTTCTCCTGTTCTTCAGATGACTTCAATTAGGACTATCTTAAGTCTAGTGGCGGTAGAATATTTGCATCTTGAACAGTTAGATGTAAAAACAACCTTCCTCCGTGGGGATTTGGAGGAAGATATATATATGCAGCAGCCACAAGGGTATGAGGTCAAAGGTAAGGAGAACTTGATATGCAGGTTGAAAAAGAGTTTGTATGGCTTGAAGCAAGCTCCAAGGAAGTGGTATCTAAAATTTGACAGGTTTATGACAGAACAAGGTTATAGTAGATGTCATTCTGACCACTATGTTTATTTCAAGAAGATAGACAATGAAAGATATATTATCTTGTTATTGTATGTGGATGACATGCTTGTTGTAGGGTCTAACATGTAGGATATAAATGTACTCAAAAGGAAGCTAGCTAATTCATTTGCGATGAAGGATTTGGGTGCTGCAAAGCAAATCCTTGGTATGAGAATAACGAGAGACAGGAAAAATCGCAAATTGACATTGTATCAGAGTGAGTACAAAAAAAAGGTGTTGGAGAGGTTCAGAATGCATAATTCAAAACTAGTTAGTACACCTTTGACCAGCCATTTTAGTCTAAGTAAGGAAATGTGTCCCAGGACATAGGAAGAGACATATTACATGTCCAAGATTCCCTATCAATCAATAGTTGGAAACTTGATGTATTCCATGGTGTGCACAAGACCAGATATTGTAGAAGCAGTGGGCGTTGTGAGCAGATATATGAACAATCCAAGTAAAGAACATTGGAAGGCAGTACAGTGGATTCTCAGGTATTTGAGAGGTACTACCACTCAGGCATTATGTTTTGGAGGTTCAGACACTGTTCTACAGGGCTATGTTGATGCAGATATGGTAGGTGATAAGGATATCAGGAGGAGCACCACAGGGTATGTGTTTACTGTAGGTGGAACAACAATAATTTGGATTTCGAAACTGTAGAAGGTTGTTGCACTTTCAATAACAGAAGCAGAGTATGTTGTTGTTACAGAGGCTAGTAAAGAGATGATTTGGTTGCAGAGGTTTATGGAGGAATTGGGTAAGAAGCAGCAGGATAGCAGGTTGTATAGTGACATCCAGAGTGCAATTCATCTTGAAAAGAACTCAACATTCCATTTCAGGACTAAACATATACAACTGAAGTACCATTTCATATGCTCGGTTCTGGAAGATGAACTGCTGAAGCTGGAAAAGATACACACTAGCCAGAATCCTGTAGACATGTTCACAAAGGTAGTGACCAGAGAGAAATTGAGTTCCTGCTCAATTTTAGTTGGAATTCTAGCATGAAGGTGAAGAGGAGAAAGTTTCCAAGCCCAAGTCCAGGAAGTGCAGCAGCGGTGGAGTTGTTGTGATCAGTCTCCAAGTGGGAGATTGTTGGTTGTGGAGCCTGATCTCCAGATTTAGAGATACTATTATTCAGCCGTGCACGTACCCCAGGTTTGGTTATGTTCCCGGCACAATCCTCGTGGGGTCCGGGGGCCAGTGGGCCCTTGAGAAAGGGGGTTTGGGGGCGTAGCCCTCGAGAAAAAATTTTGGGGCTATTTTTGCCAATAGTTTTGGGGCCCATGGTTTTGGGTAACCCGTGGTATTTTTCCATTGTATTTCCTGTATAAAAGAAAGACATTGTAATATGGCTAGGGTTGATCTATTAGGTTTTATGCATTGTAAAGATCTGTGAGATCAGAAGAGAGACAGTGAGACAGTGAAGAGGAAGTGCAACGGTTGTGCTGTAGGTTGTATCCCTTCACTTTGCTAGACGGAATAACAATAAGGACTGGAAACTTCAGTGTGGACGTAGCCCAAGTTGGGTGAACCACGATATATCTGTGTCTCTTTTGTAATGTGTGTGTGATTATATTTTCATTTCTGTTTATTGTTATTGCTCTGCGATCCTATTTTTCTAACACATCTTTTACCTATCCCATAATGGAAATGGGAAACAGTTTCAATGGAATTCATCATTGGATTACTGAATATAGGACTCACGATGACTTGATTACACTTGTTGTGGAAAAATTGAGAAAGCATGCCCATTTTATTCCCATCAAATACACTACTAAGGCTATCAACATTGTCGATATATTCTTGAAAGAAATCTTCTGACAATAAGGATTACTAAACACATCGTCTCAGACAGAGATGCAAAGCGCACATAGAAATTTTGAAAATATTTGTTCACGGGATTGGGTACTCAAAGAATATTATATTTGTATATTATTTATTCCGGAGATGTTCCATACCTCCGATGTGATTATACTATAAATCCGGAGATGTTTATTCCTCCAAGTTGGTTGTGGTAACTAGGGTTATTAGACCCACCTAGTGGGGGTCGACCCTGTATGTGTCATGTGGGTCAAAGGGTTATTAGACCACCCTAGAGGGGTCGGCCCAGTTAGTTGTAGTAGGGTATTTAACCCATTGGTTAAATACGAGCCTACGTGTACCTGTGTAAAATATATGTCAGTGTAGTGTATAAATAGAGGAGGTGTGTTCCTCATTTGACACACTCACACACTTGAGGATAGCGCACTTGTGGAGGAGAGGTCTGCTATTGTGGAGGAGGAGATCATGTCTCAGGGTTTCATCTTTGTATATTGCTGGTCATCTATATTGAGGAAGCTTTGCTGGGTTTTCTACCCCATGAGGGTTTCCCAGGATAAATCTCTGTCTCTTGTGTTTATGCTATGCTTGTTGTTTCTTCAGTGATCTTGTATATGCTATTATTGTGAAATGGAATGTAATGCTGCTATTTTATGTCTTAGCATATTAAATCTTAACATGGTATCAGAGCTAACCTGAAGGAAGACAAGGTATGGCACTTACGACACTTGCTTTACTTACGACAATTTGAAGGTTAGGGTTTTACATAGCAAAAACCAGTCATCGTGGAACTTTCGCTATAAATCCATTTCTGCGAAGGTTCAGGGTCTGAAAAGTTTACAGGTCGACGAAAACATCCCCAGGTACCTTGTGTCCAAAAGGAACCCTCAGATTCGTTGTACTTTATGAGTTATGATCAGTACACGTTAGGGTTTCTGCCTCTTCCAGATCTCAATCAAAATCAGGTGACCTTGAAAAAAAGGTCATAACTTGGGATAGGAAGCTCCAAATGAAATTTCGTAAAAAGTGATAGGTAGTACACAGACTGTACTATCTCAAGAAACTTTTTAAGAGGCCGAATGTGAACCAGTGACACGTGGAACACCGTACAAGTTCGCTCTCCTGTTTTATCCCATAAACAGGTCACGTTGCGACACTTGGCATAACTCTCTCTCAGAGAGTCCAATTGAGGTCAGACCTGTCAGGATGGAAATATGACAGGTCGATCTATCTCAGAAAACGTTTTCAGAGGCCGAAGTTCAAACAGTGACACGTGGCATGCCGTACAAGTTCACTCTCCTGTTTTATCCCATAAACAGGTCATGTTGCGACACTTGGCATAACTCTCTCTCAGAAAACCCAATTGAGGTCAGACCTGTCAGGATGGAAAGATGACAGGTCAAGCTACTGCAAAAAAAGGGTTTCAGACCCTGTGGAGCAAAAATTTCAGATTTATAGCAGAAACAATCAGGTGCATATTTCTATCAAAACAGAATTATTTTTGGAGCACCTTTATTCATGGCTTCCAGAATTTAGGGTTTCGGAGAAAGTTAGAATTTTTGGAATCGGAGTCCACAGCTGAATGCTACTTAGGAAAATCGAAATTTAGAGACCAAGATCGAATATTTTGGTTGGGTGGAAGACCGGGCTTGATCAAACCCCAGTTCGGGATTTTGATCGGAAAGATGGAAAATTAGGGCTTCAGCAAAAGTTGGAATTTTTGAGGTCTGTAACCACGGCTGGAAGCTCCTAAGAAAAATAAGAGTTTAGAGCCTTGGATCGAACCTTTTGTTTGGGCAGAAGGGTGGGCTTCATCAAACCCTAGTTCGGGATCCTGTCCAGAAGATCCAGAAGTTTCAAAGGCAATTTTGAGGGGTCAAATTTTGGAGATTCCAAAATTGAAGTATGCCAGTTTGATCAGCTCAGCAAGACATATTCTTTCATCCATTCAGAAGTGTGAAAGTCAAGGGTTGAATCTTCAGGGTTTCTCTAGCAAACCCTAATCAAGCTCCAGATCAAGTTTCAGGGAGAGTTGAGGCTAAGGCCTTACATAAGAAGACTACAAGAAGTCTCGACATGTATGACTTAAGGAGGCTCAGGTATGTCTTGAAATCTAATTCTTGATTAAGTTCATGATGTGTTTGTCTTCATATTATTTATTAGTACAATCTTGATTAATGTTAGAATTGTCTTATCACCCTAGTAACAGTATGAATGCATGTGAATGATCAAAGACATTCATTGATTAGGGCTATATGATTGTACTAATGCATTATGATGTTGTGTGAGGTTGATGTTGTCTGCTAACAAGATACAGGTACATCACAAAAGACAAATAAGGTTCCATGACCATGAAAACATGAAGACAAAGACTCATCCATAATCTTTGTTCTACTTACGAGGTATGTATGACTTTTTTATATTATGCTTAACCTATGAGACATGCAGGTTCTAGCTCAGGATCTCTAAATCATTGAAGAGATTGTTTAGGTATGTTGTACATAACTAAGTAGGTATACTAATCCAGGTATGTTTCCCATTAATCTTACCTTGTGTTAGGATCCCTTAAGTATACTTGGTATGATTGGTTATGCTTATTCATAAAGTTAGTAATCAAGGGATTATGCATATTATGTCTTTTATCTTGATTGATGATATGCATGAGTAAAAGAAGACTTCCCTGAAATCTTGAATACTAATGTTTATTAACTATAATCATGACCATACATTTTCAAGATTATTTAGAACTATAATGTTTTGATAACATTTAGAACATACTAATGGGTGTATGTTTGTGTATGAGATCATGAGGATGACACTTGAACATGCACAGTGGTACAGAATGAATAGAAGTTCAAAAGACATACAGAAGATCAAGCGGGAGGCAACCACACAAACATAAAAGATAAGTATTTGAGTTGTTATTTGAAATAGTAAATGATATTGCCTGTAATAGGTTGTATGCATATTTGTATTCCTATAATATATCATGGTGAGTGTAAATATTTATAGAACATTGAACAGTATACTACTAATATGCATATGATTGGTAAGTTGGACAAACATTCCATTGTTGCTTGTCTATAATGAAACCTCTTTGCTGACATGCTGAGAGTTGTGCACACTCTCGATAGTATGTTCTGGTAGAGATGGAAGGCATCTAGATAGCCACTGTATGCATACAGGATATGGGAAAGTGTTGTGCCAAAGTATTGGTCAAAATAGTTGCATAACTATGTAAATGATATCTGTATGCATAATAGGTTATCATGTCAATATGATTTGATGATTATGAAGTATTACTAATCATGTACCTAATTTTGATTTGTAGGAAAAATCATGATGAATGATGAACACTGAACAAGCAATGGATCTTCAACAAGAAGATTTACAAATCAAACAAAATATAGAAGGCTCATGGCTAGAAGATTCTCTTAGAAAGCGGAAGAGAATCATGATGAGATGTTTGCTCCAAGTGGCTAAGATAAGACCATTCCCTTAATGGTGTAATTAAAGAAGAAGTGTGAATCAGGTTTTATATGGGTTCCTAGGATCGATAATTAATTGATGAGCTTAATGATCACCATGGGTGATGTGGATCTCAACCTTTGCTACAAGGTTGAATATGGCTTCTATACACATATGACATGGATGCAAGAAGGAACTCACCACAGAGTTGGAATGATGTTGAGGCTCATATCAGTAGACCCATCTGATGAGAGATGGCACAGATAGAAGACTGTAGAAAAGAAAAATGAAAGATGTTAGATTAATGTATTACTTCCTAGGTCTGGAAGTATGGAAAGGCTCAGTAGGAATCTTTCTCAACCAGAGAAAGTATGCTGAGAAATCTTGAGAAGACTTGATATGATGGAATGGCCACTCTTATGGATTCCAACTTGAAACTGTTAGGAGATGACTCATCAGAGTTAGTGGATATAACTCTGTACAGTCAAATTATTGGGTCATTGATGTATTTAACATATATTAGGTTAGATATATGCTTTGTTGTGAACACCTTGAGTCAGTATCTAGTGGAAACTAGATGTGTTCACCCGAAAGTTGCAAAGCATGTGATGAGGCACATAAAGGATACGATAGACTTTGATCTATACTATCTTGGAGATCATGACTTCAAATGGCTACTCAAATGCTGATTGGGAAGAAAGTGTATCAGACAAGAAGAACACATCGAGAGGATGTTATTGTCTGGGATTAGCCATGATCTCGTGGTTTAGCTGGAAGCAGTCTAGTGTGGCTCTCAGCACAAGCGGAATATGTGGCTGCTTGCTCTACTAGTTGTGAAGAAGTTTGACTTAGAGATAGAACCAACTGTGATCCTATGTGATAAATAGAGTTGTATCAAGATGACATAGAATCTATTGTTCCATGATAAGTCAAAGATCATAGGGAACTAACAAGATATGACGCGGAAATGAACTATAAAGTTTGAATTTGTAACAGGTTACCTTTGTACTAACCAAACCTCTACCTCAAGTGAAGAAGTTACCAACCAAACCTCTGTCTCGAGTGAAATTTGAATACTTCCGAGACAAGCTTGGTGTAGTTCAAAAGGACCCTCCTCGAAAGGGGGAGTAGTATAGTCACTGATGATGAGGTTGTCTCATCGAACAACAAGGTCGATGATGAGGTAACCTATTCTCTACACCTAGATACTTAGAAATATTTAGATTTAGGACTCTTATACTTAGAATACTTAGTTTTACTTATACATGCTTTTGATGTTAGATGTATTAGTAAGAATACATGCTTTTGATGATAGATGTATTGGTGAGAATACATGCTTTTGATGATAGATGTATTGGTGAGAATACATGCTTTTGATGATAAGATGTATTGGTAAGAATACATACTTTTGATGATACATGTATTGATTAATGTACTTGTATGGTTGAGGATACTTGTACTTGTATTGATCAGAATACATGTGGGGATTGTGTCATCCTTGAACACTTGTTCTAAAGTGATCTGTAGACGTATGGTCTCCGAAAATGAAGTCCTTAGTGGACAGGTGGGGATTGGATCATCCCTGGACTTTCAGTCCCAAAGAGAGTCGTAGACGTGAGGTCTCCGAGAATGAAGTCCTTAGTGGACAGTTGAGGGGATTGGATCATCCCTGGACTTTCAGTCCTAAAGAGAGCCGTAGACGTGAGGTCTCCGAGAATGAAGTCCTTAGTGGACAGTTGAGGGGATTGGATCATCCCTGGACTTTCAGTCCTAAAGAGAGCCGTAGACGTGAGGTCTCCGAGAATGAAGTCCTTAGTGGACAGTTGAGGGGATTGGATCATCCCTGGACTTTCAGTCCTAAAGAGAGCCGTAGACGTGAGGTCTCCGAGAATGAAGTCCTTAGTGGACAGTTGAGGGGATTGGATCATCCCTGGACTTCCAGTCCTAAAGAGAGCCGTAGACGTGAGGTCTCCGAGAATGAAGTACTTAGTGGACAGTTGAGGGGATTGGATCATCCCTGGACTTCCAGTCCTAAAGAGAGTCGTAGACGTGAGGTCTCCGAGAATGAAGTCCTTAGTGGACAGTTGAGGGGATTGGATCATCCCTGGACTTTTAGTCCTAAAGAGAGCCATAGACGTGAGGTCTCCGAGAATGAAGTCCTTAGTGGACAGTTGAGGGGATTGGATCATCCCTGGACTTTCAGTCCTAAAGAGAGCCGTAGACGTGAGGTCTCCGAGAATGAAGTCCTTAGTGGACAGTTGAGGGGATTGGATCATCCCTGGACTTTCAGTCCTAAAGAGAGCCGTAGACGTGAGGTCTCCGAGAATGAAGTCCTTAGTGGACAGGGGATTGGATCATCCATGGACTTTCAGTCCTAAAGAGAGCCGTAGACGTGAGGTCTCCGAGAATGAAGTCCTGAATGAACAGGCAGGGGATTGCATCATCCCCGGACTAAGGTCCCAGAATAGAGCCGTAGACTGGGTCTCCGATAATGAAGTCCTAAATGAACAGGCAGGGGATTGCATCGTCCCAGGACTGAGGTCCCAGAATAGAGCCGTAGACTGGGTCTCCGATAATGAAGTCCTGAATGAACAGGCAGGGGATTGTATCATCCCCGGACTGCGGTCCCTGAATTGATCCGTAGACGTGAGGTCTCCGAGAAGTGGGGATTGTATCATCCCCGGACTTAGGTCCCTGAATTGATCCGTAGACGTGTGGTCTCCGAGAAGTGGGGATTGTATCATCCCCGGACTTCGGTCCCTGAATTGATCCGTAGATGTGTGGTCTCAGAGAAGTGGGGATTGTATCATCCCCGGACTTCGGTCCCTGAATTGATCCGTAGACGTGTGGTCTCCGAGAAGTGGGGATTGTATCATCCCCGGACTTCGGTCCCTGAATTGATCCGTAGACGTGTGGTCTCCGAGAAGTGGGGATTGTATCATCCCTGGACTTTGGTCCCTGAATTGATCCGTAGATGAATGGTCTCCGAGAAAGTGATTTTGTATTGATGATGTGGTTACTTGTATCGGTAGGATACTTGTATTGATGATGTGGTTACTTGTATCGGTAGGATACTTGTATTGATGATGTGGTTACTTGTATCGGTAGGATACTTGTATTGATGACGTGGTTACTTGTATCGGTAGGATACTTGTATTGATGACGTGGTTACTTGTATCGGTAGGATACTTGTATTGATCACGTGGTTACTTGTATCGGTAGGATACTTGTATTGATGACGTGGTTACTTGTATCGGTAGGATACTTGTATTGATGATGTGGTTACTTGTATCGGTAGGATACTTGTATTGATGACGTGGTTACTTGTATCGGTAGGATACTTGTATTAATGATGTGGTTACTTGTATCGGTAGGATACATGGATTGATGACATGGTTACTTGTATCAGTATGGATACTTGTATTGATGATATGTATACTTGTATTGGCATGAATACTTGTACTAATGATGTGGATACTTGTATTGTTATGGATACTTGTATTGATGACGATGCTGATGATCGTGTGATGACGATGCTGATAATCGTATGATGACGATGCTGATGATCGTGAGATGACGATGCTGATGATCGTGTGATGACGATGCTGATGATCATGATATGATGATGCTGATGATCGTGTGATGATGATGCTGATAGTCATGTGATGACGATGCTGATGATCGTGTGATGACGATGCTAATGATCGTGTGATGACGATGCTGATGATCGTGTGATGACGATGCTGATGATCGTGAGATGACGATGCTGATGATCGTGTGATGACGATGCTGATGATCATGAGATGACGATGCTGATGATCGTGTGATGACGATAATCGTGAGGATCCAGATGATGATATTGTTGTAGCTGTTCAAGTGCTACAGAAGATAAAGACTCAATACTGAAGATGTCGATGTTCCAGTATTGAAGATGTTCCAGTAACTGCTTGAGTTACTGATGATGTTGAGAAAGCTTCCAATGATTTATAGATGTATCATGTATGATGTTGATGACTCCTTGCTCTTGCAGATACTGTTATAATATCCTTCTCGTTAAGGGGGAGTGTTGAAATATTGTAACTTCAAAGAATATTATATTTGTATATTATTTATTCCGGAGATGTTCCATACCTCCGATGTGATTATACTATAAATCCGGAGATGTTTATTCCTCCAAGTTGGTTGTGGTAACTAGGGTTATTAGACCCACCTAGTGGGGGTTGACCCTGTATGTGTCATGTGGGTCAAAGGGTTATTAGACCACCCTAGAGGGGTCGGCCCAGTTAGTTGTAGTAGGGTATTTAACCCATTGGTTAAATACGAGCCTACGTGTACCTGTGTAAAATACATGTCAGTGTAGTGTATAAATAGAGGAGGTGTGTTCCTCATTTGACACACTCACACACTTGAGGATAGCGCACTTGTGGAGGAGAGGTCTGCTATTGTGGAGGAGGAGATCATGTCTCAGGGTTTCATCTTTGTATATTGCTGGTCATCTATATTGAGGAAGCTTTGCTGGGTTTTCTACCCCATGAGGGTTTCCCAGGATAAATCTCTGTCTCTTGTGTTTATGCTATGCTTGTTGTTTCTTCAGTGATCCTGTATATGCTATTATTGTGAAATGGAATGTAATGCTGCTATTTTATGTCTTAGCATATTAAATCTTAACATAGAGAATCCCAATGGGAGTTATAGAAAAAAGAAAAATCCTAAACATGGCATATCTACCCCGGATCTAAATATAATGAAATGCAAGAATATTATTATAGTAAATTAACTAAGACCTTCCTAGTGGGAAATTTGATATGTCAATAATAATAATTAATATTATATTAAACAGTCCTTGAAATCCTAATAATATGTCATTACAATAATGGTAAACTCTATATGAGTTAACTCTATGTATAAAAGAATGTGAGGGGCTAGAATATCCAATTCCTCGAGTTACGTATGGAAACCAAAAGTGGTATGGGAGCCAGACTTGGAGAGAGACTCCTTGTAGAGTAGCCATGAAATACACATAGATATCTTATCAGTTTGGGATAGAATCATATAATCTTAACAAAAAATATTCTAAGGGTAGATGAGCTACATTAATTACCTAGTAGATGAGGACTGCCCTCTCCAGTCTACCTGCACACAACATACTAATTGGAGTTAATAACAAATAAAAATATTGTATGATAATGAATATAAAAGAGAATTTAGTCACAGTATACTATTTATCAAATAATGCATGGAGAATAAAATATATGTTAAGATCTATGATTGGTTTATAACCCTGGTTGCATTTCATAATGGGGATTTCAAGCTATTGTTTCAAAAGATTCTTATGTAAGCATGGCCTCTATGCGTGCACGATTATGAAGATATAATGAGATAAACATAATGCATTTAAAAAAGAGATTGCACACTCGTAAAGGAGGCCCAAAAAGCATACGTTTCATGCATATACACATGCGTGGAGAGATATGCCCTTGTACCCGTGGGGTAGAGGCATAAAACCCAACTAAGGAAGGAAAATAAACCAAGATGTGGTGGCCAACATCGATACCTCAAGGAGTCTCTAGATCTACCTAGACAAACCCCAAATATAAGGAGATGATCCTGCACCTCATACCAAGGCAAGGGTAGGGCTATCTAAACAGATAAAGAAATAATAAACTATCTAAAAATATTAAGTGGTAATCGTGGGGTGAGTTCTCCTCTAGATGAGAAGATCGAGCCCATGGTGGTGATAAAAAACTATGCAAATAATTGATTTTTATACCATCCATACATTTGGAAGAGATAGAAGGCCAACATAAACATAAACACATAGACTAGAATCAAAGAAATGATATCAATGCAAATAATCAAGTTATGTTATTGTTACCTTGTGTATTAAGATCAGTGTAGAGGTCGTATGGACTTACCATGTGTTTGGGAAGGGCCACTTCTCTTGAAGAGGAGTGTGTGGATCATTGTGATAAGTAGAGAGGGAGAATCTATTTGCATGGCCAACCTCCCATCCAAAAATTTGTTCATTGGAACCCTATGATCGAATGATGAAGTGACCAATTCACTTGTGCATGGCCATGGTCTGGCCTTCCTCATGGAAGCCAATCTTAACATTTTACCTTTATGTGAAGTTGGAAATGGGTCTAGATTATGGAATACCTCCATATATATTGGAATGACTGCTATTTCCCTATTTGATCCAAGAGACTGTGGGAAGGTGGCCATAAATCTAGTAAATGAAGGAGTACTTGGCATGCAACTCTCTCGTGTATTAAAGTACTAATATGCATGATAGTAAATCAAAATTCCACTATGAATCATGGACATGATAGTTGTTGTTATCATGGTCGCATTCAAGTTTGGAATCCTCCCTCCATGGGAGCCAACGAGTGTTATAGCATGGAAGGAATCAACTAGATTTCTGGGCACGTGGTGTAATGTACCAACCAGTATTAATGATAGACTAACTCACTCTCCTACAAGATTCAGGGAAAAATAATGATCTTGAATGACTAGTTTGACTGTATGTAGGAAAACTCAAAGAACTCTGGAGGGGATGAGGACTATTCGAGTTGATAGAACCTTTGCACAATGTATTGGGAAAATTAATTGTTTGAACATAAATGAGGATTAATTCTATTCCAATGCTCTTGGGAACCCCAACATATGCAAACTAGAACATCAATTAAACATGGAATGAGAACCAAAGGTGAATAATTATGAATTAGGGATGATAAATAACATCAAATAAAATTCAATGGAAAACCTAGGTTAACTCCAGCAAGTTTGGGAAGGTTCTGAGGAAATCTCACAAACATACAAGAAAAAATGCCTTCAAGGATTACACAACTAGGCAAAATTCAGGACTTCCAAAACAGTCTGAGAGGCTCATTAATTTATTATATTAAGCTTGGAATGAGTCATATGGAATAGTAATTAACATCAAAAATATAAATAATTTAATTTGGACCAATACTCCTTCATTTATCACACAAGTTCTTGAAACTAGCTCAGTTTCATTGAAATCTAGAGTAGGTGTAAGGAGAGGTATTGGAATCAGAATTTTATTGGGTAAAAATTCAGAGTTTACATCAAAGATCCATTATTACACTCATATAATCCATCAATACCTAATTCATTGTCACGAACCCAGAATGACTGAGTTGGTAATTTGGTGAAATTTAAAATTTTACTCTTACTAAAGATCTACACAATAAAATTATTTGTAATTAGTACCAAAAATACACCATTTTTGCGTCGATGGAAGACGATTATTTACAAACATAATCAACATGCATTTAATCAATGTTCCTACAATTGACGTTTATAACCATTATTGATTACTTATGCAAGGGTGTTAACACATACTTCCAACCAGTCAAATTACTTTTTATATCAAGTGATACTCATGCAACTCCTTCGGTTTCCCATGAAACCATTATATGTAAAGGAGCAATGTAATTACATACTATGATAGTAACTTCCTCAAAAAGTTGATGATTAAATGAGTCGAATAAACATCTAAAAGCAACATTTAATAATTTGAATCTTACCTTGTACATCTCCATAAATTTCTTACTTATTAGTATTATACCTGAATTGTGCATGAACCCAATCATTAAACACATCTTTGTATGATCACCACATGACAACATTAGAAAACATAAATTATTCTTTTACTCAAAAACACTTGATGGAGCATACCCTGATACATAGATGACACAAGCTAAATAGTCACACATATGAAAAGTCCACATCTACAAAAGAGACAATTTTAACGTGGTTCACCCAATCTAGGGCTATATCCACAAAAGGTTTGCATCATATTATTTATTAAAAAGTGGTTTACATCCTGGAACACACGTGTTTCCTTTCACTTTCTTAAACGCCTCTTTCATGGAGTGCTTATCAAAATGTTCAACTACTTCTCTCTGAAGCGACGATATCATACCCATACTACTAAGCACTTTGTAGAGCATAATACTATAATAACATAGTTTATACTAATCATACCCGAAATCCCATCTCTCTCATGGCTATCTATTAACAAAAGGTCAAGCATAACCATATTAATCCAACAAAGTATTTTCTTTATACTTTATCTTAACAAGGTCAACAATTAGTTAAAGAATCCTAAAAATATACCGACATATACCTAAGGGTTTTCCAAATCAACTCTAACTAACATAATTTTTGGTCTCCAATCTCAAGAGTGAGAATATTGGATTAATGGTTAGTTATTATAGTGGCAATTATATGTATATAAAAATATATACTTTCATACATTGAACCCTATAGTAAGAGTATAAAGATTTATAATATCTTCTGATATAAAATCCACCATCGGTCTTTCATAAGGTATATCCCTTTTTAAATAATGAAAAAGGATGATTATAAGGATACGAGCAACATACACACATATATCAATTATAGATATAAAAATATAAATTGAACCCTATTGAGACTCAGATTTTAAAATGTATAAGCACCACGTTTAGCAGAAATCTAGTATTGAAAAACACATCAATTAGAAACTTATCTAACGTGCCAAGAAGACCTTTAATGGTGTCAACAGAACATTGATGTTGTCATAACTTAGGTTACCAAGATCCTACAGAGATCAAGGTGATAATCGACTATGGTAAAATTCTATTATGAATAAGGAATTCAAGGCTCTTAACTCTGCTACTAGAGAGATCTACTGAATTAATTATTACGGAGCAAAAACCAAGACAGAGACCTACAGGGTTTATATCTTCGTAGATGCTAACAATATACAGAGTTTAGGAAGCAAACCATAATGAATAAACCCTACTACTTGTGGTGGAAAGCACATACAGGAAATCCTACAGAAAACAACTGGTTTGTGGCAGCATATAAATATACAATGATATAACATATATTATTAGTTAATACCCAAACAAACGATAACCTTCACGGATCCAACTTGGGGGCTGTGACTATACGAAATCAAAAGGGCAGAGATGAAAAATATCCCCATGGTTTACGGCAGTGCATCAGTTAGTTATTCATCATAGATTGCTATGGTTCGAAAATCTACTCCACAGAGGAGTCGCCGGCTCTTCTGGCAGCATACTTGAATTTAAAACCGAGTTAACTTGAACAAGGAATTAATGAAACTATTAAAGGATTTAGTTCTGCATTCATATTTTCCCCGCCAACTACAATCACTGAAGACAACATAAAAATAAAAAGGAAACTACAACGTTTAATGAACTACTCTGGATTTAGTTATGCGATTCAAGTCACTTTATCAACAACTACTTTCGTGGCAAGCATAGTAAGGTTACGACTCATCCTTTATGTACACAATGGGACCTACAGATTTTTTACTTTCCAAAAAAGAAGTGAAGAACATAAAAATCTACGCCCAGTGGCGCTCTACTACAAATGGTAAGATCGTGATGACAATCAATAGAAATTTGGGGAATCAAGCTCTTAAATTGAGCTATCCAAATGGAGTTTGTTGTCGCAAGAAAATAACCATAAAATCTATCAAGTAAATAAAAATCATATAGGCGCAGTCAAACACTGTCACTCGAGAAGGTATAGAGATCGATCTTTATAGAAACAGAAACCTAAGATGGATCCATTCACAATCTTCGTGGCAGCTTTAACTACACATAGATCGAGGAATTAAGTCGCATTCTAGGACAACGGATGTAAAAAGAGAAAAATATCCACGGATCAACATGCATTAGCAACTATAGAGTATAAGCAAAGGTAAGAACCAAGATAAGTCTGGCATTTCCAGACATCAGACGCATAATCAAAGTAGAGAAGCAGATCGGTTACCTGGGTTTCGCCTTTGATCAAACAAGAGAATGATGCAGAGACCAAGTGGATCGAATACCTTCGGGGGTCGTTCCTAAATTTCATAGGTCGACGCTACTCATACTACCACCGAGCTAGAACATCACCAAGCTTCTCCTTACCTTTTGTGCTACACTAAGACCTCCTATGCCCCCCCCCCCCCCAATTCCGATCTTGCTTCATTTAATAAGTACACAACTATGCATAGAACTCAGCGCTTAGAGGGTCATGGGCCTTCAAGGACGCATAAGGTGTGATGCTAACCAAACGTTCCATAAAGGAAACATATGGCATAAAGAAATAAATGAATTGGAGTGCTCCACTTGGTAGGTAGTGGAGTAAAGGTTTGGACGTCCCATTATGGAGACCACTCCCTACAAACTCTCTACGTGGTTTGCCACACGATTGAGTTCTTTTAAAAGAAGTTTTCTTATCACCAATAACTTAATTATTTAGAAATGTGCTTGTTTGATATGTATACAAGTATATACATAATTTTTTTTATCTATCTCCCCACCCAATACTAAACAACATATAATTATAACTTACCATTGATCCAAGCTACAAGATCCGGGTGTCTCCCGCGCAAAGGTTTTCTTTTGAAAAAAGGCGCTTCCCACAGAGCTGCAATCCACCCACCACGATTTGTTGGTTGGTGCTTATTTATGCCAAGGGGACAACCTCAAGATAAACTAGGAGTGTGGTGTGTTTAATCTTAGACCACTCACATCCAAAGGTCATTCTTTATTTTAAAATATATATATATATATATATATAATCTAACATATTTTCCCATTTGTTAATATATATATCTTTATAACTTTGCTATGTGCATATATATATAACATTTAGGCATTGTTATTATATATAACTATATAACTTTGATTTGTGTATTTTTAACTACTTCATAATAACATATGTATTTTTTTATGTGTGTATGTATATATATAAAACATCTCTTTCCATACAAATTTGGTTTACGTATTATTATACTTATTACGATAAATGATTATCATAAATTTTCATTTATCATAGTATTTCCTTAATGAAGTATTTATTGGTTCGTCCCACTAATAAAATCACTACTCCAACTTCGAACTAACTTCCAAATTGGATGGCACCCTAAACGTTTCAGGCCATTAGGGAAAACAATTTATTAACTTCCCATTCCCATGGCGCTAGGATGACACATGTTGTCATAACTGAACTCCTGTGGTTTCTCAGCCAACTTACTTCTCCCCTTAGCAGATTTAGTTGCCAATTATATAGTTGTGTCGTTTTTCGTCACTTAGATTTACAATAAAATTTACACTCAGGAAATGACATAACAATAATTTCAAAATTCCACTGGTGGGGCCTTGGACTGGAGCTCCTCACGGGGACCATATACATAATTAAAATATACATTTATATAAAAATTACTAAGGCTAAAAAGGAGGGATGCTACATTCATACATTAGATAGTTCTCAAGAATAAGATACATCAGGAACAAGCTCTTTCATCAAGAAAGACTAAGAAATCACTCATAGATGTGTAAGGAGAGCTATCAAATATCTATTACAGGATCATACTCCTATGGTGAGGACATCAAGACCTACAATAAACTCAATGATAATGGCTTAATACCATCATCCTCTGGTAGGAAGCAAGGGCACATCTCGCACCATGGACCACGGGCACATCTACCAAGTCACTAACACACAATTGCACTCACTCCAATTCTCAAACTATCAAAACATGTGATCGTGGTGTGCTCTCATTCTTTTATAGATAGAGGATGACTTGAGGAAAAAGTCTCCTAGGCTTACGCACCCTCATGGATGGATAATGAAAGATTTATTTCATCATTTTCTCCTTTTCTACTTTGCTTTCTACTTTTACCTTTTCTACATTAGCGTTTATATCCTACTTTTCTTTTTACTCCTTTTTCTTGATTTTATGCCTTATCCCGATTTTTTGATTTTATCTTGATTTCTGTTTTTGTGATGCTTTTCTTGAGTTTTTGCTACCTTTTTGCTTTGTACCATCTTTCTTTCCTTTTTCTGATTTTATAGCTTTGGATGCTTTCTCCTAGCTTCTCTTGCAAGTGATCTCTTTAGTCAACCTTATCCACTAAGGCCCACTTGTGGATAATTATCCACTTTTTTTCAAAATAAAGGTAGTTATTTGATGAAAAATAATTATTATCAAGTGCATAACAAACTTTAGGAAAATTAAATCACACTTCCTAATTAATTAATTGCCCAAACTTTAAAAATTAACACCAAGTAAATAAAGTTGTCTCCTGAACCCAAGGGATTGGTTGGGTTAGGAACTTAATCCAATAATCACCATTGAGGGGACATGACAGTCCTCCCCTCCCAATATTGCTTGTCCTCAAGCAATTTCAAACTGGGATGTTGTAAGATGTGTTCTCCTTCCCAACACTACAACAAAACCATGTTATTAGCATCCCTTTTTACTTCTATTTTTGCATCTAGACCATCTTTTAATGTATTTTTCTTCATTTCCTTAGAAAAGTAGGCTCAATTTCACGGTTTGGAGCTATTTTAATATTTTTTTGCGTCATTTTGCTATACATGGCAATAAAATTGGTGCAAATTGTGCAAGGTTTTGAACCTAGATTTGTGCCTTGTTTTATGCCAAATTCTGAGACAGGTTTTGCACCTAGTTTGTGTGTCTGATCTTGTTGTTCCCCCTTTTGTGTCCATATTTGATTCCACTTTTGCACCCATGTTTTCATCCACTTTTGCATCATTTTTTACATCCTCTTATGCATCCACTACTACTTCTTTTCTTGCATCCATTTTTGCATCCCCTGGTGCGCCAATTTTTGCATCGGAGTTGACGTCCTATTTTGAGTCTAGTTTTGCATCTACTTTTGTTGCACCCACTTTTGCATCCAATATTATGTCCAATATTGCACCCACATTCACGTCCTTTTTTGCATCCCATTTTGCCTCCATGTTCGCGTCCTTTTTTGCATCTACTGTTGCATCCATTTTTGCATCTACTTTTGTTGCACCCCAATTTACACCCATTTTTGCACCTACTCTTGCACCCATTTTTGCTTCAACTTTTGTATCCACGTTTGCATATCTTTTTGCATCCAAGTTTACATCTATTATTGCATACCTTTATGCATCCACTTTTGCATCATTTTCTATGTTGGGTGTTACGTCTAGTTTCACATCTACTTTTGTTGCATCCACTTTCACATCCAATTTTGTGTCCACTTTTGCACACATGGTTGCATCCACTTTAGCATCTATTTTTGCATCATTTTTTACATCCACGGTTGCATCCTTCTTTGCATCCAATTTTTCATCCACTTTTTGTTGTGCCCCATTATGTGTAATATCCATCCAAGAATAGGCCATAATATCAACTCCAAACTCCCAAATTTTACAAAATTTTAACAATTTTTATAGTGTGCAAGGTGATAATGCTGAATGTTGGTTCACTGGTCAAGGATGGTGGGAGTGACTTTTTATTCTGGTTTTTGTATGATAATTGTGAAACAACAATGTAAAACACGGTCAAACACTAAGTCCTATGCACAAAGCACTGGAGCCTTTTACTTTTCAACAATTAGACAAGTCAGTTTCCTACTTCGAAGCTTTCTGGGCCTTCCAACATATGCATACTATACTAGGGAGTTTAACTGAATGGATATAGGGATATATCAGGCATAAAAATATGTAAAATGTATTGGAATATATTTCCTGTGGATTTGGGAGGTTAGAGATGGATTTGGAGGCCAACTAGTCAAGTGCGCTACTGGGGATTGCTCAACTAGGATATTTCCATATCCCTCCAAATAGTATCAAATTCTCTCTAAATATCAGGAGAAGGTTTGGGAGATATTTTTCGAAGTATTAAGAGTCTCAGACATCCTTCATATCATAAAACTGGTGCACAGATAGTGATTAATTGCAAATATGGAAAAACTAGTCAATTTTAATTGCACAATGAGCTAGTCTTCCATTTCACGTTCCAATTCTACCTTAAAATGTTACTAAAATCAGATTTGAAGCATACAATGGATATGATAAATGTTAATTAACATAAATACGTCAAATTTGGATGTTCAGAACATATATTTGACATTTCATTAAAATCAGAATTACAAGGAGTCTCCAACGCTAGGAAGGTCTTACACACTAAGAGAGAATGAGTGTAAGAGCAAGAGGATAATATGGATTTCTACTCTGGAACTGATATCAGGTCTGATAAATGAGCATGATCAGTGCACTGGTCACTAGAATGGAACTTTTCTACTGGGTAAACTCCTTCAACACTATCTCCAATGGAATTGGAACTATAGGAAACCTTCTAGATTCTTATGATTCTTCAACAATGGACAGATATGGAGCTGAATATCAGTACTCCATAGCTCTGGATCTGATTGATAATTGGTTGGAATATAAAAGGCCTTGGGGCTCATCAACCAATCAAAGGATTGAGGCACATCTCTCAACAGTTGATTAGCAAGAGCTCTCAATGACAAAAACAATTGACCAAAAGATCTAAATGGGAGTTGGAAGAATTATTTTATAGATAAGGTAACTTCACCCCCAAGCCACCCACACATGTGAGAGAGGAAAGGTGCATTCCTTGAGAGAATTATCAATTAATTGCTTTCCAAACTTTCCTATTTTTGTGTCCTTTCATTGAAATTGGAATGTGCACCCTACTTAGCTTTTCTGAGTGTTACTTTTTTTCCAACTAGCTACTTTCTGTACTTTCCATCTTTTTACTTTTCTACTTTGTGCTTTTCCCTATTTTTTTCCTTGCTTTTGACAATTTCCACTCCTCTTGTTGTCATCTTTCCTTTAGCTAACTCTTTCATTTTCTGAGCTTTTCCACTTAGGAAAGTGAGGTCCACATTGACCCTATACGCCCTCCTAGCCATGTCATCATCAATTATTTCCACAAAATTAATTTGTAATGATGATGCATTTATTATAAAAAAATAATTCAAACTCTGAATATTAATAATTATTTAATACTATAATATTTGTGCCTCAAAATTTACCCCCATTAATTGATCCTTATTCAATTAATTTTCTTTGACCCCCTAGGGATGGTAGGATCCAAGTCTTGACCAAGGCCACTAGGAAATGAACATGATAGTCCTCCCTCCCCAATATTGCTTGTCCTCAAGCAGTTGCAATCCAAGATGTTGCAGAATCTATTCATCTTCCCACGATGCATCTTCACTTGGAAACCCCTTCCATTGCACTAAATATTCTTTAGTGATTCTGCTCCTCAAATTCCTCCCTCTAACCTTCAAAATATTTTCTAGTTCCAAGACCAGGTGTTTTTTTATCATCAAGAGGAGGCAATACTTATGAAACAATCACCTATTGGCCAACTTCTTTCTTCAAGCATGACACATGGAAAAAAATTTGTACCTTTCTTCTAGATGGCATATCCAATTCATAAGCAACTTCACCCACCTTCCTTGTGATCTTGTAAGGCCCATAAAACCTTGGTAACAATTTCTCATCCCTTTTCTATTTCAAAGTATATTTTCTGTAGGGATGCAACCTTAATTAAACCAAGTCACCTTCCTGGAAGGTTCAATCTGTTCTCTTCTTATATGCATTCATCTTTTGTTTGTTCTATGCAAAATGCAAGTTTTCCTTGAGTTCCTTGAGTGTGTCGTGTCTTTCTTGCAACAAATCATTTGCTTTTTGTGGTCTGCAATCCCCAAAAATCATATCTACAAAAGTAGGGGATTCATATCCATGCAAAGATTTGAATGGGGTCATTCCAATGGACATATTGAATGTTGTATTATAGCAGAATTCTCCCAAATGTATCCAATTGACCCATGCCTTCTGCTGCCTGGTAACATAATTTATGAGATAACCTTCCAGACATTGATTTACCCTGTCAGTTTGGCCATCAGTCTGAGGGTGATATCTTGTGCTGAGATTCAAGCTAGTTCCAACCAGCTCAAACAGAGTGTGCCAGAAAGAGCTAGTAAATTTGCTATCTTAGTCACTTATTATAATCTTAGGCATGCCATGCAATCTGAATATTTCTTTAAAAAATAGTGTAGCTAATTGACTAGGAGTAATAGTTGATGTGATAGCAAAAAAATGAGCAAATTTAGTCAATCTATTAACTACTACAAAGATGCTATTCTTACCTTGATATTTTGGTAGTCTTGTGATGAAGTCCATGGACACACTTTCCCATTTCTATTCTGGAATGGGCAGGGGTTGAAGGGGACCAGCAGGATGAGTGTGCTCCACCTTATTCTGTTGACATGCAATACACTTTCTTACATGCCTTAACACATTGTATTTGAGGCCCTTCCAAGTGAACCTCTCTCTCACCTTCCAGTAAGTTTTCAGAAATCTAGGATGGCCTGCTACTAGTGCATTGCGGGAAGCCACCATAATTTTTTCTTTTAACTTGGATCCAGGTGTTAGCAAAATTATGTTCTTGTAGTAAATAATATCATTGATGACTTAGTAGGAATCATCCTTAATCACTATATCTAATACTTCACAAGCAAACTGATTTTTTGAGTATTCTCTAGCTAGTTGAACTTTCCAATCAGTAGGGACTTGCAACAAAGAAAAATAAGGTTTCATAGAGAGGGCATCAACTACCACATTCAAATTACCCTTTTTGTATTCTATGTCAAAGTCGTAAGACTAAATTTTACTTACCCATTTCTATTATCTCTCATTCAAGTTATGGGTGGCACCCCCATCGACCAAAACTGATACCCTTTTCCCTTTCAAAACCCCTTTGAATCTCAAGGTGTGGTAGCGAGGAACTCCATTTAAATCTACAGTTTTTCATTTTGGTTGTGGGGGTTGTTCTTATCCTGTTATCTCATAACCATCTTCTACTGGTGCTTCTGCTCCCACTTCTTTCTCATTACTTTTTGAAAAAAACTCAATGTAGTGGGCCTTCACCTTAGCACATTTGTGGTCCGAAACCCTAGGTTCTTGACACGAAAACCAAAGTTTTTTTCCTTTTTAACTCATCTCGATATTTGTATTAGTATTCCTTCTTGTTTGGGGAAGCCACATTATTGTATGGTGGCTTTGGTTCTGAAATTTAGTAGGTGCATTAAAATTTGGTGGATATCTGGTTCTTGGGATTTCATCTTGTAGATCCCTTGTTCTGCTCACTGCTTCTTGTAAGGTAGTTGGTCGGTAGGCTTTAACAAGCCCTTTCAATGGTTCTACTAATCGTTCTGTGAACGGGAGGATCATGCGAAATTCATATATGTCAGTGACCATTACTACCAGCCTTTGGAGCTCTGAGATGTAAGCTTCAGGAGTTCCAGTTTTCTTAACATGTGCCAATTCCCTGAAAGATATTTCAAGGTCTCTTCTATCAAACCTCTCCATTAGTATCTTAGTCAAACCTGCATCGGAAGTCACTTGATCATGGCCCAAAATTATCATTCCATGGAACAACAATTAATCTGCATCAGCTTCCAGATGCAAAGATGGAATTCTGATGGCATCCCTCTGATCCATTGCTTTCAGTTGGAAAATAAGTGTCTATCTTCTGCACCCGGGAGCTAGCAGTACACTTTGAGGATCCATCAAAGAAGGGTAATTGGACCTTACCCATTGCATTCCTCAAATCATAATTATGTGTTGGAATCCTATGTCCTCCTCTTGGCTGATTTCTATACTGTACTTCACAAAAATCCTTGAAAGGAAATACCCTTCTGCATTCATCACTCAAAGTTTGGTATACTACATACTAATCCTCCCATGAAGCAACTGATTTAGTTGGAACATCATGATCCTCCTTGTGATACTAAAGGAACTTGGGCATGGTCTATCAGGGATAATCCTTGAATTCTTCTTTTAACTCATTAGGCCTATTATGAGGCCCATTCTTTGAAAAGATAAATCCACTAGCGATCTTGCTTTCTTCATTATGAGAGCCATTGCTTCTCCCTTCTACATCGTTTTGTCCTCGATGCTTAGCGAAGAATTCTCTAGTGTCTTTCCAAAATTGGACGATGTTATGAGATATGTCTTGAAGCCCCTTTAACATACTTTGCACAAAAAGTATGAACTCTTCATTCTCATCTAAATCAGACATGTTATTTTCCCCTTGTAGTTTCTCTGCAGTAGATTCCACCTCTTCTTCAACAAAAGGTTCTTCATGGTTATTTCATTTCGAGAATGGAATTCTCATAGGAATCATCACCAAATTAAAGAGAAGGTTCATGACCATTCTCTCATACCACTATAATATTCCAACCAAGAATAGGCCATAATATCAACTCCAAACTCCCAAATTTTACAGAATTTTAACTAGTAAATTTTAACAATTTTTATAGTGTGCAAGGTGAATATGTTGAATGTTGGTTCACTGGTCAAGGATGGTGGGAATGACTTTTGATTCTAGTTTTTGTATGAAAAATGTGAATAACCAAGGTAAAATAGTTCCAAACACTAATTCCTATGCACAAAGCACTGGAGCCTTTTACTTTTCAACAATCAGACAAGTTTGTTGCCTACTACGAAGCTTTCTAGGTATTCCATCATATGCATACTAGATTGGGGAGTTTTACTGAATGGTGACAGGGATATATCAGGCACAAAAATCTGTAAAATATATTTGAATATATTTACTATGTATTTGGGAGGTTACAGATGGATTTGGAGGCCAACTAGTCAAGTGCACTACTGGGGATTGCTCAACTAGGAGATTTGCATATCCCTCCAAGCAGTATCAAATGATCTCAAAATATTAGGAGAAGGGTTGGGATATCTTTCTCAATGTATTAGAAGTCTCACAAAACCTTCATATCAAAAAACTAGTGCATAGATAGTGATTAATTGCAAATATGGAAAAACTAGTTAATTTAAATATCATAATGAGCTAGTCTTGCATTTCATGTTCCAATTCTACCATAAAGGATTAATAGAATCAGTTCTTAAGTATACAATGGATCTAATAAATTTTCATTAACAAAAGTAGGTTGAATTTGGAAGTTCAGAACATATATTTGACATTTCATTACAATCATAATTACAGGGAGTCTCCAATGCTAGGAAGGTCTTATACACAGAGAGAGAATGAGTGTAAGAGAAAGAGGAGAAGATGGATTTCTGCTCTGGAACTGATATAGGACTGATATCACATTTGGTATCTGAGTATTATCAGTGCACTGGTCCTCTTGAGCTGAACTGGGCGCCTTCATTGGAATGGAACTCTTCTACTAGGTAAACTCCTTCAACACTATCTCCAATGGCACTGGTACTATAGAACACCTTCTGGATGCTTATGATTCTTCAACAATTTATTTATGTGGATATGAGTATCAGTACTCCATAGCTCTGGATCTGATCAATAATTGGTTGGAACACAAAATTCCTTGGGGCTTATCTCCCAAGCAAAGGGTTGAGGCACATCTCTCAACATTAGAGCAGCAAGAGCTCTCAAAGACAAAAATAATTAACCAAAAGATGTGAATGGGAGTTGGAATCATTATTTTATAGATGAGGTAACTTCACCCCCAAGCCACCCACATGTGTGAGATAGTAAAGGCGCATTCCTTGAGAGAATTAGAAATTACCTGCTTTTCAAACTTTCATGTTTTTGCATCCTTTCACTGAAATTGGCAAGTGTGCCCTACTTAGCTTTTTTGAGTGTTGCCTTCTTTTCCAACCGACTGCTTTCTGTACTTTTCTTCTTTTTACTTTATTGCTTTGTGCTTTTGCCTTTTTTTTCCTTGCTTTTGACAATTTCCACTTTAACTTGCTTCCATCATTCCTTTAGCTAACTCCTTGACTTTTTGAGATTTTCCACTTAGGAAACTGAGGTCCAAATTGACCCTATGCGCCCTCCTATCCATGTCATCATCAAATATTTCCACAAAATTAATTAGTAATGATGATGCATTTATTATAAAAAATAATTCAAACTCTGAATATTAATAATTAATTAATACTATAGTATTTGTGCGTCAAAATTCACCCCCATTAATTAATCCTTATTCAATTAATTTTCTTAGACCCCCTAGGGATGGGAGGATCAAAGTATTGACCAAGGACACTACGGAAGGGACATGACATTGTATTCCCACTTATGCTTCCAATTTTGCATCCATGTTTTTATCCACTTTTTCATCTAGTTTCACATCCAATTTTGCGCTAGATGTTGACGATGACAATGAGGATAATGATGATGATATTGACAATGACAATGACTATGATGATGATGATGATTTTGTTGATGATGTGGACAGAGATGACAATGATGGTGATGATGATGATGATGATGATGATGGCATCAATGATGGAAATTAAATGAATGATGATGATGGTGACAATGACAATGATGACAATAATGATGATGAAGACAATGTGTATGATGATGATCATCATCTTCAAAATAGAGTTGTTATATATCATGCATAGATCGTATGTGTCCTCGATGACCCTTTTCCACTAATCACATCTTTTGGGTTGATGATATTTCTTATGCCAAAGTTAATTATGAATAGTTGATGACAATGTTGATAATGATGATGATGATGATCATGATGATGATGAAATGAATGATGATTATGATGATAATGACAATGATGATGGTTATGATCACAATGAGAAAGATGATCATGATGGTGATAACAATGATGATGCCAATGACCTTGGTGAATCTTTGCAATTCTTAAAATTCCATAATTGTCATCATCATAATAATTATATTTATCATTTTTATATAGGTCATCATCATCATCATTGTCATCGTCATCTAGGTCATCATCATCAACAATGATATGATGACAACGGTGATGATGAAAATGAAAATGAAAATGATAATGACAATGATGGTGGTGTTCATAATGATGTCGATATGATTATGTGATGATGACGATAGTGATGATGGTGAGAATGAAGATTCCAATGATGATAATGACAGTGATAATGTTAATGATGATGATGATGATGATCAGAATGATTATGATGATGATGATCAGAATGATTATGATGTTGATGACAATGTGATTATATGACAACAATAATGGTAATTATATGATGATGATGATGATAATGATGATGATGTTGATAATGAAAATGATGCAATCCTTGACAATTGATTCAATGACTCATGCTTATGCCCAAGGTTCCATTCTACTACATAGGCCATAGTGACAATGACATTGACATTGAAAATGGTGATGATGATGATGATGATGATGGTGATGATGATGAAAAAGATGATGAGAATGAATATGTTGTTATTTTATGATGATAACGATGAAAATGATGATGGCAATTATGATGATAATTTTGATGATGATAATGATGATGACAATGAGAATGATGATGGTGATGACAATGAGAATGATAATCACAATGACATGGATGATGATGATGATACGATCCTAATGAAAATAATGACACAATGATGACGATGAAAATAATTGTATAATGATGAAAATGATTATTATATGATGATGATGATGACAATTACATAATCCTTAACAATTTATTTGAGGACTCATGGTTATTCCCAAGGTTCCATACTACTAGATAGACGATGTAGATTAATAATTTAGCCTATTGCTGGAATGTGGGAATCATTTTGAGGTTTGGAAAATCATGAATGTGTATTGGATATTGGGCCCTCTTTTGTGGACATAAATCATTCACTTAGGCTGAAATAATTTCTTATAAGGCTCGTGGACCATGCTTGTATTGATGATGACCATGAGGATGGTGAATATAGTAATCATCATGATCATGATGGAAATGATGACAATGATGACTATAATAATAATCATGATCATGATGCCAATGGTGACGATGACGATGACTATAGTGATAATCATGATAACACAGATAATGATGATGATGATCATCATCATCATCATCATAATCATCATCATAGTCATCATTATTTCCATCATCATCATCATCGAAAACATCATCACCATCATTGTCATCTAGTTCATCATAATCATAATTTAAAGCATATGGGATATGTGGTGGACTCTAGGAATGTGTACCTTATTGAGGTATATATACCAGAAGTATACTTTAAATATGGACTAGGGAGCATAAAAACTTGAGAGGTACTCATCACTGTATGTGCACTATGAAACAATCTTTGTCATTCTATGTGTCCTATGTCTTCTAAAGGATATTCTAAGAAAGAATGAAGTATTGCTCTATGAAAACTAGAAAGCATGTAAATGCTATTTTATTAAAGAAGGAAATGAAAGCATGTAAATCTTATCTTATCAAAGAAGGAAATGAAATCATGTAAATTTATTTTATTAAAGTAGGAAATGAAAGCATGCAAATCTTATTTTAACAAAGAAGAAAATGAAAGCGTATGAGAGGTTAACCTAAGAAATATATACTTAATATGAAGGAAGCAAAGATCCATTTAACTGTAATAAAAACTCGTCATTTTTAAAGTACATAAATATAGATCTGATCTCATTTGAAAATGTTGTATAAAAAGTGGAAATGAAGGTCTAAAATTCGCTCATGTGGATGATAGCTATAGGAATACAGACAGTGTATTTCAAAACTACAGACGTAATACCAAAGAACTACCGATAGAATAGTGCACATGCTGAAACCAAAATCTGATATTTGAATGAAATGTTGAAATTATTCCACATGCGATTATACTAGAAATAAATAACTGAATGCATGGAAAATACCAAAAACAAAATGCAGAACTCATGAGCTATGTATTGAGGGGTCCCTCCCCAAATTGTATCATAGGACGAAGGGAAACTTATAAAATCAAGAAATCAGAAAAACACTAGAGCTTCATTATAAATTCATAAATGCCATCATGGTTTGTAAAAACTGTAAAACTAAAATGTTTGAGCTGCAAAAAACACTAAAAGATTGTTTCTCGAAAATATGTCGCAGACCCCCTGCTACTCAGGTGTCTCTATTTATTATAGATTTTATCCTTGTTTTGCATTGGAAACCATGATCAAACATTTAGGGGATTATCCCCTTCAAATCAAGGGAAAAAAGAGTGTTCCATCTCTAGTGATCCTCCTGGTCTTCAATCTGGAGCTCGGTATTACCACTGTAATTGTTATTCCTGCACTATGTCCACACATGGTTTGTTCATATGATTAGTTTAAATAAAATATGCTCAAACATAAGAAAGAATAATAGCTAAATCACTTCATCTCATTATCAATTAAATTTCCTTCTCCCCTACATAAAGGAGTGCTTTCTGATCATTTTGTTGCTAAGGTGTGGCACAATGTAGTCTAAGGAATACCCTTATCAGGGGCTCATCATCTCCCTCGAACTTGAAGGTGTTACCCATCCTTGGGTGACTCATCCTGTTCCAAAATTGCCTCTCTGTTATCCCATGCAACAACTCTAGGATTCCCTACCTTTCTGTAATAACCTCGACTCTGTTCGTCTTTGGCCCAGGCCCTTCTCTCTTCATCCTCATCAACGTGTTCCTTAATAACAAGAGGAAGAAATAAAGACAAGATTAACTTCATTCCTATCCATTCAAGTTGATTATTTATCAAAGAACTCCCTGTACAACCTTGCCTTAGTTACTGCAACCTCCAGCTTGTGGGGGGAGTGAGGTTCTTGTTTCTTCAAGTATTTTGAAATTATTTTCCACCGTTCACTAATAGCTTCGTGTACTTCGTTGAATGTGCACTGGGTGGTTTTTCCGAAGTGTGCGATTGCTTCTTGTTGCTTCTCGAGAAGGATTGGGATCAGATCCTCATCGAATGCTATAGTAGACTGATACTAAACCATATTCTCTCAGTCTGTAGCTTAATCCCTTATCCATAACGGATTTTTCCATTCCTCCACTTGGTAGAGGTGAAAATCCTAGGACCTTTCCACTTCATGATTCATCCAAGAGCACAATTCCCTAAGTTGGAAATCACCCATATAGGGGTTTGGTGACCAATTTAGGGAGTTACGTACAACTAGATTGTGAAGGAAGAATTCACACAATTGTTTCTTTTCTAGCTCGATGATTTCCAGGGAAGTATCTATGAACTGCTTAGGATTTATTACATCCAAGGGTAAACCCTGCTTCAGCCTTTGCAACTATAACCGACACCATTTTCCCCTAATATAGACTGTGTAGACTTGGGATGGAGGCCTTTACCCCAGTATTTCTTCATATATCTTTCCAGTCATGGATAGAGTGTCCTCTAGCTATAGGATTTGTTGATCTTTCTGGGACAATTCCTTCTAAGCTTGGTTTAATTCTTCTTCCAATGCTAGGTTCTGCTGCTCCATTTGTTTTATTTGGCCCACATGTTACATTTTTAGGATTTGGGTCTTTTCGTTCATGATAGATGGTGCAGCTAGTGACATGGCTTGGATTTTTTGGAATCGTGCCTCGATTTTCATGGTGTCTAGCTCTTCCCTAACCTTTGTCAGCTCAGACAATGCTTCAGCTAGTTGATAATCTTTTCTGGTTTACATTTCTTCATTTTCAAAGGTCTCGAGTGGTGTGACTTCTTATGCATGTGTAGAAGTATTTCCTTTTTCTTCCTCGTCATCCTCAGAGTTCGACAGGTCTTGTGGCATGGGGCTTGTCTCTTTTTCATATTTCTTTCTACATCGTGGGAAGAATACTAGTAGTGCTTGGTTGATCTCGTCTTGTTTCTTTTTTATTTGGAGTGCATCTAACTGCATAGCTAAGGACTGAAGGATGTATGTTTTAATATCGTCTAGAAGGTTTCCTAAGTCGGACTTTGTGAGGCTTGGGCCCGAAAAGGTTGATCCTCCTACTAATGGATATGTATCCCGTATTCCATTTTTACCTTTTCTGGATCTAGAATAATTATTGAAAATATGCAAGATTTGATCATAGGTTTTTTGGAATATATCCCCATCTCCTAACAGGTTCAAGACCTCTAGATATTCCTCATGATTCCTCTAAGAAGTACTAGTTTCAATGATTCCTAATCCAGGGTACAATGACGAGCCTGTTTATAGCTGATTTGAAATCGTTATGGATAGTCTTCTAGGGATTCTTTTTCTCCCTGTTGCATCCTGAAAAATTCATCTCTTGTGTCTTTTGCTTTACAGTAATCCCTATATTTTTCCAGGAAGGATTGTTCCATCTGGTCCCACGTGAAGACAATGTTTCCTTCCAGACTCATAAACCATCTGAGTGATAAATCTTTTAATGTAGAAGGAAAAAGTCTTAGTTTTTGTGCATCCGTGGTATAAGCAAAGGACCTGTAGACTACCTCAAATTCAAATAAGAATGTGTCAGCATCCTCTGAGGTTAGTCCATGGAATTTTGACAGATTATTGGGATTGATATTTTTCATTCTAGCATCCCCAAGAGGTACACTAATAGGGAAGGTAAATAGTTATATATGCTTATATTCCTCCTTCGCCATCGTATTGTTTGAGCTAGAGCTAGTGAATAAGTTATCACGGTTTGGATCATAGCTGGAATCAACTTCTTTGTGGGAGTTGAGGATTCAAATTGAGAATGTTCAGAACTATTGTTGCTCATAGGATGGTTAGGCAAAAAACATCCAAATTCATCCCTCTTTCGTCGAGGCATTCATGGTAATTTTTTATGATTTTTTTTAATAATTTGTCTCCTATAGTTTAAGCACCTCCTGGAAACAGCGCCAAAAAGTGGTGGGCTCTAGGAATGTGTACCTTATTGAGGTATATAAACCAGAAGTATACTTTAAATATCGACCAGGGAGCGTACAAACTTGAGAGGTACTCAGCACTGTACGTTCACTATGAGATCATATTTGTCATTCTAAGTTTCCTACGTATTCTAAAGGATATTCTAAGAAAGCAGTAAGTACTGTTCTATGAAAAATGGAAAGCATGAAATGAAAGCATGTAAATATTATCTTATCAAAGCAGGAAACGAAAGCATGTAAATCTATGTTATCAAAGAAAAAAATTAAAGCATGTAAATCCTATTTTAAAAAAGCAGGAAATGAAAGTGTATGAGAAGTTCACCTAAGAAATATAAACTTAATCTGAAGGAATCAAAGATCCATTTAAATATAATCACAACTCGGCATTTTTAAAGTACAAAAATATAGATCTGATCTCATTTGAAACTGTTGTATAAAAAGTGGAAATGAAGGTCTAAAAATCGCTCATGTAGATGATAGCTACAGGACTATAGACAATGTATTTCAGAACTATAGACGCAATACTAAAGAACTACGGATAGAATAGCGCTCATGTTGAAACCAAAATCTGATATTTGAATGAAATGCTGAAATTAATCCACACACGATTATACTATAAATAAATAACTTAATGCATGAAAAATACCTGAAACAAAATGCAGAACTCCTAAGATACATATTGAGGGGGGCTCCCTAACACGTATCACAGGAGGAAGGGAAACTTGTAAACTCATGAAATCTGAAAAACGATGGAGCTTCATTATAAATTCATAAATCCCATCATGGTTTGTAAAAACTGTAAAACTAAATATCTGAGCTATGAAAAACGCTAAAAGATTGTTTCTCCAGAATATGTCCCGGACCCCCTCCTACTCAGGTGTCTCTATTTATTACAGCTTTTGTCCTCGTTTTCCATTGGAAACCATGATCCAAAATTTAGAGGATTATACCCTTCAAATTAGGGAAAACAAGAGTGTTGCGTCTCTAGTGATCCTCGTGGTCTTCAATCTGGAGCTCGGCATTGCACCTATCCGTATTATTCATGTGCTATGTCCAAACATGGTTTGTTCATATGATCAGTTTTAAAAAAATATGCTAAAACATAAGAAAGAATAATAACTAAATCATTTCATCTCATTATCAATTAAATTTCCTTCTCCCCTACATAAAGGAGTGATTTCTGATCATTCCATTGCTAAGGTATGGCATAATGTAGTCTAAAGAATACCTATATCAAGGACTCATCAATATGGTTACCAATTAAATCATGCATAATAAGTGGGGTATGGTTACAATTTAAAGCATGAATAAATTATAAATATGATTGAGCACATTTTAATCTTGGAGCTTGTGGTGAAATTGGGTTTATTTACCTCTAACAACACTTTCTTATAAGGCTCATCATCTTCATCATCATCATTTATGTCATTCTCATTGTCCTTGTCACTATCATTGTCAATATCATCATTACTATTTCCATCATCATCATCATCATATAATCAAATCACTATCAACGTCATCGCCATTGCCATTGTCTCCATCATCGTTATCACCATCACCATTCATCTCGTCATTGTCATCATAATCATCATCATTGTCATTTTCATCATCGTCATCATCATTGTCATCATCATCTTCGTATAATCACATCATTGTGAATGTCATTATCCTCAAATCAATTACATTTATTGCACCCACTTTAGTAGCCCAAATCAATTACATTTATATTCTCCTTGTTCTAGGTTGTCTAGGTGCAAAACTAGGCGCATTATATTAGGATGATGCTAAAGTCGACGCAAATTGTGTCCACTTTAGAATCCCAAGTCAATTACATTTCAATTATAATTGTGATAGATTGTCTAGGTGTAAAAATACTCATATTATATCAGGATGTTGCTTAAGTGGACACAAGATGGTCAAATGAAGAAAGATGACAACAAAATCAAAATATGAGGTTTCCTAGTTTGGAATCTTAGTTTTCATTTCCTATTGTATAGCTAATCGAAATAATTTTGATTTGGAGGGTAGTTGTGGATCACATTATCTAACGAAAATCCCATTTGAAGATCTACATGAATATTACGTGGATTATATATATGTGTAAGTGAGTCATATTTGTTTTAATGGTGAGCTTATACATAAACTAATCAATTTTTTTTGCTACAGTGTAGTTTACATTTGTGTTAACTAATTCCTTCAACCACACAAGTTATATTTGTGAGTATGTGCATATCATAACATATACATACATATATAGCTTTGTTTAATTTTCAATCAATACTTCATATCACTTCTAACCATTATCAACCAATAGAAACTAACCACAATAACTGTTATCCAATTAATTATTGTTTTCAGCCACCAAGTCATACTAACTAACAAACATTTTAAGGACATTGCACTAGGTAATGAGTAATGAGACAAGAATCAAAACATTAATTTAGATTATGAGTTATAAGCATAGTTATTGAATTATTATTTCATCCAAATAATAATGAAGCATTTCAAAATGGGAGATAAAAATCATGATTATTTAGATATGAATTACATATCATGTAAATTTGGAAGTCTTCATTTACATTATTATCTGCATCTAGGTCTTCTAATGTTTCCTTGTCAATGTTCATATGTTCTTGCATGTACCTAATATTATTCTTGGTGTACCATCCTACTAAAGTTGTATTGTAATCATCCTCATATTCACCTTCATCATATTCTATATCAATTAAATTTGTTTCTAGATCGGTTATATTAATGTTAGGAGATCTATTTTGATCATTGTTTTCTATATCATCCATATTGTATTTTTCGATAAGATGATCTTGTGAATATGCACCTCTAATCATGCTTCTCTTTATTAATAAAGGAATATTGTCATAATTATCATCTTCGTATTCTTCTACCTAAAATTCTTCAGCTTGAACATCGTCATGGATGCCAATTTGTTTTTCCTCAACTATATATGGTTGGTCATAATTTTTTTTTTTTCTGTGTATTGATTGAGGCATATTCAAATACATGGCTTAATATTGTATCATAATGAATGAAAAATATCCATTTCGGATCCAAAATATCTTCATAGAAAAATACATGTGCACGAATGAGGTACATATATTAGACATATGCTAGAGATACATATATTAGACATCTGATATTACATTTTTATTATTATCAATAAACACATATATATCCCCAATAGACAATGAATTAACAAATTATAGATGGCTAATGCTTCTTATATTTATATTATTATTTTGGGGGAAACCTTCATCCAAACCCTCTATAGGAAATTTTATAGGAATACATTCATGATGTGTTGTGTAAGTAACTATTGTGGCTTTGTTTCTTAATCCAATGCCCAAAAGGCTTAGACTTTACAAATTGGGGAGTTTTGTGAGATTTGTAGAATGCATAGGCATCACCCCAGGCATTGGATGATCCTACATAAATGCTATTTAATTTCAGTTATGGTATATTGTGAGTTTTATGGTACTTCTATGCACAACACAAATAAGTGTTAATGGATGCTCTAACTGATAGGTTGGACATGACATCACTTTGGGTAGTTAAAAACTCGTAGATTCTAGGAGGAGGTCATGAAAGAGGTGGTGGAGTTTATAGAGGAGGAAGAAATGGTGGATGACCTTGAAAATTCTTATTGAATGCACTAGATTATTGAACTTGGTCTTGTTATACCTTACAATAAACTCAATTTGTCTGAATTTGAATCCATTTCAATAATGTTCACGCAAGGTAAGGATTGCAGAGAAATCTCAATCAACTTTGCTTATTTGTTGGAACTTACTCCTTTTTATATTAAATGAATTTTATTGGTCTCATCTCCTACATTTATTAGGTCAGATTGAAAACTTGCATCTCTAGTTGCTTGAATAATATGCCCAATATTTCACTGCTTGGGATCATAGTGCACCTTTGCTTCTTCTAGGGAAAGAGAAACCACTGCTTTCTTGACTCCTTGTATTTTTCCAAGTGAGGTCCCAATAGATTCTAAGAAACTTGTGCAAGTGATTCCCTTGATTCTTATATGACATACTTTCATGATACTATCTTCTGTGACATACTCAGTTATTTTTGCCTCAAAACCTGCATCTTCTATTACTTCTTTGATGTAATTTTTCTACATAACATCCAAACTAAACAATTACACCATATAGGAGTATAGGTAAATTATTGTCGACTATGTTGAGAAGGAAAATAATCTTACACCAATGAAGGATGACATGTAGAATACTAAAACTTTGCATTGAATAAGAGCCATAGTGGCATATTTTATTCTAGGAAAGCATTTAAGATATTTTTCTATTTCTCCCATCCAAGACGCACACTCTGTACCTCTCACCTTGAATGTCTCCTTCCTCACCTCCAAAGTATCTACGTCTTCTCGTGAAGCCCAAGAAGAATAACTAGGAACACACATGCATGAGGACGATAATAGTGGAGTTTTGAAGCCATCCTTGCATTTTGCCTCCAATGTCTCCCTATGTAGCAATGCGATATCTATTACTTGACTTAACATTCTGGATTCCTTCCTTCTTTCTATTTGATTGTGGGGTTCACTTAGTTTTGTACTAGCCAATGGTGATTGTTTTGCAACCAACTTTTAATTTTTTTAAATGCTTAATGCTTAAAGTACACTTGGAATGTCATAAAGCCAGGTGACTCATTCTCCAGCCAACAAGAAAACCACCAAGATTACGTTCCCAAGCAAAGAAAGCATTTTTTGGGTTTTGTAAGAGGCTTCTAGAGAGTGGAAATTTTGAAAATCCATGTTTTAAAAATAGAATCCACTTTTAATATCTTGTTCAATATTCTCTCTAGAATGATCCTTATTTGAAAAATTCCTTTTGATATGTTCCACTTCCAAGATTCCCACTTGGATTGGGTAGAGAGGGTAAACGGAAGGAGGTCTTCAAGCCTATTTTGATAAATGGGAAGCCAACGATTAAATTCTTAACTCTGTCCAATATTATCCTATCATAATTTTTAATTAG
The DNA here is from genome assembly GCA_027924585.1 of Larix kaempferi. Lineage (NCBI taxonomy): Eukaryota > Viridiplantae > Streptophyta > Pinopsida > Pinales > Pinaceae > Larix > Larix kaempferi. Next base: position 9,386,057 of record BSBM01000797.1, read on the forward strand.
AAAATATACACATATCTTCAAATCAAGCATTGGAACTCAATCTTTAGACTAGTCATAAGAGATGTCCCTAATAGAGTTGACGTCTTTTTTGTATAATATAAAGTAAAAAAAAATAGGCCTGCTCTGTCAATACTTTTCCTTCATGTAGCAAAATAAGGGAATCAATTATCATAGTGATCATTAAATATGAACCATCACGAAGAGAATGTCCCTTCTAGGTAAGAAAGGGATTCACGCATTGCCAAACCTTCCAAATATTTTGGAATACATTTCTTCATTTAGTCTTAAGTTATTCACTAGAGTGATCGATAAGGGTCTCGATATTAAGACCTTTCCATGAATGTTTCCTCAAGGGCCCTCTATGGATATACAATTTATAAAAAACACCTTACATTCTTTGTTTCTATCTAACACATGAGTCACGACTTAGCATAGAGAGGTTGGAGCTGGGTTCATGTTTTGATAATCCCCATACAACCCTAGTTTCTTAGGCTACAATAGAAATCCCTGTTTCCTCTATGAAAATAGTTTCCTAATCTCCACTAACAAATTTCCAAATGATTGATGCTTCATGGAAAATATGTTGGTGAATAAGAGCCAAGGCTAGTGGACAACAAATTCTAGCATAGATTAATATTAACTCTAGATTAATCGTGTGTTGAAAGGGATACAATTCCTTGAGGTGTAAATTTTTTATCATTAAATATGGATCAATTTTGGTTGTAATATCACTTAGCTTAGTAGAAGTCACAACTCACAACTTATGAAAACATGATATGTCAAATTACAATTTTCATCATTATTAAGCTATTTATATTTACATTGTGACTCCGTAAAGAAGCATCTAATTCATGCTCCAATTGATAAATCTAGGGCATGGAAGTAATTTGATGGTGCCAATTAATTGATTTCTAATTTGTATTCCCTTTTATTTGATTTTGGGAATATTTACCCCCTTCTGAGGGTTTTTGGTATGTTTTGAAGGTTTCTGATTAATTTTAGGGGGATATTATTGACTTTTTCCTTTTGCATCATTATTTCGTGATTAGAATGGTAGAAAAAATGGTTGACAACGTCATGTGACTAGGGGGATGAGCTAGTGAGCATTTTTTAGGTGTTAACAGATTGCCCATTGATGTGTGAGGGAAGGAGCTCATCGTATGGCCGATAGACATCATAGGTTCTGTCATTTCTAGGGGTCTGAGCATTGTGATGGAGAAGGTCGGGCACTGGAGCATGGGCCCCATACTGACTACAAGCAGTAAAAATATAAATGAATGAGGTCCAATCTTAATATATGGATGAGGCGGGCATACCCATGCTCGTATCAAAATACAAAAAATAATGAGGCCTGTACCTGAATAATACATCTGGAACTGCTGCGTACATCATAATGGTCTAGGGGGGACACAAAGCTGGGACGTACTCATGGTCTGACCATGATTGATCTAAACAATGGATATAGAGAACTGATAACAGCTGATGCTTTGCTAGATCGAAAGCTATCCAACAACTGGGTGGGCTCAATAACTAAGAGTCAAGATCTCAAAGGTACACTGAGCTACATCGGTTCTCAAGGAAGCATGTGGCTAGGGTGCTTCCGAATATTATCACCAAGCGTAGCCCAGATATCCGTAGGAACATACAACTGGAGGGTTCCGAATAGACTCACCAATGTGCTAGAGTCAAGGGAGATTCGGGGTCTTAGAATAATAAATGAAGGGATCCATACCCTGTACGAGTCTCAACGGTATGATCAAGGTGTTGAAGCCGAGCACGTGAGAAACAACCATTCAGACAGGCACTAAGGACTCCTCTCCACAATGGTCCATAGGCACTCACCACCGATGGTGATGATTCCAAGGCACGGGGACCTTTGGGTCTATCCTCTAGAATAGATGAGTTGGCTTCAGCAAAGGGAGACCTTGCAACTACCAAGAAAATGATGTTTCCTTGATTGGAGCACAAGGTGTAAAATAGAGAGGTGATAGTACTAGATGTGATATTGACACTGTGGGGGGATATCAAGGTCGCAGAGTGAGGCGAGGACTCAAACTTCCTTTGTTCAGAGTATGATGGAAAGGTTGACCTGGCAGCATATGAAACTGACTTTGGGGAAGGGGATCTGGAGTTGTGACTACAATGGGGGAGACCCAAGGGGGGCACTGATAGGGATATTAGGAGACTCAAAGGGTGACACATTGCATAATACTCTAAACAAAGGTAACCATACTTGGGGGGACTATCATAACAATGAGACTAGCAATGATTTATCGTGGTGCCGAGAGGCACCGTTATGGCCTTCTTCATTTTTTTGAGGAGCTTCAAAGAAGGGATAGAAGTATGCTCAAAACGGTACTGTCAAGTGGATTATCCAAGCCCGGGACAATGCATGCTTGTCTGTGTTTTAAATTTTAAGGAGTCTGAAAGCAATAAGAAGACTCTGAGGTGGTCGGAAGGTATCGTCGTGTAGATTTGTGTGAGCCCAAGACGGTGAATGCTTGTGGTTGCTTTCATGTTTAGAGAGTCAAAAAGCAAATAAGAAGACTCCAAGAGGTTATTTTTCGTATGTTAGTCTCCAAGGCCCGAAAAAGCATAAAAGTGTGGAATGGAGAACTCTTCTAGCTGATGTGACTAGAGTATTCTTTTTTCGTAATTAGTCTCTCCGGTCCGAAAAAGGGATAAACTTATACCTGACAGATGCCCTTTCAGATACATGTAGCGAGCATGAAAGGAAACAAGATTGCTCGATGATATTTTCATTCTTTTAAGGAGTCAGAAAAGAGCTTAACATAAACTCCTTAAGTGCTTTTTAGTAAAAAGAGTTGCTCGGCCCAAAAAAGGGGTAAAATTATACCGAAAAAAATAATTGGCAGAATGCGGCTGGGGCGGCAGGCGAATCAAGGCAGGAAAGAGCATGGAGGGGATTCCCAACAAAGGTCTTTATGAGACCGAGAAATGAGCTCGAGCATCATCATGGATGCAAAAAATATGATTCAAGTGGTGGAAATGGTGTAAAGCACGACATTGGTATGGAAATCGAGGTGAGGAGAGGCCTGGAAAAAGTCCCCAAAAAAGGTTTTCATGAGAGCGAGAAATTATCTTAAGCATCATCACGGGAGTAGGGATATGAATCCAGTGGTGCGAACGAAGTGAAAAATGGAGTTGGCACACAAATTGAGGCGATAGGAGGCTTGAAAAAAGTGCCCCAAAAATATTTTCGTGAGAACTAGAAATGATCTCAAGCATCATCACGAGCGCAGGAATATGAATCCAGCAGTCCGAATGGCGAGAAAAGTTGAGCTAGAACACAAATCGAGGTGATAGGAGGCCTAGAAAAAGTGCCCGAAAGAGATTTTCGTGAGAGCGAGAAATGATCTCAAGCATCATCACGGGAACAGGAATATGAATCCAACGGTGTGGACAGTGCGAAAAACGGATCTCGGATGGATCCATAATGGTCAAAGGAAATTTTGGAAAAATGGCTATAAATGGGGTGGGGGACCCTCGTGAAATGTTTCATTATCACTATTTGAGTTGACAGGAGAGTGGAATGTCCCAGAGAGGAAAACTTTGATTTCCCCCATTCCGACTAGTGGATTTGGATTCCGCGACTTGCAGGTGAGTGTTCTACTATTTACGCATGTTTTTGATGTATTCGGGAGGGGAATGGGTTCCCTGGGGAGGTGTAGGAGGGGAATTGGGCCTCCAATGCACCAAAGTGCATGTTTCAAGAGAAGCCCCGTGCTTCAGAGCGCAGCTGAGGGGCCCATAGTTGTGCTTTGGAGTGCAGCTGAGGGCCCCATAGCTGTGCTTCGAAGTGCAGTTGTGGGCATCACAGCTATGCTTTGAAGCACAGCTGTGGGGGTCATAGCTGTGCTTCAAAGTGCAGCAGGGGGTTTGGTAGCTGCTCTTCAAAGCGTAGCTGTGGGGCTCATAGCTACGCTTTGAAGCACACCTGTGGGCCCCATAGTCACATTTCAGGAGCGCGATTGAGGGGCCAGAATGTGTGCTTTAGGGTGGACATTCGGGCTGTGTTTTGGGGTTGTTTGGTTTTTTTTTTTTTTTGAACTAATGGGTTTTTGGTTTCCTAATTGGCAGTATGCCGGTGACTTGTAGGGAGCACGAGCTAGCAAAGGACTTATTAGAGTCGATTGAGAGGGACATCAATTTTTAGTATAGCCTAGCTTGGTGTAGACTTTTGAAGTTCGTGCAGGTGTCTCTTATGCGTGCGGCTAACTTGTTGTTGAACAAGTTAGTCAGTTTCTGGGATCCAGATACTGAGGCATTTATCATCTAGTGTGAGCGCCTAGATATTATGCTTATTGATGTTTACTTTTTGACAGGGCTTCCGCGACTGGGTAGGGTTGCGGATACTCAGCCGAGGCGGAGGGGTGATGTTTCCCTGGAGGATTTCTTGGATAGACATTGTTATTGAGGGGCTTATGTGCATGAAAATGCATTGTTTATTTGTGACCTTCAAAGTGTGGAGACATGAGCGATCGTGGCGCTAGTGGTGCATGTGTTTGGGTCACACTCGCCCCATCGGGTCTCTAGAGGCCAGATGATGTTGGTGGAGCGATTTTTGGCGGGTTATTACTTTGCGTGGGGTCAATTGTTTCTGATAGTGGTTCAGCAGTAGCTAGGCGAGGCGAATCATAGGGGGGAAGGAGAGTTATGCTTTCCCTCGTTCCTTTGTTCCTTCTTTTTTGAGCGGGTCCCGACCTTGTGACGGCACGTAGCAGTATGAGACAGGGGACCGATCGAGCCCTGGATGTGTTGCTGGGGGGAGATGATGACATGTGCGCGTGGTGTGATAGTGGGGAGATTCTTCCCCGAGGAGCTGTCTGAGTAGTGGCTGCAGATTTCTATTGTGATCCAGGACTACTCGTATGGCAGGATGGATTTCCGAGGAGATCCGGGGCTACCATGACCTCCAGGACAGGCATGGGGACCTGATGGTATGTTTGCTATGTATGTTTCAGCATTATATTTTCTGGATATTATAACATAGATGGTAGCTAGATGATTTTTATGATGCTGATAATGATGAGATTTGTTTCATGTCAATATGTTGCGCCGCATCCTTCAATAGGACATCGTGTGTGGTGAGGTCATGTGGAGGGTATAGATCCACCTGGGTGTGGGAAGGTTCAGCGTTGGGGATCCGCAACGACATTGGAGACTCTATGGGTTGGGATCGACTATCTTAGTGATGAGGTAGTTGACGCTAGCTGGCAGCACCTGAGCTAGGAGCTAATTGATATATGTTATGACAATCCATGGGAGTGGAGGCCCCTGATGAGGGGTATAGTGATCGCGACAGAGATGGTGCGGTCCATGGCTTAGGGGAATGTCCCTTAATATGGAGACGATGACACTGAGATAGGATCAGATGAGCCAACCGAGGAGGAGGTGGAGTATGAGGAGGAGGACCCTGGGGAGGACTCTGGTTGGTTCACCAGCTGATGAGATTCCCCCCCATGCCTTGAGCATAGGGATTTTTTATTTTGTATCGGGATGTATTTATGATGAGGATGTTGTTGGGGATACTTGATGTATTTATGTATAGAGGTGCCGTGGGAACAATGACACTTGTACTTATGATTTATATATATCTATGCACGTGGATGTATTTTGTAGTGACGGATTTTGTTTATATATATGCACGTGAATGCACATTATAGTGGTTTTTGCACCGAGAGGTGCTCTACAACCCAGTATGAGGGAGATCTTGTAACATGTATGTGTTTGTCGAGTAACAAAATAATACAAAGTAAAAAGTAATAAATATTATGTCGGCCATAAACAAAAAAGAATAATACAAAGTAAAAAGTAAATATGAGACTTAAACTAGAGACTTTAGAGCTTAGGATTAGGTGATAAATATTATGTGGGTCATAAACAAAAAAAATAATACATAGTTAAAAGTAAATGTGAGACTTAAACTAGAGACTTTAGTTTTTACTTTTAATACAAAGTAAAAAGTAAATATGAGATTTTAGAGTGTTTGTCGAGTAATAAAATAATACAAAGTAAACAAAGAAGCATAATACAAAGTAAAAAGTAATAAATATTATGTCGGACATAAACAAAAAAGAATAATACAAAGTAAAAAGTAAATATGAAACTTAAACTAGAGACTTTAGAGCTTAGGATTAGGTGTATCTCAGGTATTGCACTCAAGGAGGTATTCAAGGAGAGGTTTTCACCTCAGGAGATTTGATCCCTCTCGGCGCTTGATAGAGCCTAGGATTTGGATCTATGCTAGTTTATGTTTATGCACGTGGATGCACTTTATGATCAGGATGTATATGCACGTGGATGCACTTTATGATCAGGATGTATATGCACGTGGATGCAAACTATGATGATGATTTCTTTTTTGTTTTTCATGATGTGTATGTATGCCTATATGATTGATAGATGCATGGTTATGAGTTGCTCCCTACAGGTTGTGGTTTATGTGCCAGTCTAGAATGTTGTTAGCCAATTGATCTGCAACACTATTTTGACTTCGTGTGACATGAGTGAATATGATGGATTCAAACTGTCTAATAATTTGCTTAGTACACAGGAACTTTCTAAAGAGGAAAGGATCCCGTACCTAGTAATAGTTTTTGAGTTGGGCAACGAGTAGCTGGGAGTCGAAGAACACATGATGGTGACTTATACCCATCTAGAGGGCAGTGGTCAGGAGACCGGTCATAGCATCATACTTTGCCTGGTTGTTGGTTCCAGCTCCTATGCACACTCTGTCGATGTGGATCAACTCATGTGAGGGGGAATATAACACCCATGATACGGAGGAAAGGTTCGGGGACCAGTGACTCCCACCATTGAGGAAACCGACATAGTGTTGTGGAATGGGATCCATCTGTGGTCATGCAGGGAGCAATGTGTGAGGTTCTGAAATGCAAAAAATAAAAGACAAAAAGAAATACAGCTATAGAACATGGAATTGTGGGTCGAAAAGGTGTTCAAGGGTAAAAGTGTTTAAGGTACAACCCATTACATGGGTTGCGCAGAGGGTTTCCCTCAAAGTCAGTGAGGATGTATGCCCATGTTCGAGGCATGTGTGGACGGCGTATGGGACTCGCAACATAGACTCGAACTTACCTTTACCCGTCTTATCGCGTGCTTGGTCACAGACTAGGACAAGGTCTCCTTCGCAGAAGTTGCGAGGGTGGACGTGCTTGTCGTAACTCACTTTGGAGTAGTTCTTAGCAGCCTCAATGGTTTGCAAGGCCGTAGGGTGGTCCTCATTGGCCTGGTCCAAAAGGATTATGCGTTGCTTGTGTGGCGAGGTGTTCGGAAGGAGTTCGATGGCCATGTGGAGGATGGGAATCTGACACTCAATGGGAAGAACGGACTCAACACCATGGACTAAGTGAAAAGGGGAGACACCCATAGCGGTCTTAGTAGATGTGCAATAAGCCCAATGTGCGGGAAATAGCATGTGATTCCAGTTGGACTTATGGTTGTCTACAGTGTGTTGTAGGATGGTTTTTCAGAATCTTGTTAATGGCTTCTACTTGGTTGTTCCCTTGGGGGTAATAGGCAGAGGCATATTGATGTTCAAATTTCTACAGGGTTGATAACTCCTTCCAGATAGAGTCCTCAAAGTGGAAGCCATGGTTAGACACGAGTTGCTTGGGTACTCCATATTGCGTGATGAGGTGGTTGAAGAAGAAGCGAGCGACGGTTTCATCTTTACAGTTGAAAGTGGGCATGGTCTTGACCCATTTTGTGAAATAATCGACAGCTGCGATGATATATTCATGGTTTCCTTCCAAGGGAGGTTTGCACTCCATGAAATTGATGGCCCATTTAAAGAAAGGGCTAATGGTTATTACAGGATGGAGAGAGAGGAAGGGGAGGTTCTTTCCTTGGAGGCGAAGAGCTAGAAGTTACGATAGTGTTGAACTGTTGTAATGCAATCACTGAAGACGGTGTGCCAGAAATATCCGACGCAAATAACCTTTTGGGTGGTGGCAATCCCTAAGAAGTGGCCGCCACAGGCTCCACTGTGACAATCGTTAAGGACTTGTTCAGCTTCATCTCGAGTGAGGCAGTGGCGAAGGATGGTGTCGATGCCATGACGGTACAACATATCACCGAGGAGGAGATATTGGGTGGTATGATGGCAAATGAGTTGGTGGTTGTTGCGGTTCAGATTGGACCGAAACTTCTGGGTATGCAGGTATAGTAGAATGTCACCGTACCAGGGGTCTTCTGACGGGATGGTAAATAGGTGGTTGTCGGGTTGGTTAGGATTGATGGATGGTGATGTGGACAATAATGATAATTCTGATATGATTTGCGCCAATGCGAGGGATTTGATTCGCTTGGGTGTTTTGAATGTGAGGTCATACTCTTGGAGTATGATGATCCACTTGGCCACATGGCCTTGTAAAAGGTGACGACTTAAGAGGTAGACCATGGGGTTAGAATCGGCCACGATTGTCGCTTGGCTTAATAAGATGTAGTGGCAGACCTTATGGACTGAGAAGACAATGGAGACAGCCAGCTTCTCCTCATATGGGTAACACAGTTGAGGGCCAGATAAGGTCTCGCTCACATAGTAGACTACGTGCTCCTTTCGCACACTATCCTCTTGAACGAGAACCCCTGAGACTGCATGGTCGGATGTTTAGATGTAAAGGATAAAATCCCTCGAGAAATAGGGTGGTGAAATCAATGGGGCATTCATCACGGCTACTTTGAGGGCTTGAAAAGCCACTTGTGCTTGTTCATCCCTAACAAAGGGTATGTGGGTATGAAGTAGGTGAAGGAAGCCATGAATAGTCGTGGCGTACTCGAGGACAAAGCGACAGAGAAATTTTGCTCTCCCCTGTAAACTTTGCAATTGGCGTACTGTGCGGGGGGATGGGAGGTCTAAGATGGCTTGGACTTTTAACGAGTCTACAGTAGTCCCTTTTTGAGAAACAATGAAACCTAACAACCGACCTGTAGTAATGCAAAATACGCACTTAAGGGGGTTCAAGCGAACTTGGTATTTGTGACAATGCATGAAAACTTGTTGGAGGTCATTCGGGTGGTTGGACCGTTTGTTGGATCGTGCAGTGAGCTCATCATAGTATACTAGAGTGATGTGAGCTAGATCATGGAAACAATATGTTATGTCCCATTGGAAGCTAGTGCCAACATTTTTTAGACCAAATGACATGACATGGTAGGAAAAGGTGCCCCATGGTGTCGTAAATACGATTTTATATTCGTCCTCTTTTCGGATATTTATCTGATTGTATCTGGAGAAACCATCCATGAATGATACAACTTTGTGTCCCACACAAGTGTCGATGAGTTGGTCGATGAAGGGTGTGGAGAAGTTGTCCTTGGGATAGGCGCGATTGAGATCGTGAAAATCGGTGTAGACGTGGATAATGCCTTGTTTCTTGTTGGTAGGCACCAGTTTGGACACCCACGTAGTGTAAGTGATGGGGTAGATGCACCCCGCTTTCTGTAGTTTCTCCATATCAGATTTTACGATGGGGAGCTTGGATGGGTTGATAGGCCTCTACTTCTGTTGGACATGTGGGACATTCGGCCAAGTGTTGATGTGGTGTTCGACGATGGTAGGGTCTATACTAGGCATCTCGGTGTAGGACCAGGTGACGATATCATGAAACTCTTGAAAGAGTTGCTTATATTCCTCGACCTCCTGTTCTGTGCAAGAGGCACCTAAGGTAATGAGCTCGGGTTGGCCACTTGGGTGGGAGATATCAACTTGTATAGTGGGTGAGATGTTCGCCATGTTCCCTTCTTCAAAGGCGTAGGGGCTTGGGATAGGGTTCTTAAACTAGTCCACCTTATCAGAGAGGAAGTCCTTGGTCTCAATTGCCAGTTGGTTGGCCTCTGTAGAGGTAGACTCCTTGGGGATGAAATATGATTGATGGTGCATATCATTCTACGGGTAGTCGGGTTCAGTGAGCGCTTCGAGGATCTCTTCGTCGCTAAAAAAGTACTATGTTGTCAAATCAATAAAAGGAAGGCTATATGTTGGAGTTTGTGCCTGTCTATCGTATAAATCATGTATATGGTGTTGATCTCTTTTAGCGAGGAGGATACCGAGGGGGTGAATCTCGTCGATGGTGGTGATAGATGACTTAAGGGAAGATTGAGTTAACTCACGGAGGATCAATCTATACTCCGGGGGCTCCGGGCAATGGTGAGAGTAATGTCCATAAATTCCACAAATGGCGCAAGGGTGATTGGTTCGCAATGCCTTGTTGCGCTGGTGGGAGGAGGTATTTAATTTGACTATGGGGATGTTGGGATCATCGTCCAAAGCTTGCATGTGATTTTGGAGATTGGGCAGCTAGGGGAATTTATAAGTGGCATGGCCCAGATCGTCACATAGGGAGCACTTAGGGGGTGTGCAGAATGGTGGTTGAGGTGCCGCATGCGCCCTTGTGGGTGGGGTGGTGTAAGTTTGGGGGCCTCTTCCCCCTACATTTCTCGCTTGCGGAGGGGAAGGGTTTGTTGTAGTTATAGTTTCTGTCTGAAGGGGTGAGCGGTTAGTGATGTTCACCACACTGGGGGGTGGGCTATTCGAGGTGTTGATGGGTTGGACTGGTTGGAGAACAACCTGTGGTGTCGGAGGAGTGGTGGGTTCAATAGTTCAAGGATTAAGGGTGAAGGGTGTGGGGTCAAGGGCCTTAGGGGTTAAGGGAATTATAGGATAAGGGGTTTAGGGCTCTAAGGTTAGGATGCTAACGTTGAGTCAGTTAAAGTTTAAGTGTCAAGTGGTTTAAGTATTAATGGTTTGGGGTTTAAGGGCTTAATGGATTTTAGGAGATGAGGGATTGCTTTATATGGATTTATGGGTTTTGGGATTTAAGGATTATGGGTTAAAGGTTTTAGGGTTATGGGGGTTAACTAGGACTTTGGGGTGAAGGGTTAAGCATTTAGAGGTAAAGGAATACATTAGTTAAAAGCTTTAAAGATTTAGAGGTTAGGTCATCATTCTATGGATCATTTAAGGGATCCAAGTTTAGGGGGTTAGGTTTTTAGAGGTTAGACATTAAGGGATTAAGTTTTTTTGGATAAAATAGGGCTCAAGTGTTGGGTGTTAAGTGCTTAGAGATAAAGGGGTTTAGGGGTTAGGGGCTTTAGGGGTTAAGGGATTGATGGAACCAAGTTAAGGAGTTAGGGTTCAATAGGTTAAGTCTTAAGGGTGAAGGGTCTAACTATTAAGGGTTTGCAAGAGTTAAGGGCTTAGGGGCTTACTGGTTAAGGACATACGGGTTAGGGGATTGGTGGTTATTTAAGAGGTGATGCCTTCAAGGGTTAGCATATTTAAATGCTAAGGGTTTTAGGGCTCTAGGGTTAGGATGTTAAGGTTCAGTTGGTTAAGGGTTAAGTTTCAATGGGTAAAGGGATTAAAGGGTTGGGGGTTAAGGGCTTAATGGCCTCTAGGAGATGAGGAATTGGGATTTTCTAGGGTTTTATGTGTTTGGGGATTTAGGGATTATCGGTTAGGGGTTTTAGGGTTAGGGGGTTAATTATGACTTAAGTGTTATGGATTAAGCGTTTAGAGGAAAGGGCATAATGTTGTTAATAAGTTTAAATATTTATGGGTTAGGGCATTAAGTAGATAGGGGGTTAGGGGGTTTTATACGTAATGGGAATTAGGGGTTAATGAATTTAGGGCTCAATGGTTAGGAGGGCACGGTTTAATGGGTTAGGGTTTAAGGCCCAGGAATTTAAAGTTTTAATTTTTTCTAGGGTTAAGGGCTTAGGGATTTAGGGATCTGGGCTTTAAGTAATATGGTTTAGACTATTTAGGAGTTAGGGGTGGACTAGGTATTAGGGGTTGTGGGATTAGAGATAAAGTGGCTAGGGTGTTTATGGGTTTGGGGCCTTAGGGGTTAATTGATTTAGTGCTATGGGGTTAGTGTGTTAGGTTTTATGAGGTTAGAAATTAATGGTGAAGGGATTAAATGCTTATAAGGGGTAAATTAGAGCTTAAAGAGACTAATGCACAAGCCCAAGAAAAAATACCAAAGCTAAGAGAGGAGTGATAAATATAGAGGGAGAGATCTCAAGAAAACATAGAGCTCTCATGCAAACGAATAGCATGCATGCAAACATAGAGCACAGAAGCAGATGTATGGCATGCTAGAAAAAGAGAGGTCACACATGCAAACCTAGTGTAGAGGTAAATAATTATTTTACCTATATAGGGAAAACTAGAGCCTAGAGGGCTAATGATTAAAGGATTACACGTAAAAAATTAAAGGACTTAAGGGGTTTAACAGTTAGGTGATTTAGGGGTAAAGGTAATAAGGACTCTGGGCTTAGGGAGTTAGTTTTTAAAAGGTTACGATTTGTGATCTAAGGTGTTATAGTGTAAAAGGCTTGGGTAATTAGAGGATAAGGACAACCGTGAGGTGAGATAAAGGGTTAATTAAGGGACTAGGGATTTAAGGAGTAATACCTTTATAGGTTAAGGGATTTAGGGATCAACTATTAATGGGGTAAGGGATTAGGTGCTTAGGGGTGTAGGGATTTAGGGGTTTTGGGACTTGGCACTTATGGTTTTAGGCCTTTAATTCATTTTCCTTATCATTACTCTCCCCACCTCCTTAAATTTATGTCCCTTCCCCGTCTTCTAGTATGTCTCTTCTCTCTCTCACCCCCTTTATCTCCATTCAACACTTAAAAACATAATTTATGAAGTTCATAATTCTTGCACGTTATGTAAATAATAATGCACGACATAATGCTCACGTTTTATGTAAATAATAACGCTAGAGCATTTTGGATATACAAAAACACTCGAGCGTTTCTTCTAACACCAAGCGTGCAAAACAAATATTTGAATTTAAATAGAACACGCTTGCATTCCTAAGCACCTAATAATCCCCACTTCATGTGCCCAGGTGTCATCCACAGTCCTATGTGGTTAGTTTAGACTTACCAAACTCGTGCTATGGAATTTACTGAACCATAGCTACTTTGACATTTCCACCATTTTTCTCAATATGCCTGTCTTTCACCGCTCTCTATTGCATGGCATAGAAGAACATTTTTGACGAAATTTTAGGCATAGATAGCATTTTTTATGTAGATTCCAAATATGTAATTTTCTAAAAAAAATATATAATTTTTTCTATTTGTTTTCTAATTTTTTTGTGTTTATTCGATAACTTTTTAATTTCGCAAGCATTTAAAAAACAAATTGTATGTTGCACTAGTGGACATCAACTTCTACATTCTTTAAAAAATCCAATTCGAATAGCAGCATTAAGACCTTCAAATGATGCACCCACATTTGGTGTACCGTTCTTGGTTTGATAACCTACATAATTAAAAAAAAAAAAATTGATACATTTAATCTTGGAAAATGTCTAACAATTTTTGTAGCCCAAAACCATCATTTAGGCACTCAAAGGATGCACCCACAAAAACATATACCTTATTATTTGCTAAAAAAAATAAAAAGTGACTCTTAGAAAAAATGAAATTTGACATATTTATGTAATTTTCAATACATAAAACTTACATGTGATTAAATTTCCTACATTTCATCTTTTTTTCTCAATGCAATATATCTTGTGTAAGTATCTCAAAAAAATGAAGTAAGTTGCCTGGTTTTTCAGTTTTCTATTACATCTAAGATGCCAAAAATGACCCTCATTAGCTTGCACTCACCAATAATACATTTAAAGTGTTATTAACATTTACTTGAACTCCACTCATAAAAAGTGGTAATACAAAAATTGTGATAATTAAAGTTGTAATACATGAAGCAATGGCTCGACCTTCATTACACTGAATCCACGCACAGCCCAATTAAGTTGTCCATTTGGTAGCGTGGCAGCATGGGAACAATGATTTAGCTCATATGCTCTGAGGGAATTAGATAGTAAAAAATATAAAACATGGTAATACTCCATCTCTTCGAGTGTGAAGCAATTGTTACCTCAACCTTCACTGCAATGAATCCATGCATGGCATAATAAGCTTTCCACCTGGCAGCTAGCAGCATGGGAACAGTGAGTTAGATAATGGGATTTAGGTTCAATGAAATTTATGAATAAGAATGGGTGAGGGTTTTCATTCTTCCAGGAGTTTTTTTCTTTCGCTCAAGATTCCATTAGGTGAGTCCAAAACTTCCATTAAAATATACGTATAGTACTGATCTGTGTATTAATAATTTATTATAGATATCTTAGGTTTTAGTGCCTCTGGTTATATTTTTTGGTGTTGTATTTTAATTAATTATTGTATTATTATTAGGTTGCCTCTCAGCCTGCATATGTAGTTGTAATGTCTTCATTAACCGGTTCCTAGAATCTCTATATTGGTTCCACCCATGCAAACCAAATGCCCTCTTTGCTATCTATTATGCACATGTTTTAATATGATCCTCTTGTGCAGTGTGTCTATAGAGTTTTGATTAAATACTAATATTTGTCAATTATTTAACACATAATGGTAGCTCCTTTATTAAACTTAATGTTAGGCGCATAGCCAAAATAACTCCTTCACATAGAGACAATAACTCCATCCAACTATATATATATACATTCAAATATAGCTCATCTATTGTTTTTGTTTAAGAACTCATTCTTTAAGTATATACTAAGCTAATACTTAATCCAATCATTATGATCAACTTATCTTCATGTATTCAAACATAAATCATCTAACATTTATATGTGTGTATTTAATTATAATTACCAAAAAGTTTATATGGTTCAGTTACCCTACGAACATAATTTAGTAATCTTAATTTTATTTTTATGTAGTGGATGCGATACCACATTTACTCGCATGAACTTGAATTGTAACGTTACCATTCGGACTATGATTATTATTTTGATAGGAATACGATTCGTTTTCATGGTTATGGACTACGTCAACCAAATAAATACTCATACTAAATTAAAGTAATAATGACAGTCTTTTACTGTTTTGAAGAAGATAGAATTAAATACTTTCTGCTGTAGGTGTAAACAAAGTTCAAGGGCTAAAACCCACCATAAAGAACTTTCATCAACCAATATCTAGATGTATCATCAACATTCTTTGTAATGAAATTAGTGAAACATAAAAGAAGCAATATCATAAAAGTATCCACAACTAAATGAAATATAAGAATACTCATGTTTGGAATAAAAGAATAATCATCTATTTTTTCGCCCAATCATAGTAACTCAATAATAGAGTAATCTTCGTATAATATTAAACACAATTAATATTATAGTAAAGAAAGACTTATCTGATTTTGAACAACTGAATTTACATGGCCAATTGAAGGTTTGGCTACAATGTTCCATCCAGCCATTAGATCTGTGCCTAGCCTTGTTTTCTTGCCAAGAGGTCGCCCAGTCCATTAGGAGCTGCTCTGCTCTCTTATTCCATTTTAGCCTAACTAAATATAATATACTTATCAAATTCAAACTCATGAATGTATCATGTCGTCATTCTAAAAATTGCACAGTGGTGGAAAGGGTCTCACCCTCTTCTATGTTCCTCTTATGTATTCAGAATATAATTTCGCAATAGGGTTACATTTCCTCATCACTACGCATTTAAACAACTGTAAATAATTATTGTTTTCTAAGTGCAGTACAACATGCTTCATGCCTTCTCTCGGGTTGTGCAAATAAATTAATGTATACATAAGAGATGATTTCGGCACCCCCAATAGACCTCTCGCCTTCATCTCAGGTTATAAAAGATATATTTAAACAAAGTGTCAAGGAAGATGTTGAGGGATTCGCCCTCTATCTCAGGTTATAAAATATATATTTAAACAAAGTAACATCCTTTTCATGGTTGCTTCATGCACACATAAATATATATTATAAGATGTATTCTAATAAACAAGTCCAGTGTTGCGCATGCACTTGCCTTGACGCACTTAATGTCTCCATTAATTCCAAATGTTAAATCTCAAGAAGGGTATAGGAATATACTTCTTCGCTTTCTTCACGCTAAAATCAATGTAGCTATTAAAATAATCCAGAATACTATAGCAGCTACTTACTAGTGCTGCTAGCTCACTCAAGAGCTTCCCTCTTCACAAAATTTTAATTATTAATTAGTCAAGAAAAGGGATACACTGCTTCCAGGTCCTCAACCCCAGTTATGTACGCACAGGTCCTCACAATACATACCAGCAATAATGAATAATGATCAGAAGGATACACTCTTTTTACGGTTGTTCCCTTTATGAATCAATTGTACAACCAATATTATTGTACTGTTCACAATCAGAAGGTAAAGACAGTTTTACCCCCCTTAAACATGCAACTCGTAAGTGAAGGATGGCTAAGGGTTAGATCCTTTACTGAAAACACATATTTCAGATTACAGCCCTAAGATCAAACTGGGACAGGCGCCCTTCACAGTTGTTAAACTCCAAAAGTATAAGATCTCATATTCTTACTGACAATACGAACTATAAAAAAAGGAAAAGGACAAATGGCTAAGATGATACACGCTTACTGCCACTGTGAAAGGGTAATATAATAATAGAGCTACGCTACAAAGGTTTACACCTTTTACCCTTCTTTGCAAGCGTTCAAAACATATTTAAGCAAACGAAGAAATACCTGGGTTAACAACAAACTGCATTTTTTTTAATGGTTGTGTTCTCCTCTCCTTTTCCACAAAAGGAGTAACAATGTTATGATGGTCGCCACCATTCATTTCCATTGAATTTAAGCGAATATCTTTAACATCTAGCACCCCAAATGAAACAAAACAAGTCTTAAAAGAAGATCGCCCTACTTTCGAGTCCAGGAAAAACCAGTACATGAAATTCCCCTGTACCCTCCTAAGGATAAGGCACCACTTTTTTCCATTAGAGGGCCACCTCCTTTTGTCTGAGCGGATTGCTGATTCTTTCTATCCAACTCACATGGAGCAAAGTCAAAGATTAACTTTCGTCCTTTTCCAATGGATAAAGTCCAAGTCCAATTAAATAGAAAGAATCAACAATGGAGATAAGGATGGCCCCGCCTTTTTAGTTACAACTATAAGTTTTCTTGAAAGAGGGATCCATCGCCCTCTCTGTTGTGAGGTAGTTATCCTCCCTCATAACCGTCTTTTAAAATTTCATTTGAATATAATTATGGTAACTAATATCCCGTTCATCATAAATACAGGTCTTAGCATTTAGAGATATATAATCCCTTTTCCCTTTACATGTTTACCCTCTTTACATGTTTACCTTTTATCATTATGTTGGGACATTATTATTAACTACAAAAGATATTTATATAATATTTAATAGGTTACTCTCATTTTTAACTATAATAAGATTATTGTAATTATTTATAATTATTGTAATTATTTATAATTTTATTATTTCCAATTCCTCATTAAGTCATGCTATAAAGGTGGGAGAAACTCCTTCTAGTTATAGAGACTTATAACTTTTATAAAGCCAATGTTACAAAGACTTATAACTCCTTCTCACCTCCATTTTTTTAAGGAAGGTGTAATATAATTCTTTACGGTAATAAAGGTTTAGTTGTAGTCTCCTCGGTTGGGACCAAGGTATCAATATTCTTCATAAAAATTAATTATTTTTATGAAGTAGAACTTAATAAAAATGATCCTAATTTTAAAATTTAGGTTTTAATGATTTGTTACTACCTTACTTTAGATGATTGTATTTTTGAATTAACCATTAGTATCACATATAAACTTAAGTGTTTAACTAGTAAACCTCACAGTTCACCTTTCCCTAAGTGCGCGTGGCACTATGATGACTCATGTCTTCAAACTCATGGCATGCCAACCATTAAACCTATCCCTAGTGGAATCGTGCCCCATCATTTGTTTCATCAAGCCTTCATCGTCCTATGTCTACAATTCACAATACAAAACAACTTAGGAATACTTACATAGTTTGTTGATGGGCTTGACTTGAGCAATTTGTCATATGTTACAACAAAGTAGGGGTAAAGTGTATGTTACATTCCACCCTTCCTTAAAAATAACAATGTCCCCGTGTTATTCTCTTCAAAGCTTTGTCGTAATATTTTAACTGTGTTTTGTGTTTTCAGCCACCTGATCTTTACTTTTCAAATCCACTATAATCTTTATCATATTTCTTTTGGATATATTCAATACAATTTTATTTTACTTGTAAACAATATTAGGTCTTTCTAAAATTATTAGCATAAAACATATGCATATCATGACCTTTTCAAAATCAAGAAAGATAAGTAATTCTTTCTTTTGCAACATATCATTATTTCCCTTCGTGGAAACTCTTTTACAATTTAATTCCACTCATAATGATACACCTGCACATATGTGAGTTATTCATAACATATTCAAATCATCATTTAGGATAAGTCACTTTATTTAGGGCACATAACTTTGTCATTTATGTAATCTACACCCATACCATTCATATGGTTGTACTCCTTCCTTAGTAATTCTAGTCATTTGCAATTTGATTTTTCTCATAAAGCGAAAATACTCATTCTCATAACTGGAACACATCATGAGTATAATGTAAGCATAACATGAGAATAATATAAACATAACATGAAGCTAACCAAAAGTTGAAAACACATATTTATAATAATTCTATTATATACATAAGCAGTTCAGTGAGCATAAGACGCGCCCATGGTCATTAAAATATACCATTACAAGGAATCTAGTCTTATACTGCGGTGCAGTCCAAGATCCATTTACATGTTTTTTTTTCTCGGGCCTCCACACGACTCGTGAGTGCAACATGCCCCATCCAACACAAGGATGATACCCTTTCAATTTACTATATAGTTTCAGGTGTATCCCATACCGGTCCTATTCAAGACGTGCATACAACTTGGGCATCCCAACAGTTCCATTAAACTAGATCCCGAGCCAATACATGATTGGTCTTATTAGGCCAATTCCATGCCAGGAATTCAAATTTTTACTCACACTTATTTCACCTTAAGTTTGTTTGTTACACATGGACCTAATTATGTTATTAGGTGAGAGCATTGATTTCATTTCTTTCTTTTTAAAGGATACCTTTTTCAATTTGGTAACGAATACTATGATGCCCCAAATTCTTTTCAACTTATCATCATTTCATGTTTAAATTCCTACAAGACTTTCATTCTTACTTTGGGGTTGCTATAATGAATTCCTGTAGTTACTCCAAATCAATGTCACTTCATGTGACATATATAAAACATGAAATATTATAGACATCATATCTTAAATGTACTTGATGTTCTAGAGTCCTCGAACTCATCAAGGTGAAAACACGAAGTTGGGAAACAATTTTTTGACAATTGGGTTTTGTGGTGAGCACATGATGGGAGAGCCAATATTCATAGGAAAAATATATTTAAAAATTGTATACATTGCATCTATTCCTACACTTTAGTGTCTAAAAATATTTTAGTCAAAACTAATCATTAAGTATGAAAATGTAGGTGGTCAAATGAAAATGAAATTGTCAAAAAACAGGCAAAATTGTTACCCAACTTCATGTTTTCACCCAACATCGAATTGAAACATAATGAGCTTTGAATAATTTAAATGTTGTAGAGCCTACCACCTCAACATTGAATCATATATTTTATAATCCTACCAACACTTGATTAGCAATAAAAATATTCATGCTAAAGATATGTAAGCATAACTATTCCATATATAAAATTGAAATTCCTCTAATGTCACAATTCAAGTGGTTCACTAGAAATTTAAGTCTACCAAGTTGTTCATAAATACTTTGCAAAAACCATTCAAGCAATTATTTATCAACTGGTAAAATTCCAATAGATTTATGCTATTACTGCTATCATTCAATAGCATACATTGATTCACAAATAATAGTAAAAGTTACCATGTGTAATTGCTTTTCATCATCTTCAGTTAACCTCATGAAGCTTCTTGCACTCAGGTGCACATGCAAGCTTCACTCACAATTTCTTGTCAAAGGTTATTTACATTACAATATCCGTTATCACCACAAGGAAAGACATAAATATAACAACAAGTTTCTATTTTGAGTACATATAAACTCTTGTTCTAACAAAAGGCTTTTATGCAAAATCCCATTGCATCACTTGTTCAACAAAAACAACCATAGCTTTACTTTCATATACCTTATGTTAATTGCATTTCAAGCATAATCTATGGACCACCTAATCCATCATGTTACGGAAATATTTAAACTATGCAAATCAAACATTTTTATATTCACATAAAGTATCATGAACACTCATGCAATTCCTATTAGTTGCAAAACTTTAGCCAACTACGTTTTAACCTCATGAAAAATTATGCATTTCATATCAATCATGATATTGATTTTTACTTATCCTTATCTATTAAGCTTTTCATACCATATGATGTATCATCATATCAATCATGATATTGATTTTTACTTATCCTTATCTATCATTCTTTTCATACCATATGATGTATCATAACCATTCATGTACATCTTGACATTTTCCATGATGGTTTTAACTACTTATTTAAGAATAAGCATGAGATAATCTTTTCAAAAAATGAAATTTAGATCTATTTTTCCCTTAATTTTTCCCAACGGAACAATTTGTTTTCCTTTTTCTAAATCATGGATAAATAATATGCATAAATAATCCCAAATGTTTTAGTAAAATTTGGCAATAACTGTTGAGATATTGTAACTTCAAAGAATACTATATTTGTACTTTATTATTCTGGAGATGTTTCATTCCTCTGTGAAGATCTTATTGTATATCCGGAGATGTTGATTCCTCCGTCGAAATGTGGTAACTTGGGTTATTAGACTTCCCTAGTGGGGGTCGGCCTTGTATGTGTTATGTGGGTCAAAGGGTTGTTATACCACCCTAGTGGGGTCGGCCCAATTAGTTGTAGTGGGGTGTTTCACCCAGTGGTAATGTTGGGGCCGACCTAGTTAATATAAAGTACAAGTCGAAGATGTGTATAAATAGAGGAGGTGTGTTCCTCATTATACACACACTTCCCTCACTTGAAATGTAGCGCACTTGTAAAAGAGAGGTCTGCTATGGAGGAGGAGGAGATCATGACTTTGGTTTTCATCTTTGTATATTGCTGGTCATCTATATTGAGGAAGCTTTGCTAGGTTTTCTACCCCATGAGAGTTTTCCTGGATAAATCTGTGTCTCTTGTATTTATGATGTGCTTGTTGTTCTTCAGTGATCCTGTATATGGTATTATTGTGAAATGGAATGTAATGCCGATATTTTCTGTCTTAGAATATTAAATCTTAACATGGTATCAGAGCTAACCTGAAGGAAGGCAATGTATGGCACTTACGACAATTGCTTCACTTGCGACAATTTCAAGGTTTGGGTTTTGTATAGAAAAAACCAGTCATCGTGGAACTTTTTCCATAAATCCATTTTGGTGAAGGTTCAGGATCTGAAACATTTACAGGTCGTAGATAACATTCACAGGTACCTTGTGTCTAAAGGACACCCTCAAATTCGTTCTACTTTGTGAGTTATGATCAGTACAAGTTAGGGTTTCTGCCTCTTCCAGATCTCAGTCAAAATCAGGTGACCTAGGAAAAAAGGTCATAACATGGGATAGGAAGCTCCAAATTAAATTTCGTAAAAAGTGACAGGTAGTACACAGACTACACTATCTTAGGAAACATTTTCAAAGGCCTAAGTTGAACCAGTGACATGTGGAATTTCGTACAAGTTCGCTCTCTTGTTTTATCCCATAAACAGGTCACATTGCGACACTTGGCATAACTCTCTCTCAAAAAATTCAATTGAGGTCAGACCTGTTGGGATGGAAAGATGACAGGTCAGGATACCGCAAAAAACGTTTTTAGACCCTGTAGATTGAAAAGTTTGGAGTTACAGTAGAAACAATCAGGTACATATTTCTATCAAAACAGAATTATTTTTGGAGCACCTTCATTCATGGCTTCTGGAATTTAGGGTTTCGAAGAAAGTTAGAACTTTTGGAATCGGAGTGCATGGCTAAATCCTACTCAGGAAAATCGAAATTTAGAGACCAAGATCAAATTTTTTGGCTGGGTAGAAGACTGGGCTTGATCAAACCCTAGTTCGGGATTTTGATCGGAAAGATGGAAAATTAGGGCTTCAGCAAAAGTTGAAATTTTTGATGTCTGTGACCACGGATGGAAGCTCCTCAGAAAAATAAGAGTTTAGAGCCTTGGATCGAACCTTTTGATTGGGAAGAAGGGTGGGCTTCATCAAACCCTAGTTCGGGATCCTATCCAGAAGATCCAGAAGTTTCAAAGGCAATTTTGAGGGGTCAAATTTTGGAGATTTCAAAATTGAAGCATGCTAGTTTGATCAGCTCAGCAAGACACATCCTTCCATCCATTCAGAAGTGTGAAAGTCAAAGATTGAATTTTTTAGGGTTTCTCTAGCAAACCCTAATCAAGATCCAAATCAAGTTTCAGGGGGAGTTGAGGCTAAGGCCTTACATAAGAAGACTACAATAACTCTCGACAGGTATGACTTAAGGAGGTTCAGGTACGTCTTGAAATTTGATTCCTGATTAAGTTCATAATATGTTTTTCTTCATATTATTTATTAGTACAATCTTGATTAATGTTAGAATTGTCTTATCACCCTAGTAACAGTATGAATGCATGTGAATGATAGAAGACATTCATTGATTAGGGCTATATGATTGTACTAATGCACTGTGATGTTGTATGAGGTTGATGTTGTCTGCTAATAAGATACAGGTACATCACGAAAGACAAATCAAGTTCCATGACCATAACAACATGAAGATAAAGACTCATCCATAATATTTGTTCGACTTACGATGTATGTATGACTTTGTTATATTATGCTTAACCTATGAGATATGCAAGTTCTAGCACATGATCTCTAAATCATTGAAGAGAACAAAGAAGATATTGTTTAGGTATGTTAGACATAACTAAGCACGTATACTAATCCAGGTATGTTTTCCTATGTCAAGTTAGAATCTTACCTTGTATAAGTATACTTGGTATGATTGGTTATGCTTATTCATAAAGCTAGTAATCAAGGGTTTATGCATATTATGTCTCTTATCTTGATTGATGATTTAACTAACTAGAAGAGTCCTATGATCAAACAAGAATATGCATGAGCAAAAGAAGACTTTCCTGAAACCTTGAATACTAAAGTTTATTATAATGTTTATTTAGAATTATAATGTTTTGATAATATTGAGAATATACTAATGAATGTATGTTTGTGTATGAGATCATGAGGATGACACTAGTGCACACTTGAGCATGCAAAGTGGTACAGAATGAATAGGAGTTCAAAAGACATATAGAAGATCAAGCGAGATACAACCACACAAACATTAAAGATAAGTATTTGAGTTGTTATTTGAAATAGTAAATGATATTGCTTGTAATAGTTGTATACATATTTGTATTCCTAGAATATATCATGCTGAGTGTAAACATTCATATAGCATTGAACAGTATACTACTAATATGCATATGATTGGTAAATTGGACAACATTCCATTGTTGCTTGTCTAGAATGAAACCTCCTTGCTGACATGCTGAGAGCTGTGCACACTCTCGATAGTATGTTCTAGTAGAGATGGAAGGCATCTAGATAGCCACTGTATGCATGCAGGATATGGAAAAGTGTTATGCCAAAGTATTGGTCAAGATAGGTGCATATCAATATGATTTGATGATTATGAAGTATTACTAATCATGTACTTAATTTTGATTTGTAGGAAATATCATGACGAATGATGAACACTGAACAAGGGATGGATGTTCAACAAAAGGATTTACAAATAAAACACACTATAGAAGGATCATGGCTAGAAGATTCTCTTAGAAAGAGGAAGAGAATCATGATGAGATGTTTGCTCCAAGTGGCTAGATAAGACCATTATCTGAATAATGTAATTGAAGAAAGCTCTGTTCAGGTACCCAGGATTGATAGTGATCACTGTGGGTGATGTGGATCTCAACCTTTGCTACAAGGTTGAATATGGTTTCTATACACAGATGACATGGATGCAAGAAGGAACTCACCACAGAGTTTGAATGATGTTGAGGCTCATATCAATAGATCCATCTGACAAGAGATGGCACAGATAGATGGCTGCAGAAATGAAAATGAAAGATCTAAGATTGATGCATTACTTCCTAGGTCTGGAAGTATGGAAAGGCTCAAAAGGAATATTTCTCAACTAGGGAAAGTATGCTAAGAAATATTAAAAGGACTTGATATGTTGGAATGGCCACTCTCATGGATTCCAACTTGAAGCTATTAGCGAATGACTCATCAGAGTTAGTGTATATAACTCCGTACATACAAATTATTGGGTCATTGATGTATCTAACAAATACTACGTCAAATATATGCTTTTCTATGAACACCTTGAGTCACTATCCAGTGGAAACTAGATGTGTTCACTTGATAGTTGCAAAGCATGTGATGAGGTACCTAAAGGATATGATAGAATTTGATCTATGCTATCTTGGAGATCATGACATCAGATGGCTACACAGATGTTGATTGGGAAGAAAGTGTATCAGACAGGAAGAACACATCGAGAGGATTTTATTGTCTGGGATCATCCATGATCTCGTGGTTTAGCTGGAAGTAGTCTAGTGTGGCTCTCAGCACAAGCGAAATATATGGTTGGTTGCTGTGCTAGTTGTGAAGCAGTATGGCTTTTGGATTGTTTGACTTAGAGATAGACCCAACTGTGATCCTATGTGACAAACATAGTTGTATCAAGATGGTAGAGAATCTAGTGTTCCATGATATGGCACAGAAAGGAACTATAAAGTTCGAATTTGTAATAAGTTACCGATGTACAAACCAAACCTCTACCTCAAGTGAACAAGTTACCGATGTACTAACCAAACCTCTACCTCAAGTAAAGTTTGAGTATTTTTCGAGACAAGCTTGGTAGAACCCTCCTGGAGAGGGGGAGTGATGTGGTCACTTATGATGAGATTGCCTGCATCGACAGTGAGGTCAATGATGTGGATACCTATATTGGTGATGTCGACAGAGAGGTTGGTGGATGGCCCTTAGATAGGGTCTAAGTTGACGAGGGGATTGCATCATCCTTGAACACATATTCTAAAAGGATCTGTAGACATATGTCTCCGAGAAAGAAGAGGGATTGCATCATCCTTGAACACATGTTCTAAATTGATCCTTAGACATATGTCTTCGAGAATTAAGTCCTTAGTGGATAAGTGGGGATTGTATCATCCCCGAACTTCGGTCCCTTGAATTGATCTGCAGATGTATGGTCTTAGAGAGTGAAGTCCTTGATGGACATGTGTGGATTAAGTCATCCTTGGACATAGTCCTAAATGTACGGTGAGGATTAAGTCATCCTTCTACATAGTCCTAAATGTATGGTGGGGATTAAGTCATCCTTGGACATAGTCCTAAATGTACGGCGGGGATTAAGTCATCCTTGGACATAGTCCTAAATGTACGGTGGGGATTAAGTCATCCTTGGACATAGTCCTAAATGTATGGTGGCGATTAAGTCATCCTTGGAGATAGTCCTAAATGTACAGTGGGGATTAAGTCATCCTTGGACATAGTAATAAATGAATGGTGTGGATTAAATCATCCTTGGACATAGTCCTAAATGAATGGTGTGGATTAATCATCCTTAGACCGTAAATCCCGTAATTCCAAAAGGAAGGATAGTCTTAAACATGATTGTGATAAGATTGATCCCATAATTCCGAAAGGAAGGATCATGTGTATTGCACAGTATGTTGCTATTGTGTATACTTGACTGATGAGGATACATGTATTGATGAGGATACTTGTATTGATATTGATTATATGTATTGATGAGGATACTTGTATTGATATTGATGATATGTATTGATGAGGATATGTATTGATGAGGATACTTGTATTGATGATATGTATACTTGTATTGATGATATCTATACTTGTATTGGTGTGGATACTAATACTGATGATCTAGATGACGAGGTTGTTGATCGTGATGGTCTAGATGATGATGCTGCTGATCGTGATGGTCTCGATGACGATGTTGTTGATCGTGATGATCTAGATGACGATGCTACTAATCATGATGGTCTAGGTGATGATGTTGTTGATCGTGACGGTCTAGATGACGATGCTGATGATCGTGTGATGACGATGTTGATGATCGTGTGATGACGATGTTGATGATCGTGTGATGACGATGTTGATGATCCTGTGATGACGATGTTGATGATCATGTGATGACGATGTTGATGATCATGTGATGACGATGCTGATGATCGTGAGGATCCAGATGTTGATGTTGCTGTAGTTGTTCGCGTGTTGTAGAAGATAAAGACTCAATACTGAAGATGTTGATGTTTCAGTATTGAAGATGTTCCAGTAACTACTTGAGTTACTGATGATGTTGAGAAAGCTTCCAATGATTTATAGATGTATCATGCATGATGTTGATGACTCCTTGCTTGTGCAGATGTTGTTATAATATCCTTCTCGTTAAGGTGGAGTGTTGAGATATTGTAACTTCAAAGAATACTATATTTGTACTTTATTATTCCGGAGATGTTTCATTCCTCCGTGAAGATCTTATTGTATATCCAGAAATGTTTATTCCTCCATTGGAATGTGGTAACTTGGGTTATTAGACTTCCCTACTGGGGGTCAACCCTGTATGTGTTATGTGGGTCAAAGGGTTGTTAGACCACCCTAGTGGGGTCGGCCCAGTCAATTGTAGTGGGGTGTTTAACCCAGTGGTAAAGTTGGGGCCGACCTAGTTAATATACAGTACAAGTTGGAGATGTGTATAAATATAGGAGGTGTGTTCCTAATTATACACACACTTCCCTCACTTCAAATGTAGCGCACTTGTGAAAGAGAGGTCTACTATGGAGGAGGAGGAGATCATGTCTTTGGTTTGCATCTTTGTATATTGCTAGTCATCTATATTGAGGAAGCTTTGATGGGTTTTCTACCCCATGAGGGTTTCCCAGGATAAATCTGTGTCTCTTGTATTTATGCTGTGGTTGTTGTTTCTTCAGCGATCTTGTATATGCTATTATTGTGAAATGGAATGTAATGCTGATATTTTTTGTCTTAGAATATTAAATCTTAACAATAACATTGTTTGTAAAACAAAGATTACTTCATTTTGCCTCTTTCCATTATGTTCACCTTATCTTGTCGATGCTTCTGATAGTCCTTTGCACCTACATACTACACTTACATCCTATTGCAAAGGGTTACTCATATGATATTTACTTCAACTTGCTTGAAATGAGAAGCAAAAGAAAATTTTCCACATTTACTACATTTAAACAGTAATGTTAAACTCAATGCATATTCTTCGTGCATTAAATATTTTAATTACATAATATTCATGCCATCAATGGAATCAATATGGATATTTACACATGCATCAATCACTAATTTTTGCATAAAATTTTCGTCATTTGAGACATTAATTATTCAATGCTTAGCTTTACCACAAAAGCACATACTTTACTCTATTATAAAATAATATCTTTAGAAGTACCTATTGATGCCTCGAAAATCGTAGCATCAATAGTTAGGGATTCTCCCCAGTAAGCAAGCCCAATTAGATCACTCACCGTTTGGTGTAGGGAATACGTCTCGTTAATGGTCTGACTACTGTGTAAGTTTCAAATATTTGTTTATTTTATAGGTTACGGCCCGATCCATCATTTATATATTTTATATTTAAGATGATATGCATATGCCGTAAATTAAATACATGCATTAAACAAATTTTTTCTAAGCTATTAAATCTAAATTAACCTATCCTTGCAAGGAGCAGAACTTTAAATTATGAGCAATAACTAAAAGTAACCTTTAAAGATTGAAACAGATAGCCATTTAATCCCATAAATGCATTTTCAGCAGAATATAAATAATATCAAAGATAGCTCTAATTATATTAAAACATTCCATCACTCATATGGTACAGAAATTTTCCTAAGAAGTAAAATCATTCACAACATAGAATTAATTCACATAATCGAGGAAAGATCTCACTAAATGTATATAGAAACTGTTGAAACAGTTCGGCAATCATCCATTACAACTCAAATCAAAACAATGCACCAGCTTTCACAGGTCCAAATCATTTCCCTATTCATGTAGCCAAAGTAGTTCTCATACACAAGAAGAGATTCTTTCACCTACCAAAAGTCCTTACTTCTTCTCTAACTAGATATATATAGATTTACAAAATGCTCCAAGAGCTTCCACCTATACCCTAACCTTTCACATCCCTCTAATTTGTCATGTAGTGCTTAATTTACAAAAATAAATAAAAACCCCCAACAATATTGCAAAAAGAATGAGACTAAATTCCATATGTCATTTTAATATTCTAAAGATATACAAAGTACAAGAGGATGTGCTGGCTACTTTAGCGGATCTAATAAAATGGACTATTCTCGAATGGGCATCTCTGTTGGTTCTGGGATTTCTGCTACAGCTGGCGTCATTACTGGAACTGTTGGTGCTGTTGGGGTTGCTGAAGTTGATAATTGGTTTGCCACTTGTGTTCTGTCCACCTCGGCCATATAATTCACCCAATGTGGTGCTTCTCTTATAATACTATTTCCAATTAAGAGGAGCAGAAATATAAGAGAAACCTCTTGCTTGGCAAGTTCTTCCTCAAGGATGATCACTTCTGCTACTGCTTCTTGGAGGATTTCTTCCAAGAGGTGTGCATGAACGACAGCTTGGCTGATAAACTGGTCTAGATCTTCTGTGGTTAATACATTCACTTTCCTCACATAGCCAATTTCTACGCTCAGTCTATCACTCAGCTTAGATAAACATTGGGTTCTATCTGGAAACTCTTCTATACTTTGGGGTGTCACTATTCGACAGGCCTCCTCAGTAGTTCGTATCTTGAGGTATAAATTCTTGCACTGTTCATAGGTGGTCTATGTTACAGTGTTCAAATTTGCTCCACAATCTTTAGAATATACCAAGGTGCGCACATCTGCTCTATATTCAGTGACAGATTTAAGGGGAAGAGTTGCTGGAAAACCTGATTTCCCTTCCCTCCACTCAATGTGTTCTTTTATATCTTTACTAACACATGCATGTTTCCTTCTAACCCGAGTGGCTTCGATGTTAATCTCTCTTACCCTGGCCATTATTGCTTTGAACTTGTACACCTCTTCTGATATAAGTTCCTGGAGTTGGTGGTTCTTCTTGAGTATTTCACAAGCCTGCTCATGAAAGGGACCAAGATCACCTACCTTACTGGTCACGATTTCCAACTGTCAACTATCGTTCCATCAATTCCCCGCCTTCTTTCAATTTCTCTATCTTTTCCTTCAAATCTTTGATTTGTTGAGCATCATCAATTTTTTCATTTTCAAGCCTCAAGTTCCTACTTTTAAGGTCTTTCTTCTCTTCTTCTAGGGCTCTTATTTGGATCGCTAGAGATCTCTTTTCAGCTTCGAGATGCTGAAATTTTCTGCTTAGTTCCTCCTTTTCTAATATAAGGGTGTCACATTTTTCAACCATCAAATTCATATAATTTTGTTCTTTGACCAGAGTCTCTTGCAACTGACATGCTTTCTTCTTTTTCAGTCCTAACTTGGCCCCTAATACGTGTACATTATTTGCAGTTGCTTTAACCGAAGCTACATAGATGGATTCCATGAAATCGGGAGCATCCTCAATACTTTGCATGATTGCGGTTTCATGCTTAGTGATGATATCTAGTCAGAAAGGTCTCTTCATTCGAGTCATTGTCTCCTTTAGAATGGACTTTCTCTTTTTGTTATAAGCGAACCTTTCCCACTGGGACACTATACTATTCTTTGATGGAGTAAAAGGGATGAGTGGGAGGTCTCTTATAGAGAGGTCTGTATCCAAGTCTTGTATGTTTGGACTCTTTGGATCAGCATCTTCTCCAGCTTTCCTTTCTTCCTCCACTTTTCTTTTCACTTCTTCTTCTTGTTCCCTTCTAAGTCTCTCATCTTCTTCTTGTTTGGAAATTTCTTCCAATCTAATTCTTTCCTCCTCCTGAAATCTTTGAGCTTCATCTTCAGCTGCTTGGATCCTTTGAGTTTCATTTTTCCAAAGTTCATCCTCTTTCGCCTTGTTTTCTCTCTTAACAGCTTCTCTTTGGCTTCTCCCGACTTCTTCCTTGAGCCCTTGTTCTTCTTTAGAGAGAGTTTGAGCAGCTTCTGTTGTTTCCTTTACCTCTTGTTGTTTTGGTTCCTTGACAACACCAGAGCTAGAACTGGCTCCGACTTTACTTAGTCAACAGATCTGTAGTTCGGTCATGTTACTGACCCCTCAATACGCTTTTTCTTCTTCATCTTAATAGTGGGTGTATTCAAAGTTAGCATGGATTTCTCCACAATGTTGTGCAGCCTTTCCTTGTCGATCGTTCCTCCAAAAAATCCTTTCCCTGAAGTGAAATTCTTTCAGTTTTGCAATAAACTCCTCTACATTTGCAATCCTTGAGAATTTGTAGGCCCCAATATAGAAATGTAAACGTGGGAAAGTTGCCTTCTTTTCCTTGTACAAGATGCTACCAATCCCATCAATGAAAACTTGTCTCACTGCCTCCTTGTGGACTATGTAGTCTATGGCATATTTGGGTAGGATATATGGGGGTTTAGAGCCTCCATACATTCTTATGAAAGTACCTTGTACTAAAAAATAGAAATCACTATAATTCTCCAGGACTTCCATGGTGTTTTTGGGCAAGCAGTTAAGTTCTTCATTGAAAATTAACTCATATAAAGGCATGATAAAATCCTCACAAATCAATTGGTAGCGCCATTTGTATTTTTGGGCCCAAAAGAGTTTGTAAGCAGTGAATACCGGGGTTTCGGCCTCTCTCCAGTTACATCCAAGCTTTGGAAAAGGGTGTTTTTCCACAATACAGTGTATCAAGTAGGATGGCATGTAGAATTATTCCTTCTTTGCTCCTAATCCTTCTTGAGAAACAATTATGGCTGATGATAGGCTATCTGAGAGGATGTCTGCCCAATTAAAAATTGTCCCTTAGAACGCTACATAGTCCATGCTGGGAACCCATTGGAGCATAAAAACAGTACCATCGGGCCTTCCAAAAATTCTGCTAAGCATGAGGGCGATCATTCTAAAAGGAGGCCTCAAATTCTGAACCTCGTACTCCTCACTATCCTTTCTTCTTATCTATTTTCCTGAGATCAACAACTTTCTGGCCATCTCTAGATTATCCATTTGGATTTGTCCTAGCCATTCATCATCAAGCCGCTAGTGAGCCCAGGGCAATTTGTAAGCTGTCGCGATATAAGATGGATGGAAGTATGCAAAAGCCTCCCCCTTGTTGTCGAAAAGAACCCTTGTCTATGCATTCGCATGCTGTAGCATCCATACAATTACTTCTGAGCATGGAAAAAGTTTCAGGCGTGTGGCTGCTTTGGATATGTAGGAGGTTCTGATGTTTTGGTATAGGTACTCTTCCTCAAGGAGTGCCTCGGGGATGTCCTGGTCCCTTATCATACAATATATGTCTCCCCATTTGACTTCTAGGGAAACGCCTGTAATGCACTTGGTATCTTCATATAGAGTTTCTACTCTTGTGGGGGTTGATCCTAGCTCAGTCGCTTTGAACTTTCATTTGCCACCTTTAGGCATTTTGGCTAAAAAAACCTGTACAATAGAAGTCATACATGAGTAGGCATTTCAACGTAATATTAGCAACTTAGAATAGCGTTTTGCACACAACAATAAGTCTTAAGAATACTTCGACAAGCCTTTTGATGGGTACTCATTTGATTCTTCTCAAAACCGAATGAAGCTAACCAAACCTACCTACGAATTTTCTACTTTAAAAAATAATTATTTCACAAATTCTTAGACAAAACCTCCGAGAAATGGCCAAGTGGTGTTTTGAGCTATACTACAACTACGATATAAAAAGTAATGCATTCCCAAATAAATTTCGAGTATACTACGTTCTATGGCATGAGATTTTGACATTATAATAATACGTTCCATAGTACAAAAATGGCGTAAAAACCCATAGTCGCGTAGAAATACTGATATTTTTCGCGTAAGGGTAGATAGGGTCGGTCTCAATTTTACCATGCCGGTGGCTTCCAAGATGGGAAGAGGCATGCCGCTGATTTTTCTTAGCGTTTACGTAGTGGGTGCTTGAGGTTCTAGAGGCTTCCAAGTTCAAATGAAAATAGGCTTAAGGGAGTTTAGTTGGGTATGAGCATGGGTCAACTATGGCTGTGGTCAGACTGAAAATCTTGCCATGGCTAGGATAAAACAAGCAGAACCATGAATATATCATTTACCTCAACGAGAAAGAACCACTGCAGTTGAGGCTATGAAGTCTGAAAGGGTACTAACCTGCTAGAAGATGATTGTTATGTGGATGTTGACATTACTGCGGAACTGACGAGCCTGGAGTAGGTCGTTGTGATTTCAAACAGAAATGTTAACAAGCTCTCCAACCAATGGAAACAATGAAAAAATTCAACGGGGTTTATGTCCTATATAAAAGATTTTGACGTGTGCAAGCCATTAATAGGGTAGATGTGAAAATAAAAATGGGGTTAATGAGGCATACGGATGGGTCAAATCGGCACATTCGACATTAAGTGTGGCCGCCAAAACCGGAAGGACTTGCTTAACCTTTCCGACCGTCGCGGAAAGAAAAAATGAGTTTTCCTACCATTACGGGAGAATTATCAGAGTTCATCCACATAAGAATGGTGAGAAGTTGCAAATCAGAAGACTTAATCAAGTTTCTCCGTCGTTGCGAAAAATTTATGTGAGCGCTTCCGCATTTGCGGGCAAGTTTTAATATCTTGAGCGAATTAGCCACCGAAAAAGTGTCATTTTATCTGTCGTTGCGAAAAAGTTACTTGACTTTTTCTGCTATTTCGAGAAAACTGGGCAAGCTCTTCTTCCAAAGTTCGACATATTCTTCTCTTCTCGCCACCGCGGTAGATTTAGGTGAGTTTCCCTGCCATTGCGGAAAAATATCGTGAGTTCGTTCTGCCAATATTTGGCCTGGTTCTTTTCCCACCTCTTTGGCAAGGTTGGCCCAGATCTTCCGCCTTGCGGAAAAGTTATCTTAAAGGTTCCGCCGTTGCGGCCCAAAAACTTGAGTTTTACTTAAGCAAAATGAGTGAAAATAAACTCAAAGGGAGCAAGAAAAAGACCTATCTCTAGAAAGACTATGAAAGAAAAGACTCTTGATAGCCTTAGAAGTCCAAGCGAACTTTCTCTTAAAAGTAAAAGAGCGGCCCCTATTTTTTCAAAAATTGGGGGGGTGTTGTAGAAACAACAGTACCATCATGGTTGCTATATCATATTACCCATTTGGACATTATTTACATAATTTTCACAAATGAACATAACATTCATTTAACTTGTTCAACATGACTATAAGAAGTCATAATTAAGCTTCTACCACCAAAGTAGAAGTTGATACTGCTAGTTCTACCATATAAAAGGAAATTATCCAATCAATTTTCTCCTTATCAATTGATAACTAACATAGTTATACATAAACTTTAATAATATTCTTTAACCGTTACCACCTGAAAGTCATTTAAACTTGCTTTATACTTATGCATCTAGAATATCATGTGCATATATTTACTATCACATCCCCATGTGCACCACAGTCACATGCTATTATGTCATAATGCATGTATTTCTACTTGCATGATTTCTTAGTATTAAAAGGATATAGCTCATTCATGCATGGAAATGTTATAAGCATATATATGTGAGACTCATGTCAACGTGCTTTACGTTTGCATCTCACTAATCTAGTAAATGCGTTTAATTTCAATATGCATATATCTTTTAATATTTCAAAATTATGGCACATGCATGCATCTTTAGATAATAACATTATAAAACCAATAATGCATACTTATCTTGTCATCATCTTAATCCGTTGGTTTACCACATTTTTCAGAGGTAAACACATTAGTATCTCACATTCAATATATTAATCAATTAAAAACAACGGCATCTTACTACCTATTTTCCTTTCACCGCTCTTCATGATATTTAAGCAATTAGCTAAAATGCATAACTAGCATCATAAGATCAGTTTTGTCTAATTCAAGTTTGTATATCATAAACCTCATTGTTACACTTCTTTTAGTTAAGTATTTGACAATTTTCACACAAGTCTCTTTTCATCATCAAATATAGACTACTTATGATTATGCATGTCAAACTTATACAAATCAATTTACATGTTTCTTCTATTGATCATAGCATTAATTTTTATCTTTCTTCTATTGATCATAGCATTAATTTTTATCTTCATTAATCAATAAAATGTTCTAATATGAAGCTTCAAGTCTTACCTTCTACAACATGCATGTCATTAAAGTAAGAAAATATGAAAACAATTTACATTTAACCACAATTATTCAACAAAAAATTATAACTTACCAACACATAAGCCAGTCCATAAGTAGCATAATGTTGCAACCACAACTTTGATACCAATTATAACAACCCAATACTCGTGATAGCCATTGGAATATGGGGTGTAATTTTTTTTTTAAAGCTTTATTGGATCAACTAATAACTTAGTCTCCTTTCTTATAAGACCATTATAAACTGAGTACTTTATTGTCTACTGCATTCTTTAAGTTTATGTGATGATCTTTTAAAGTCTCGCCATGAGCAAATTATCTTCTGTCGTTATTTCCACGTTATTTCATAAGCACTCAATCTAATGATATGAGTTTGAATATCATGCGCAGAACTATCTAAGCCTGAGTTCCTTCGTTCCTATTTTAAGCATATAACAATTCCTATCTCATTCTTTAATTAGAGAACATACTTAAATAGAAGATTAGCATGCAATCTATTTTATATCCAGAAAACAGACCTTCTACTTCTTTCTAAGAGGAGAGCATACACTTATTATTATTATTAGGAGATCATACACAAATGAAACTATCTCTAACATTTAACGAAATATTTTAAATCCTTGTATAAAGATTTTGCATACAATTTCATTAATAAAGAAACCTTCATTAAATCATGGATATAAATTCATGTAAATCGAAAGATTCTCAATATAACCATGATTTTTACACCACCATCATCTTCTTGGTACAAATAACTTCTACTATCATTTAATATGATTCCTTCATTAATACATTGTGGAGTCATTCTACTCATTGTCCTTCAACAAGCTCTCCTTTATCCAAAGTAGTTAATTATGCATTTATTATTTATTCAATTAAATCATATATAATAATACAAGAATGTTGATTTACTATTTTATGTTATTTATTATTTATTTAATTAAATCATATATAATAACACAAGAATGTTGATTTACTATTTTATGTCACTTGTTTAATACATAATGGTTGCTCCTTTATTAAACTTAATGATATGCTCGTAGCTAAAATAACTCCTTCGTATAGAGACAATAACTCCATCTAATTATATCTATACATTCGAATATAGTTCATCTATTTTTGTTTAAGAATTCATTATTAGTCTTTGGCAAGACAGGGATTATAATAAAGGGTTTATTATCAAAACTAAATTGACTTTTTATTAATTTTATTTTAATAATTATTTTACAATGTTATGTCAAAAATAATTATTAATTTTTATTTTTTTTAATAATAAAATATTTTTTAATTTTTGAAATTACAAAATACTATTTTTTTATTGGTTCTAAGCCTTAATTTGACAAAATAGTCCTCATTGAAGATGACAATTAATTTTAAAAAAATATTTAAAAAATCTTTTATTTGAAAAAAATTCTCAAATTGATACATAATCATAGATATTACATATACTGGTACACATAATAATTGTAGATAATATATATATTAATTGTTTTAAAAAACAAAGTATATTGGTTTAATATGATCTTGAACTCTGTGTAAAATTCCGAACATGAATAGAGACCATAAATAAAATAAAAAGCATTATATATATAAATTCTTGGATTCGACCCTCTTGGAGAGGGTAAAGTTGAAACTTCATAATATTATGGTTCCACATAATAAGTGCATACGAGATTCTTTTATTACTTTATTGGAGTAGATGTGTGGTCAAAGAATTTTTACTCATCTTATTAATAACTTCATCGATTTTGAAAATTATTTTATTTCAATGTATATTTATTATATTTAATTAAATTAATTTTTTTAATATTTATGAATGATCAAATATTAATTTAATATTATTTTTTTATTTTATCTTTGCCATATAAACTAAGGATTAAATTTTAATAATGACAACAATACTCCATTTTCATCTATAAAACAAAAAAAAATAAAATTTTAAAAATAATAATAATATAATATAAATTAAACAAGTAAAAATAGCAGCAAAGCTGCTTATACCTATCTTTTAAAAATAGTTTAAAAATAATTTATTTTATTTATTACATTTTATAAATTTATTATTGTCAAATAATTTTTTAAAATTATAATTCTAAAGCAGGTACTAACTGGTTTGCAGCTATTTTACTTGTTTAAATATACTAAGTTGATACTTAATCCAATCATTATGTGTTCAGCTTATCTTCATGTATTAAACAGAAATCCTTTATCATTATGTGTTCAACTTATCTTCATGTATTAAACAGAAATCCTTTAACATTTATATGGGTGTATTTAATTATATTTACCGAAAAGTTTATATGTTTCAACTATCCTACGAACATAATTTAGTAATCTTATTTTTTATGTTTATGCAGTGGTCGGGATATCACACTTTGTAGCATGAACTCGAATTGTAAGGTTACCATTCGGGCTGCGATTATTATTTAGATAGGAATAGGAGTTTCATGGTTATGGCCTAGTGCAACCAAATAAATACGCATACTAAATTAAAGTAATAATGATAGTCTTTTACTGTTTTGGAGAAGGTAATATTAAATACTTTCTGTTGCATGTGTAAATAAAGTGCAAGGGCCAAAAAACTTTGATCAACCAATATCTAGATGTATCATCAACATTCTTTGTAATCAAATTAGTGAAAGTTGAATGAGGCAATATCATAAAAGTATCCATAGCTAAATCAAATATAAGAATAGTAATGTTTAGAATAAAATACTAATCATGTATTTTTTTTCCAATCATATTAACTTAATAGAAGAGTAATCTTCTAAAAATCTGAAACACGATTAACATTATAATATAGAATAAAATACTAATCATGTTTTTTTTTTCAAATCATACTAACTCAATACAAGAGTAATCTTCTAAGAATTTGAAACACAATTAACATTATAGTAAACATTATAATATAGAATAAAATACTAATCATGTTTTTTTTTTTAAATCATAATAACTCAATACAAGAGTAATCTTCTAAGAATCTGAAACATAATTAACATTATAGTAAAGAAAAACTTATTTAATTTTGAATAACTAAATTAACTTATCTTGCTCAAGATTTAGTTATAAGGTTCCACCCGACCATTCGATCACTTCCTAGGCATGAAGCCAAGGTTATATCAAGAGCAACTCAGGAATGTATTTTGCCGTCTTTCTAAAAACCGCCGAGAGGTGGAAAGGGTCTCACCCTCTTCTATGTTTCTCTTATGTATTCAGAATATAATTTCACAGTAGGGTTGAGCTTCCTCATCACTAGGCATTTAAATAACTGTAAATAATTATTGTTGTCTAAGTGCACAACATGCTTCATACCTTCTCTCGGGTTGTGCAAATAAACTAATGTATACATAAGAGATGATGTCGGCGCCCCCAACAGGCCTTTCGCCTTGATATCAGGTTATAAAAGATATATTTAAACAAAATGTCAAAAAAGATGTTGAGGGATCCACTCTCTATCTTAGGTTATAAAATATATATTTAAACAAAGTCAGATCCTTTTCATGGTTGCTTCACGCACACATAAATATATATTATAAGAAGTATTCTAATAAACAAGTCCAGAGCTGCATCCTCATGGACTTGTCTGGACCCACTTAATGTCTCCATTTATTCCAAATGTTAAATCTCAAGAAGGGTATAGGAATATACTTCTTAGCTTTCTTCACGCTAAAATCAATGTAGGTACTAAAATAATCCATAATATGATAACAGCTACTTACTAGGGCTGCTAGCTCACTCAAGAGCTGGGCTCTTCACAGACTAATTATTAATTAGCCGAGAAAAAGGATACCTGCGTATCCAAAGGGGTATACTGCTTCCACGTCCTCAACCGCAGTTATGTACACAGAGGTCCTCACATTACATACAAGCAATAATGAATAATGTTCAGAAGGATGTGGTGCACAAGAAATGCGCCCTTCAAGAATCAATTGTACAGTTAATATTATTGCACTGTTCACAATGAGAAGGTAGAGACAGTTTTACCCCCCTTAAACTTGTAACTCAAAAGTGAACGATGGCTAAGAGTTAGATCCCTTTACCGCCAACACATATTTCAGATTACAGTCCTAAGATAAAAGTGGGACAGGCCGCCTTCACGGTTCTTAAACTCCAAAAGTTATATAAGATGTCATATTCTTACTGACAATCCGAACTATAAAAAAGGAAAAGGACAATTGTCTACCATACACCCTTACTGCCATTGTGAAAGGGCAATATAAAAATAAAGCTACGCTACAAAGATTTACACCTTTTACCCTTCTTTGCAAGCGTTCAAAACATATTTAAGCAAAAGAAGAAATACCTGGGTTAACAACAAACTGCATTTTTTTATGATGGTCGCGCCCCATGCCTTTCCATTGAATTTAAGCGAATATCTTTAACAGCTAGCACCCCCAAATGAAACAAAACAAGTCTTAAAAGAAGATCGCCCTACTTCCGAGTCTAGGAAAAGCCACAGGAAATTCCCTGGATAAGGCACCACTTTCTTCCCTTAGAGCGCCACCGCCTTTTTTAGTTACAACGAGAAGTTTTCTTGAAAGAGGGATCCATCGCCCTCTCTATTGTGAGGTAGTTATCCTCCCTGATAACCGTCTTCTAAAATTTCACTTGAATGTAATTATGGTAAATTAACATCCCGTTCATAAACAAGGCTGCATGGCAGCATATACCTGCCGAAGTTGGATTGGTAAGTGGAAGCATTGATTTGTTGAGTGTGTTACTATATATTTATATATACCATTAATCATCCACTAATTCAACGGCCAGCTAATTAGACAACCATGCCACCTTGGTGTGGGAATATGTATGCTCTCACAATCTGGTTTCGTCAAGCTCACAGAAACATTGGATAACATGCTGATACAGACATTGGATAAATTTGAATTTGGATCAGGTTTGCATGGATTTTTAAGAATGGTTGCCCCAACTAACAGCGCTGCCAACTAAAACTTACAGCTGGTCAGTTGTCTTAAATACAAATTACAAATATACAGAGCAAACTTACAGTGCTACATTGCAAGCATTTGGATTGCAGTCCTTAAAGAGTGAAGTGTATTGTGTTGGAGAAATGTACTTACGAGTTGAATGCCCATCTAGTTTGCGCTGGTTCTGTCAGTCACCCCATCAGACGTTGTGTCAGTACGCTGTATCGCAGAGATGTCAGTCAGTCTGGTATTCCGCAAGTTGAAATTCTTAGGTAGAAAGTTATTACAGTCTTTAACGAAGTTCAATAGCTTCCAGGTGAAGCGATCCAAAGTTTATGTATACACATAAATCACTCTCATTAGATTAAGTAGAGAGAGAAAAAAAAGGTGAAGAAGTGAAAGAAGAAGAAGAAGTTTATCCTGAAATGTATGAAGAGCCCAAGCTCTGCGTAAAATGGTGAAAGATTGAAGTATTTACCATCTCTCTGTATTGTGGCAATGTTACTTGTTTTACTGCGGTAATATATAAGTAAATAGTTATTTTGTGTTTATTCTCAAGAATGGTTGTCATTACATGTCGCACATCTTATTCTTATTCATCTATGTAAATGTTGTTTACATTTACTGTCAGTAAAAGAAATCTAAAATCTCAAGTATTTCATGGCGATAAAGTTTTAGATTGACACGGAGTAAAAAGTATTTTCATGAAGTCCGTAAAGTATTGCTTATCGCAAGGTTAAGTAATATCGCATATCGCATAAGTTTGAGTTTTGCATAAAGGGTGAAATCAATTTACTGCGAATCAAATTTAGTGTGATTCATTTTTTTGGGACGAAGTAAAATTCGGTGCGACATCAAGTGTTGTGAAGTAAAGTTTCGTGAAGGCAATATTGACAAAGTAATTGCTCGGCGAAGTGAAAGTCATTCGCAAAGTCAAAATTGGGGTTTCCGTCAAAATCCGCATCAAAAGAAAAGTTTGTGTACTGCGCAGTTAATTTTTAAATTAACTGTTGCAGTGTTGCAGTGTTGCGATGTTGCAGCATGTGCTCTTCCCTTCATCTGGTATCAAAGCCTGGTTTACGACAAAGAAGAATTC
This sequence comes from Larix kaempferi, assembly GCA_027924585.1. NCBI lineage: Eukaryota > Viridiplantae > Streptophyta > Pinopsida > Pinales > Pinaceae > Larix > Larix kaempferi. The sequence goes on from BSBM01000797.1 coordinate 9,426,432, forward strand.
TATTTACATAAGGGAAGAGTGATTAAAATATGGCTTCCACTTCTGGTAATTTGCAAACTCCAATATTTTTCGGTAAAAATTATGAATATTGGTCGTTAACTATGAAATCTTTGTTCAAAGGTCAAGATGTATGGGACATAGTCCAGACTGGTTATGCAGAACCAGCAAATGCAACAGCATACAACAACAATCTCACTCAAGCTGAGAATGACATTCTAAGGGAACAGAGGAAGAAAGACGGAAAGGTGTTGTTCCACATACATCAAGCGACACATTAATCAATACTCCCAAGAGTAGCAGTAGCGCAGTCAACCAAGGAAGCGTGGGACACGCTAGAAACAGCATACCAAGGTTTGAACAAGATTAAAACTGCTAAAATTCAGATTCTGAGAAGAGATTTTGAATCTCTGTTTATGAAAAATACAGAGTCAGTAGACTCATTTTATACTCGTGTTATTGGTCTGGTTAATAAAATAAAGTCTCATGGAGAAACTCTAACTGACCAAAGAGTCGTTGAAAAAGTTCTTAGAGTTCTTCCAAAGAAATTTGAGTCTTTGGTTATAACCTTGGAAGAAAACAAAGACCTGTCGACATTTACTATTGATGAGTTGCAAGCGTCATTAGTCAATCATGAACATAGAATCAGTGGTTCAGATACATCGCTGGAAGGTGCATTCGCAGCATAGTCATCCATAAGTCGCAGAAGAGGCAAAGGAAGATCAAGCTGTATAGGCAGAGGACGAAGTTCTTTCAGAGGAGGTGGTAGCAACAGTCCTACACATGTCGATGTTAAAGGCCAGAATCAGACTCCAAATAAGCCAAATGGGCAAAGGTATGATAAATCAAAAACTCAATGTCATTACTGCAAGAAGTATGTACACTTCGCATATGAATGCAGGAAGAAGCAGTATGACAAAGGAAAGCAAGGTGAAGCGCAGTGAGGCAACAATAGCGCACCGAACAATTCACTGTTCTGAACATGCGCATCTCCACTGGAATGCAATGCTATCCAAGAAAGTCCAAATGACATATGGTTTTTAGACTCAGGCTGTAGCAATCATATGACTGGTAATTCAAATCTATTTTCTTATCTAGATAAATTAGTTCAAACTGATGTTACACCTGGAAACAATATTCAAGTTACTGTTTTGGGTAAGGGTACTGTTGATATTCTAACAAAACAAGGGTGGCATAAATATATGCATGATGTGTATTATGTTCAAGGCTTGAAGCACAACCTGATGAGCATTGGTCAGCTGATGGAAAAAGGTTACATAGTTCACATGGTAGGTAAGCGCTGTGTGATCAAGGACATATCTCCCAGCAATTAGTTAATTGTTGAAGTGCAGATGAAAAGCAATTGCTTGTTTCCCTTGAGGATAAGATCCATTATAAAAGGTAAGACAACTCAAGTTGTTCATGCAAGTTAGAATGAGAATTCTAGATTTGCGTTCCGCGCAGAAAGCAAAGGAGCAGAAGTTCACAATGACAAGGAAGAAAAGGGCAACACAATGCAAGCTGCGTTTCAAACAGAAATAAAGGATGAATCCTGGTTATGGCATTTTAGATTTGGACATCTGAATTTTGGTGGGCTAAAGCTACTGCACACAAAGGACATGGTGAAAGGATTGCCATTGTTTGAAAAGCCAGAGAGAATTTGTGAAGGTTGTATCTTTGGAAAGCAGCATAGAGAGACTTTTCCAATTGGAAATTCATACAAAGTGCGCACACCACTTGAAATCGTGCACTCAGATATTTGTGGACCGATGCAAACACCGTCCATTGGAGGATGCACTTATCTTCTCACATTTATTGACGATTTCACAAGAAAAACATGGTTTTATTTTCTGAAGCATAAATTTGATGCATTTGATTGTTTTCAGCAATTCAAGGCACTCGTGGAAAATCAGAGTGGTTACAGCATCAAGATATTGAGAACAGATAGATAGAGGTGGTGAGTATATCTCAAATGATTTCTTAAACTTTTGCAAGAATCATAGCATACAGAAGCAGTTCACTGCGCAATATACACCGCAGCAGAATGGTATCGCAGAGAGAAAGAATAGAACCATCATGGAGATGGCATGCAGTATGTTGGCAGCCACGCATTTGTCAAATGAATACTGGGCTGAGGCATTCGCAACTGTAGTATACATCATGAATCGATGTCCGACGAAGAGCGTGAAGAACAAGGTTCCACAAGAAGCATGGACAGGTATGAAACATAGTGTTTCGCATTTAAAAGTATTTGGTTGTGTAGCATACGCACATGTTCCAGATGAGCTGAGAAGAAAATTAGACAATAAAGGACAGAAATGCATCTTTATTGGATATTCTGAAGACACAAAAGCATACAAGTTGTATGATCCTGTTGCAAGGAAATTCATCATCAGTCGCAATGTTCAGTTTGTCGAAAATGAAACATGGGATGGAACTATAGAAAGGAATGTTAGAATCGTGTCACATGTTGAGCATGATGACATCGCAGAAGATGCGGTTGAGACTCCGCATATAAATCAGAATGTTGTAGCTCCATCTACTCCCAGGACAACACAACATGTTTCAGCACAAGGTACTACAACATCAATCGCAGCTCAGGCAACTCCGACAAGCACAACAAGTGCGCAACAAACTCGATCAAGCAGTTCGTACAGCTCGACACTAGCAACTCCACCAAGGACGAGAAGTCTGCGCAAGATATATGATGCCGGTACACCAAATTCATTTTCTGTTTTTGCATTATTTTCTCAAGTTAATGATCCGCTAACATTTGAAGAAGCTGTAGAAGATAAAGTCTGGGCACAAGCTTTGGATGAAGAAATTGAATGCATTGAGAAAAATCAAACATGGGAATTAGTCGATGTTCCTATCGACAAGGATGTGATAAGCGTCAAATGTATTTATAAGACCAAGCAAGATGTTGAAGGAAATGTACAGAAGAACAAGGCGAGATTGGTAGCAAGAGGATTCTCACAACATCTTGGCATAGACTTCAATGAAACATTCACACTTGTAGCGTGAATGGACACTGTCAGAATTGTTCTAGCTATCGCAGCACAAAAGAAATGGCCCGTTTATCAAATGGATGTTAAGTCCGCATTTTTAAATGGTTATTTGGAGGAAGAAGTATACGTGGAGCAGCCACAAGGCTATGAAGTTCCAGGACAAGGACATAGAGTATACAGACTAAAAAATGCACTCTATGGTTTGAAGCAAGCTCCACGAGCTTGGTACAATCGCATTGACTCATATCTCATTCAGAATGGATTTCACAAAAGTGAATGTGAGCCAACGTTGTACACAAAAATCAACAAGCAAGTTAATAAGCTAATCGTCTCCGAATTCAGAACAGTCATGGAGAGTGAATTTGAAATGACTAATTTGGGGCATATGAAGTATTTTCTGGGCATTGAAGTTCAGCAGACTGAAAATGATATATTCATATCACAGTCGAAATATGCAAGTGATGTCTTGAATAGATTCAAGATGTTAAATTGCAAGACAACACCAACACCAGTGATAACAGGCTTGAAATTAAGCAAGGATGATGACGGATCCAATGTAGATCCTACGCTGTTTAAAAGACTTGTTGGAAGTCTTATGTACTTTACAGCAATAAGGCCGTACATCATATATGGAATCAGTTTAATCTCAAGATTTATGGAGACACCAAAATAATCGCATTTGCAAGCAGGAAAAAGAATTATGAGGTATGTAAGTGGAACAAGAGACTTCGGTATTTTGTATTCAACTGCAGAAAATTTCAAACTCATTGGGTACAAAAACAACGATAATGGAGGCAACAAAGACGACAGAAAAAGCACATCTGGCAATACATTTCATGTAGGAATAGGTGTCGTATCATGGGCTTCAAAGAAGCAACCAATCGTAACTCTTTCTTCAGCAGAAGCAGAGCATGTCGCAGCTACAAGTGCTACATGTCAAGCCATTTGGATGCGGAGGATGTTAAGTGATCTATCGTAACAATAGCAAGAACCCATAGTCATTTACTACGACAACAATTCAGCTATCGCACTCTCAAAGAATCGTGTGTACCATAAGAGAACCAAGCACATCGACACAAGGTATCACTTCATCAGAGAATTAATAAACAACAAGAAAATCTGTTTAGAATTTTGCAGGTCTCAAGATCAGGTAGCAGATATATTGACAAAACCATTGGCAAGAGACACATTCCAATATCTACGAAGTAGTTTAGGAGTGACAAGTTCTGCACAGTGAACTTTGTCATGCACAGAGCATGTTGCAGCTCTGAATCATTTTGTAAAATTTTGTCATCAACTCATAATTAGGTGCGAGTGTTGGAGAAATGTACTTACGAGTTGAATGCGCATCTAGTTCGCGTCGGCTCTGTCAATCACCCCGTCAAATGTTGTGTCAGTCTGTTGTATCGCATAGATGTCAGTCAGTCTGTCAGAAGGCATCATGCACACTTCCTAGTATTTAATCAGTCGCATTTGTATTCCGCAAGTTGAAATTCTTAGGTAGAAAGTTATTACAGTCTTTAATGAAGTTCAATAGTTTCCAGGTGAAGCAATACAAATTTTATGTATAAATATAAATCACTCTCATTAGATTAAGTATAGAGAGAAAAAAGAGGTAAAGAAGTGAAAGAAGAAGAAGAAGTTTATCATGAAATGTATGAAGAGCCCAAGCTCTGCGTAAAATGGTGAAAGATTGAAGTATTTACCATCTCTCTATATTGCGGCAATGTTACTTGTTTTACTTCGGTAATATATAAGTCAATAGCTATTTTGTGTTCATTCTCAAGAATGGTTGTCATTACATGTCTCACATCTTATTCTTATTCATCTATGTAAATGTTGTTTACATTTACTATTAGTAAAAGAAATCGAGAATCTCAAGTATTTCACGGCGGTAAAGTTTTAGTTTGACGGGGAGTAAAAAGTATTTTCATGAAGTCCACATAGTATTTCTTATCGCAAGGTTAAGCAATATCGTATATCACATAAGTTTGAGTTTTGCATAAAGTGCGAAATCAATTTACTGTGAATCAAATTTAGTGTGATTCATTTTTTTGGTGTGAAGTAAAATTCGGTGCGACATCAAGTGTTGTGAAGTAAAGTTTCATGAAGGCAATATTGGCAAAGTAATTGCTCGGAGAAGTGAAAGTCATTCGCAAAGTCAAAATTGGGGTTTCCGTTAAAATCCACAGCAAAAGAAAAGTTTGTGTACTGCACAGTTAATTTTTAAAATAACTGTTGCGGTGTTGCAGCATGCGCTCTTCCCTTCATATTGTTCTGCATGGGGGTTGTTATTATCATGCAGATAACTCAAATCCACATTCCGAGCATAACCAGTAGGAGCCTTCTTGTCGTATACCTGAGCGGTGTATGGATGGTAAACCAGATGGTAAGGCTTGTAAGGCCACATTTCTTTTTTTTTCCCGTTCGCCTCACTCTTTTCAGCATCTTGTTGGCATCAACGTACCCCATCACGGTGACTTTGACAGTCCCTGCCAAAGTGGGTTGTCTATCAACACATCATTAAATTAATTAATTAATTAAGTAGATAATATATCAGCTAAAGTGAAAACAGTTGTAGAGCATTATAGTTTCAGTTTTCATGCTCTCCTAGAGAAATGAGTAACCAAAATGTAAAAGCGGGAACATGGCAATGTGGTGCTTGCCAAATGCATCTCATGCAATCTTTGCAATCTTCAACGTAGCCATTGGATATGGCGATATCGTCTATAAAAAGGAAATTGATGCAGACTGGTGGATGGAATCAAAACATAATCGCATTGGGGGAAGCACGTATTGGAACATCGCATAGGGAAATTGGAACATTGTATAGGGAAAGCAACAATTGATTATTTACCGCAATTCAACTATGTTGGTTGTAAAAAGCGCAATATGTTTGTGAATTATGTGATTCCCTCATTTTTTATGCTAATGGTATAGGAGGTAGCATCTCCCTGTAACTGCTATGCATGATAAATCCTCTGGCTGGTATATTTCATCTTGAGGTACAACTAGTTGTCATCATGAAGTAGAGGTCTGCTCCTATCTACGAGTGTGGTCATAAATTGCGTCAGGCCTGTGCCTTGAATGGCCCAGACTTGAGTGATATATGGAACTAAGAAAAGATGCGGTATTTAGAACTTATTAATCCATTGCTTCAACCATCTAAAGTGTGTTTTTTTCATTCCTTCCAGCCACCTGCTGGGATTCATTGTCTCTAAGAAGGGTATCATATTTAACAACACAATGTACGAACTATTATTCTAAAATGACAATGTAGCATCAAATTCACTTTGAACATATTTTGTTTGACTATATCGATGAATTCATAAAGAGGCGAGAATAATATGGTTGGAGAATAATATGGTTAAGGAATATCGACTAGGATACTTCTTCAAAGGAATTTAGAATTACGAGTTTGAATTTGATAGAATTTTGGTATGTGCTTGCTAGAACGTATCCCTAAAATCAAAATTAGTTTTTATGAAATTACGTCGAATTTTTTCTAGTTGTTAAAAGTTCTATTTGTTGTCTCCCTAGAACTCCATAGGTTTCCCATCATGAAAATTTTGTTTTGAGTACATGCAAGCATTACCAAAAATGGGATGAACGCACAACATAAAACTTGTCAGATGTAAATGCGCACTTGTTCTCCCATTGCAGTGGCACTAAGTCTTTATTATTATTTAAATTATATTCTAACAACATTTTCATTGCAAGACACCCGTATATCACAAATGCCCCTGCTCGTTTTGGCCATAGACAAGCATTTGTAATGGTTTTTACTTAGGGAAAGCACATGCTGAGGATAAAGTTAGTGGCAACTGTTCGCGTGGGAAGAAATAGGTATTCTGTCACGAATATTGCACCAGTGGCTTATTATACGTTGTTTCTAGTGACCCAGTTCATCTCAGGCAACACAGCCTATATTCAAGTGACGAATTAGAACTAGGTAAAACATGTAAGAAACTCAACAATTTTAAAAATATAAACAGACTTGCTACAGAATAAATGACCATACAATGTAGTATAATTGGTATGGTTACAGTGGCGAAATTCAAAATAATGTGAAAACTACATGAAATACTTGTATCATGTATCATGCAAGATTGTTAAGTGCAAGCATAAAGCTGAGAGAATCCATGGTTGGTGCATATGTTGTGGCTACCTTTTCCCACCGAAGAGCTGTTTTTTCCATGTAAACTATTTCTAGTTTCACTGCAGGAAAGCAAGCAAAATAGCGAAACAGGCATCCAAGCAAATCTATAAGCATACCTAGCAGAGTCAGAATATATAGCAACAAAATTATACCTTGTCGTCGGTACATTAACAATAGTTTATCCAGAAGCCTTAACAGATGATCCAATTGCAAAGGTAAGCACACAACCTCATCTAGGCCAACCTTGTGGTGAAGATGTTTTTGTGAAATTTTCTGTGTTAAATATAAACTTCAATTTAAGTTTGTGTGGATAATTACAAGGCAAATGTGTCGAGTAAAGCAGAGGCGGTCGGCGATGGAGTAAAGCAGAGGAGGCCGAGGCGATGATATGGGCCATGGAGGTGTTGTAGGCGATGGCACTCAATGGAAATTATTGACAGTACAACCACATCAGCATTCAATGAGAGCGATGCAGGAGCTTAGGCAGTGCATGAGCCAGCAAAGTAGTGCAGGGATAACGAGGTGCATGGATAACAATGTTCAATTCACAATTCAATGTTGGGCAGGGATAACAATAATCAATGCTCAATTGAATGTTGGGCTCGCACATCCACCATTCCGCCAACAGTTTGGCAATAACACCCTCAACATATTAGCCAATAGCGTGGAAGTTGAGATTTTCCAAACTTAGGATAATAGAACTACATAAAATCATGCAGGTAAAAAGTTTGTTTAAAATGCAAAAAAAAATGGGCAACTAATACAAGAGTCGACTTAACTAATAGTTAGTCAACGCATATCGATCACAATGATACACTGCCGCTCAGTAGGTATAATAAAGGTCTTACCATTTACAGATATATAATCACTTTTACCTTTACATGTTTACCCTTTATCATTATGTTGGGACATTATTATTAATTACACAAGACCTTAATATAATATTTAATAGGTTACTCTCATTTTTAACTACAATAAGATTATTGTAATTATTTATAGTTATATCGTTTCCAATTCCTTATTAAGTCATGTTACAAAGAAAAAAATGACTTAATTATTAACTAATATATATAATTAATGATAAGCATTTCTCATTTCCTTTTTTGGAAGGAAGTGTATACTAAGTCATACTACAAAGAAAAAAATAACTTAATTATTAATTATTAATATATATATATACACAAAATGATAAGCATTTCTCACCTCCATTTTTTTAAGGAAGTGTAATATAACTCTTTATAGTAATAAAGGTTTAGCTTCTCTTTGTCAAGAGCCCTTATATATTTCGTGGGCATTCGTAAGGAGGACTACTCATAGTGATAATAAATGTAATAATCATTTAGTCTTGTTTAATATTATTAAGAATGCCTAGTTTTACCCCACTAGATAGGTCATGAATATAATACTCAAACAAAGATATCAATATTCTCCATAAAAATTAATTAGTCTTATGAACTAGAATTTAATAAAGATTATCCTAATTTTAAAATTTAGGTTTTAAAGGTTCGTTACTACCTTTATTTTTGATGTCCAAGACTAACCATTAGTACTACTTATAAGCTTAAGTGTTCAACTAGTGAACCTCACACCTCACATTTCATCAAGTGCGCGTGGCATTAAGATGAATCATTTCTTCAAAATCATGGCATCTCATCCATTAAACCTTCTGCTAGTGGACTTGTGCCACCATAGTTTGTTTCATCAATCCTTCATAGTCCTAAGTCTACAATTCACAATGCAAAACAACTTAGGAATACTTACATAGTTTGTTGACGAGCCTTGACTTGAGCTCCTCATCATACTACATTTTAACTTTGTCATATGCTACAAGAAAGTTGGGTTAAAGTGGATGTTACATTCCACCTCTCCTTAAAAATAACAACGTCGTGATGTTATGGTATTCAAAAGTTTGTCGTAATCTTTTAATTGTATTTTCAACTATCTCATTTTTACTTTTCAAATCATCTATATATTTAACATATTTCCTTTGGATGTCTTCAATACACTTTTTTTTTACATTTAAACAATATTAAGCCTTTCTAAAAAAATTAGCATAAAACATATGCATGTCATGACCTTTTCAAAATCAAGAAAAACTTTATAAGTAATTCATTATTTTGCAACATATCATTGTTTCCCTTTGTGGAAACTCTTTTACAATTTCATTCCCACTCATAATGATACACCTGCACATATGTCATTTATTCAGAACATATTCAAATCATCATTTAGGATAAAACTATCGAGCCATTTTATTTTAAGGAACATAACTTTGCCATTTATGTCCTCTGCACCCATACCATTCGTATGGTTGTACTCCTTACTATGTAATTCTAGTCATTTTCACTTTTGTTTTTCTCATAAAGCATAAATATTCATTCTAACACATCATAAATATAATGTAAGCATAATATGGGAATAACATAAACATAACATGAACTTAACCAAAATTTGAAAACACATATTTATAATAATGCTCTTATATACATAATTCAATCCGTGACAATAAGACGCGCCGATGGTCATTAACAAATACCATTACAGGGATTGTTGTCTTATACTGTGGTGCAATCCAACATCCCTTTACATGCTTTTTTGAGTTCTTTTGGGCCTCCACACGACTCGTGACTGCAACATGCCCCATCCAACACGAGGACGATACCCTTTCACTTTACTATATAATTTCAGGTGTATCTCCTACCGGTGTTATTCAGGATGTGCGTACAACTTGGCCGTCGCCACAGTTGTTCATTAAACAAGATGCCGAGAAAATACATGATTGGTCTTATTAGGCCAATTCCAAACAAGGCATTCAATTTTTTACTCACACGTATTTCACCTTAAGTTCTTTTGTTACACATAGCCCTGATTATGTTAGTAGGTGAGAGCATTGATTTCATTTCTTTCTTTTTAAAGGTTACGTTTTCAATTTGGAAACCAATACTCCCATGCCCTAGAGTCTTTTCAACTTATCGTCATTTCATGTTTAAAGTCCTACAATAATTTCATTCTTACTTCAGAGCTGCTATAATGCATTCCTACAATTACTCCAAATCAATGTCACTTCATGTGACATATATAAAACATGGAATATTATGGACATCATATCTTAAATGTAATTGATTTTATAGAGTCCTCCAACTCAACATCGAATCACAATAATGGGCCTTGAATTTAATTTAAATGTTGTTGATCCTACTAGCTCAACATTGAATCATATATTTTCTAAGCCTACCAAGACTTGATTAGCAATAAACATCATTCATGCTAAACATATGTAAGCATAACTATGCCATATGTGTACACTTGACATTCCTCGAATGTTACAATTCAAGTGTTTCACTATAAAGTTAAGTCTACCAAGTTGTTCATAAATACTTTGCAAAAACCATTCAAGCAATTATTTATCAATTGGTAAACTTCCAATAGCTTTCTCTTATTACTTCTATCATTCAAAAACAGACATTGATTAACAATTAATAGTAAAATTTACCATTGATTCACAATTAAGAGTGAAATTTACCTTGTGTAATTTCTTTTCATCATCTTCAATTAACCTCGTAAGGCTTCTTGCACTCATGTGCACATACATGCTTCACTCACAATTTCTTGCCAAAAGTTATTTACATTACAATATCCTTTATCACCACAAAGCAAGACATAAATATAACAAGAAGTTTCTATTTTGAATACATATAAACTCTTGTTGTAACAAAAGGATTTTATGCAAAATCTCATTGCATCACTTCATTGCATCACTTGTTCAAAAAAACAGTCATAGATTGAAACATAATCCATGGACCACCTAATCCATCATGTTGCAACAATATTTAAACTATGCACACCAAACATTTTTATATTCACATAAAGTATCATGCAAAATAGTGCAATGCAATTTCTATTAGTTGCAAAACTTTAGCCAACTAACTTTTAACCCCATGAAAATTTATGCATTTCATATCAATCAAAATATTGAGTTTTACTTATCCTTATCTATCATGCTTTTCATACCATATGATGGATCATAACCATTCATGTACATCTTGGAATTTTAGATGATGGTTTTAACTACTTATTTAAGAATAAGTATGATATAATATTTTTGAAATTTACATTTATTTTTCCCAAAGGCACAATTTTTTTTCCTTCTTCTAAAGCGCACGGACAAACAATATGCATAAATCATCCCCAATGTTTCAGTAAAATTTTGTAATAGCATCGTTGATAAAACATAGATTACCTCATTTTACTGCTTTCAATTATGTTCACCTTATCCTGTCAAGGCTTCTGATAGTCCTTTGCACCTGCAAACTACACTTCTAGCCTCTTGCAAAGGGTTACTCATATGATATTTACTTCAGCCAATTGTTTGAAATGAGAAGCAAAAGCAAATTTTCCACATTTATTGCATTTAAACAATAATGTTAAACTCAATGCATATTCTTCCTACATTAAATATTTTAATTACATAATTTTCATGCCATCAGTGAAATCAATATGCATATTTACTCACATGCATCAAGCACTTATTTTTGAATAAAATTTTAGTGAGTTAAGACATTAATTATCCAATGCTGGGCTTTACCACAAAAGCACATACTTTGCTCTATTATAAAATAATATATTTAGTAGTACCATCATGGCTACTATATCATATTACCCATTTAGACATTATTCACATGATATATTTAATAACATAATTTTCACAAATGAACATAACATTCATTTAACTTGTTCAACAGGACTATAATGTAGCAGTCCAAATTCACTTAATTTTTTTTTACGGTAAGTATCGTTTCTCAACAAATTCTATCATGGCAAAATCAAACAAGGTAACCAAAAATTGATGAAGCTGGAACGTGGTTTCGATAATCAAGTTATCAAAACACAATCCAAATTAACATACATCATCTATGCAATCATTTGTGTTAGCATAGTTTATAAGCTTAGGGTTAATGAAACAATAACCAACTCCCTCCTATGCAAATTCTAGGAACTAAAATGAAATGAAAATACATTACATTAACATAATTCAAAACTTACCTTGGCTTTCATGCATTTCCATTACGCACATACTGAAAACATTATGCATACATTATGCAACAATATGCAAACATTATGCAAACAAATATGCAAACCTTATGCAAACATTGCCTTGGCTATAACGTTGATCTCCAACGCTGGTCGCATGGGTCTCATGCCACCAAGCTGTAACCTCACTAAATTTGGCAATTACCCAAACGTACTGCATCAAGCCGTCGATGGACGCATGAGTAAGTGGCTAGGGTTCGCATGCACAACGAGAATCAGCCGGGAGTTAAATGTTGCCCCAAAACCGGGCTCAGTGGTATTCCACGGGTACCAACGGTAATAGCAGCACCGAAATGCGGTCGGAAACAACCTAATGCTTTTCTGTTGCTTTGACGCCCTAGCTAACGCTCAGCCAGGGCGAAAGGCAGAGTGGATTGAATTCTGCCTGAAAGTTTCAGGATATTGACAGCTCGAAACGGGATGCTTGCCCAGAGCTTCACGCTGGAATGCGTGGCTCTTCCAACACCATGCGGTGCCTGGCTGGGTGGGTGTGGAAATCTCGCAGCTGCGACGAGTTAAAACCCAGCGCCACTCTGTTTAAATACTCATTTTCTTTTCTATACAAGTTTTATATATGCTCACAACCGTGATACTAATCCTATTCTACGTTTGTGCAGGTTAAAGGCTTGGTCGCAGCCTCTTGAAACGAATGACGACCACGCTCCTCTTTGGCACAATCTCAGAGCTCGGTTATGCCACCACCCACAAACATGATTCCACAAGGAAGGTATGCCACCGTCAAAATCGAGTTTAGTTCGTCATTGCCCTCCCCGCCGAGGTGGAAAGAAGAGCTACGGTTAACTTATCCATGTGTTTTTTTTAACCTCCCGTTTTCTTCTTTTTAATTTGACGTGGTTAAACCCTAAAATCGAACCAACCTCCATGGCCGTGGTTTTTTGTCTTCCCAACCCAACTAAGATATAAAAACACTGATCCACAATGCGATCGAACTGATGCAAGTCTTCGACCGTGCATCTGAATGTAACTTAATCCGTGTTTCGGTTTCGGTGATCAACTCTGATTGTTTTCAGTTTATACAAAGAACAAATATTCTCTCGGTAATTGTATTTGGGTTTCGGTTTTCAAGGAGGAATTTTTTAAGTTGAAGCAATAAAACAAACCCTTTCTGGTTAAATGATTTCCAGTTCTATTTTGCTTTACGAATGTCCATGTATAAAATGCATCATTTGTGCCTGTATAATGTTTCTGTTTAAATGTATAAATGTATAGTGTTTCTGTTTGCACATTTCTGGGTATAATTTCAAGACCCTTTGAGCACGTAAATTTCCATCCTGTTTCATTTGTAATTAATGGAATATATATATATATATATATATTACAACTCTGGTTTTATATAATTTTGCATGCTGTGCTATATATGTGCAAACAGATAGGAAATCCCTATTTTTCTTAATGCAATTAAACAGAAGAGATAAACTCAATGCATCTCCAATTTGTTCTGTAAAAGATAAGGCATAGAAAATATCACTAATAGCATTCTTGTTGAATTAATGCATTTATTTTCTATTTACAGTTTCTATGGATAAAATAAAACAACTCCACAGCATACTTGTTATTTTCAATTGCACACATACTCTATTTTGATAATGCATGTAGTAAACAGTGCAATCTAGATCAAGAATCACTCCATAGGATTCTTGGTCAAAACACAATAAGTTTTCTGTTTAATAAATTAATACTAGCATTTGCTCAATATTCAAAATTCACCAGCAAAGGATATAACCATTGCAATGGTAAATAAAATCATTCTCTAAATAATGATCTATAAATAAATCATTCAATCGTAATGAAATAGTACTTATCTTAAATCTCTCATGACTAATAGGACATAAGCACTTGAACTGCCCAACCATAGACCAGCAAGTCTCTCCTTGTTGGAATAGGTATTGGGATGATCCAAGGTTGTCATTTTCGTTGACGTTTCGAATCCCAAGTTGGATTCATCATCAGTAGAGAATATGTTGTAAAAAGGTTGCTCACGTGTGTATAAGTAGTTAGGGATGCCCGATCATATCCCCTTCTCCCTTCATCTTTTCGTCTTCTAAATCTTCATCTTTTCATCTTTAACAACTATGTTCTAAAAATTCTTCTTTTCATCTTCAACACCGAAGCTCTAAAAATTCTTTCAAAAATTATTCATTCATAAATGTAAACATTTCAGGCCTCAGACCCTAATTCTAGAAAGATTAACCTTAATTAATTAGAAGAACAACTTAATTGAATAATAATAATCATTAATTAAAAGATAAACTTAATTGAAAGATAATCAAACAAAATTAATAATAATAATCATTAAAATAATGATTATTCAAAGACCTTTACTAATGAAATAATAAAATTATATAATAATAAAGGTCTAAAATAAAAATAAAAAGGGGTCTCATTGATAGTTAATTAATAATTGATTATTAATAAAAGGTAAGATATGACAAGTGTAAATAATCATCAAATTATCCTTAATAATTAAAAGATTAACAAATTTAAAAGAAATCCAAGGATAATTAAACGACCTTTACAATAGGAAAAATAAAACTATATAGTATTAATTATTTCTCTAAAGGTCTCAAAATCAATAGGTCTCATTAATAATCAATTATTAATAATAATTAATTATTAATGGTCTTTATGTAAACAATGAATAATTAATGAAAAATTAATGATAGTCCTTATATCAATAAGAAAACCCATAGATGAAATGGAAAAGACGAGTCGGAGGCTAGTGATACTGACCAAAGAATGTGATCGTTACAGAAACATACCTCGTTTTATCCATTACCTTCCTTGTTGATCAGAGGTAGCCATCTCTCGCTTATTTCAAGTCCCCCGTCTCTATTTAGGTTGTTCGGGTGCATTATGATTTCCAAGGCCTCTCTCACCCTTCGTTTGTAGTAATGGTCCTCCACCACGAGCAACTCCGTGTTTTCTAGGCATACCTGGTGTTTTGTTTTGAGGGAATGCTCTGTGAGTGCGGAGGTGTTCGCCCTCTCTCTTCTTATGTCCGCTACATGCTCTTTCAATCTAGTTTGAAAAGATCGACCTGTCTCTCCTATATAGATCCTTCCACATGAACAGTTTACCTTATACACCCCCTTATACTGGTGCCAATCAACCTTGTCTTTCACCGAACTCATTTTCTGTCTAATGGTTTCCATAGGCTTGAAGGAAGTCCAAACTTCTTTTTTCTTCAAAACCCTTGCAATTTTGTCGGTTACTCCTTGGATGTAAGGGAGGAAGGCCTTGCGAGTCTTCCTCTCCTTTGTGTGTTGAGTCCAGTTCTCTGCTTTTTTCATTGGCTTATGGATGTCCTTGTTCACTCGCAGAGCATTCCCTCAAAACAAAACACCAGGTCTACCTAGAAAACACGGAGTTGCTCATGGTGGAGGACCATTACTACAAACGAAGGGTGAGAGAGGCCTTGGAAATCATAAAGCATCCGAACAACCTAAATAGAGACGGGGGACTTGAAATAAGCGAGAGATGGCTACCTCTGATCAACAAGGAAGGTAATGGATAAAATGAGGTATGTTTCTATAACTATCACATTCTTTGGTGAGTATCACTAGCCTCCGACTCGTCTTTTCCATTTCATCTATGGGTTTTCTTATTGGTATCAGGACTATCATTAATTTTTCATTAATTATTCATTGTTTATATAAGGACCATTAATAATTGATTATTAATGAGATCTATTGATTTTGAGACCTTTAGAGAAATAATTAATACTATATAGTTTTATTTTTCCTATTGTAAAGGTCGTTTAATTATCCTTGGATTTCTTTTAAATTTGTTAATCTTTTAATTATTAAGGATAATTTGATAATTATTTACACTTGTCATATCTTACATTTTATTAATAATCAATTATTAATTAACTATCAATGAGACCCCTTTTTATTTTTATTTTAGACCTTTATTATTATATAATTTTATTATTTCATTAGTAAAGGTCTTTGAATAATCATTATTTTAATGATTATTATTATTATTTTTGTTTGATTATCTTTCAATTAAGTTGATATTTTAATTAATGATTATTATTATTCAATTAAGTTGTTCTAATTAATTAAGGTTAATCTTTCTAGAATTATGGTCTAAGGCGTGAAATGTTTACATTTATGAATGAATAAGTTTTGAAATAATTTTTAGAACTTCGGTGTTGAAGATGAAAAGAAGAATTTTTAGAACATCATTGTTGAAGATGAAAAGATGAAGATTTAGAAGACGAAAAGATGAAAAGATGAAGGGAGAAGGGGATATGATCGAGCATCCCTAACTACTTATACGCAGGTGAGCAACCTTTTTACAACATATTCTGTCCTGATGATGAATCCAACTTGGGATTTGAAACGTCGACAACGAAAATGACAACCGTGGATCATCCGAATACCTATTCCAACACTGCAAACCACGAAAACCTAAAATCCTTAAGTCTATCCTTGCTCTCACCATCACAACGAGCTGAGTACACAGTTCCATTAGGTCTGGAGTATCTTCTTAAACTTTTTATGCCATTTTTTCCAATTGAGTCGTTAATTCTTATTACAGAACACAACCCTACAGTCACTCACTATTCCTGAGTTTCTCCGAGTGTTCCATGGACTTTTAAGCCTGAATCCTGGAATCAACCTCTCACAGCCTTATAGGGTATTGCACTGCTCCTGCAAAGAAATTGGTAGTGCTCCACACTATAGTTGTTCCATTTCTGGTTCAAGCCTGTGCTCCACACTTAACCTCTCTCTCTCTCTCTCTCTCTCATTCAAAATGTTATATATAAGAGTAATCCTCCCCTTCTTTCTTTCTTGTTTTTAGTTTCTTTTGTGTTTTTCTCTTCTTTTTATTTCTTTAATTCATTTATTTCCCAAAACTCTTCTTTAGGTTTTTTACATGTGTCTCCATAATTTCTTAAAATTTATTTTATTTTGTAATTTTACTAGAGACCCATAGCAACTATAACTCCCATCTCTTTAATGTGTTGGTTCCATAGTCATTAGGAATTTAATCCTCTTAGATTTCTAATGTCAAATAAATATAATAAAATAATACTTAGCAAAAATAAAAAAGGGTTACAAGTCCAAAATTGGGGTATTACATATAACAAGTCATAATTAAACTTCCACCACCAAAGTAGAAGTTGATACTCTAATTCTACCATATAAAAAGAATTTATCTAATCAATTTTCTCACTAGCCTTATCAATTTTTAAATTCATAACTAACATAGTTATACATAAACTTTAATAATATTCTTAGAGCACTTAGGTGATGGAAGCTACCACTTGAAAATCATTTAAACTTGCTTTATACTTATGCATCTAGAATATCATGTGCATATGTTTACTATCACATGCCCATGTGCACCATAGTCACATGCTATTATGTCATAATTCATGTATTTCTACTTGCATGCTTTCTTAGTATTACAAGGTTATAGCTCATTCAAGCATGGAAATGTTACAAGCATATATATGTGTGACTCATGTCTAGGTGCTTTATATTTGCATCTCACTAATTTAGTAAATGCCTTTAATTTCAAAATGCATATTTCTCTTAATATTTCAAAATTATGGCACATGCATGCATCTTTAGATAATAACATTATAAAACCAATAATGCATAACTATCGTGTTGTAGTCTTAACTCATTAGTTTACCACATTCTTTAGTGATATTTAAGGAGTTGGGTACAATGCATAACTAGCATCATTAGATTAGTTTTGACTAATTCAAGTTTGTATATCATAAACCTCATAGTCACACTTCTTTTAGTTAAGTACTTGACAATTTTCACACAAGTATGTTTTCAAAATCAAATATACACATATTTATGATCATGCATGTCAAACTTATACAAATGGATTTACATGTTTCTTCTATTGATCATATCATTAATTTTATGATATGTGTTTGAATATCATGTGCAAAACTATCTAACCCTGAGTTCCTTTGTTCCTATTTTAAGCATATGACTATTCCTATCCCATCCTTTAATTGGAGAACATACTTAAATACAAGAGTAACATGCAATCTAACTTATATCCAGAAAATAAACCTTCTACTTCTTTGGAAGAGGATCATACACCTATTATTATTAAATTAAAGAGTCATCTTAATATTATAATTTCTAAGACACTGTAATTGTCATATTCAATTATCATAGGTAACACAAATGAAGCTACCTCTAACATATAATGAAATATTTTAAATATTTGTTTAACACTTTTGCATACAATTTCATTAATAAAGAAACCTTGATTAAATCATGGATATAAATTCATGTAAATCGAAGAATTTTTAATATAACCATGATTTTTACACTACATCTTCTTAATACAAATAACTTCTACTATCATTTAATATGACTCCTTCGTTAATACATTGTGGAGCCATTCTACTCATTGTCCCTCAACAAGCTCTCCTTTATGGAAAGTAGTTAATTATGCATTTATTATTTATTCAATTAAATCATATATAATAACAAGAATGTTGATTTACTAATTTCTGTCACTTGTTTAATACATAATGGTTGCTCCTTTATTAAACTTAATGTTAGGGGCATAGCCAAAATAACTCCTTCACGTAGGACAATAACTCCATCCAACTATATCTATGCATTCGAATATAGCTCATAACCATGAACTCAATTGGAATGTTATCATTCGGACTACCATTATGAGTTCAATTTATCTTCATGTATTCAAACAGAAATCCTCTAACATTTATATGGGTGGCTTTAATTATATTTACCAAAAAGTTTATATGTGTCAAGTACCCTACAAACATAATTTAGTAATCTTATTTTTATGTTTATGCAATGGCTGGGATATCACACTTACTCGCATGAACTCGAATTGTAATGTTACCATTCGGACTACGATTATTATTTAGATAGGAATAGGAGTCGTTTTCATGGTTATGGCCTAGTGCAACCAAATAAATACTCATACTAAACTAAAGTAATAATGACAGTCTTTTACGGAGTAGTCTAAAACATGAACAGCAAGCGCAACGAGGATGCAACTGCAGAAAATAACCAGTTGAGTAGTGGTGCTCATAAGGATAAAGAAGATACCTTGGTGGATCAAAAATCGAAGACAGTGATAATCGGAAGATATTTACTGACTTGCAACAAGCTGATTTTAGTAGGATTTATGGCATGTCTGAATCAGATTTGGCTGCAATTGTAGCTAATTCTTCAGTCGCAGCTCTAGTGGTTGCCTAGGAGGCGGCAAAGCAAACAACTGCAAAAGATTTGCAGTCGTAAATTCTTCTCCTTTCTGAGTGGTTTGTATGTGAATTTTCTATACTTTAGGTTACTTTTTTTATTAATCTCTACCTTTGTGTATAGAATCTAGAAGTATGTAGTTTTCAGTGTATGGCGTTTTTAGGCCTGTATTTTCCAAATACTGTTTTGTCGTGACATTTCTACTACATTTCCAGGGCTCTGAGTCACTAGCTTCATGGCAAGCAAATTTGTTTTCAGAACCTACAAAATTTGAGGAAATCATGGCAACGTATTTTTAATTTGGCAGCCATTATGGAGCTTTTGGTGAAATACGAGGATTGTTGAATTAGCAGCGATGGGAAAGATTAAGTAATGAATCATATGATTTGCGACCAAAGTAGTTTATTATTCTGCTGGAGCTCGTCGGGTCCTTGTTTCCGGTGAAGGGGAGACGGGAAAAATTGACGAGGAGGGACATCGACGGGAATGGCTATTTGGCCGGACATTGGCGACGGCTACCATCTTCCGGGCCAAATCGTCTATGTTTTAGACTACTCCGTCTTTTACTGTTTTGAAGAAGGTAGAATTAAATACTTTCTGTTGTAGGTGTAAACAAAGTTCAAGGACTAAAGAACTTCCATCAACCAATATCTAGATGTGTCATCAACATTCTTTGTAATCAAATTAGTGAAAGCTAAAAGAAGCAATATCATAAAAATATCCACAGCTAAATCAAATATAACAAGAGTCATGTTTGGAATAAAAAACTAACTATGTTTTTTTGTTTTTTGTGTAGTGAGACAAACTCAATAAAAGAGTAATCTTCTCAGAATCTGAAACACAATTAACATTCTAGTAAAGAATAACTTATGCTATTTAAAAAAATAAATTAATTTATCCAACCAACCATTCTATCTTTTCCTGGCCACAAGTCCACTCGAAGTAAGGTTATTTCATGGGCACAAGTCCACTAGAAGTAAGGTTATTTCTAGAGCTCTGCTCTCTTATGCCATTTTAGCCTGACTATCAAACACTCGCTTGGGAATATATACACATAATATACTTATCAAATTCAAACTCACGAATTTATTTTGCCGTCGGTGTAAAGGGTTTCACCCTCTTCTTTGTTGCTCTTATGTATTCAGAATATAATTTCACAGCAGGGTTAAGCTTCCTCATCATTAGGCATTTAAATAACTGTAAATAATTATTGTTGTCTAAGTGCACAACATGCTTCATACCTTCTCTCGGGTTGTGCAAATAAAATAGTGTATACATAAGAGATGATGTCCGCGCCCCCAACAGGCCTTTCGCCTTCATCTCAGGTTATAAAACATATTTAAACAAAATGTCATTGAGGGATCCGCTCTCTATCTTAGGTTATAAAATATATATTTAAACAAAGTCGCATCATTTTCATGGTTGCTTGACGCACACATAAATATATATTTTAAGATGTCTTCTAATAAACAAGTCTAGGGCTGCATCCTCGTGGACTTGCCTTGACCCACTTAATGTCTCCATTTACCATTTATTCCCAATGTTAAATCTCAAGAAGGGTATAGGAATATACTCGTTAGCTTTCTTTACGCTAAAATCAATGTAGCTATTAAAATAATCCATAATAGGATAGCAGCTACTTACTAGGGCTCCGAGCTCACTAAAGAGCTGGGCTCTTATTAATTAGCTAAGAAAAAGGATACCTTCGTATCCAAAGGGTCAACGTCCTCGACCTAGTTATGTACACACACGTCCCCACGGTTAGACAACACATTATAAAATATATATGAAAAAGATAAGCAGAGATATGAAGTAAAATAGAAAGGTAATATAATAATGAGCTGTTAAGCTATCTAGCATATGCATAAAAATTTACATATATAGTACAACACCATAACTGTCATGTAATGGTATAACAGTTAGGTTAAACTAACTAATAATTTGATTAATCTTTAACATCCCCTTAATCATAAGTTAGTTAGCCCCTGAAAAACTGACGTGACAATCAACAATGTGTCAAGCCAATTCAGAGAGTAATAGCTGAAAATCTCTCTCACTTAAAAACTAGCAGAACCTCAATTTTCTGCTAAATGAATAGTTTTAGGATGACCACAAACCAACATGGCTCTGACTGTGGCTCTGACATGATTCTGGCTCTGGCTCTGGCTACTGCTTTGACTTTGGCTAGGAGGCTCTCGCTCAAGGCTCTGGCTACTGACACAAGTTCTAGCTCTGGCTCATGTTCTCGTTTCTTTCTCTACGAAACTTGAAGTCTCACAATCATCATTGTGTCAATCTGCAAACCATCAAACTTTGAAACTTGAAGTCTGACAATCATCATTGTGTTCCCCCATGTCCTCTGAAAGAGGAGAAGTTCTATGAAAATGTAAACAAGCAGAACTTCATGTTTTCTACTTAATTGGTGGTTTTAGGATGACCACTAACCAAGAGATGGTTTTACGGTTACCACTAACCATGCCAACAACAATGAGGTGGTTTTAGGATTACCACTAACCATGTCAATCAATTTGCAACAAGCAGAACCCTCATTTTTCTGCTTAACTGGTTGTTTTAGGATGACCACTAACCATGTCAATCAATGAGGTGGTTTTAGGATTACCACTAACCATGTCAAACAATTTGTATGTTCAGGAACAAGCCTTATTACTTGTTTCCTATTTGATGATTTGTTCACAAGCTTTAAAATAAACTTGGAACATGACTTTGGCATTGATATACCCCGTGTCATTGACAAGTTATCAATTACATTAACTTCATTTGACCGTTGAAATCTCTAAACATAAACAAGTTTAGAGTAGTTGGTCCTTCATTCACAATCTTTTGAAAATTCTGAACATAAAATGTGTACTTTTCTTTTGTTGTAGGTCTTCTTTCACCCAATTATAATAATCCAACTCAATAATAGAAAATTTAAAATCAATAACGTGTTTATAGGTTCAACCAATAATATATCCAATTACAATCATACATCAACTCAACATGATAAAGATACTTACTATCGTAAGTAAGTACCAAAAAGCTTGCAAAAACACAGAATGCAAGTATTTTTTTTTTTTTTAATGAACTATTTGAGAAGTGTTGAACTGTTCTTTTAAATCTGGAAGCAATGGTCGTAATCTTCAATCTGAGCTTATAGAAAGCTGTGACTCCTTTAACTCGACAGATTCAACTAGTAACACAGAACCGCGGATCTAGTGGTCTCTTCAAGGTCGAGCTAGCTTGGTGTTCTCCAATTCACCCTTTCCTTTGCTGGATTTAACCTCCTGAGCTTCTCTTCGTTGCCATCAATGGACCTTCAGAGTTTTGACCCGATCTTTTGTGGAGATCTAGGAACAATTCTTCTCTTCAACAAATACGTAATCCTTATACCGAATTTCTCTTCACATATACGGATCTTGGTGGCTTCAAACTAAACTAATCAACAGCCGTTTCCTTACCTTGCCGAACTAATGAACAACGGTTTCCTTATCTTGCGGATTCTTTATTGACATTCTTTTGCTCAAATCGAATTGCATGATCCTGTGGCTTCTGTTGAGGTTTCTCTACATGCAATTCCAGAAGCTCGATCATCAGTCATCCAGTCTTAATTTTCTTCACAATTGTTCGCGTTTTCAATGCACATTTCAAAATCCTCACCAGGCTGTTCCCACTCTGTTCGGATCCTCCAAGGCTGGAACTTGAGTCATTTTCCTCAACGGCGGTCTCCTTCACTCGGTGAGTCATTTTAACACATAATTGATTACTGCGGTTGCTACAAATGGCGGACTGATCCAAACTTCAAGTTTGCTCGCAGCATTGGCTCCTTCAATAAACTGCAGTGGCTTATTCACACCAAAATCTTCTTACAAATGGATTTGGAGGTCTGTCAATTTTTTTAACTGTGGCACTTCATGCTCTTCATTTTCAAAAATCTACTCCAAACATGAAAACAGACAGCCTACAAATTCTTTTTCTACAAATTCTTCTTTTAAATTACTCAATTCTATTTTCTCCACTATAAATGCTTCGGAATATCTTGTCTCGATAACCTACCGCTACCATGATCTTGGCAACGGTCTTCTCCTTTCTTACCATCTTGGTAACATGCCATGCTCTTCTTCCTTTTTATATATGATAGAATATAAAACCCCTTTTTTTTAACCGAATATGAAAACCCTTTATATATTCCAAAGAATTTCAAATAGACTTTTTAAAATATCAAAACATGGAAATTATTCTTACTTAAAATGATGAGTCTATATTGTATTCCATTACTCAACATTTTGTTTAATATAAAAATAAATACCATCACTCGATTTTGCTTCTCATCTCGGGATTCTTTTCTCCTCTATTCAATCTTTCATCAATGGATTGGATTTTCTATAAAAATAAATACCATCACTCGATTTTGCTTCTCATCTCGGGATTCTTTTCTCCTCTATTCAATCTTTCATCAATGGATTGGATTTTCTTTTAGCGTGGATCTCTACATACAGCTTCACCACATACTCGTGAATCTTTGGGAGTCAATTTGGATTTCTTCCTCGTTAATTACAGCGTTAATTACAACGACATCAACATGGAGCATGTACAGCAGTAGCTTCAACAAAGTTCTATCTGCATGCAGCAAGAGACTTCTCCTCTCCTTTGGGCGAGAAAATTCAACAAGTATGACGAAGCTAGCCCCTGGCTGCACGTTTCTCTTCATGAGGATAGGGTTCCTCCTTCTACGCACTTCCTTTAGTAAAAAGATTGAATAGACACTCGAACGGTCAAGCAATGCCTCTCTCCTTAATTCATTATTCATTTGGCTATCTCAATTTCACAAGCGCCAAGACCTGAAATGCGCTCTGATACCACTGTTAGATAACACATTATAAAATATATATGAAAAAGATAAGCAGAGACATGAATACGAATAGGGTGAGAAGAGACAATATATTAATTAGTGGTTAAACTATCTAGCATATGCACAAAAATGTACATATATAGTACAACAACACCACATCATGTAAAGATATAACAGTTAGGTTAAGCTAATTAATAATAATTAATCTTTAACACTCACAATACATACAGGCAATAATGAATAATGTTTAGAAGGATAGACTCTTTTTAAGGCTGCACCCTTCAAGAATTAATTGTACACTCAATATTATTGCACTATTCACAATGGGAAGGTAGAGATAGTTTTACCCCCTTAAACATGTACCTCGTAAGTGAAGGATAGCTAAGGGTTAGAGACACTTCGTAAACTCCAAAAGTATAAGATCTCATATTCTTAGTGACAATACGAACTATAAACAAGGAAAAGGCCAAATGGCTAAGACAATACACCCTTCCTACCACTATGAAAGGGTAATATAAAAATAAAGCTATCCTACAAAGATTTACACTTTTTACATTTCTTTACCAGCATTTAAAATACATTTAAGCAAAAGAAACCATAGTATCATAATTCTAGTACGAATAAAGAAAAAAATAATCTAAAAATAGGTTGCTTATACATTAAAAAACATATCTTTTAAATTTTAGAAAATTTAAAAATATATTTAACCATTCAATATTTTTATGTAACGTTCATTTTTCTTTAAAAGTGATTTGAAACATTTTCCAAATTTAAAACATAAGCATAACTTTTACATTTACTTTTTTTATTTAGATGGTTAGGAGACCATTAAAGTTATCCTATAGGCAAAAGAAAAAATATTTATTAAAAATTAAAACATAAAGAAACTATTATCGTAGCAATGTGCAGATTTAGCTTGAAAAAAAAAAGTATACGTTTTGATTTTATAGAATTACAACATGATTCTTTTCTGGAATCTACAGCCTGCAATGTTTATGTAATCCACGGTCAAATCTCTTTTTCTTGAGTTATATAACTTTACGGTATGATACTCTTCTGGAATCTATGGTTTGCATTGTTATATAATTCACAGTCGAATTTCACACTCGGATCCCTTTCTTGAGCTATGTTACCGTAATAAAATTATGATTTTACGGCACAATTCCTTGCTAGAATCTACAATCTACATTGTTTAGACAATCCACAGTCAAATTCTTTTTCTTGATTTATATAGCTATGGTGAAATTATAACTTACAGTATGACCCATTTTTTGGAACCTTCGATCTGTATTGTCTTATAATTCCTAGCAGAAATTCTCTTTTTCTTGAGTTATACGATCTGTAGTGAATTTATAATTCACGGTATAATTTCTACTGTTATTGCGATCTGTACTTGCGTGGTTAAATAAATTGTTAAATTTATGTGTTGGATTATACTGGAAGGATAAAGGGAAGTAATCCCAACTTCTCATTCCAAATCTGATTGCCCATTTCACTTGTCTTCCCCTTTGGGTAGATCGAATATCTACAACCAGGCTTTAGCTTTGATTCCAATGGGGTTGAAGTAATTTCTACCTCTGTAACCACTACCTAAATGACGCGATCTCTGTCAGTTTAATTGATGAAGTTTTGTTTTGATCTTGGTATCTATAGTTGAGCGATCAATCTCTGATCGAAGTAGTTTATGTTTGATTTTCGTATCCTTATGCTGATTAATGGAACCCGGATTGATGTGTTTTTTTTTTTTTCCTGTATTTTATTTAAAAAGTATTATCTCTGCATCCGTCTGCTTAGTGACGCGATCATCAATCCATACGATCGTTGTTTCTTCAGTCAATCACCGTTTTGAGCGATATGATCCCATCCCCATGTGATCCTCGTATTATTCACATAAATGTATACTACCTGCATGGACGATGCGATCTCCAACTCTTTAGAGCTATAATCGTTGAATATATCTTATTGACAACGAATTGAAGTAGCTTCTCTGTTTCTCTTTATATTCAGATCCCAATCACGGATTGTTACCACAGCTTGTAAATTGATAGTTCATGCGCCAAAACTCTCCATTTGGATGAGGGTGTTCCTTGCTTTAGATTTAATTTTTCCAACTCAATGACCCAGTGCTGACCGACGGCTACCCCTCACCGGAGTTACCTATGCCATAATTTCTGAAGTAGATAACTACTAGCCAGCTCTTCAGTTTAGTCCCGGTTCGATTTTATCTAGTGAAACCAAATCCCGGTGAAATCGGTCACCGCTTCCCTCCTTGTCTGTCTGTCTACGACTTTAGTGGAAGTCTATACTCCGACAATTGGCGGGCTCTATTAATCTCATCCCTCGTCTTGTTTTATGTTTTTATTTATACAGAATCAAATAATTTTTTTTTGCCACATCACAACACCTTGACAGAGTAATACAATCAATGCATAATTAGACCGGTGCACACAAACAGGGATGCAATCTCAGTATCTAATATACAATCTTCTCATAGTGATATCGTTCCACATAACCCGACATTTGATGTGCATTATGTGATCTTTGCATCTACTTACACACACAATCTCTGGATCCGTGTTTCGATAAGATCTCTGCATTTATGACTAGATAGCAATCTGCTACATATTACAACAAACTTTAAATTATGATCAGCGATTTCAGTATTGGTTGATAAGATTCAGACGGTAGTAATCTCTGTATGATGAGAAGTAATTAAGGAAACTTGAGTGGGTTGTCGACTTTACCTTTCTGGAACGTCCAGTTGATATGCAAATTTTATGTATGTTATGTTGATTGAACTATTGGGTTGTTGAATAAAGTTACTGGATTGGAACTCGGTAGCTGGGAGAAGTTGTTGCTCATGGTGTCAATCCGACTGCTAAGTATTGTGAATCGTGATTGAAATGCACTAAGCAGGTTTCGGTAGGAAAATTTATATATTGCTTACTCACTAAGGATAGGTATTCTCTGTCGACCCCCTGTAGGATTTATTTCATACATGAACTCAATATAGATATGTTAATGTTTGAAAATCATATTTTTTGCCACGAATCTCTGCATTACTGGAATGCCACAAATTTCCTTTTCACTAAATGCATTAGGCATTAAGGGTCTTGTTTCTTAGAGTTCGTGTTGAATGCCTTAGGTTTTCCAAAAATCTTAGTCCTTGTGTGAATGCGATGTGCAGCATTGTTGCCTTCTACATTAGCTTTTGTTTGGATATTTTCCTGTGTGTTACTATCGCAGATCCCTCAAGATCTCGGTTGTCAATTGAAAACTTGGTTATGTTCTTATTTTAGTATGCTGAAAGATATGCTAAAATTACAAAGCCTCTGCATCAGATTCGATTGCTAATGTCTATCCTGCATTACTGGGAAATCGCGGATCTAGATACAGGATCTCGGTTATTAATATGAACCGTAGTTATAGTTCATTGCTTGTTGGATCAAAATGTGTCGAAGTTCCTGTTTGTATGATCATAGTGAAGATCTCTGCCTTTGATATCTCTGTGGGTATGAGCGTAACGTAGATATTTGTATTCAGGATATCTATTGTTAGATTGAAAACATGATTTCTTAATTATTATATACGTTGGTCTACACATCGTTGTTTCTTTTATTTGATTGCAATAGAGGTCTGGGGAGGGATGGCCAAGAGAGTCGATCTGAAGATAAAGATACTCTCTTTAGTACAGAGTTCAAAACATTCTGTAAGTTTTTTCGGTCTACGCCCATGAGGATAGAGTTTGAGACATCCTGTAGCTTTGCAATCTGTGGTTTGATGAAACAGTTTAACTCTGCAAAATCGGAAACTAAGCCGATTTGGATCGTGGGCCATTATATATTTAAAATCGTATTTAAAACCTTAGTATATATATATATATTTTTTTTCTTTTCTCTGTTTATGTCCCCGGATATGATGCCTTTGATTTTCGACAAAGTTTAATTATTTTAACGTTTATTGCTTCTTGCTGGTTAAGAAAACCTTTGACAGATTTTCGGATAGATGATCTATGTATATGATTATGATCCGAGTGAAGATATTCAAGTTCGATATGTCTGTGTATGCAATCTTAGACTCTAGCGTTTCCACTTAGGTATCATGATGTGTATGGATAGTCTAGTTAATAGAATGTCATAAACAGGAAGAAGTAATATATATATATATATATATATATATATATATATATATATATATATATATCTGTTAGTTGCATATAACACTCAAACTCATTCTTCTAGTTTGCCTAAAAATGCAGGTATTGGAAAGGTATATCACCTTTGTATCATATGATAGAGGTAATGCAAATGTTTATTTAAAAATTACATCTCTGTAGTTTATATTAATATGAGTGGAAATGTGGATGTTTTAAAACAGAGATAACACTAATTTAGGCTTATGACAGGATTAGTGTAAATACCAGGATTATAATTGTACAGATGCATAATAATATTGAGGTGGAACCTTGAACAAATCCCGACGCCATTATAGAATGTCTAAAAGATGCTCAAGAAGCATGGAGAAAGTGAAAATAGAAATAAGGAAACATTCGTGTTGTGTTTGCAAACCCTATTGAATTAATATATAAATGCAACCTTTTGTGGACATAGCCCTAGATTGGGTGAACCACGTTAAAAAATATCTCTATATGTTGTGTCTCTTTTGTTTATTCATCCTGATAATGTGTTTAATGTCCTTGGTATTACAATGGCTTTGTCATGTATGGAAAGATAAAGCATATGTATTAGTTAAAGGATAATTAGATGTTGTAATATGTTGATTGTGTGTTAGTCATGCAAATGTATTATCTGGATTAGATATACTTATGTTTTATATCTGGTAAAAACTTTATGAAGATATTTAAAAGTAAAGGCGGAGGAGCTATCCAATTTCAAATTCATATAAACACGTTAGATAAGTTAGTAGGACTCATACATTTACTTGAAGGAATTTATTATGTATGATTAGTGAAGTAATTGTTATTCATAGTAATGATCATGCATGCTCAATTTTTCTGATAGATAATTAATCATTATTATGTGTTTATATTACTATTAAACGTTTATTGTGTAAATTTTGAAAAATTTCCCCAAAATTGTAAATTTAGAAAATTTGGTTTGTGACAATCTTTTGGCGATGTTGTCGGGGACGAAAGTGAAGATTATCTTCCCTGGGAGAACGAAAACGATCAGATACAGCTCTTGATGGTGGATAGGAGAAAGACACTAGCTTGACTGCAATTTTCTACCTGGCGAATCCAACTTCATTACAAATGAAATTATTAGCGACTTCACTGGTTTGAAATGGATAAGATTCTTGCTCAGACGTATGAATTTTGTGATTTCTCAAAGATAGTTGGTTTCGCTAATCTAGTTCCTAGTAGAGATGAATGGGAAAATAGTCTTCCCATATTTTGAGGAGAATACTGGGAAGTACCAGCTAAACACTTGCTGGACTTCCATGATTTTTTTTCATCATCTTCAGATTGTGCATGAGGATGTTCAGATAAAGATTTCAAGTTATTCATTGGAGGGATCAACTTGAGATTGGTGCAAATCTCTTTCGGTTGCCAGTGTCAATTCTTGGAAAGGTTTTCATGCAGCTTTTCATTCATATTGCAAAGAGAAATTTTCAGTCGATTTCCTTTATCAAGAATGTTGTTATGAATTCGATTTGTTATACAAAGAATATGCCAACTAAGAAAGGAAATGGTCGATTAGAGATTGTATCGATAACTAGAGAAAGGAACAAAGACCGGAGATATTTAAAACTTTCCTACATAGCCATGATGAGTAGACAAGTAGATGGATATATATGTGGTGAATTTACTATATGATGAAAAATCGATAAATTTTGACTAACAAGATACCAAGATACTCAGATTGACGATACTTTAAGAGATTGTTGAGGGAGTGAAACAAACTTAAAAATTTGAAAATGAGATATCAATGTGATTGGTATGACGAGCTGACCTCAACGACAACTAGCCATCGAGATGAAACTCGATGGGGTTAAGAAAACACACATTGTACGAATTGATGAAACTAACGAAGTGGTCTTACGATGACATGAATGATGAAATGAGGTAAGGGTGTGACAATCTCATTAACCTCGAATGATGATACTGATAAAAGGACTAACATATAGATTTTAATATGTTCGACTAAATCGTTAAGTTCCAGCCCTAGGAATCCTATCGAATTGAGAACCGACATTTTGGGATTCGGAAGTGGTCTTATGGAATTTGGATTGGGACAATTTGAGGGTCTCTCCTGATTTGTTAAAACCGTGATTATATCTTATCGAATATTTTATGATGTTTACCTTCTCAGGAGGATAACCAAATAGATTTGAATCCTTGTTTGGATTTGTTATGTTTATAAATTATTGGGTGGCTTTTGATGCAATGGAGCTTGTTGAAAATTTGGACATCATGGACCTTCATGAATGAATAAGAGATATAGAAAATCTAGTTGGAACTGACAATTATGGAATGTATTATCGGATTGATATGATACGAAGTTACGATTAAGTTCCTGAGGGTGTATTGTAACCATACTAGATGATATTGGAGCTAATGACTTTAACCACTTGTGCTTATAGCCATGATTATTGGAGAAAACTAGAATACAATGACATGGGGATGAGGATATAAAAAAAAGATAACGCCTAGCGTCGAAAGTACAAGAACAAAAAAAAAAAAAAAAAAAATTAACTTCGAGACGAAGTTCTATTTAGGAGGGGGTGTATGTAATGCCCCTAGAATGACTGTGGACCTTAAGGGCACCTGTCGAGTGACCCGACTGAAAAACTTCGATATAATGGTCTCTTGAGCCTTGTTATGTCTTAACTGATTGAGGAAAACCTGAAGATGGGAATGACGACAATAATTGATAAATGAATTAAGGAATTAAATTATACATGTGGAGTGGGATAATTGATTGATTACATCTTGCTTAATGATTAGCCCTGTTTGATCAAGTCAAAGTGCAGTAGGACAGTTACAGTCCTAGCTCTACGATTTGGGAGGATGCAACTGAGATGTGTCATAACTTTCCATTTTTTTATTATTTATTTCTGAACTTCGGGACGAAGTTCTAAATAAGTAGGGGTGTATGTAGTGCCCCTAGACTACTGTAGACATTGAGGGCACCTACTGAGTCACCCGACTGTTTGAAACATTATAACCCTATGATTATTTTTTGAGTATATTTATGATTACGATTGATTGATATATGTGCATTTGGGTAGTTATTGTGAATGGACGATTTCATGTTGTTTAACGATTAACTTTGATATGAAAATTGTACACATGAATAATGCTTCACGACTAGCTGTATGGTGATTATGTAATTGGCGACGAAATGTATATTTGATAAGATGAATGAGCAGTTTCAATAAATCATAAATGTTTAACAATGCTAGAGTTAGAAACCAGATGATGATTGTTGAGAACAGTACTACGGATAATTTGTTGTGAGAAGTGTGTAGAAACAAGTGAGACGGTTCACCAACGGACACACAAAGGAACATGGAGGGTCGTAGAGTACGGGTAAATCACACACAGGGGAAGCGACGACGATGTCGACTTCCGACAAGAATACCACGCATGAGCAGATAAGCATTGATCCGCTTGCTCAAGAGGAATGCGTGAGGGCGTACGAGGTGGGCCACGACGGAGCTGGTCACGTACGAGTTGAGGGGCGCGCAGTGAGAACGGACTCACTCCTCAGCGCCATTAGTCCCTAGATAGCATGTAGACGGAGGATGGATGGTAACGATTCCTAAAATCCCTACAAGAGTTCCCGCAAGTCAAAACGGAAAGATGGTGGCAGAAGGGCCCAACGATGCGGTACCCTGTCGAGAACGGAAAGAATGGACGCAAGGACCCAACGAGGTGGTACCATGCCAAGGAATGGAAACCATGGATGATTGGACCCGACGGAGTGGTGCCATGTCAGGGGATAAAAAATTTAAGGAACCAGGAGCCCAACGACGCGGCACCGTGATCCTAGTGAGTTTCATTGTTAAATTAAACTGCATAAAAACTTAGGAGAATAACTCTAGATTATTACTTAGCAAATGCATAACAATAGCTTAGACATTTGCACATGAATAGTTATTTTGTTAAGCATTTAAAATAATAGAAATTATTATTTGGGAGCAAAATAGAGTAGACACCTAGTCAACTAAAAGCTAGGAGTTGATTAAAATATCTGGGGGACAAACTAGAGCAAACTTAGGGATGTAGGTGCACTTCCCAGAGAAACTGACACTTGGATGGGTGAGTGTTTTAATTAAATAAATAATTAAAAATATTTATTTATGCATGAAGCGACATGTGTCGCAGGAGATTTCCCTTTATAAGGAAGGCTTAAGGAATGGGTAAGGGGCCCATAATTTGGACGATTGTCGTAATTTTTGAATGCCTCAAAGACTTGCTGCTATCTAAGGGTTTGGCTTAGAAATCCTGGTGGGAAGGGAAGCCCAAGCTGAATTTCTGAAATACTTGTGTGAGCTCTACGACCCAAAGCTCGGGGGAGGCCATGCGACTGAAAGCATGAGCCTATGGTTGGGTGGCGAAGCTAACGGTTGCTTCGCCTATGGTTAAACGAGCTTTGCTGGAGGGATCCTATGGAAGGAGCAGACAACAATGGACCAGCTGGATCGGGTTGACAGGTTAAGGTTTGCTTATTTTTGTTAAGTTATTCACTCTTTTATTTTATTTTTGCAATAACTATAATGGCTAATTTGTTTGTATGAAGGTTTTAAAGTTTCAGGTTCAGTTCAAAGGGGACCCTAAAGGAGGGGTCCTAAATAAGTAGGGGTGTATGTAGTGCCCCTAGACTACTGTAGACATTGAGGGCACCTACTGAGTCACCCGACTGTTTGAAACATTATAACCCTATGATTTTATTTTGAGTATATTTATGATTACGATTGATTGATATATGTGCATTTGGGTAGTTATTTGGGTAGTGAAGATCTAATCCAATACTACTTTCAGAATTTCGTCGGTAGAGGTAATACTTGTCATTATTCTTGTTATTTTGTTTAAATTTTGTATTTGAAGAACCTGTGAGAAATAGTTCAATGGCTGGAAGTACTGACTGTAATTCCTGAATGTGTAGATTATGTATGGTATAATTTAAAATTCCACTGCACAGATGTATGTATATATAGCGATATGTTTTAATTCCCTGCTTTTAAAAAGTATTCTGTAATTAGAAACTTAGTGTAGTTCCACTCGATCTCTGTTCTCCCCATTAAAACACAAGTTAAAATTAAGTTTTAGATTTACACTATTACCCAGAACGAGATTCGTATTCCTTACTGCTCTCCTGTCATAGTTTTATTCTAAATATTATTCAAATGTAAATCTTCTTGATCTGCAATCTTTAGTGACAGTCTTGAACCTTCCCTCCCGGATCCACATCCATAGTTGATTTTTTTGGTTTCGAAAGAAAATAGCGATCGACTCTGTATGTCAATTTCAGAGCTCGATCCCTAAATTTGACATCGATTTTTTATATATATATATATTAATGTGAAATCGCACTCATAGATCGATATTTGCAGATAAATTTTAGTTGAAATGAAGCAAGACAGAGATCGACTCTGTATGTCAATTACAGAGCCCGATCCCTAAATTTGACATCGATTTTATATATATATATATATTAATGTGAAATCGCACTCATAGATCGATATTTGCAGATAAATTTTAGTTGAAATGAAGCAAGACAGAGATCGACTCTGTATGTCAATTACAGAGCCCGATCCCTAAATTTGACATCGATTTTTTATATATATATATATTAATGTGAAATCGCACTCATAGATCGATATTTGCAGATAAATTTTAGTTGAAATGAAGCAAGATAGAGATCGACTCTGTATGTCAATTACAGAGCCCGATCCCTAAATTTGACATCGATTTTTTATATATATATATATTAATGTGAAATCGCACTCATAGATCGATATTTGCAGATAAATTTTAGTTGAAATGAAGCAAGACAGAGATCGACTCTGTATGTCAATTACAGAGCCCGATCCCTAAATTTGACATTGATTTTTGATATTATATATATTAGTGTTCCCGCATTGATTTCAATACCTAGATCGTACATGAGTCTATTGCTCGTCTTTACAAACCCGGGAATTTATTCCTGCGTTGATTTGCATACTCCCCTTTGGTTCACTGCTAAGATCCAATTCCATTGTTCAAATTGTGTAAATCAGTTGGTATGCCTTTGTCGAACCCCAAGATTAATGATCGCTCTAATGCTGGATAACGCACACCTTCAACCGATTCGGTGGTGATTATTGTAACCTGGTGGACCAAACGGTGTAGATCAATCCTCAGGTTTATGAATTTCTTTTTGTGAAGCCCCATTCTGTTATTTCCCCATCTTTAAACTTTGCGATTCTCACGTCCCCACCTCTGTGTTGATCTTTTTTCTCATTTGCTTGGATAACCGGAGATCGGGTCTAATAAGCTCTGCGTTAACCCTTTTTCCCTTTTATTTACAGTAACTTCTTGTATAGAACTCGGCTTCAGAATGGATTGAATTCCTTTATAGTAAATTAATGCATGTGACCAGAACTCGGTATGATCAGTCTCAAAACCCTGACGATTGCTGCATACCTGCGATCTGAGGTCGATCTTAGTTCCCTTATTATTTTATATGTTAATTGACTCTCGGCTCTGTCTCCTCTAATGGAGTTGGAAGTGCGCCTTCAAATATTTTGCTACGATCCAATTCCAGTGGCGTTTTGCCAGATCTCTTAAGTTGAATTACATTTTTCTCTTTAAAAAAAAACAAATTGTGTTGATCCAACTCAAGTATCATTTTTTCCATTTTCATAAATTGGCTGTATTTGTTCTTTAAAAATCTGTGTAGATCTTCTTTCTTTTTGAGCGTTTCCAGAATCCCTAAAAAGACTCGTAAGCTTCCCTTTGCAATCTTTGTATATCCAATCCATGGCGTCGCCATAATTTATTCATGATTTTAATTTGGACTTCA
Organism: Larix kaempferi; assembly: GCA_027924585.1. Classification (NCBI taxonomy): domain Eukaryota; kingdom Viridiplantae; phylum Streptophyta; class Pinopsida; order Pinales; family Pinaceae; genus Larix; species Larix kaempferi. Next base: position 9,461,807 of record BSBM01000797.1, read on the forward strand.
GAAATCCCTCTGCGTCAATTTGAAAACTTGTGGATGATTCCAGATTCATGAGGCGAGTTGTAACTCTGCTTGCGTGCTGGATTGAAAGGTCAATGGTTTACAGGACTTGTTTTATGATTTTATTTTTGGACTTTAGAAATATTTGTGTAGCTATTTCATAGATCTGAACTCTGCTTATGCAATAATGTTTATAACTTATCTGAGGTCTTACGCCTCTGTCCCACATCAATTCCTTTCTAGTTGATTTTAATAACGGTTCTCTAAACTTGAACTTGTGATTCAACCATAACTCACTGAGCGATTCAGCACTATTAACGCACTGATATATTTTATATACATTTTAAGGACAGAGATAGATGGGGATTTGACTATATGACTATATGACATTAACTAAGTGGATGGTAATGTTGCAATATGTAGGAAAATGTTCTTAAGAAATTGCATTATGATATATATGTATATTAGTGTAGAAAAGGTGAAAGTGTTCATATAATATTTTAGTGTTGTTTTATTTAAAGATTGAGTATATGGAAAAGTATCAATTCATGCATATTAGTGGAGAATAGCATTATTATATATACAACTATTAGTAATAGAATATATGGAGGTTGAGTATAGAAATGCATTGTAATAGGTATACTAGCGTTTTTAATATGTGATAGTTAGTTCTTATAACAATGCATAGAGAAAGAAAGGTGTGAGTAGATTTGTAATAGGACATAATGGTGTTCAAATCTTGCCTTGTTAAATATGTTAATATTAGGATTTCGGAATGAGAGGATGTTATACACGTTATGCACTTATATAAATTCTAATCTTATTGTAGAAAATAATTTTGATATAGATAATTAAAAAAAAAAAAAAAAAAATTCACGACTGAGGAAGTCACTACTACCCAAATGCACATATATCAATCAATCGTAATCATAAATATACTCAAAATAAAATCATAGGGTTATAATGTTTCAAACAGTCGGGTGACTCAGTAGGTGCCCTCAATGTCTACAGTAGTCTAGGGGCACTACATACACCCCTACTTATTTAGGACCCCTTCTTTAGGGTCCCCTTTGAACTGAACCTGAAACTTTAAAACCTTCATACAAACAAATTAGCCATTATAGTTAATGCAAAACAACTTAAGAATACTTACATAGTTTATTGACGGACCTTGATATCGGAAGGAATTTATATAACCACCGAAGTACTCCATTTTTTTCAATCGAACATTCTTTCTGAATACATTGAGGATTGAATCCTCGCGTGGTCTAAGTAAATATTAAAATGATATGTCCAACAAGATATCCACATACTCCAACTATTATAGTGGTCGTCTCACAACTGAACAAAAATATTTATTTGTTTGACATGCCATCTAAAATCCAAAGGTTTTGAATTACAAAAGATTAAACAATGTAATTAAAAAATAATTAATGGCAGATTCACTTTGCTGCTATTATCGAAACATTTTATTGTGCAGCATAATATATTTCTTAGGAACTAATTTCGTCCCAAATTTATAACGCTCCTATATATGAACTGTTTATAACAGAACTTATAATTCACTCCTATATATGAACTGTTTATAATAGAATTCAGTTAATCATACTGTCATTTAATTAGCATGATATGTTTCTTACAAACTAATTTCGTCGTACAATTTTACCGCTCCAATATATTTCGTCGTACAAACTAATGTAAATTGTATTGCTTCAAATATTTTTTAACTTTTTAAGGATGAATATTACTACATACCTGCTAAAATATCCATTCTAATATTCAGTGTGTTAGATCATCGAACACAACGTATTAGAAGATTAAATGTACCTTAAAATTAAAACCAAGAATTCCTTTGATGCCTGTGGTCATAGAGTTTGATTTCTGGCATTAGATTTGTCACTCTAATAGATTATGTTGATATCGAATGTCACTACATGCCAGTTCTTCGTTTTGATGCCTGTGGTCATAGAGTTTGATTTTGGGATTAGATTTGTTACTGTAATAGATTATGTTGATATCGAATGTCACTACATGCCAGTTCCTCGTTTTAATGTAAACATTGGTTTTTTTATGGAGTGAAGATAATCAATTCAAATAGGAAAAAATGATTTGGAAGGTTAATTTTCCATTTTAATTGTAAAAAAAAGGTTCCTCCATTGTTTAATCAAAAGGTTAATTGGTATAGGAAGATATAATGGAGCTTAATTACATGGATAGTTGTTTATATCTTAGAATTTGGGGTGGAATAGTATCTGTCCCTTTTCTAGATTGCACCAGGAGGATGAGATAAGTGTCCAAAAATAACTGGTAGGTGAAACATAGATAACTTGTAGTTGATGCAAGGATAAGTGAGCCATATACAACAAGTGATGGAGAATAAGTAACTCATAATGAGTGATATTGAACAAATAACTAATAACTAATAACTTATTTGTGGCACTTAACATGTGCCTTATAAGTGTTCACCAACCACAAGTTAAGAGGCTAATTACAATTGCAATACAACTATGCCCATGACATGCATGCAAGCAAGCTTTTTGTTGCATTTTTGTGCTATTGTAATGTGTGGTATCCTAGTGTGTGGTAAGCTTGTGAAAATGGTGGGGTAAGAGTAGCAACAAAGAGATTTTCTCTTCCATTCTACTGTGCGTAGTGGGTTAAGAGTAGCAACAAAAAGATTTTCTCTTTTCCATTCTACGGTGAGTAGATCTTCTTTAAAGGGAATGCATTAATGCAGGGGCAGTCCAAAGCCTGAAGCAGCTTGTAAACATTTGATGTTAAGCTTGGAAGTCACTAAAAGATTACATTTTAAGAATAGCATTTTTTCCACGCTTTGATTCTTCTTCATTTCTAGTAGGCATCTTCGTAGTGGTAAGAACTCAATGTCTAGTAAGATGAATTTGTGTTAGATCTTATTCGTGTTTTGGTTCAATTTCTAGATGACCTTTTGCGTTGTAAAAGCCATGAAAACCAGGAAAACAAGCTTCGTGTGATTCAATACCATGGCTGCAGTAAATTCTACGCAGACTAGGACATGAGAAATTGCATGAGAAAACTTAATGCTTGAAGATTAAGCTGCATAAGAGTAATAAAATATGATGATTTCGAGCTTGAATTCTTATTTTTTAGCCTTGTGATTTCTTTAATACTTTTAGAGCCAGAAAGAGTGCGTGTTTCAATTTTGAGCTTGAAGAAGAATATGCCAGGAAATAAATAAATTTAATTGTCAGTATCGTGTTTCAATTTTGAGCTTGAAGAAGAATATGCCAGGAAATAAAGAAATTTAATTGTCAGCATTGCTTCTGCATGCTTGAAGAATAAATTTCAAGAAAACTTTTAGGGTTTCATTGTGCTTTAATGACATTCTTGGCAAAAAGTTCGGACTTGATTTGGCAAGAAGTGGGTGAAGAATATCAGCTCATGAAACCTTGTTTGAATACATCCTTCATTTGATCTAATTCCATAATGAAATAGGACGAATGTTGTATATTCAAATTTCTTTTGCTCACAAACAAACTTGGGAGTCTCGTTTTTATAATCTTAGAGTGGGGATGTTTCTGTGTTGTCGTTAGAAGAACTATAACAAGAGTAATAGACTGACAATGTCCTTGCATTATTGTTAGAAGGTTGTTTTGAAATTTAAAAACTATTATTGTTATTGTGTAAAAGCTATTATATGATTCAAATTATCATTAAAAAATAAAAAACATTATCAATTTAATTCTAATATAAATACAACATTGTATAAGCTCAATCTTGAGTTAGAGAATGCAATAACCAAGACCGACTTGAAAAAGCAAACATCACATTAATCCATTATAAAATAACCTAAAGTGCATGCAAAATAATAACTCCACACATTTCACATATGTCTCTATAATGCCACAATTGAATGTAAAATCATAAGTAAATATGGAGTTGATGTCAATAAAGGAATGAGTATTAATAGTGGATGGTAACTATAAAAAAAAGTTGAAAGTTTCTTATTAACAACAAGTATTTTCTTAATTTTGACCTTAAAAAGTTAAATATAACTCTTTCATTGTAATTAATTTTTAATTTGATTTTTTAATATCATAATTAATTTTTTAATTAACTAAGACTTTAATCAAAACTTACTAAAAAAATCTAAAACTACTCCTTACAATATATTATAATTAAAAAATATAATTAAATATTATATTTTAAATTAAAAGAAAATATTATGAAAAAAAAAAAAACTAAAACCATGTACTATTAGCTCAACTCTATATTCATATATGTTTTTATATAGATATATAAAAATTAATTTTCATTTTTATAAAATTTTAAATTTATTATTTCTAAAATATTTATTTAATATAAAAAATTTCAAAAAAATTATTTTTTTCATAAAAAAATAAATTAATATTTTAACATATTATTAATAAAATCAAAAGAAAATGTTGAAAATGCGTCAGCACATAGATGTATAAATCAAACTTTCGGTTAGGTCGTTGTTTCCAAATTTTAAGAGTACACTTTGTTATTTACATGAGGGTTGAGGGTTTAATACAAGGATAAATGTATGTATATTTTTATTTATTTACAAAATGTAATTAAGTGGATAGGTTTCTTTATTTTTTGAGATGTGGAGATATAATTTTTTTGATATGTGTATATAAGTTGATCTTTAAAATCTCAAAAATTTATAAAAGTTTTGATCAAAATTTATTAAAAAATCTATATTTAGAATAAGTAAATTAATCCTTACAATATAGTATAATTAAAAAATATGATTTAATATTTTATTTTAAATTGAAAGAAAATATTTTAAAATTAAAAAACTAAAACCAATGTACTAGTAGGTAAGCTCTATTCATATATGTTTTTATATGGATATAAAAATTCATTTTCATTTTTATAAAATTTTAAATTTATTATTTCTAAAATATTTATTTAATAATAAAAAAATTCAAAAATTCATATATTTTTTATAAGAAAAAATCAATTAATATTTTAACTTATTATTAATAAAGTCACTCGAAGCACCACATAGATGTTGTATAAATCAAACTTATGGTTAGGAAAGTGTTTCCAAATTCTAAGAGTACACTTTGCTATTTACATGAGGATGTAGATATATATATATACTCTTTTATTTATTTACAAAATGTACAATGTTTTCCAAATCTAAGAGTACCCTTTGCTATTTACACTAGGGTGTAATACAAGGATATATGTATATAATTTTTTATTTATTTACAAAAATGTAATTAAATAATTAAATCTCTCCACTTTTAGAGATATAAGTGGATCATTAGAATCTCAAAAATTTATAAAGATTTATGATAATTTTCCCAAAAAAAAAATTACAACCCCCTTCTTAACCTTAACTACCTTGCAAGTGATATCTACCAACCTTTTCATTTTCATACAAACTCTCAAGATACATTCATTTCCTATCTTTTTATCCTTTATATGTTAAATTATTGTCAATTAGATTGAGTAGTTTTGTTTAGATATAAAATGTTGCTTAAAAACAAACAATTAAAAAATACTTATTTTAGCAATAGATTCAATTTAAATGAACTTATTATGGTGAGAGTACAACTTAAATTAACTAGTCTTGCTCGCTCGCCTTTGAACAGTCATCAAATAATCTAGCATTTCGTAAAAACCAATGTTTGAACACTGTAACAGCATATAGATGAAGATGCATGGGCACGTGTAGCTCAAGCTTACAAACGCGCTGTTGTTTTCATACTGTGAATTTGTTTCATTTCAAATGTTAGTTTGATTTGAATTGTAGATCGTACGGTTCTTTAATATATTATTTTTTTGCCTAGTGAACTCTCTTTCGAAGCGTAAAACAAAGCTTCATTGAAGTGACAATATTTGATTGAGATTTTATCTTTAATAATTATATATATAATCTGTATTTACTGGTCTTATAAAAATTACGCCAGACAGCAAATCAATGGCATAGAACAACAACACAGAACCACGGGATTTAAACAACGTACTTCCAAGTTAAAACATTTGCTAACCAAGTGGCATGTACTTAATTAAACACTTCTTGCATGCTAAGAGTCCATGCAATTGTTTCTGTTTTTTTCTTAGCACTTGGAAGAGAATATGCTAGACAATTTTATTCTGTACAGCTTTGGTATTGGTTAGATGGTGGATGGTTTTGTTGTGCATGCCAATTGGAAGGCCTTTTCTTGGTAATACCATAGAACCCCATTACACAATTAGATTTAGAAACCAATTTTTATCCGGTCTTATAGCACATAACATTTTGAGTCTATGTTGATAGATTTTGGTCGGGTCCAGATCTATGATATTTGATAGGTTATCATTTTTTTGTTTTTATCAAAAGCAAGGAGTTATGTTTTTTCTTTCAAGTATTTTTTGGGAAAGTATCTTTTATGAAGTTATGTCAAAACTATTATTACAGTTTATTCGACTGTTTGATAAGTCTATTTTTAAATTTAGGTACATTTCTACTATTTGATTCTCTTATGAATAACAATATTATGGTTTTTTTTGCTGAAAAAAAAACACACAATGGTAAACATGTCGAACTCATAGTATACAAGAAAAAATATTGAGAAAATAAGGATATTTAATAAGTATATTCCTCTGGGAATAGGCGACTGATATTGGAGGTATTCTCCATGACAAACTCGTTGCGCAAGGACAATTCCAAGAGACCCGAGACATCCTTTCTAAGTAGAGTTATTTTTGTGACATGCGCGCACCAAAGACCTAGCATTAAACAACAAAAGAGGGGTCAACTAAGCATAGACATAGCCAAGAATCTTTCTCAGGAATACTTTTTAAGAAAATGTAGTAGCAGGCCACAATATAGGCACCAATGGACAATTAGGTCCCCGTACACAGACACATCAACTGGCACGGATGGATTACCAATAGAGGCATAGGATTTGGCCTGGTAGGAATATAATGACAGGCCCCAACACTGACCTGCACCCTTATAATTTTTCTTTCCAACGTTACGAAGCAGTGAAGGAATACGCAAGTGGTTAGAGGAACACTGAAACCCTAAGCTAACAACGGAAAACAAAGACACCCAAGCAAAACAAAACGAAACTCTTGGGTGGAATGCTAAAGTTAAATATGGCATTCTAATCCAAACGCAGCCTGGATTATTCATGTCTCGTGTCTATTGCGTGCCACAATGTAGGTTAATAATTCAAGAATGCTTTGGAGGCAATGTTGCAGAGGAGGGTGTTTATTACATGTCGACGATATACAATTAAGCATCTCGAAAATCGACGCTTCTGGTTCAAAATCAACTCATCACTCGAAAAACTTGGAAACAGAGACGGTCGAAGCTACGCCTTCCAGAAGGCAATAAAAATACATCAACTCCAAGGGGAAGAACAATTCAGGTTTAAAGTACCGAGATAGAACTCAGCGCCATTTAACATATGAACGAAAACCTTACTACAAAATTGTTTAGTAGCGAATTGAATATGCATTGCTCATAAACTGATATATCATAATGTAAGAATTGTAAAATTTATGACTGAAGCAAATATGAATCAATTTCCTGAACAAGTATATGATATTTTCCTATGCTTGAAATGGAGAAATGATATCCAATAGCATTTTACGGTTATTAGAAATACACATGAGCAATTGAAGTTTTGATGCTGGAATAATAAGCCATATTAATAATTAATATGGTTTATATAAGTTTATGAGCATATAACAACTGTGATCACACATTAAGTCATAATAATTATTAATATGGCTTGGTAGTTGATGGTCGATCTCCTCCTTAGGTTTGGTGAATTATTATTATTATTAAAAACAATTTGACAGCCATACAATTAATAATATTAATTAAATAATAATAAATATAATGACTATGGTTGACTTCGGTTGATGATGGTTGACTTTGATTGACCATTCTTAACTATGGTAGAGGGTCAGTGCAAGCTAATGAGGGTCACTTTTGGCACGTTAGATGCAATAGAAAACTGAAAAAGCAGGCATCCCTCAACTTACTTGGATTTTTTGATTTACTTACGGAAAATATCTTGCATTGAGTAAAAAAGATGAAATGTAGGAAATTGAATCACGTTTCTGAATATATAACTTTTATGTATTGAAAATTTGCATAGCTATGTCAAGTTTCAGTTTTCCTAACAGACACTTTTTATTTTTCAGGCAAATGATAAGGTATATGTTTTTGTGGGTAGAGCCTTTGAGGGCCTAAATGATGGAATCAAGCTACAAAAATCGGTATGCATGTAGAGAACACATAGCACTTGTGCGCCATTATTTTTCGAAAATTAAATTAGTAATTTTATAATTTTTTTATAATTGTCTAAGTGATCAAACCTCAAAAATAGTACATCTTTTGTGGGTAGAGCCTTTGAAGGTCTTAATGCAAAATTCTTGAAATGGGTTTTTCATAGAACGTGGAGGTTAGTGTCCTCTTGTCCACCATACAATTTTTTTTTGAAATGATTGAGAATTGAAAAAGTTATGGAAGAAACACTAACAATGTGTTTCACGAGTTAAGGAGGTAGGACAGAAAAGAAATTGAAAGAAAATAGGAAAAATTAATATTTCAAAATAAAAGTTACATATTTGGAATCTGTAGAAAAAATGCTATTTGTGTCTAAGATTTCGTCAAAAATGACTCTGTGTAGCATATTGTAACGAGTGGCTAAGCACAGGCTTCTCCAGAAACTGGAAGAAATACCCAATTAGCTTTGGTTTTTCATTAACATAGCACAGGTTTGGAATTACCGAAGCAAACTCCAAAGCATACACATAGGATTATTGTTGACATGTGAGCATGTGACTCGGCCTGTTTAAATTCAAAAATATTGCCGCGCTTTTAGATTTAAATAACGCGTATGCGTTATATAACTAAATAACGCGTGCGCGTTATATCAATAATTAACGCGTACGCGTTATATAACTATATAACACGTACGCGTTATATAGTTACAAAACGCGCTCGCGTTATTCAAATCATAAAATACATGTTTAATACTTGAGAAAGAGGGGGTGTAGAAGTCAAGGGAAATTTTGTTTAATATTTGAGAAGGGGTGGGGAAGGCTCAAGGGAAACTATGGTTAATATTTAATAGGGGTGGGAAAGGGTCAAGGGATTAGAAGGATGTTGGAAGCTTGAGTGGGGAGAGATGAAGGGAATGAGAACATGATGGGCTACAGGGGGTGAAGGGAAGTGGAGCTTGAGAGCACTATTAGGAGTAGAATAGGTTCTGAAGAGGTATAGGGTTAGAAGTTGAATGTGAGACTTGAGTGACAAGGGGGAATGGACGGAGGCAAGGGGGATGTGAGAGAGAAATAAAGAATACAAGGGGGGGAGAGACATAGAGCGAGGGAGGGAGAGGGACAATGGGGAGGAATGGATTTGGAGGGAGTGAGATAGATGGGGATAGAACGAAATAAGAGATAGGAAGGGAGGGACAGAAAGTGTTGGTGGGAGACATGCAGAGAGTGGTGGCGATGGAGAGAGAGGGAGTGATGGAGAGATTGGGATAGGTTGAGGGAAAGATGAGGGAGGGATAGAAGGTGAGAGACAGGTGATGAGAGAGGGAGGGAGAGAAGGTAGGGTGAGGGATGGAGGGAGAAAGTTGGAGATAGATATGGATGGAGGGGGTATGGGTTTGAGAATGGAAAGTGACATAATGTGTGTGTATGTGTGTGTGTTTGAGAGAGAGAGAGAGACAGAGAGAGAGAGAGATCTAGAGAGATTGATGGTTGGGGAGAGAGAGACTAGAGGGAGTTGTGAGCATCATATTCTCCATCAGCATCATATTCTTCATCATCATCATCTTCATGACCATCATCGTCATCATCAACATCTTCATCATCATCACCATCATCATCATCATCATCATATTCCTCATCAAATCAAAATCTCCATCATCATTATCATCATCATGATCATCATCTAAACATCACCATCACCATCATCATCAACATCTTCATCATCATCACCATCACCATCATCATCAAAATCTTCATCGTCATCACCATCACCATCACCATCACCGTATTCATCATCATTGTCATCTCTAGGTTCCCCATCAACATCAACATCTCCATCATCATCATCTTCTTCATCATCATCATCTTCATCACCATCATCATCATCATCAACATCTTCATCATCATCACCATCATCATCATCATCATTATCTTCCTTGAATCAGATCAACATATCCATCATGTCACCATCATCTTCTGAACATCATCATCTAAACATCACCATCACCATCACCATCATCATCATCATCTTCATCATCATTACCATCACCATCATCATCAACATCTTCATTGTCATCACCATCATCATCATCATCATCATTGGCATTTGTAGGTTCCTCATCAACATCTCCATCATTATCATCTTCTCCATCATCATCATCTTCATCACCATCATCATCAGCATCAACATCTTCATCATCATCACCATAATCATCATCTTCATCGTCATCAGGTCAACATATCCATCATCATCATCTTCTTCATCATCTTCACCATCATCATCATCATCATCATCTTCATCGCCATCTCCATCATCTCCATCATCATCACCATCACCATCATCATCATCTTCATGACCATAAACATCTTCATCATCATTGTCATCTCCCCCTTCCTCATCAACATCTCCATCATCATCATCATCATCATCATCATCACCATCTGAACATCACCATCACCATCATCGTCAACATCTTCATCATCATCATCATCATCATCAGCATCATCATCAGCATCAGCATCATCATCAAAATCTTCATCGTCATCACCATCACCATCTTCATCATCATTGTCATCTCTAGGTTCCCCATCAACACATCTCCATCATCGTCATCTTCTTCATCATCATCATCTTCATCACCATCATCATCGTCATCTTCTTCATCATCATCATCTTCATCACCATCATCATCGTCATCAACATCTTCATCATCATCACCATCATCATCATCATCATCTTCCTCATCAGATCAACATCTCCATCATGTCACCATCATCTTCATCTTCATCATCATCATCATCATCATCATCATCATTACCAACACCATCATCATCAACATCTTCATCGTCATCACCATCATCATTGGCATCTGTAGGTTCCTCATCAACATCTCCATCATCGTCATCATTGGCATCTGCAGGTTCCTCATCAACATATCCATCATCGTCATTTTCTCCATCATCATCACCATCATCACCATCATGATCTTCTGAACATCATCATGATCATCATCTAAACATCACCATCACCATCATCGTCAACATCTTCATCATCATCGCCATCAGCATCATCATCAAAATCTTCATCGTCATCACCGTCACCATCTTCATCATCATTGTCATCTCTAGGTTCCCCATCAACACATCTCCATCATCATCATCTTCTTCATCATCATCATCTTCATCACCATCATCATCATCATCATCTTCTTCATCATCAACATCTTCATCATCATTGTCATCTCTAGGTTCCCCATCAACACATCTCCATCATCATCATCTTCTTCATCATCATCATCTTCATCACCATCATCATCGTCATCAACATCTTCATCATCATCACCATCATCATCATCATCATCTTCCTCATCAGATCAACATCTCCATCATGTCACCATCATCTTCGTCATCATCATCATCATCATCATTACCAGCACCATCATCATCAACATCTTCATCGTCATCACCATCATCATTGGCATCTGTAGGTTCCTCATCAACATCTCCATCATCATCATCATTGGCATCTGCAGGTTCCTCATCAACATATCCATCGTTGTCATTTTCTCCATCATCATCACCATCATCACCATCATGATCTTCTGAACATCATCATGATCATCATCTCAACATCACCATCACCATCATCGTCAACATCTTCATCATCATCGCCATCAGCATCATCATCAAAATCTTCATCGTCATCACCATCACCATCACCATCACCATCACCATCTTCATCATCATTGTCATCTCTAGGTTCCCCATCAACACAACATCTCCATCATCATCATCTTCTTCATCATCATCATCTTCATCTCCATCATCGTCCTCATCAACATCTTCATCATCATCACCATCATCACCATCATCATCATCATCTTCCTCATCAGATCAACATCTCCATCATGTCACCATCATCTTCATCACCATCATCATCACCATCATCATCAACATCTTCATCACCATCATCATCAACATCTTCATCATCATCACCATCATCTTCATCAACATTATCATCTTTATCATCTTCATCTGCATCATGATCATCTTCATTGTCATCACCCTCCTCCTCCTCATCATCTTTATCATCTTCATTTACATCATGATCATCTTCATTGTCATCACCCTCCTCCTCCTCATCATCTTGTGCACTTATGCACTTAGGGATTAATATTTAGAAGAGGGTCTAAAGGCCTTTATGGGGGAGGGGCTCTAGGAACAAGGTAAGACAGAGAGGGCAGGGGGGAGGGATAAAGGCGTAGAGGGTTAGTGATTAAGGGAGAAGAAGGGAGAGAGTGCTATAGGGAGGGATAATGACGAAGATAAAGAGAAGGTGGAGAGATGGAGAGTGGGGTGGTAGAGACATGGCTGAAGGGAGAGAAAGAAACATGAAATAAACATGTAGGGAGAATGAGGGACAGATATTTAGAAAGAGATAGGGGGTATCTAGGGATTATTGGGAGAGAGCTAGGGGGTATTAAACCATACAAAACATTTGTTTTGTATGCAATCATATAAATTATTACTTTTCTTTGATTTTGTTCGTTGCCCTAGCCGTGCACCTAACCTATTTATTGTGCTTGACTATATCGCGTTCGCGTTTTGTCACTACATATCGCGCACGCGTTTTATATTTATATAACGCGTACGCGTTTTGTAACTCCAGAAATAATGGACTGTTGCTGTCCGAGAGCAACTTCACTCTGTCCGAACGAAAGCAACAATCCCGCGATTTTTCGAACAGCACGAGCCCGCGTTTGAAAATTTTCACATTCTACACCAACTCCATCATTTTTTTTTATGCAGGTGCAGCATTGAGGACATCTTTCATGGTTGCTCACTTTGGTGTTGGGTTATATGGCCATATTTGAAGAAAATAATTAGCAAGCTTGAAGAATCTCCAATTGAAGAACACCAAAGATAAGGCCTTTGAAAGATTCATTTTGCCTATATTTGAGGAGCACACAAGGTAAGATATCAAGCTTCAAGACCAACAAGGAAGAACTTCCATTTGCTTATTATTGAAGAGCTTGTAATTGAGGAGCAACAAAAATAAACTATATTGAATTGATCATTGTGGTGATGGGGAATGCACGTAACCGAGTAAACAAATCAACAAGGAAGAAGAGACCTCAAGAAGTCATTGAAGAAGAGAAAGAAAAGAAAAGAATATACATGATGAATCGGAGGCTTTCTTTGGAAACTAATCCAAATCCAATTGTAGAGGATACCATGGTTCATCCTATTAATCCACGACAAGAGGGACCTTCAATTTCCACAATATTTGTTGAACAAGCACCCCATGGAAGTAATCAAGAAGCAAAACGTAGGTGCTCATTAGGGGATGTTTCAATTCCCACTTCAAGTCAAAGTGATAAGTTACCATCTCAAGATGAAGCTCACGAAGAAACACCCAATTTGCTATCCAGATGTGGTTATACAAGCGATGAAGTCAGAGAGGCGTTGGACATTTTGCCTACTGTTGAAGAAGAGAATGTTATCCACACCATCGATGAGGATGTTGGACTTCCACAAGGGGATGTTGGACTTCCACAGACCATGGATGAGGATGTTGGACTTCCACCATCCAACTACCAGGAAGAGAATGAAGGACACCAAGCTACTACTGAAACGCCAGAGCGTCTTGGTGATGCGCTACATGGTACAATTCCAACCCCCTTACCTCCATTAGCAAGCACACGTCGAAGAACTCCGAAGCGTATACAAGTTGATGAAAGACTTATGAATTCCATTTAAGGTACGCTATCTAAACGTAGTATTGCTTATCAAACTCAACAGATACTTGATAAATATTTTGTTTCTAAATGTGATGGAGATAAATGTAGATTATTTTTATCATTGTTAAAATCTAGGAGCATGAATGTTGTTAGGAAAAAGTTAGGGATAAAGATGATAAAGAATTCTGAACCAAGTTCTCATATAGTTAAAAGCCTAGTAGATGCATTTGGTAAAATTGGTAAGAACACACGTTCAAAGGACCGCAATGCTGCTCGTCGTGTGTTGTCACAATCAATTGCAGATAAGAACACCAGGGCCCTTCGTATTCTCAGGCCTACATCGAAACTAGTTAATTTGAATGTAAAAACCCTCCGTAGGTATTCTATTAGAAGAGAACATCTTGACACAACCGATCAGACAGATTTTTGGGCATTTGTTGGTCGGTTGCCACGTCGTGACATGAAGCTAGTTGATGCAGTAAAGGGACTAGTGCATAGTTTTTGGCATGATCACACAAGGCCTTCTTCAAACCGAACGGATGTACTAAAACTAAGAAGGGGTTCAAAGGATCGTGAGCCACATACTAAGCATTTTCTTGATATAACACAGACAGAGCTTTACGAAAAATTTAAGATTGAGCATAGACAATTGAACTTGGGGCAAAGATCTTTTGAGAAATGTAAGCCATGGTATGTTAGAATAAATACTCTTCGTAACACTTGTTGTTGTAGATACCATGTAGAATATGAATATTACTATGAAACATTTTTGTACATTCATCGTGTGTTGCATACTAACATTGTGCAGGATTTCTCCATGACAATACCACCGACTTCATCAAGAGAATTCATTCATAGCATCATGTGCAATAGGCCCGAGGGGCAAACATACTATGCAAAATCTTGTTTGGATGGAACATGCTCCAACTGTGCTGGAATGGCATTATTGAGCCAATGTATGCACGAGAATGGAGACAGTGAATTTGGGAAAATGGTTACAGACATGAAAAGTTTCAAATATATCAACTATGAAATAGTCCCAGGGAAAGAAAGCAAAAAAATACAATTGGTGACATCTCAGGTATGCATTTATATCTATAAAATTATGTTGTAACGGTTACATTTCAATCCTTACTTACAACAAAAAACTGACATTGAGATCATTTTGTGTCACCAGGTACAAGTTAGTGACTTCATCAAGGAATTTATTGAAAAGACACATCAATATGTTCAGCATGTCCACGTGGCACGATGGCAGGATGAGAAGTTTAGAATATGCAGAGATACATTTCCCCTTGGTACTATACTTTCAGTTGTTGATTTTGCCGAGAACTACACTCTGCAACCTCAAAATGAGATCCAAAGTCAGTATTATCACTCTGAGCAGGTTTCCTTGATGGTCCATATCACATACAGGCATGGCCCAAATAGCACTGAAGAGCAAAGAGAAATTCTGAAGGAATATCACTTCTACATAAGTGATGATAGGTGCCACGAATTCCACTATGTACGTCATTGCTTCATCATGTTCTATGATCACTTGAAGGGAAGGAACATACAGATGGACCGACACTGGATTTGGTCTGATGGGTGTGCTGGTCAGTTCAAAAATGCACGCATATTTCAGTGGTTGTGTTCATTGCATAAAAACTACAAAGTGCCACATATGTGGAACTATTTTGAGACTGGGCATGGTAAAGGAGAGCATGATGGAGCCGGAGCATGTGTCAAAACAGCCCTACGAAGAGAGGAATTGAAAGTATCTACAGAATCTACTATTCTAAATGCTCAATCTATAGTCAGGTGGTGCACGTCAGTAATGGGAGAGGAATCAACTATGCGAGTAGAATCCACAAGAAAGAGACATGTGGAGAGATTTTTTTGGGAGGTGGTAGACATAGATCGTTCACATGCATGGGAATGCAAGACTGTGCCTGGGACTCGTGGCTTTCATTCGGTTCGAAGCTCTGATAACCCAGTATTTGAAATTTGGACCAGAAAACTTGCTTGTTTTTGCCCGCCTTGTTGTGATGGTGACTGGGATGGGTGTGAATAATTGGATTGGGTTGATGGATGGGATCGCATATCACTTCCACTTGATCAGCGTGCAATTGTTGAGTTAACTCCGTTGGAAGAAGACCAATCATCTATTTCTGCAGATTTTGATCATGTCTCAGACCTTGTACAACCCGGTATGATGCATTTCCTTAACATTTTTTGTTTGTTTACGTAGTCTTCAAATGCACATTAATGGCCTTGTATCGCACGAAAAATATTTTGATCATATACCTACAATCATATAATGCAGGGCACATATACGCAGTGGTTGCCTCAAAAGATACTGAATGGGGTGATGAATACTGGTTGGCACACTGTATAGATGGAAAGCAAACCCTCATTGTGTCCATGACTGACGATGAAAACAACCACTTTCCAACTGGGTCTATGGTTGTTAAAGGTGAATACTTGACACGGGACAGCAATGGAAGAAAGAAGGGTGGATATGTTTACAGGGATTACAAACCAGGTGCAAGTGTATATCACTTTACCAACTTAATCATTGGCACAAACCTTCAGGTACGAACAATGCCTAGTCGAAATACATCGAAGGTACGCTACTTCTTACCGGATACAGAGCACGAGAGACTAATGGAGACCATCAGTATAAGAGATGATCCGAAGGGCTTGGTTGTATGATAATAGGTGGGATCTAGCATGATGAGGTACGTTACATACTTTTAATACTATACTATTTTCACTATTTGTAATTGAATATTGATATATGCTCAATTTTCACATGTATGTTTCATATGAATATGTCAATTTTGCGTTCTTGATATGCCAAATTTACAAGAGATGGATTAAAATTATATTATGTTCATATGATCAGTAAACCATATATTAATCATGTTTGAGAGGTTGCTTAGCTAACTTTAAGGGCATTTAAGCTCTATGTTAAGCCCAACTAAATCCTTATGAATCACTAGACAATCGAATTGGTTCCTTGAGTAATTC
Organism: Larix kaempferi; assembly: GCA_027924585.1. Taxonomy (NCBI): domain Eukaryota; kingdom Viridiplantae; phylum Streptophyta; class Pinopsida; order Pinales; family Pinaceae; genus Larix; species Larix kaempferi. Next base: position 9,478,801 of record BSBM01000797.1, read on the forward strand.
AAATTTCTTTATGTAAAACCATTTTTCATTCATTTTAGTATGAAATCAAGTTTTTAGTATTTTTTTCTCTTTACTGGCTCTATTCTAGTTTCCTTTGAAAAATTGCTCAAAGTATTGTTGTTCTTAGTTTTATGAACCTATTTGTGATCTCTTTCTTGTGATCATAAGATTTTACACATCACTGCCATAACCACTAGACAATTGTACACTATACAACTATGAAAGTCTCTCTTAATCTAGCGACAACCACCTTTTACCCATTTCTATAGAATTTATTTTCTTTAATAATTTTCTAATCCAAATTTTAATAGCTATTACATTTTCACTATACAACTATGAAAGTCTCTAGTGACAACCACCTTTTACCCATTTTTATTATACATCTCTAAGTTATCCACACAAAAACACACACATATATATATAATAATTATTGTGTATTCATAGTCAAAACTAAAAAATATATGGATTAAAGTGGATAAACATTAAACTAAAATTATAATAATTGTGTTTTTTAATCCATTTTTTACATATGATCAGTAAACCCTAAAATTATATTATGTTCATCATGTTGGTTATTGGCTTCACCCAACAAAATTAATTCAATTCATGCTCACTATATTAAACAATACACTTATATTAAATTTAATTCATGTCTTGTTAAATATTTCATAATGAATTAGCTAGTTGAGAGCACCACCTTAGACCAAGCCATCATCATCAACATCTTCATCATCATCATGGACCTGCAAAACCCTAGTTTCCAAAGTGTCTAGGCAGGTTCGGGCTAGGAACACTAGCCATACCCGCCCGGTGGATGATTTTCCAAAGTTGACCCCCGTGTGCAAAAATTGCACACTCCCACACTGAGCAAAACCCTAGTTTCAAATATGGACCTGCAAGGTGACACATGGGCCACCGGGTAGGAGGGGAGGGGCATCCCTGGCACTATCCCGGTGTGCTGAATCCAACGGAGTCGACGGTTCGTCGATCCGAGCCACGGTCTTCATTCTATGGCTCGTCCCGTCTCACTACCAGAAGGCCTTCAGGGACACCTGCTGGATACCTACCGGGGGCATAGAACTCCAACCATGCAACAAAACCGGGTTCCGGGGAGACTTGCAGGTGTGTCTAGACAGGTTCGGGCTAGGAACACTAGCCATACTTGCCCGGTGGATGATTTTCCAAAGTTGACCCCCGTGTGCAAAAATTGCACACTCCCACACTGAGCAAAACCCTAGTTTCAAAGATGGACCTGCAAGGTGACACATGGGCCACCGGGTAGGAGGGGAGGGGCACCCCTGGCACTATCCCGGTGTGCTGAATCCAACGGAGTCGACGGTTCGTCGATCCGAGCCACGGTCTTCATTCTATGGCTCGTCCCGTCTCACTACCAGAAGGCCTTCAGGGACACCTGTTGGATACCTACCGGGGGCATAGAACTCCAACCATGCAACAAAACCGGGTTCCGGGGAGTCCTGCAGGTGTGTCTAGATAGGTTCGGGCTAGGAACACTAGCCATACTTGCCCGGTGGATGATTTTCCAAAGTTGACCCCTGTGTGCAAAAATTGCACACTCCCACACTGAGCAAAACCCTAGTTTACGAAATGAATGCACAATGAAGCCACTGGGCCATGGGGAGACGAGGGAGAGGGCCCCCTAGAGGTAATCGCATGCCAGGAGACCAACGGAGTCGACGGTTCGTCGGTCCGACGTCCGGTTTCCGAGTTATGTCGAGTTGCAAGTCGCATGAAAATGTCGTTCAAGGACACTTGGTGAATTTCCGTCCGGGAGCCAAAAAGCAAACGGAGCAGGAAGATTGCGTGCCGTTGGCTCCCGCAAGTGTGTGTGGGCAATGCCGACGTGGGAACACTGCCAACACTGGCTCGGGGGAGGTTTTTGCAGAGTTGACCTACCAATGTGAGATTGCATGCAATTACACTGAGCAAAACCCTAGTTTACGAAATGAATGCACAATGAAGCCACTGGGCCATGGGGAGACGAGGGAGAGGGCCCCCTAGAGGTAATCGCATGCTAGGAGACCAACGGAGTCGACAGTTCGTCGGTCCGACGTCCGGTTTCCGATTTATGTCGAGTTGCAAGTCGCATGAAAATGCCGTTCAGGGACACTTGGTGAATTTCCGTCCAGGAGCCAAAAAGCAAACGGAGCAGGAAGATTGCGTGCCGTTGGCTCCCGCAAGTGTGTGTGGGCAATGCCGACGTGGGAACACTGCCAACACTGGCTCGGGGGAGGTTTTTGCAGAGTTGACCTACCAATGCGAGATTGCATGCAATTACACTGAGCAAAACCCTAGTTTACGAAATGAATGCACAATGAAGCCACTGGGCCATGGGGAGACGAGGGAGAGGGCCCCCTAGAGGTAATCGCATGCCAGGAGACCAACGGAGTCGACGGTTCGTCAGTCCGACGTCCGGTTTCCGAGTTATGTCGAGTTGCAAGTCGCATGAAAATGCCGTTCAGGGACACTTGGTGAATTTCCGTCCGGGAGCCAAAAAGCAAACGGAGCAGGAAGATTGCGTGCCGTTGGCTCCCGCAAGTGTGTGTGGGCAATGCCGACGTGGGAACACTGCCAACACTGGCTCGGGGGAGGTTTTTGCAGAGTTGACCTACCAATGCGAGATTGCATGCAATTACACTGAGCAAAACCCTAGTTTACGAAATGAATGCACAATGAAGCCACTGGGCCATGGGGAGACGAGGGAGAGGGCCCCCTAGAGGTAATCGCACGCCAGGAGACCAACGGTGTCGACGGTTCGTCGGTCCGACGTCCGGTTTCCGAGTTATGTCGAGTTGCAAGTCGCATGAAAATGCCGTTCAGGGACACTTGGTGAATTTCCGTCCGGGAGCCAAAAAGCAAACGGAGCAAGAAGATTACGTGCCGTTGGCTCCCGCAAGTGTGTGTGGGCAATGCCGACGTGGGAACACTGCCAACACTGGCTCGGGGGAGGTTTTTGCAGAGTTGACCCACCAATGCGAGATTGCATGCAATTAAACTGAGCAAAACCCTAGTTTACGAAATGAATGCACAATGAAGCCACTGGGCCATGGGGAGACGAGGGAGAGGGCCCCCTAGAGGTAATCGCACGCCAGGAGACCAACGGAGTCGACGGTTCGTCGGTCTGACGTCCGGTTTCCGAGTTATGTCGAGTTGCAAGTCGCATGAAAATGCCGTTCAGGGACACTTGGTGAATTTCCGTCCGGGAGCCAAAAAGCAAACGGAGCAAGAAGATTGCGTGCCGTTGGCTCCCGCAAGTGTGTGTGGGCAATGCCGACGTGGGAACACTGCCAACACTGGCTCGGGGGAGGTTTTTGCAGAGTTGACCTACCAATGCGAGATTGCATGCAATTACACTGAGCAAAACCCTAGTTTACGAAATGAATGCACAATGAAGCCACTGGGCCATGGGGAGACGAGGGAGAGGGCCCCCTAGAGGTAATCGCACGCCAGGAGACCAACGGAGTCGACGGTTCGTCGGTCCGACGTCCAGTTTCCGAGTTATGTCGAGTTGCAAGTCGCATGAAAATGCCGTTCAGGGACACTTGGTGAATTTCCGCCCATTTTATAATTTAAGCCACTTTTAAATATTTGAACTTCCATATTATTTTTGAAAGAGTATAATATTTCAAAACTCCTAAAGAGACAAAAACACATGATCAAAACTCCTAAGGCTGTAATTTAGAGTAGTAATAATGGGGGTGATGGAGTTGAATTTGATCCTATGGAAGATAATGATACTAATATTATTGAGAATAAAGGGATAATAGGTTGATCCATGACATCTTTGTTTGCATGGATGAGGATGCACCTATGTATGAGACCTATGATAATATTCATGATGTACATCTTATTGATAAGGCACACAAAGGCCTATACAAGAGATCAAAGATGGGTCACTTTGTCTACTAATTTGATGTTGATAAAATTGAAGGTATTGAATGACATTTCAAACAATGGTATGACAAAGATCATAATGTATACACAAGGTTAATATATAAGGTGCCCCATAAGGTTCTTTGTCATATCCCTATAATTCTAGGTTTTTGATGATTGTTTAGGTTAAAAAACATAGCACATTATATGGATTATCATGTACAAAGATAAGTGAAGATGGTATTATATGAGTGGCTACAAATGGTTCTCAATTTACGATCATCAAGGAAATATTACCCATTTTTTAAGAAGAACCTCATAATGTTAGACTTTCATTGGTAGTTGATGGCAATGGGTGTGCATGAGTGAGTTCGTTGAAACCTTGAAAACATTGTATTGCATTTAGTTTGATTAAATTACACGAGCAAGAACTTTGACATAACTTGTAATGATCATCCAAAATCACAAATTTTAATTAGATACCAATTAGTGCATGCATGTAGTGAATTCGTTGAAACCTTTGAATATAATAGTTTGTTCTTTTGACATAGTGCATTCATGAGTAATAGATAATCCACACAAATCAACACATTAGAATGACACAAGTACATGTATCCAAAAGTACATATATATCCAAAAGTGCATGTCTCCAAAAGTACATGTATATCCAAAAGTCTCCAAAAGTGCATGTCTCCAAAAGTACATGTATATCCAAAAGTATCGAAAAGTACATGTATCCAATGAAGTCAATGTACATGTCTCCAAAAGTACATGCACAATAAAGTCAATGTACATGTCTCCAAAACTGAATGTATCGAAAAGTACATATATATACAAAAGTATCCAAAAGCACATGTGTCCAAAACTATCCAAAACTATCAAAACTCAAGCTTTCTCTTGTTCTTTCCCGACGTTGATCCTCTAGGCACATCCCTAGGATCAATGTGCATCCCTGGATCCTGCAAATTAAATATCAATTGTTAAATTCAACTAACTATGTACACTAATACATTATCTCAACAATTATAAACTGGTGCATGGAAAGTGCATGAAACACTTGGTCACTTAAGGACATCTCACCTCAACTGACAAAGGAGATTGTGTTGCTTGTGTAGCAGATGGAGCCGTCGGTTGAACATCTAGGATGGTTGAACCAGGGGGGCCAGGCACTGCTCCTGCTGGTGGTGGCTACAATGAAAAAATGTTGAAATAGTTAGAAATGCATGAATAAACAATAGGTCCAACAATAATAAACTATGTAAAGATAATGTTGAAATAGTTACATACCTGTGTGTGATCAGTCGCCACTGCAGATGCGGCACTAACTGCTGCATCAACCATCGATGCAAGGTTCTCAGCAGACAACTCGGGTTCCTGTTGCAGTAAACATGCAATTCAAACATTAACAAAAACGATTTATGCACTGGATTTCAAGTTAAACAACAAATATCATCGAAGGATATACATTACCGTGGTGTGAGTAAGCCCATGGTCGTGGGCAGCTGGAGTCTTTCTCGGAGTAGAACGCCTCACATACACACGACCCTTGTTCACGAATGGCCTGGAGGGAGATGCAAATCCAGGCAATGGGCCAGATGTGTCGGATGGTGCCTACAGTCAGCAAGTGTTCATGTAGTTAGACATGCATGATTCAACAAACAAACATGTATTTAAAAAATGTCATTTTTAATTGTTTACCTGGAGCCCAGACGTTTCAGGGGACGGTATGACCATGGGCACTACCTCCACATTACCTTGCCCCTGTGAAGGATCTGCCATCTGCAAGTTTAATAATTGTAAATATTAGACCGTATATAGCATTAATGAACTAAAATGTAAAGTATGTGGAAATTAACAAATTAACAAGTATTAAAAAACTGAAATTTTAAAATGTTTACCTCGGTGTGAGATACGACAATAGGTGGTATATAAGATGGGCCTGCCGAGTCTGGAACATCCGGCTCTGGGGCGTCACTGCCGGTAATCATCATCAACTGCAAGTTCACAAAATTAATATATTAGCTCAAACTATATATATGTGTACAAAGACGAAAATAAATGAAGAATTTATTACAATTAACCATCAAGATACCTCTCTCAAAAAGCCACTGAAGGCAACATCTGATGCAATACCATAGCAGGGACGACCACATGACGTGCACTCGTGAGGATCAGTACTAGGATGGGGAATAGCTGATGGTCCTCCACTAGTGGATGGTCCTGATGGTCCTGCAGTAGTGGATGGTCCTGATGGTCCTGCACTAGCTGATGGTCCTGCATGGTGACGAGCTGGTGTATGTACCACACCAGGGACAGATGTCCCTTCCTCACCCATATGTTGAACCATCCTGCCATGGCGAACAACCGTCCGTGCCAAACTCAAAAATGCATCCCGTGTCTGCGGAATAATGCGATGTGCTGGTGGGACATCTGGCCCAGGCAACTGCCTGCGAGGTGCAGGGATAGGGCGATCCTGGTCTCGAAGCCTGGCATTGGGTCGGTTTTGGGGCATCCCCCCACCGATCCCCTGGAACTGTAAGATGTCAAAATAGTTAACGTGTTTATGCAACACGAACTCTGCATACATCTTTCGAAGGAAATATAAGGGAATTTCCCTGTTGTTGTGTGGTGGCATATCAAAAACCATGTACCATCTGTCCATCCAGTTATCAACAAATGGTTGAAACGTGCACCACTCAATGGAGATATGCGGCTTGCTTGCATTAGGGATTTCCCCCGTCCGAGGGTCCCTAAACAATGCAAATATAACCTCTTTGGATATTTTTAGCTTTTTTACTGCATTGTAATCTAGTCCATCAGCATATTGTTGTCTTTTTCTTTCTCTGTAAGATGCAATATCATACAGGACATTCGTAGATTGTGAAATTGTGTCAACAATTGCATCCAAGGTTGATGCAAGTGAACGGCGAATCCTGTCGCCACCACTAAAAGCTTCACTTATGCCCCTCAATTGGGAAAGCTCATTCAATATTTCGGCATTGGCATCCATAGCCGCAACTGCAATAAAGACATTAATACGAAAATCATTAGAAACATATACATGGTATATAATGACGTCTCTTCAAAATTGAACATGTATTAAATCAAACTCACATAAGCAATTTAATGGCATTTACTTACATACATTTAAAACTTAAAATTAAACATTTGACAATTAAAAAGTAAGTTAGTCAGATTGGTAGAGAGGAGGAGGAGGAGGATCAAGGCAGTGATGAGTTTGTTGATTCAGGCATGGAGGAGGAGGATCAAGGCAGTGATGAGTTTGCATCTATGTGTCTCAATGTCTCATTGTGTTTTGTGATTGTGAATGACAAATGTGTTGTGATTTGTGAATGATCTAATTTCTATTGAATATTTCATATTTGTAATTGTAAATGTAATTTCTATTGAATATTTGTAATTGTAAATGTTAAATTTTATTGGATGATCTATATGTCTATATTTTTAAATTTTAATATATTTTAAAAATATATTAATTCCAGGGGTCACCGTGTCCTACGTGTCATAATTCCGGGGGTCACCGTGTCTAGTGGGGACCAGGGATCAAATTTGAAGGGTGGGGTCCCATTTCACTATGAAGGGCTATGAGATATTGAACACTATTGAAGGGCTATGAGAAATTTATTAATATTTATTCTATGTTTATATATGGATGTGTTCATGTTGTATGGATTGGATTCTAGGTTAACCGAGGCCTTTTTAGAGCAAAGAATGGGGTAATTACTATTTGGGAACAAGTTTTTTATCAAATGTAAATTGCGGTGATGGAAGATATTGAGGGTGCCACATGTTGTGGAGAAAGTAGTATTGATTCCTATGACGTAATAGGGAGTTCAAAAAGTCTGGTTTCAAGTATTGTCATGCGTAGCTCGATTGATTGTTCTCGCGCTAGGGTTGTAGCAACTGTTATGGCCATTACTGTTAAAAGGATTGATGGGGTGTAATCCCGTGAAACGATGAGTTCTTTTGTTAAGACGTAGATTCAGTTAAATTTGGTGGGAGTCTTATGTTCATTTTATGCACAAAATTCGATTACTTGATTTTGTTGCATTGTTAACTCTCCTCCTAGTCATAGCTACAATCTCTTATATAATTGTGAAGGTTATCAATCCACTCAATATATTAAAGTTGTAGTAGGCCAAAATCATCCACATATTTATTGTACTCACAAATGTTGACATTCCAATTTCTATGTAGAGCGCCCATTAACATTAGATTGTATGGGACATGTTTTTGAGGCATGATGTCATTATCTCATAACAACAAGCTTTTTATCCATAAATATGTCATCTACAAGCCAACGGAATTGTTCCTAATCCTTTATAAAACTTTGTCATAATTATATCAATACCAACATTCCTACCTATTGACTTAGCTTAGAAGATATTACACCTTCGGATAACCAAACCTGATTCCAAGGTTGGTAATCATAAACGTAAAAGCATCATCATAAGGAAATAGTATGTTGTGTTGAGGAAATTCCTTTTTTTCCATTTCCTTCTCAGTATAATATTTGGTTGTGGATCATTTAAAATGTATAATTTATTTTAATATAATTGGGAAGCTAAATTCAAATTCATTAATATATTAATATGATTTGATTTTTTTATTAATAATAAGTTATTCTTTTCATTTGAAAATGTAATAGTACATCAAAATTTCAATGTTTACTAACGTAGTAAAGTTGAGAGGCTTTATTTTTCAGTGGATATAGCAGACCTGTAAATTCATAGGATGTCAAAAATCTAGTCAGCCTTGAAGTTGAGCTCCTCAAAGAAAACGAATTTCTTTAAATATGTTTATGGCAGGCTGGCATTGCCAGCTTCGCTCCGCAAACTATCCTGGAGGACTGGAGGAGATAGGGTAGGTGGAACTTGGAAGTAGCTCATCCACAGTGGAATAGGGGTATAAGAAAAAGCTTGTTTCTATTCATGCAATATGGTCGGAGCCATGGAAGCATGGAATTCCAGCATTGACTTGATACAACAAAGAAAACAAAAGGTGGAACTTGGGAGCTGCAGGATTGACTTGATACAACAAAGAAAACACAGGGTGTGAGGCTGGGAGCCGTAGATGGTAGGATTAACTTGATACAACAAAGAAAACAAAGGTCTATAGGTAGGGGCCACGGGCAGGAGCAACAACCTGCAACATTACAAGAAGTTTATGGATTGTGGATTTTGTCTGAAATGCCAAATTCGCGGGGGCATATTAACATAATATATTATACATTGAATACTCAATTAACTCACGGAGTCAGCATTCACGAATTGGTATGTGATAACTTGTAACTTGGTAAGCCCGCTAGCAACAACACGTATGAGCCACCTTCCAGGTTTGATAATTTTGTTGATGCCATTAAATGTGTTAAACACGTAAGCGCTCGCTACAAACACGAGAACTTCGAAGCGTTCAAGCCATGGGCTACTCAGTGTAAGCCCGTCCACGTAAGTTGCTCAATGATATTATTAGAGGCCCAATGGTCCATGATCCATGGATGATCGAACACGTGGATATTGGAGAGTAAGCGAGTCCCACTCCCAAGTCACCTAGCTAGTAGCCGCATTCCCAATTTCCCACTAAAAATTGTTGATGGGTGAAATTTGAAGCTACCCTTCTGTTGCAATTTTAAACAGTAGTGGTTAATTTAATTATTGAAGGGCTTACCATGAAATTAAATTTTTTTTGCATGGTAAAATTTGAAGTGGCCTTCTATGACGTGTGGGTAAAATTTGAAGTGGCCTGAAGGCTTCAAATTTGAAGCCTGGTGGGGACATTCGTGTCCCGTGTCCTCGTGTCGGGTGACTTAGATGAATACATTGTAGAAAGGGGGGAGTTTTGATTTTTTCAATTTTTGGTTTGATTATGAAGTTTTGAGTTTTTTGAAAAGGGTTTCATTTTGAGGTGTGAATTTAATTACAAATTGGGTTATTCCCAATTTGATCAATATTACAAAACTAGGTTAAACAATAAAAAAATTGTAATTTGGATTAAAAAATCACAAAAAAATGATTTGGGTGAATAAATTACCTGACTAGATGAGAATGCACCGGTGAATTTGTCTCCCCTCCAGCGAAATCGAGCAACACGGATAGTTGAGTGGGCCACAAAGCGTCCTCGTCCAGGGTCAATTTCGCCTCTATTCGCGTTTCTGATGCGTGAGTGTCGCGGGTGGTCGGCAATCGGCCGACTGTGTTTTTAAATTGATTTTTAGTTTTACATATCGCGTACGCGATTTGTAAATACATAACGCGTACGCGTTTTTTAACTACATAACGCGTACGCGTTATTGTTACCTAGCCTACATGTCCAATGACATGTTAGGCTCGGGTCTTACCATGGCAGGTGGTAAATATCAGAAACGCGTTATGTTTTAGGTATCAGGAACGAGATTTAAAAAAAGTAGCATTGCATCTAAAGTGACCCTCATCTTCTTGCACACACCCTTGACCATGGTTGACTTTGGTTGATCTTAACCGACTTTATTAACCATGTTTGATTATAGTCAACCATGGTCGACTTTGCTTGACCATGGTTGGTCTTGGTTGACCATGGTGAACTTTGTTTGACTATGGTTGACTTTGGTTGACCATGATTGACATCGTACACCATGCTTGTCTATGGTTGATTTTGGTTAACCATGGTTGACTTTGGTTGAATATGGTTAACCATGGTTAACTATGGTAGACCATTGTTGACTATGGTTGACCTTCGTTGACTTTAGTTACCATTGTTGACTTTGGTGGACTATGGTTGACTTTGGTTAAATTTTGATTGGTCATGTTTGACTTTCGTTGACTTTGACTAATTGTGGTTGACATTTGTTGTGGTCAACCATACTATGGTTGACCATGGTTGACTTTGGTTGACCACAACAAAAGTCATATTAGAATATTATTTGGTTTACCATGGTTGACTTATAATTATTTGGTTGACCACAACCAAATTCATATAAGAATATTATTTGGTTAACCATGGTTGACTTATAAATATTTAGTTGACATATAATTATTTGGTTGACCATAACAAAAGTTATATAAGAATATTATTTGGTTCACCATGGTTGACTTAGAATTATTTGGTTGACCACAACCAAAATCATATAAGAATATTATTTGGTTGACCATGGTTGTATATGGTTGACTTTGGTTAACCATGATTGACTTTGGTTAACTATGGTTGACCATGGTTAACTATGGTAGACCATGGTTGACAATTCATGACTCTAGTTGACCATCGTTGACACTAGTTTGCCATTGTTGACTTTGGTGGATCATGGTTGACTTTGGTTGAATTTTGGTTGGTCATGGTTGACCTTGGTTGACCATGGTTGACTATCATTGACTTTGGCTAACCATGGTTGACTTTGGTTGTGGTCAACCATGTAAAACCAAAGTGAATAATGGTTACCCATAGTCAACCATGTTTAATAAAAGTCAACCATAATTAACCAAAGTCAACAATAGTGAACATAGTCAATTAAGGTCAAACATAGTAAACCATGGTCAACCAAAGTCAACCACAGGTAACTAAAGTCAACCATAGTCAACCAAATTCAACCATGGTCAACCAAAGATAGCCATGGTCAAGTAAATCCTACCAAAGTGAAGCAAAGTCAACTATAGTTATGGCTGACCATGGGTGGCTTTAGTTGACAATGGTTCAATTTGGTTTACCATGGTTAACTTTGGTTGACAAAGTCAACCATGGTTGACATTATTTAACAATGGTTAACATTGGTTGACCAAGTCAACCATGGCCAACCATGGTCAACTTTGTTTTACAATGGTTAACATTGGTTGAATTTTTGTTGACTATGGCTGACTTTGGTTGACGATGGTTGAATTTGGTTTACCATGGTTAAATTTGGTTGACTATGGTTGACTTTCATTTACCATTGTTAACTTTGATTAACCATGACTGACTATGGATGACTTTCATTTATTTTGACTAACTTCAGTTAACCATGGTTGACTTTGGTTGTTAATGGTTGAATTTGGTTGAGCATTATTGACTTTGGTTGACCATCGTTGACTATGGTTAACTTTGGTTTACTGTGGTTGACTTTGGTTGACCATTGTTGACTTTGTTTGACTATGGTTGACCTTGGTTAACCATGGTTTTTCTTAATTGACCATGGTTGACTTTTGTTCAAAATGGTTTATGTTGGTTGACTTTGGTTCAGAATGGTTGACATTAGTTCAACATGGTTAACGTGGTTGACTTTAGTTAACAATGGTTGACTTTGGTTGACCATGGTGGACGTTGTTTGACTTTGGTTGACCATCGTACACCATGGTTGTCTATGGTTGACTTTGATTAACCATGGTTGACTTTGGTTGACCATGATTAACTATGGTGGACCATGGTTGTCCATTGTTAACCATGGTTGAGCTTCATTCACTTTAGTTACCATTGTTGACTTTGGTGGACCATAGTTGACTCTAGTTAAATTTTGAATAGCCATGGTTAGCTTTCATTGACTTTGGCTAATCATGGTTGACTTTTGTTGTGGTCAACCATGAAAAACGAAAGTTGACTATGGTTGACTTTGGTTTACCACAACCAAAGTCATAGTAAAATATTATTTGGTTTACCATGGTTGACTTATAATTATTTGGTTGACCACAAACAAAGTCATAGAAGAATATTATTAACTATGGTTGACTTTGGTTAACTATGGTTGACCATGGTTAACTATGGTAGACCATGGTTGACAATTCTTGACTTTGGTTGAGCATCATTGACCTTCGTTGACATTAGTTTGTCATTGTTAACTTTGATGGACCATGGTTGAATTTTGGTTGGTCATGGTTGACTTTGGTCGACCATGGTTGACTTTGGTTGTTGTCAACCATGCAAAGACAGAGTAAACAATGATCAACCATCGTCAACCATGTTCTATAAAAATCAACTACGGTTAACAAAAGTCAACAATAGTGAACATAGTTAACCATAGTAAACCATGGTCAACCAATGTCATGTCCCCTTTCCATAAATCCTATGCAAGGGAGGAAACATGACCAAACATACCGGACTTACTCGAAGATCTTGGCCCCATACATTACTAAGAAATTCATAATAAATAAAAACTTATGTGTGCAAGTTCATACTTCATATAAACATAGCGGAATTAAATCATATTTTCACACACACAATTATAATGCATCAACATATCTATCACAAGTGGATGATGATTCAATATGCAGATAATCAATCCCCTCCTCATGTTATGCATAGACCTCCTATCAATTCCATTAACATAAATAATTATCATTTAGAATTAACACATTGCAAAGCACATAATGCATATAATTTAAACACAGAGAACACTTATCTTTGAGATGAAGTTGTCCAAACAACTAGCTATGTGAGAGCAATGTTCCACCCAACCATAGATTTATGTCCAACCTAGATATCATTTAAGCTGAGAGATCACCCCCAAACTGGGTTGTGTATTCACTAAGGAGAAACTAGATGGGCTCACTCATAGCCATGGTTTCACTCAACAACTATGCTAAGCCAACACACAGTTGGGTTTATCAAGCATTCCAAAGAAAATGAGGGAAATGCTAAGCTAGTGAGCTCAACCACAGAGCTACAAGCATCTCAAGATAATTCAAACAGTCAAGGCACCCATAGTCCCTCAGCCGTCCCTTCCCTCCAGTGCTCTTCAGGATGGGCATAGAAAGGTCCAAGATGATAAATCTTTGAGATTCAAGCTTTCATTGGGTTTATCAAGCATTCCCAACTTCTGCTCTAGAATTCACACCTAGAATTTCTCAATTCGGTGATCAAATAACTCAATCCCGTCAGTAAACTTTTGGGCTATAAAAACTAGATTTTTCTATGGATTTCGGGGTATCTAATGCTCTCAAATTTTCTCCAAGGTTCATATCTATGGATCCCCCATTAGCTTTTACTGTCAATACCAAATTTTGGGCATCTTTGGCTCTTCAAAACGTGGGTTCTTGCAAAGTTGCAATTTCTTGTTTTTCTCATTGTTGGGTATGTGTAATCGACGTCAACTAATGCTGGGATGTTCAACAATGGAATAGGAATGAGGAAAAACCAATTCCATGATGTAGAGCGACTTGTGGTACAAGAAAAATAGAGCCCATTTCTGCCATACGAATTTCTGGGCTGTCCATGTTCCATTGAATCCATGGATTGAATTCCTCAACAACTTCCTTACACTAGAATTAAATGTCAGCAAGGAAAGTCAAATGGGTTCACAAAATGACATTTGGAAGCATATGGTTCATCCCCACAACCCCCTCACCACTCCCTAGTGGAATACACATGGCCCCTTCTCATTCGTTGCTTCCATAGCCAGTTTTGGTATTTTATTGCAATATCAAATATTTACATCATTTACAATATTCCATGGCTTAATAGCTCATGGGTAATAAAATATCAAATACTTGTTCATTTTAAATAAAATCCAAACATAAACTAGCGGGGCTTGGGCCTTGAGCTTCACGCTAGGGAAACATACATCGCATGTATACAATATTTACATTAAAAGCTAATATTTCATAAAGGTCAAAATTAGGGTATCACAACCAAAGTCAACCATGCTTAACCAAAATCAACCATGGTCAACTAAAGTCAACCATAGTCAACCAAAATCAACCATGGTTAACCAAAATCAACCATGGTCAACTAAAGTCAACCATAGTCAACCAAATTCAACCATGGACAATCATAGTAACCCAAAGTCAATTATAGTTATAGATGACCATGGGTGGCTTTAGTTGACAATGGTTCACTTTGGCTTATAATGGTTAACTTTGGTTAACTAAGTCAACCATGGCCAACCATGCTCAACTTTGTTTTACAATGGTTAACATTGGTTGACCAAGTAAACCATGGCCAACCATTGTCGACTTTGTCCTACAATGGTTAACATTGGTTGAATTTTGGTTGACCATGGTAGACTTTGGTTGACCATGGTTGACTTTGGTTGTTCATGGTTAAATTTGGTTGACTTTTGGTTGTCCATGGTTGAATTTCATTTACCATTGTTAACTTTGGTTGACCATGACTGACTATCGATGACTTTGGCTTACTTTGGCTAACTTTGGTTAACCATGGTTGATTTTGGTTGTTCATGGTTGAATTTGGTTGAGCATTGTTGATTTTGGTTCACCATGGTTGACTATGGTTAACTTTGGTTTACTGTGGTTGACTTTGGTTAACTTTGGTTTACTGTGGTTGAGCATTAGTTGACTTTGGTTTACCATGGTTGACTATGGTTAACTTTGGTTTACTGTGGTTGAGCATTGTTGACTTTGGTTGACTTTGGTTGACCATTGTTGACTTTGGTTTACCATGGTTAACTTTAGCTGATCATGGTTAACTTTGGTTGACAATGGTTGACTTTGAATGACTATGTTTGACTTTGGATAACCATGGTTGACTTTTGGTTGATCATGGTTGACTTGTGTTTGCTATGGTTGACTTTGGTTTGCTACATTAATATATTAATTTATGTCATTAATACATTTGCCTCTTGCTTTCTAGATATTTTTGTTTGAAAAAAAGACATTAATAAAATAAATAGAATTTAGAATTTGTCAGAGTTTTCAATTTTATAAAGAGAAGTATGTTGATAGTTGAATGAGGGCATTATGCATGTTTCCATGTACTATGACACTTGTTATTTGATATGGAATATCATTTACTATACATCAAGTGGGCCCATATGTATGTTCTCTTCCATGCTCCTTTTGCATCAATGTATCCTTTGTGTGGCATCCTTGGACCATGCGTTTTTATTAATAAGTCCTAAATGTGGGATAAGTACATTTTGTTTTGAGATATCTAAACGTTAGACATGGATAAAGTATTGAACTCTTATGCTTTAATATATTTTATTAAATTCCAAATTTCTATTGAACTTTCATCGCAAAGAGTGACCAAGCTATTGGAGGAGGACAAAGACTTAATAAAATGCAAATTATTAAAAAAAAGAATAGTGTAAAAGATAAAATGGAAAATAATATAAAAAGAAACATAAGTTAAAGATATAATTAACAAGAAATAATAATTTCAAGAAATTCTTAAGTACTAATTGAAGATTATGAAAGAGCCAAACTTACAATAGCATAAGGAGAGCAACATTGAAAACAAGAGAGACAATTTTATTCAACACAAAAAAAAAAAACTTTTTACTATGTATCTCCCATTGATCAAAATCTTGCAGAGATACATACTTATATGCAGATTACACTGCATCGAAATATAATAAAAATATTGATTTTTACATGTCCTAAAGTTAGTTGTAGGTTTATGTAGAATTTTGCAAATTTGCATTAGCATGCAATGAGGTTTGCTACTAATTATTTAACTAACACATGCAAGGTAAAAGTGAAATAGACAATAATTCGACATAGCATTAGTTATCAACATACCCCCCCCCTTGATGTTGAGAGGGCTCACAATAAGATCTTTGAGATGAAAAAACTCGGCCTTTGAAATTGCCTTAGTGAAGATGTATGCTAGTTGTTTTTTAGTGTTGATGCATTTCAATTCCACTCAATTATTTTGCACCAAATATAGGATGAATTTGTTTTTCTTTAATTTCTTCTAGAAATTTTCTAAGCCATAATGTTTGTCTACCAGTTGAGGTGATTACAACATTCTCTGCTTCTGTAGAAGAAAGAGAAACTATGCTTTGTTTTTTTGAGTTCCAAGTGATCAAACCATAACCAAAAAAAAATAGTAACCAGATGTAGCAAACTACCTCCCCAATTAGAATCACTGAATCCAACCAATTCAAAACTCTTAGAAGTGTACTAATGAATGCCAAAATTTAGAGTGCCTTTCACATACCTTAGAATTCTTTTAGCTTCCTTCATATGCATTTTAGATGACTTTGTCATATACATGGAAACAAGTGAAACTAAATAAGCACTATAGGGCCTTGTGTGGGTTAGAAACATTAAGATTCCAACAATACTTATGTAAGTTGTCTCATAAGCTATTTCAACACCTTCATGTTTACACAACGCAACTCCATGAGAAATTGGAGTTGGAGTTGGTTTGCAATCAGCCATATCAAATTCCTTCAACATATACTTTGCTATACTTTGTCTGACAAATAAAAATTTCATGCTCACTTTGATAAAATTCCATTCCAAGAAAATATTGCATGAGGTTTAAATCTTCTATCTCAAACTCACTCATCATAGCAAATTTGTATTCATTCTTCATCTTAGAACTGACACCCATATACAACAAATCATCAACATATAAACTGACAATAATAATATCATTAACTTCTTGTTTGTAGTAAAGGGTAGGTTCACTCTTAGTTCTCTTCAATCAATTCACCTGAAAATAGCCATCAATCCTTGCATACTAGGCTCTTGGTGCTTGTTTTCAGACATATGAGGCCTTATCCAACTTGTAGACTTGATGTTCTTTTCTGATAGTCTCTTACCTTGCTATAGGTGCAAATGTCTCTTCATAATCAATGCTAGACCTCTATGTGAAACCCTTAGAAACTAACCGTGCTTTGCATCTTTCATTAATCCCATCACTAATATACTTTGTGTTGTAGACCCATTTAGTACCAATTTTTTTCTTGTCATGGGGAAGATTCATAAGATCCCAAGTAGAATTCCTATTAATTAAATCTATCTCTTCTTGCATAGTTTGCACCCAAACCTCATTATAGAAGCTTATTAAAAAAATGATGGCTCGAAATCAACTTGTCAAAATAAAGCAAAATTTACAGTCTTCTCTTCATGTGCCATAATTGTACTTCTCTAATAAATGTCATTTAAGCTTCTCACCTTCCTTGCAGTACATAGACTTGAAGATGAAGGTCTACTTGGTGGATTTGTAGCATTTGGAACTGAAACATTAGTGGGCTTCTCATTATTAATATCATCAATAATACCACCGTCCAAAATAGATTTTGACTTCTCAACAACGTCTTTTTGATGACCATAAAATCGCCCTCAATCAAACCTCGTGCATCTCTTGACACAACAATGCTATTAATGAGAGGATTATACAACCTGTAAGGCTTACTTTGCTCACTATATCCAACAAAAATACATGGTTCACTTTTTGGGTCTAACCTTTGTCTCTTTGATCAACTACATGAGCATATGCTAAACAAAAGAAAAAATTAAATGATTAACATTGGGATTTTATGAACTAGTGTGGTTGTGATTTAGAATGTACACTGCTATAGAAACTGCATCACCCCAAAGGAATTGCTTAATCCTTTGGTCTGTAACATGCTCCTTTCCATTTCCACCACTGTACGATTCTTCCTTTAATATACCCCATTTTGTTGAGATGTGTAAGCAATGGTGAATTTTCTTCTAATTCCATTCATATCACAAAAATTATGAAAACCTATTGAATGAAATTATCCTCCATGATTAGTCCTTAAGCATTTTATTTTCTAAACACTTTCATTTTCCACAAGGGCTTTAAACCTATTGAATGTATCAAATGCTTCACCCTTTCTCTTCAAAAAATAAACCCAACACATTCGTGAGTAATCATGAATAAAAGTAATGAAATATTATGAATTACCCAAAATTTTTGTTTGCATAGGAACACAAATAGGAGAATGAACTAGCTGAACTGGATAATGGGCCCTCCATGCCTTTCCTCTAGGAAATTTCTCTCTTGCATGTTTTCCTTTAGAAAATCCTTCACAAAACTCCTTGTGCTCTTCAACCTTAGGAAAACCATAAGTAATTCTTTTGATGTTGGAAGCTTCAAACTATGAAAAATCAAATGGCCATACCTCAGATGCCACAACCAACCTTTGTCCTCATATACCATATTAGCAAGTTGATGCTATTTTCTCCAAACTTCAATGGGAACATCCAATTATTTGACATAGGAACAACTGTAACGACCCTATTTCCTTGACTCTTATCATAAATTGTGCATTGTCTATCATCAAACACTAATCTATAATTCTTTTCACATAGTTACCCAACACTTAGTAAATTATGCTTTAATCGTTGAGTGTAACAAACATACTCAACACTTTTCATACCTTCTTTAGTATGGACTCCCATCTCTCCTTTTGCATAAACCTCTAAGGTTTTTTCATCACCAAGTTTGATATTTGATTTGAAACTTTCATCCATTGTAGAGGAGAGCTTGCAATTTCCTATTATGTGGTTAGAACAACCTAAATCTAAATACCAAACATCTTTGACAGTATTTTCAGTTTTTCCATAAGATAAAAACAAATTATTTGGAGAAGCATCATCACTTTCTTGAGCATAATTAACACTTTTGTTTTCTTTTAATTTGCAATACCTTTCAAAATGATCATACCTTTGACAACGATAACACTGAATGTTTCTCTTCTCAAATCTAGCTCTACCACTTCCTCTAAAATGACCTCTTCTTCCTCCTCTTGAGAAATTTTAATTTTGACCTTTACCTTGGGCTTGGTTTCTTTTGGAGCTAGAACTAGCATCTTCATTCTTTGTATTTTGTAGCTTTGTGGAAAACTCTTTCTCATCACTTTTTGCAAATGAATCTCTCACTTTGTCTTCATGATAAATAAGAGATCCAACTAGGTGATCAAAGTGAAGGTTAGTCAAATCCTTGCTTTCTTCAATGACTATAGCAACAACCACTTATACTATGAAACGAGAACTATATACTATGAACGAGAACTCTAGCCATAAAAACGATGATTTTTGCAAAAAAAACACCAAAAACACCCCCCAAATAAAAAAGTGTTGATACTAGTATACACGGTTTTTTTTAGGGTAAAAAATAGAGCCATGGACTAAAAATCCCATATTGTTGTTTAACAAAACTTTAAAATCAACCTTAAATTGGAGAAAAAGAAAAATTCTTGAAGAGATAAATTACAACTTTCTGGAAAATTGCATATTAAAGAAAAAACAAATTTCTCTAATAATTTCACCATTATAACCATATAGAAACAAAGAAATTATGATGCGATTCATAATGAGATAATATATTAGGCCATACAAGAACAAATGGTTCATATAAATATTCAAAAACTCCTATAGAGTTTCAATTACAAAAATCATACTAGTAAAAAGCATCTAACTGCCTCTTCAAATTCATCAATGGATTATGACACCCCATCATCAAAAACTCCTGTAGAGTTTCAATTACAAAAATCATACTAATAAAAGGCATCTACACTGCTTCTTCAAATTCATCCATGGATTCTGACACCCCATCAGAATCTACATTTTCTGCAGATGAAGGACTTGATGAAGATGTAGATGACCCATACTCTTCTCTATTATCAATGGGCACACCATCTGAGTCTACATCTATGCCCATCATTTCAGATGTCATATTCCTTCGGGATCTACGGCTTGGTTTAACAGACTCCCATCTTGCAACTTCTGGCTGTGGCAGCAACCTCTTGATAATCTCTATAGTCTTGGAGCGGAGAGTGTCTTTCTTTGTCAACTTGAAATCATAAACAAGTATATCAACTTCCTCTAATTTCAAGATGTCAATGCGGCGGCGATTTATTTTTTGACCCTTTTTGTTTCTCTTTCTGCAAACCTTTTTCTCAACCACCATCTCTGCCTTGTACACACCATCAAATGGGTGTGTATCTATTGCATACCAATGTACTTCTACTGATACTACTTCTTCATTTTTTTTATTGGCCTTCATAGCTTTTGCAATCCATAATGGATATTGACGTGGATCATCTGTAGCCAAAACTGTAATCATGCAACCCTCCTTGATATCTTGTACCGAGCCCCTATAAAGGTCTTCCATCTCTCAACGCTTTGCGGATGATCTTCTAGAGCCAATATACATTTCTCTTTCCTCTACTTGAGAAAACTCAACAGCTCGAGGTTCAACATTTGATAAACTTTGTGGCCAAGCAAATGGAGTCTTCAAAAATATATCTCCATTTGTAGAGTTTGAAATTATGTCACTCTGCTCCATGAAAAAAGACTCCCACCAAACGGAATCAGCAACATCAAAGTACTCATATGTATCTTCAATAGACTTTTTGATTTCTTCCAAGCATTGAGAAGAATCAGCATCTCTACTATGTCGCCTTGCATTATGAATCTCTGTAGATGATTGCAATAACAATAAATTTGAAGCATACATTTGACGACTTGGGATGAATTTAAAAAATGTCAAACCTAATGAAGGCCCCCATTCTATGCTAGTTGAGTACTTCTTGCCCCACAATAGTGTTTTTCCATCAATATTTTTTATACGAAATTGATGCTGAAAGCTAATGTCATTAAGTTTTTCAATGCACCTTTCCTCACCATGCGATCCAAATAGAAATCTTCGAATGTCAATAGTTTGTTCCAATTTCTGTACAGTAGGCTCTGGATGGTATGCTTTCCCTATAATTTCAATCAACGATGGTAGGCTCCCGACTTTCTTCCTCCTCAATGTCCTTGCAAAATGGCTGAACATTTGATCAATATGATCATGTGTATGCCCAACAAGAAGGAACCCAACTTTTACCTTCTTAAAAATTCCCAATTCCACAAGCATGCTTAGATAACCAACCATGACCTAGTTTTTGTTTTCCCGGCTTGTGTTGTCCAATTGTAGATATAGAACTTCTGGAAGATCACCAGGCCAATGAGTAATGACATGGTGAATTATGCTGATGGTCAAATTTGCATCATTGTGAATATTTGGAGCTGTAAAGTAAACCCTTGGAATCATTTCACCATTAAAAACCATACACCCAACCAAGTGAAACTGAATAAAATTCTCCTCCTTTAAATTCTTTGGCACACGGAAAAAATGTGGCAAGAGTGTTTTTTTCTGATCCATGCCATCAATTAT
The DNA here is from genome assembly GCA_027924585.1 of Larix kaempferi. Classification (NCBI taxonomy): domain Eukaryota; kingdom Viridiplantae; phylum Streptophyta; class Pinopsida; order Pinales; family Pinaceae; genus Larix; species Larix kaempferi. Next base: position 9,500,530 of record BSBM01000797.1, read on the forward strand.
CAAACCCATATACTTATGTGGAGCATCGTAGCACTTCTTGCGATGTTTGTACAATTTTTTCCATTCATTTGATTGTTGATTGTGATGTTCTTGCAGTGCATTGATTATGGAATCTACAAACAACATAACAAAAAAATATTGTTAACTAGATTCAATAATTGACATTTATCTATTTGTTTTTTTTGTTTTGTAAACATACCTCTTTCTATCCCTTCTGATCTATCCCTTCTTTCTTTAAGAGAATCACATGTACTGCAAACACGGGGGCTTCACTCAATAAACCCCTGTCATAGCACGTTCGTTCGTGGCATATGAAACAATACCCCTAATTTCACTAAATATTGGAAAATACCTTCCAAAATCGTTTTCTTTAACCCCCTCCCAATATGCCTTCCCAATTTAAAAAAACCCGTGTTTTCACTAGATATTGTATGTATCAATTTTTTCATTAACTTTTTTTATACCCCTTTATATTTCTACCTAGTATATTGATATGATACCCCTCTTATGACCCCACATGCATTTTACAATGCACCTTGCTTCTTTCGATGTATATTGTGGATGCACATTACTTCACCCACAATGCAATTACTCAACCACATATCATTATGATTTGCAAAATCTAATGGTCTAATCAAGAGATAGGAGATCACTTCTTGTATGTCACTAGAGCCAATGCACATAGTACACCATTTAGATTGCATGTTGTAGTTCCCTAATTGCTGACTAAGCTTGTTGTGGGCTAGGTATCCAAGCCCCCAAGGTCTGTAACAAGCTCTAGGAGGCTGACTAAACCTCCCAAGGTCTGTAATAGGCATGAGTGGTTGGGTATTCATGACCCCAAGCCATATCGAGGGCATATAACAGGCCCTGGAGGCTTAGAGCCTCCCAAGTCTATTGGTAACAACTGGCTAAGTACTATTGGTAACAATTGGTTTTCAATTACCACTGTTTCTTGACTATGATCGACTGGAAACCCACTTCACCACGAAACCCATAGCCTCTAGACACGATTTCCTTGTATATTGGTAAGGCCGGGCCTTGCCTCAACTCGATTTCTCATCCAACCATGATCTCACCATCTCCATTTGGTGGATATTTGTCAGCCAGCACATATAAAAAACACCCCAAAGTATTTTTGTATTGTTACATTAAATAAATAAAAACCCTTTTCCCCTTAATATATAAGCAATATAATTTTTAGGTTTTCATGAATATTTAATACCGCAATAATGAATGAACGTGGTATTATATTGCCTTCTAGTGAAGCCCCCGTGGGATTACATGAATTAAACAACATTTTAAACTCATTAAACAACCAATTAAAGGTCCTCTTCATATTCATTAAACAACCATGGATAAAATATGCAAAGAGGGGAGCGAACATATACAGAACATCGAGGAGTGGAGCGATTATGATTCAAGAGCACTCAATGTCGCAACGTATTTCTTACTTCCCTCATTTAACATTATAACTAGAAAAACCATTAACCCATTAAATCTGATCCATTAAAAAATGGATGTGAAGAAGAATATTTAGGATTTCTTAAACCTGGTAATTGATGATTTACAAAGTTAAAATTCTAAAACCCCCACCCCACCCCCAATGTTGAAATATATATGTTTATTGAGGTAAAAATGGTGGAATATAAGAACCAAATAAATGACTAAATGTATTACTAATAAATGACTAAATTTATTACCAAATAAATGACTAAATTTGTTACCAAATAAATGACTAAATGTACTACTAAATAGAGACAATTAATCACCAAATAAATGGCCAAATAGTGGCGATTAATGACTAAATAAGCGGCTAAATATATTACAAGATGCCTAAGCAATTCAAGCAATTAATGACTAAGTGATAAATGAATAACTTGGTCATGAGATAAGATACTTGTAATTTGTTTCTAGTAGTTTTCGTTTCATGTTTAATTATTTATCTTTAAAATTTAGTCATAGGCTTAGGGACAACCTCAAAAGAACGCTCCTTGAAGCACCTAGTGAAAAAAAACTATGCACCTCTTGTCTATAAAAAAGACACTATGGTTTCAACCAACTTGGCCTTAAGGATATTTAAGAAGAATTTCCTGGATTTGTCCTTTATCTCTACTGATCTTAAGGGTCACTCATGTGGTTTGGCCGTGGGTTGGGTCTCTTATGTTTCCCTCCATTCATTGGTAAGTAACACAAACTACATTATAGCTTATTGCTTCTAAAAATATTTAAATCGATCTTTTGGATTTTTTGAATGTGTATGATCCTTCTCATGGAAGAACTTATATTTCCATAAGGAGATCCTCTCATCAAAGAAGACTTTCATCTTTTACCCTTTTGGGGGGCTACTCTACTAAGGCCCCCATGTATAGTTTATTGTCTTCCATTTATGACCTCCTTTTATAGCTCCAACTTAGCCTGTTCCATGTGTGATTTTCTCCCTCTCGTAACCACATTTGTTTTCCTGGCATGGGAAATAATTTGCTTGCTAGTCTGGTTACTTTTGTATGGGATCATGTAATATATTTATTTGATAATGATGACCCAAAGTAAGAGTTGTTCACTATGTTACCACATGTATAATCGACATTTTGATCCTCCTTTGCATCCTAAAAAGTCTTCCTCATATCTTGAGGAGAGGGAGTATCACTACTTTCTAGGATAAATATTGCATTTGGGATAGGGTTTGAGGTTCCCTTATCATTGATAATGAGCATTGACTTATTTCCTTTGGATGAATATGGATCCAACGTGTCTATAGTGGTATGAGAGATAACTCTCGATAAAATAATGCTTTCCTTCAAGGAATTTATTTTCGCAGTCAACTATGTCATTACCCTATCAAATTCATTGTTGAACTGAGCAGAATCATCCTGCATCTTTGAATTTTCCACACCTATAGGCTCCTTCATCCTTTCTTGCTTCTAAGTGGTTGTAAGAGAATCTACTCCAAATTCAGAAGGGTTCATAACGCATATACCCATTTTTTAGAAGCAAAAGGTGTACCTTTTATGCACGGAAATATCACATACTTGATTTGTAAACCATGTTTTAAGCCCCAAATTGGCTTGCATCCATCATTTCCTCCATGACATCAAGAAACATCGAGTTATAGGAATCTAGCAGGGTAATCACGAACACGAATAGGGAGAATAGAAGTAACATATTCAACCAAAGGTATCCATCGATCTCCTCCATATCGGGTAATTTCATCAAAATCCTTGCTTCTAAATTATCTATTTGCAGTCATTTGTATACCTTAAAAACAAATTTAAATCATAATTTCAGTTATTTGTATGCCCAAAAAAAGTAGACCCCAATATTCATAAAAATTTAAAATCATTTTCCCTAGATACATATATATTCATGAGCATCACTATGAATCCAAACCACTATTGGCAAATATGCAAAGTTTCTCATGTATATAGCAAGGGTGCATACAAGTAAAAAAAACATAAAGTGGAATTCATATCTGCTCCAAATTACAAATATAAAGAAGCTAAATGGCCTATAGAGCCCAAACAAATTCATGCTACATCAAATAATTACATATCAAAATCTAAGAACATTAAAAACAATAAGAACATTTTCAATAGAAAAAAATTATATATTCGGAAACGTCATTCAATTTCCTACATTTTATTTGTTTTAGTCATCACAAGATTCATTTTGTATATGTCTCAAAATATCCATGAAAGTTGAGGGATGCCTTTTTTTTTTAAAGTTTTGTATTGCATCTAATATGTCAAAATAGACACACATTAGCTTACACACACACTCCATATAATATAAAGTATTATGGATGACAATTTTGAGAATGTGACAGGTCAACGGATATATGTTGGACCCAAGTGAAACAAACCAAAGAAAACATTCAATCCTATGGATGACTTTGAGAAAAGAAATATATTACTAGTTACATAAAGAATCAATGATTACTGGAGATTATTTGGAAGTGATACTCTTGATGTTAAGGTTTAGTTGTTGAAACGTTGTTTAGGGACATACAAGCGTAAAAATATTAAAACAATAATAGGAAACAAATCAAAATGACACAGAAGTTGAAGAAACAAATTTCAATGTTTGTTGTATATAAAACATTCTAAACATATTATTTTTTGAGTATTTTTATACTATGTAATACATATATGTAAATTTTTGATCAATTTGAATGTATTCATATAACGATACTTTATGTGATTTACATAAAACCATTCAATACTTAAAATTTCAGTGCTTTCTCTAAATCAATGTAACATTTAATTACACCAAACTTGGATAAACATGTCTAACGATGTACTTAAAAACAATATCTTCTCGACATGATCTAGAAGAAATAGAAGAAATATATAATTAGTATTCTTTTTAATTTAATACATTCAAATCATTCGAATAAATATTGGTATTTGCAATAATTGAAATGGGTTTTACCTATTCCTTCTAACATTGTATATACATGAAATTTTACTTCATTATTTCTATTTTACTTAAGAATAATTTTATTTTAATTGTTAAATGACACACCTTGATTTACAAAATGTTTTTTTCTTATTAACTCTAAAATAATGTTAACCCCTAATATTAAAACATGATTAAAACATACACAATTTACTATGTCAAAATTGTTAACAAAATATTATGCCATAAAATCAATTTAGTATATGTAACTCTAATGCGGCACTAGCCTTGTATTAATATAATAACATATACTAAATACAAATGCAAAACAAACGCCACATAGTGCTAAAAATTAAAATTGTTAATAAATATTTTTTTATACAATTTATTATTTATGAGGCAAATCTAGATAAAATTTGCTTTTAATGCATCAATATAAATACGATTATAAAAATAATGAAAGGAATCAAAATTTTAGTGGAATATTTCTTTCAAACTTATATATATATTTATATATAGTATTTAGTTAAGGAATTTTTATTCATTCACATTGAAAAAATCAATCATCATTAAAAGTATAGATAATAGACACTTGTTATAATTACAGTCACTTTTTTTATATTTAAAAAATAATAATTGTATTTATTTATTTATATTTTAATAATTCATTAATTTCTAATGTACTATATTTTTTAATATATCAAATTTCGATAATCAAATTCAATAATACAATTGAAAAAAACACGGATATTAAAACTAGCTAAAATTTAGTGCTCTTTTCACTAGAATATGTTCAAACACATCATAAACAAATAGTGGACAATTGAAATAAGTGTCATATATAATATATCTTATATAAACTATAGATTATACTTCTCAACATATAAAATATTGCTGTGACAAAGAGTTAAAATAACACACTTCTAGTATACATGTATTAAGTAGTTTTATAGGTCACTATAAAATGGTATCAACCTCCTATAATATATAATTATAATTAAAATGATTAATAATTTAATAACATATAAATTCTTAATATTATTGAATAACTTTATAGGTATACAATTTCCACGTAGACTAATTTTTAATAGAAATATATAAATTATAAAATTACTAGAACAAGGTGCCCACTTCTTAGTAAAGAAAATTATATTAATCATAATTAAATTACTTGATAGTAGTAAAATATACAATAGTAATGTGGTAATGTCACTAAAAGTTTTTATAGCTTAGATTTTAATTGGCATAGATCCATCTTAAACCTGGATCTATCAAGCACCGAGAGGGATTCAATTTCTTGAGGTTTTTTTTTTTAAATCAAGAAATTTGATCTCTTCTGGATTTAAGTTTTATGTTTTTATTTTATAACATCGATTTTTTTATTACTTTTCATAATTTTTTTATTTTATGAGCCAACATGGATTTTTTTAAAAGTATTTTCCATAATTTTTTATTTTATGAGCCGACATGAATTGTTTTAATATTTAATTTTTAATTTTGTTAGGGAGGAACGTTACAACATCTCCCCCATACTTGGGTGTAAAGCACCTCTCTCGTCTCGGTGCAACCATGGTGGACCATTCTTTAAGCAATGTTAACCTTGCTTGAAATATAGTTGACTATTATTTAGGCATGGTTGACTTGAATCCATAGTTGAATCTTAAGAAGGGGTAACTTTGAACCACGGTTGACCTTTGCATAGACATTGTTTACATTAAGTTAATTTTGACTATAATACACCATGGTCGAGCATTCTTTGAGTAATATTGACCATATTTTAGCGAAGTAATAATAATGTAAAATTCATGTTTTTAATATTCTATGAAATAAGTGAGAGCACTATTTTTATAAAGATGTAAGGTCATGTTTCATGAAACATTTTTATAAGGTTATATTATGTTTGAGTTGATCAATATTAGGTTGAAATTAAGATTAACATCATTATTTCTTGATATCATAATTATCATTAAGGTTAATGTTAATAATAGTTCATTAAATTTAATCTTAATAATAATGATTAATATTATTAATCATTGATATTAATATTATTAACCTTGACACTAATGATTACTATTATTAACAATATCATTTTAATATTATTATTAATGTTTACAATATTATTATTATTATAAAGTTTAAATTAATAATATTAAGAATGTTAATATTAATTTAATATAATGATTAATATTATTAACAATATCATTTTAATATTATTATTAATATTTACATCATGATTATTCTTATTCTTATTCTTATTATTATTATTATTATCATTATAAAGTTTAAATTAATAGTATTATTAATATCAATATATGATCAATATTATTAATTATTAATATTTAATACCATCAATAATATTATTAATATTAAATATTATATAATATTTTGATTAATTAAAATATATTGAATTATAATATACTTTTCATTTACAAAAATAAACCATAATATATTAATATTAATATTAAAATGACTAACCATTTTATTTATAAAATAATATACTTTTCATAAATACAAAGATAACATTTATTCAACTCATTTATTTTTCAATTACCAACTTAACTATAAATGTATATGTAATATAAAATAATATACTTTTCATATATACAAAAATAACATTTATTCCACTCATTTGTTTTTCAATTACCAACTTAACTGTATATGTAGTCGTGTAATTTAAAATATAATAATTTACGTTTTATTTATAAAAAATTAACATTGGTTAAATTCATATATTTTCCAATTACCAACTTAATAATGAAAAGTATTATTATAAATTAAAAGAATTACCAACTTAATAATGAAAAGTATTGATTATAAATTAAAAGAATGTATTTCATTAAATAAATATGATATTGGTTATAAATTCAATTAAATATAATTTAGTCAAGTTCTGGGAGAGCCAAGGGTGGGAGGTCACATCTAAATCCAATCATAAGTTGTGGTTTCTCATACCAAAAGCTAATCTAACAAATCAAAAAGCAAACAGAATATATATATATATATATATAATTTATTAAATAAATCATCTTTTTTACTTAACACATTAATAATAATAATAAGAAATGGTTACAAATTGAATCGAATCAATAATTAAAAATTTCCACATGCTTGTGTTGCAAACATCCAACGACTGTTGTCCTACCCGCATGATAAACGAAGGTGAAGAATATTGTACACTCAATTAAAGATTTCAACATTGTTCTCATTTCACCTTCATTCTAAGACAACCCATGACTTAAAAAAGTGAATTGTTAGAACTTAATATTTCCACATGTTTCTCGACGTGCATTCTAAGACAGTTGAAAATGTACATTGCCCAAGTCCAAGGTATTCTAGATAGTGAATCAAAGAGTTTTGGTGTGCATTTGTGAATTAGTAAAGATGGATGTATAAAATATTTATCCATCTCATGATTTCTATAGTTGTAGAAATGCATGGTTGTTTGATAAAAGAATATAATTGATTTCCTTGGTAATTTGGTATAAATTATTGACAAAATCTAAAGAAAATTAATTTAAATTTAATAGAGACAATACTTTTATTTTTCTTTAAAAAAAAAAGTTAAAGTTTCACTAGTATTAAAATATAAAATATGAACACAAACAACGTTTATGAACAAAAAAAGAAATATAAAATATGAATTAAGCATTAATTAAGTTTTAGGATAAAAGTTGTCGGAGTGAGCAATGACAAGTTGCGCCTATGGTTGGAGTCTAAACTCTTGTTTTACAACATCTTGCATTGTAGATCCAACTCCAAGTTTTAAGTATGTTGTTCAGCTCGCCGTGAAGTTTCTAGGTAAGCATATCTCACTACAAGGTCTAGATCTAGGTCCATCTATGCAAAAAAACCCTCTTAGAAGTATGAAACTCCTTTTCATAATAAAATTCTTCATGCAAATCCCACCAACCACTACAATGATTGTGGTTGCGGCAACAACCGAATTTATCACCCATGTCGCTCTCAAATCCATTCCCCCGAAGGCCATGTTCTTGAGAAATTGAGACCATATTCATCAAACAATGGTGGATTACATGAATTAAACAACATTTTTTATTCATTAAATGCAACCAATTAAAGGTCCTCTTCATATTCATTAAACAACCATTGATAAACACATGCAAAGATGGGAGCGAACATATACAACAGATCGAGGACTGGAGTGATTATGATTCAAGAGCACTCAATGTCGCAACCTATTTCTTAATTCACTCGTTTTAACATGATAACTAGAAAAAACATTAACCTATTAAATCCGATCCATTAAAAAATGGATGTGAAGAAGAATATTTGGGATTTCTTAATCCTGGTCATTGATGATTTAGAAAGTTAAAATTCTAGAACCCCCACCCACCCCCAATGTTAAAATATATATGTTTATTGACGTAAAAATGGTGGAAGATAAGAACCAGTACTACTAATAAATGACTAAATTTATTATCAAATAAATGGTTAAATATACTACTAAATAGCGATAATTAATGACCAAATAAATGACTAAATAGTGGCAATTAATTATTAAATAAGCATCTAAATATATTACAAGATGCCTAAGTAATTCAAGCAATTAATGGCTAAGTGATAAATGAGTAATTTGGTCGTGTGATAAGAGACTCATAATTTGTTTCTAGTGGTTTTCGTTTCATGTTTATTTATTTATCTCTAAGATTTAGTAATTTTTAGTCACTAATTACCCATTTTGTACTAGTGCACAATATGATAGGAAGTGAAAAAAAACTATGCGCCCGTTGTCTATATAAAATATTCTATGGTTTCAGCCAAGTTGGCCTTAAGGATACTTAAGAAGAATTTCATGGATTGGTCCTTTATCTCTACTGATCTTAAGGGTCACTCATGTGGTTTGGCCCTAGGTTGGGTCTCTTATGCTTCCCTCCATTCATTGGTAAGTAACACAAACTACATTATAGCTTATTGATTCTCAACATATTTAAATCGATCCTATGGATTTTTTGAATGTGTATGATCCTTCTCATGGAAGAACTTAGATTTCCAGGAGGAGATTCCCTCGTCGAAGAAGACTTCCATCTTTTACCCTTTGGGGGAGTTTCTCTAATAAGGGCCCCATGCATAGTTGGTTGTCTTCCATTTATGACCTCGTTTTATAGCTCCAACTTAGCCTGCTCCATGTGTGATTTCCTCCCTCTCGTAACCACATTTTCTGTTCCTCGAATGGGAAATAAGCTGCTTGCTAGTCCTGTTACTCTTGTATGGGATTATGTAATATATTTATCTGACAATGATGACCCAAAGTAAGAGTTTTTCACTATGTTACCACCTTTATAATCAACATTTCGATCCTCCTTTGCATCCGGAAAAGTCTTCCTCATTTCTCGAGGAGAGGGAGTATCAATACTTTCTAGGATAAATAGTGCATTTGGGATAGGGTTTGAGGTACCCTTATCATTGACAATGAGCATATAAGTCTTTCCTTTGGATAAATATGGATCCGTGATGGATCCAAGGTGTCTATAGTTGTATGAGAGATACCTCTCGATAAAATAATGTTTTCCTTCAAGAAATTTATTTTCTCAGTCAACTATGTCGTTACCCTATCAAATTCATTGTTGAACTGAGCGAAATCAGCCTGCATCTTTGAATTTTCTTCACCTATAGCCTCCTCCTCCCTTTTTCGTTTCTAAGTGGTTGTAAGAGAATCTACTCCAAGTTTAGAAGGGCTCATATTGCATACCCATTTTTTTAGAAGCAAAAGGTGTACCTGTTATGTAGGGAAATATCACATACGTGATTTGTAAACCATGTTTTAAACCCTAAATTGGCCGGTGTCCATCATTTCCTCCATGATATCGAGAAACATTGAGTTATAAGCATATAGCAAGGTAATCACAAATGCAAATAGAGAGAATATAAGTAACATATTCAACCAAAGGCATCCATTGATCTCCTCCATATTGGGTAATTTCATCAAAATCCTTGCTTTGAAATTATCTATTTGTAGTCATTTGTATACCTTAAACAAATTTAAACCATAATTTCAGTTATTTGTATGCCCCCAAAAATTAAACCCAATATTCATAAAAATTTAAAATCATTTTTACTATATATATATATATATATATATATATATATATATATATATATATATATATATATATATATATATATATTCATGAGCATCCTTGTGAATCCAGACCACTATTCACAAATATGCAAAGTTTCTCATGTATATAGCAAGGGTGCATACAAGTAAAAAAAACATCAAGTGGAACTCATATCTACTCCAAATTACATAAACAAAGAGGCTAAATGGCCTATAGAGCCCAAGAAAATTCATGCTATATCAAATAATTACATAACAAAATCTAAGAACATTAAGAACATTAAAAACAATAAGAATATTTTCAATAGAAAAAAATTATATATTCGGAAACATCATTCAATTTCCTACATTTTATCGGTTTTACTCATCACAAGATTCATTGTGTATATGTCTCAAAATATCCATGAAAGTTGAGAGATGCCTTTTTCTTTCCAGTTTTCTATTGCATCTAATATGTCAAAAGAGACCCTCATTAGCTTGCACACATATTCCATGTAATATCGAGTATTATGGATGACAATTTTGATAATGTGATAGGTCAATGGATATATGTTGGACCCAAGTGAAACAAACGAAAGAAAACATTCAATCTTGTGAATTACTTTGAGAAAATAAATATGTTACTACTTAGATAACGAATCAATGGTTAGTAGATATTATTTAGAAATGATCCTCTTCATGTTAAGGCTTATTTGTTGAAACGTTGTTTAGGAACATACAAGGATAAAAGTATTAAAACAATAATAAGAACCATATCAAAATGTCACAAAACTTGAAGAAACAAATTTCAATGTTTGTTGTATATAAAACATTCTAATCATATTATTTTTTGAGTATTTTTATATTATATAATACATATATGTAAATTTTGATTCAATTTAAATGTATTCATATGATGATAATTTATGTGATTTACATGAAACCATTCAATATTTAATTTTTCAATGCTTTCTTTAAATTAATGTAACTTTTAATTACACCAAACATGGATAAACATGTGATGCACTTAAAAACAATATCTTCTGGACCATGTCTAGAAGAAATATATTGAAATATATAATGAATATTATTTTCAATACAATACATTCAAATCATTTATGAATAAATATTAATATTTGCAATAATTCAAGTGGGTTTTACCTATTCCTTATTACATTGTATATATATGAAATTTTACTTCATTGTTGCTATCGTAATTAAGAATTATTTTATTTTATTTATTAAGTCACACACCTTAATTTACGAAATGTTTTTTCTTAACTCTAAAATAATGTTAACTTTTAATATTAACACATACACAATTTAATATTAACACAGGATTAACACATACAACAATTTACTATGTCAAAATGTTAGTGTAATGAACAAAATATTATGCCATCAAATAAATTTAGTATGTGTAACTCTAAAGCGACACCAGCCTTGTATTAATATAATAACATATACTAAATAGCAATGCGACACCAGCCTTGTATTAATTTAATAACATATACTAAATACAAATGCAACACATAGTTAGTGTTAAAAATTAAAATTGTTAATAAATATTTTGTTGCACAATCTATTATTTATGAGGCCAATCTAGATGAAATTTTCTTTTAATACATAAATATAAATATATCAAAGAAACAAAATTTTAGGGGAATATTTCTTTCAACATTATATATTTATATAGTATTTAGTTAAGGAATTTTTATTCATTCACATTGAAAAAAATCAATCATCATTAAAAATATAGATCATAGACACTTGTTATAATTAGAATCACTTTTCTCTTCTTTTATATCTAAAAAATAATAATTATATATATATTTGTTTATATTGTAATAACTCATTAATCTCTCATGTATCATATTTCTTAATATATTAAACTTAAATAATCAAGTTTAATAATACAATTAAAAAAATACCTATATTAAAATTAATTCAAATTTAGTGCTTTTTTCAATATAATATGTTCAAACACATCATAAATAAATAGTGGACACTTGAAATAGTCATATATAATATATCTCATATGAACTCTAGAAAATCGTTAACTTCCTATAATAAAATATAGTTCTCAACATATAAAATATTGCTATGACAAAAAGTTAAAATAACACACTTTTAGTATACATGTATTAAGTAGCTTTATAAGTCACTTTAAAATGGTATCAACCTCCTATAATATATAAATATAATTAAAATGACTAATAATTTAATAACATATAAATTATTAATATTATTGAATAACTTTATAGGTATACAATTTCCAAATAGACTAATTTTAAATAGAAATATATAAATTATAAAATTACTATGACAGGGTGCCCACTTCTTAGTAGAACAAATTGTATTAATCATAATTAAAATAGTTAATAGTAGTAACTTATACAATAGTAATGTGATAATATCACTAAAAGTTTGTATAGCTTAGATTTTAATCAACATCGATCCATCTTAAACCTGGATCTATCAAGCACCGAGAGGGATCCAATTTCTTGAGGTGTATTTTTTTTTTTAATCAAGAAATTTGATCTCTTCCATTTAATTTTTATGTTTTTATTTTATAACATCAATTTTTTTAATTACTTTTCATAATTATTTATTTTATGAGCCGACATAGATTTTTTTTAAAATATTTTCCATAATTTTTTTTATTTTATGACCTGACTTGAATCAAGAATAAAAAATAAGAATGAGAAAGTTTATGCAATTTTTTGTCAATTTCATTTTATATACCTCTCACATTTAATGAAATATATGTTATTTATTTCAAACTATAAATCTAAAAATAAAATAAAAAATATGAACATTTAAAATTGGGGAAATAGAGAATTTTATAGTTTTCATCCTAGTAAAAAAAATATAAAATTGTTATTCATTTTCATATTTTCACTTGAAATGAGAAAAAAATGAGAATATTTGTGAGGGACTTGAAATGAGAAAAGAATGAGAATATTTGTGAGGGACTTGAAATGAGAGAAGAATGAGAGTATTTGTGAGGGAAAATAAGAGATTTCATTTAAGATAAAAGAAATATGTTTAAATTTGTGAAAATTGAGCCAAGTGTATCATTTTCACCCATTGGTATTTTTTTTTTTTTTTGAAAAATTACCAACCTTTTTTTAGTTAGAAAACTTTGGTGTTAAATTAGGTGATATAACTATGTTTCTTGTTTAACCAAATAAAGGAGATGAGTTTTAATCAAAACTATAAATAGTCACTAAGATGATATATGGATAAAAAAAAGGAAACTTACAACCAAAACTAATATTTTATTTTATGTTAGTGTAAATTAAAAAATAGAGATTAATGTAATCAAAATTATAAAAGCATACTAAATAATACATGGATAGAAAAAGAAAATTAAAAACAAAGCTAATAATTTTGGTTTATTTTAGTGTAACTTTACCTCCGAAATCACTATTTAGTTACAATCTTTTTATAATTAATCTATCCTTTCAATATTGTTACCAATAACTTAGAAGATTGAATCAATCCAAAAAAACAGATGTTAATGTATCTTATTAATTAATTACAATTATTTTAAGATCATTCTATCTAAAAGCTTTTTATTGTGGTTACCCAATTTTTTTAATGTTATTATCAATAATGTAAAATATTAGATTAATAAAAAAATATTAATAAATTATTAGTAAAATTGTGCATTACTATTTAGGTACAACTCTTTTAAGATTATTCTATCCAAAAAAATTCAATATTGCTATCCAAAAACTTTTTAATATTATTACAAATAATTAGATAAATACAAAATATCAAAAAGTTATTAATAACTTAAAAGGTATTAGACCAATTCAAAGGTTTATTGAAAAATATAATTAAAATTAGGTGCCTATTAAATATTATACTCAAAATTCAAATCTTCCATCCAACAAAATAATAAATCCCCATAAAACCCATAAGAATATTTTATCTCAAAAAACCTTTAAAAAAACACTCCAATGTTGTTGCAATTAACTTTGGTAGGTTAAATCAATCCAAACAAACAATATTAAGAAGTTATTAATAACTTAGAAAGTTAGATCAATAAATCAATCTAAACAAATAATATTAAGAAGTTATCCTTAACATAGAAAAGTAAGTCAGTAAAAAAATATAAGAAATTGATTGAAGAAGATAATTCACATTGAATGTTCCTCAAAATTCAAACATGACATCCAACAATTTTAAAACCCTTAAAATACAAACTTATCTTAAACAAGACATAAAATTGAAACTCCTCCCATAAAATATAAACTTGTCTTAAATCCTTTTAAGACACATAAAATACAAATTCCTCTATAATATTAGGTCTTTTAAGCATAGAAATAAATATAAATATATAAACATACAAGATGAAGAAAACATAGAAATAAATATAAATATATAAATATAGAAGATGAAGAAGCTTAAGGATGAGTGCATTATTCATAAATCATGTTCTTCCATTAAAGTTATTATGAAGAAGTTTAAGTATTAATGCACTATTCATAAATAATGTTCTTCCCATTAAAGTTATGAGGCTTTACGGTTCAAACACCATCTCTTAAAAGTTTCAGCCAAATCATACTCCATAAAAAGCATCTCCTTACCCTCGGGAAGAGAGGAGTGATTTTCTTATCCAATATGCTTGGAATCTGATTTGCCATGGCCATGGTCTAATAGAAAATTGGAAATAAAGAAGATGACAACCAAGTCTCTAATATAGTGGGATCCTACCATACATCTAAACCTCAAATAGAAAACAAAAATCAAAATCATAAACCATAGAAAACGAAAAAGGAATTTCCATGCTGGTGAGCTATCACTATATGAATCTCCACACATAGAGGACTCTATAACGAGACAAAACGAGTCGCCATACATTGACGTTGTTTTATAATCCTATGACGTTGCTTAACGGGAATAACTATATGTCGACATGTAGAGTTTCTTGTTTGCAAGGAACGAGTTGACGTGAACACCACGAAATTGTATTATTTTAAATACAATGTTAACATTTAATTCGAGGGGCATTAAACATGTTCATTCGTGATTATTACTTTTATTTTTATTAATATTTTAGGTACATTTCGCTTATCATTTTCACCGTGTTTCTTTTCATTTCCAATTTACTAGATAAAATATTTACAAATCTCTTTCATACTGAGAATATTGATGTGATCGATCGGAATGGAAGGAATGAAATGCCAACCCATTTCCAATTTACTAGAGAAAATATTTAGAAATCTGTTTCATACTGACAATATTGATGTTATCGGTCAGAATGGAATGGAATGAAATGCCAACGCATGAAATTTTTTTTTTTGGAGCTATCTAAGCTGAGGTGTTGATCATTCAGTGGAGTTGGGATTCCCTCTAGAAAGAAGAAATCTACTAGTGCCGTTGGTCTATAAAATTAAGAGGTGTGTGATAAACGGTACTCAAATCGCTTTTGCGGGTGATAGAAAATTTTCCAGTCAGTTACAATTTCTTATTTTTTTCGTTATTTTTTTGAAATTTTATTGATTTGAGTCGTCTTAAAATGGGCCAAAATCTCTAGAAACACAATTTCATTCCGCAATAAATATAAAACTACAATTCCACCTGTTTTTATAACCAGATCTAAAGAACAAATCACCTTGAGTGCCCGTTATCCCACGCCTAAAATTACCGCGCCACCCTTTCATATCGTGTTATTTCCCTCAGGATTTCGCGTCAGGTCAAGACTGTGAAGGGTCGGCCCTACACGTGCAGCCGCCTTCCACGTATTTCCCCACAATTTCCTTCTCCTTCAGTTGTAAGTTATAAAAGATCATCCTCCTCCCATTGAATCTCGCCCTCCTCCTCCTAGGTCGTCCAGTTATGATACACCATCCTCCCATTTAATTTCTTTCCATTCATTCCATCGTATCGTTTTCTATTTCTTATGCAACGCAGACTCCTGGAGCCTCTGCAACAGGAGGGTGGTGGGTATATGCCATTCCTTTTCTTAAAAAGAATGTTGTGCCTGATTATTTCTTACATTCCACTGACCATATTTCTGGATGGGGCCAGTGGCCTCTTTATATATCACTGCTTATCGCTTGTGCTTTTGCTGCTACGGTATCTTGGTTCAGCCCTGGAGGCTGTGCATGGGCTGGAAGACACAAGAAAGGCGTTGCCATACCTGGTCCCGAAGGATGGCCTATAATCGGAAGTCTCATGGACATGAGCGTAGGTCTGGCTCATCGCAAGCTCGAATGTCTGGCTCGTATTCATGGCGCCAAAAAGCTCATGGCGTTTAGCTTGGGCCAAACGCCAGCCGTGATTACATCGGATCCTGAGGTGGCCAGAGACTTGCTTAGCTCCCCTCACTGCACGACAATGCTTTCCGACATACGAGACGAGTTTGTTATTAACGGTGGCGCCGTTAAGCTCCGACGACACCTGCAAAGCGGCCCTTAATAATATAATGGGAAGCGTCTTCGGGCAACGGTCCCTCGATGCCGAGACTGAGAAGAATCTCCGTGAGATGGTGGATGAGGGATTCGAGCTCCTGGGAGCATTCAACTGGGCTAATCATCTGCCATGGCTGAGAGCTCTCGACCCACTCAGAATCCACAGCCGCTGCGCTCGGCTTGTCCCACGTGTCAGATCGTTTGTTAAAGACATCATCGACGAGCACCGACAGAGGCATGACACGACCGACTGCGACTTTGTGGACGTCCTACTTTCGCTCCAAGGAGAAGACAAGCTCAACGACGATGATATGATCGCAGTTCTATGGGTATAATAACTAAACACGATACGATTCCTTTTATAAATTATAATTGTGTTCGAATTAAGAATTCAAAATTTCATCTCTTATTTTTGGACATCGATGCAGGAAATGATATTCCGCGGCACAGACACAACCGCTTTGCTTACAGAATGGACAATGGCAGAGCTGGTATTGAATCCACAAGTGCAAGGCAAACTTCACGCAGAGCTAGACGGAGTCGTCGGGCGCAAGGTAACCCTAACTGAGAACCACATCGAGAAGCTCCCATATCTACAAGCGGTAGTAAAAGAGTCTCTGAGGATGCATCCCCCGGGGCCTCTATTATCATGGGCCCGCCTCTGCAAGGAGGATTGGCACATGGCAAACGGTATGTGCGTTCCGGCGGGCACGACAGCCATGGTGAACATGTGGTCCATTACCCACGACCCGGACATCTGGGAACGGCCTCATCAATTCCGTCCGGAGAGGTTTCTTCCCTTGGAAGGTGGACAACATGTTGACGTCCGAGGAAACGACCTGCGCCTTGCGCCCTTTGGTGCCGGTCGGCGAGTGTGCCCAGGCAAGACCATTGGCCTGCGGATGGTTCACCTGTGGGTCGCTAAATTGGTTCATAATTTCACATGGCTGCCTTCTCCAAACGACCCAGTGGACCTCACAGAGATGCTTAAACTGTCATGTGAAATGGCAACGCCCCTTATAGCCATACCCATCAGTAGGATCACAGCTCCTTCCACTTAAAAGCCACCTTGCTCCCCTTCTGTGTGATTCCATCTCATCTTGTTTGTCAACTCCTGCTTTTTTCACTGGCTCATCATTGCATACATACAGAGGACTTTTATAGTATTACTACCCTATTACAGCCACCACCGTACATATAAAAACTGCATTTGCATAGCTAGCATTTTTCTTTTCAGTCTAGACTTAAAATAAATGTCATACTGTATATGATTTTAGATTTTGTACAGACAATTATAAAGAAACTGTAGATACTGTAAGTAATTTTCGATTTTGTACAGATGATTCTCAAGAAGCTGTAGATACTGGATAATACATCTGTACATATGATCTTAAAGCATATGTAGATACCGAATAATAATATATTTCTCTTTCGTTAAACTTGGGAAAGCTTATGTCAAATGTGTGGCTTTCCGTTCTCTGTTATTCTGATATTACTGTTATTTCATTTTTATTTTTCCCATGGATGTGTTAAGGAATTGAAATATTTTTACTCTTTTATTGAAAGAATATACATAGGTAACTAACAATTCAAACATAATATCAAAGTGCTATATTCAAAATTGAACATTGTTAACATAAATCATATTAATCATGGAACGTAATCAATATAAAAACGGATGTTTCATGTGTAAATGATGTTTAAAGTATATAAACATAACTAGTGAAGAATTTTGAATAAAGGATATATTTAAATTAGTTCACAATTAATTAATATATTAGTTAATTATTTAGTTTTGTGGAGATGGTTCGTTGTTAAATAAAGACTAAACATAAATTAATTTTAAATTTAATAATCTTGTTAATCAATTTAAGAAAGTCCAAAACCTTAAATAATATCTAAACACTTATCTTATCTGTATAACAAAAAAATTAACAAAAATTACATACCAAATTAAGAAAATTAACAAAAATTACAACCGATTAAAGTCCTCAATTAGGCAGACTAGTTGTTTTTTTAATTGGATTTTTAATGAAGCATCTGGAGTGGATGGATCAAATCGATCCATTTCTTGATGTTTCTATTCTTGAGGCCCTTACGCTAGTAAATTGTTAGCTGAACATTCTATATCGTGCCTCCGCTGGCTCGGATAATTCCATATGGTGGCCGCGCTGGCCTTGCTGTTTCTAATTCCCACTCTAATCTCATTCGTCACTGTTTCAAATTGGCTATTAAGGTTTCGAGCTGTTTATCATTAGTAATCTTCATTAAGCATAATGCGCCTTCAGTGTTAGCGTTCTTCCTGTAATTCCAGTCCAGCACGTTTGGAGTGTTTTATATGTAACAATTTTCAGGGTTATATGGAGTGGAATTGATGGATCTAAATTTTTCTATCATAAACATTAAGAAAAAATTACATTACAAAATATTTGATTGCTCTTGGTATTTGATATATTTAGTTTTAGGATTAGATTAATATAATATTTTTATTTTTATTTAAGATAACATCATAACTTTAAACAATTTTGATTATAACATCTCTTCAATACTAAGTTTAAGCACTTTGGTACTCTTGGTATGTATGAAAATGTTTTACTGAACAAAAACCCTTTAAATGTATAAAATATCTCATTTCTATTTGCAACTTAGAACAGGTGGCAATGTAAAATACATACACTCCTGGCCTTAATGTGATTTGTTCGTTCTGAATGTCCATGCCTCCTTATTTTGGGTTTTCAGTTTGGATTTGTTTGTTTGCAGTTGGTCTTTTCATTTTTATTTTAGGGTTGACTGCATTGTTTGCCTCTCCGATTTATATTGTGGGGGAGATGGAGAGCGAAAAAATAAAGAAAACTTCGGTTGAAAGTGATCATTTACGATAAACTTAAAACTTTCATTTCACCAACGTGATTCTCTTAAAAAAATTCCATTTTCCGATGATCAGATATTGTCTTCGTGTACAATGGATACAACCTCTCAACAACATTATACCTTTATCTCACAATCGAGAGATTCAAAACTCAAACAAACAACACTTATGGAAATATGATTCTGTTTCTCTGCTTCTTTTAAATGCCCATCGAATGAAGTATACTAGTTATACTATCCCTTAGAGCATGAACAAGATACTAGTTAGATCCATCATATGAGGAGTGCTTGTTTAGAAAAAAAGGTACTGAAAAGCGAGCTTGCTCCCTCCACGCCAAAACATTCAAAGTACCCTACGCGTGACATGTCAATATGTTGTTAGCTCTTTGTGAGTACCAAGATTGATATATTTAAAATTAAGAGAAGTTTTTTTTATAGAAATGTCTTCTTATTTATTTAACCAACATAGATCCATCTTAAACCCGTATCTATCAAGCACTGAGAGAGATCCAATTTCTTGAGGTGTATTTCTTTTTTAAAATTTAAACTCAAGAAATTGGATTTCTCTTGATTGATAGATCCGGGTTTAAGTTTTAAGTTTTTATTTTATAAACGAACATCTATTTTTTAATTACTTTTCATAATATTTTATTTTATGAACCAACATGGATTTTTTTTAAATACTTTCCATAATTTTTTATTTTATGAGCCGACATGAATTTTTAAATTATTTTGTTAGTAACAAACGTAACGTTATATCACACACGTTACAACATCTCCCCCATACTGGGCTGTAGAGCACCTCGTTTCACTCAGTGCAAGTAGTTTATGTGGTAATGTAAGTAATGAGAAGATTGTTAAATTGTTGTCTTTACCTAGTCTGTGTTTTTCATGTGGTATCAAAGAATGAGGGAGTTTAAGAAATTGAAGGTGAATATATAGCAACAGATTTGATAAAACATTTTGAAGACTCTATGTGTAGATTAGAGCAAGAACATATTTTTTTTGCGAATCTCATTATATGTTGAACCACAAATGGATGACAATCATAATGATGGACATGAAGTTGTCAATATAGCATCCTCTAGTGATGAAGGTGTCAATGAAGTACCAAGTGAATCCCACTGTACAGATGCACATGTGGAGGACAGAGACAAATATATAGAAGTTCCAGTTGAAGCTACCAATGTAGCAACCTGTGATGGTGAAGGTTGCAATGAAGACATTGCTTTGGTGAATTTAGCAATGTCTATTGTTGATGAAGAAATTGTCGATGAAGTAGTATGCCTTCATCAAGTGAATCTAGAACATGATGTATAAATCAGGCATTGTCCAAATGGATAATGAAGATGAAGACGATATTGAAGTTAATGGCGAAGTAGAGGAAAATATAACTAAAGTTGCGTATGAAATAGTTGAAAAACAAAAGAAAAAGATGAAGAAGGCAAAGAAGATTTGATAGAAAAATTAATGGCCAATATAATGGATAACGAAGATGTTTCATGGAGTATAGTTCATTTTACTAATAGTTTGAATTTGATTTTCCAAGCATACAAGATGAAGAATGTAGCCAAATTGAAGATGTTGCAAAAAGAAAGGTTGAAGAAGAGATAAAGGGAGTCATGAACACTGTTGCAAATCGAACTGGCAAAGATGATATGAAGACGGATTGTCATCTTGTTCTTGAATATCCTATTAATAAGATATCTATGAGGTGTCCAGTCTTGAAGATATCTAATTTTATTAACAATTGTTCAGTTGTGTTGAAAAATATGAGGATGATAGTATGTCACACGATGATAACAACAAGTCGGTTTTAGGCATGCCCGCAATATAGGAATTCGAAATAATGAAGATTGAGATTGCAACGTTTAGTACGAAAGGAATTTAGTGTTTGAATGATGACAACTTGGTTGAAGAAAATTGTGCAGAGCTAAAGCTGGTGATAGAAGGCCCAAGGAACTTGAGAAGGTATTGATAATTCTAAAGAAGAAGATTAATGTACAGGCGAAGCTTAAAAGGAAGAGAATATTTGCATATTTTAAAATATGGAGTCTAGGGAAGAAAAAAAGCAGGAGAATTAGCAATATGTAGTAGAGCATAGGTTTTCCAAATGTTTGTAAGTGCATGTAATCCTAGTTCAGAAATACCCTAGCAAATATTAAAATTTTAGATTTTTTTGGTAATCCTTAGAGATATTATGTTTTAGTACCAATTTGATCATTTGTTTAGTGGTAGTAATTGAGCAGGAGTGTTAGAGTATTGTAATTACTCCCATTAGTTGTTTGTTGACATCTTAAGAATTTGTTAACACTTTATAAGTCTCGAGATTGACATAATCAAAATCAGTGCAGTGCATATTTGTTGCTAGGTTTTTCTAAAGAAATCTTCTCTTATATATTTAATAAATTTATGTGGTAATGCAAGTAATGGAAATATTGTTGTGATGTTTTCTTTTTCTATGTTGTATTAAACAAATAATTATGCTAATATTTTATCAACAATCGAGAAATTTTTAGAAAATATAAGTTTACTACAATATTGTAACAACTCATTGAAAGATGCAAGGAAAAGAGAGTTGATGGGGTTCTCTATTTTTTAAGGAGGAATACGCTCATGAAATAAATCTACATAGCTATATTAAAGAATACATTATCCTTTACTAAAATAGCCACGTAGCCATTGAAACATAATGGTTTCCATTAAAATGCATATGCAAATAGACACAACAAAGAAACTACAAGAAATTGAGACAGAGAGAGTAAATAGAAAACTAACCTAGCTTGCACGCCATTCATTCATTTAGTAAAGTATATAAACAACAATAGATTTAGCTAATTTTCCTACTTAGTACGGAGAAGTTGAGAGAATATCTCAACCACTTGATTTAACTCATCTAACAAGTCCCTAATCCATAAGTTGTTACTTCTCGTCAAGATAAACATTATATATAACACTCCCCCTTAATGTTTATCTCTTTGTCTAATACTATTTTACTTTTGTTTTTACTGTCTTGTATTTTGATCTTGGGTCATGTCCTCAGCTTTTGTGATCTTCATCCTTTGGCTTTCCTCATATTTAGATTCTGTATTTCATATGGTTGGAATTTAGTATTAATTCATTTTACTAGCATTCCATCATCATAAATCATCATGGGATTTTGCAGCTTACCACTAACCATTACAAGTTGTTTTGTCTTACCACGAACCATGCATCACATTAGGTAATTTTTAGTTGACCATGAACTTCCATCTATAACAACAAGTGGTTTAAGATGATCACAAACCTTCTTCTACAAATTCGTTTTAGAACACCACGATATTTTCAATATAACATGTGGTTTTGGATAGCCTAAACATCATGACAGGGAAACTAATTTTCAATGCACACACTTACTTTTGTTTCTTCACTATGGCTTCATCCTCGAACTTTCTTATTCTCCTTTGTTTAACTACAAACAATAGCTCATTGATGTTCATATAAAACAAAATCCATATACCAAGATAAATTGGTACCATCCATCGTACTCACAAATTCTCTAGGAACCCTTTTAACCTACATGGTTCATCAATATGTTAATCTCTCCCTTAATCGTAACTTGCTCCTAACCATCTCAAATTATGAGATAGAAGCACTCTTCCCCTTTCAATCAAAGATTCTTCTTCTTGAATTCAATATCAAGTTCGCATACTGGTACAGCTAACCACCCCCATACCCATCTAGTGGTTAATTCAACAACTTGATAACACATCCTCTCTATGCATGAGAGCGATTCACTGACTCTTGACTTCATGGCCATGTTCTGTGGTGATACAAAAAATATGGACCAATACCTATGGGGTGTCAGGTACAACTAATCATTCATATAGATAAAGAAAATGGCATTTTCCTTTTAAGTTGCCTTCCTCCCTTGAAGACTCTTTGGTGAAGTGTTTCCTCTGGATTTCTCATGAATTTAATCTCTGACATGCTGTATGGACTCATGCTATGGACTTGCTCTGCCTCTCTTTCTACCCAATGGATCTCTTCTCTATATTGGAGACCCTCACAAACCTCTAATTTGGGTTCTCAATGGTAGTTCAAATCTTTAAGACATATTTCAACATTGGACCTCACCAGTTCTTTCAATTGTTGTTTGTTGGAAACCGAAGTCTGTATGCAATGGGATTCTCTTGGTATGTGTAATATCCCCATTTTTTACTTGGAATGTATTTAATCAAAATTGTGTAAATAATGTAAATATGTTATTATGGATTCCTAGTGTAGAGCTCAAGGCCAAGGCTCGACTAGTGAATGCCTAGGCATGTATGATGTATACATTTTTATTTGGACCATATGGTTGGATTATCACCAATTCGAAATATATGTAAATATTTGTAACATACCCCTTTGTTGAAACATTTTATGTTTGAAGAAAACATTATCTTAACTTTTATTGTAAAGTTTTATATTTGGACAAGTGTAACATCCCGCAATTTCCAATTTTTTTTTTTTTTTTATAATAGCCAAATTAAACAAATTCATTTAATGTGGAATAAAACAAAATGAAATGAAGGCTTAACTAATGTAATTAATGACGATGTCCTGTCATAACTCTCAATAATTAATTGTGGCATGGGCTATTCTCTCGACCGAATGCACCCAGGCCCACTGGGTGCCGTCGACAGACCCTCACACCGTTACCAAACACCGTGAACCTCTCCCGGCGTCCGACTTCCCCTTCCGGTGAGCTCTTCCCTCGGTCACTGCGGGTCCCAGGTGCTTGACAGAGCTCTCGCCCCTGACAGAATCCTGGAACGAATCGGACTTCAGGATGGTCGTCACCTCCATGCAGTTAATGCATCCAACCACCTTTGATGGAGCCAAAATTTGAATGACGAGTTCCTCCTGCGCGACGAACTCTGCACTCTGCACTCTACACCCTGATCCTGCAAACTGATCCTATACCCAACAGCACCACTCTGCTCTCGCGCAATGACCTCTGCACTCTGCACCCGGATCCTGCTCCTGCACGACGAACTCAGTGGTACTCTACACCCTGAACAGGTAAGCTCTTCAGCTACTTAGAATGTACTAAGATCTAGATCAGTTAATTAAAACGATCCAAGCACATTAAAAAGAAGAATCGATCCACTTCCAATACGAATTGATCCACACAAAAAATGGATTGACTACTTCCACATATAAACTGCATAATTCCTTATATGATAAACACATTACAAGAAAATCAAAACTCAAAGACAAGATCTTGTCTAGCTCTTCATTTATGCCATTACAGTCGGATCCAGTAGAACACCTGAAGCCACCTTCCCCTGTGCATGGCTCACTAAAGGAAATATTTACAGAAACATTTAAAACATTTTACACTTCATTTTCTGTAAAACATATGTGACACATCTACTCGGGTTGTATATGTGCCTTGCTACTTTTTGCGATCAATTTAATTGTGGGTTAGTTTGAGTTTCTTAGTTTTGATCTACTTGTTTATGATTCTCTTACCCAAATGGCACTACTTAACACTGCTTTCCATCTTATTTTGGATTTTTAGAATAAGTTTAAGGGAGTTACATGGAAAATTTAAATATAGAGACCTCTAAGATGCAAGACTATGAAATAAAAGAAACTTATTAGTCAAGCCTTTGTATTAAGGTGGCTTTCTGTTTCTAGTTTTGCATTTGGTAAAGGTGACGCAATATCCCTTTCTTACATGCCATTGTAGCAATTGTCAGGGAGTAGGTAATCAGGGGATGCGTACCTTCTGTTATGATAGGGAAAGGAGGTGAGAGTTATGGTTGATTCTCAATATCAATGGGAAATGGTTTTTTTTAAGGGAAAATCTAACATGAGGGGAATTTAACCAGGATTGGTACATTTAAGCAGGTCTTTAACACAAATATCCTTTTGAAAAGAGATTAGACCAGTTTAATGTGTATTTGTTTATTTCATCCCGCACGAGAAAACAAACCAATTTTTGGAAATACAAGTTCCACTCATTTCAATCTTTTAGCAGTTGTTATTCTAGTTTTACATGTGCAGGGGTCATAAAAAAGGAACATTCATGAATGATCTTGGACATCAGTTTGAAAACAGGGATGCCCCTCAACAATTTAAGAAAAGAACTATAAGCACTCAATTTGAGCATGTTATTTGCTTTCCTCTAACAGATCACAGCCATGCTTGTGATCTGTCATGATGAAGGGTATATTTATATTTAGCTTTTGACTATCCAATTGAACTTCCAGCTTGGATCTTTCCCTAGTGGTATGAATCTATGTTCATCAGATGCTTGTTATTAAGAACTTTCTGAGAGCAAGGTACATTTTGCTAATAGTGTTAGAGTCCATCATGTAGAACCTCTTAATTGTGTAGGCTTAGTTTGTATTGCCTAAATTGACAAACCAACACAGCATGGCTGTTATACATTTATAAATGACATATGGGTTGGATGTATACTCAAGTGCCCACCCCTCCCCCCGAAAAATAAAAAAGGATGCAGGAACTTTTTGAGAGCAGGGTACATTTTGCAAATTGT
Organism: Larix kaempferi; assembly: GCA_027924585.1. NCBI lineage: Eukaryota > Viridiplantae > Streptophyta > Pinopsida > Pinales > Pinaceae > Larix > Larix kaempferi. Next base: position 9,526,811 of record BSBM01000797.1, read on the forward strand.
CTATAGTCCATCATATCAACCTTTTGATTGTGTAGACTGTCTGCAGTGCCTAAATTGACTATTATACAAACCAACACAACATGGTGGTCTACATTTCTAAATAACATATGGGATGGATATATACTCAAGTTTCCTACCCCCTGGGAAATAAAAACGATACAAAAACATGTTGCTAGGACAATCAAACCATTGATACATCATTGTTTAGCTGAGAACCCCTCCTTCAAGGTGTTGCATAGTCAGTGCTCAGATACAGAGTTCAAATGAAGTCATTAAGTCAAGTTTGAGTACATTGGGTTGAAATGCATAAGTTAAATAAAACAAGGTTTTTGGATAGGTAAAATGATTATTTGGGACTGTCTTGATCCTTCTTGGCTTCATTAGTCATTTTTTTTGCAAGGAAGACCTCATGGGATCTTTCCCTCTTCAATTGCCATCCACAATAGTGACTGCTAACCCTACGGATTTGACTAGAGTTGACCCTGTGGCCTATGGCCTCTCTGTCAACAACATGCCTTGGGCAGATGGTTCAACTGATTGAACTAACCCTTAGGGCTAATTTATCTATCAAATTTTCACTTTAACTTTAAGGAAAACCTTGTGGGATCGCCCCTCTTCCTTGGAATATCTAGATGATGGAGGGTGGCTCAACTAGAAACCACGTTATCCGTTGGAAACCCAACGGGACTCAACTGGGATAGAACTTGAGACCTCATGGCAAACTCTACCTTGAAATGGTACGTTCAAACTGATTGAGCTAACAAGGCTAAAAGCTATATCAGTGACCTCTTAGTCTTTGTGATTATTTCCAGATCATTAAAAATAAAATAAACATTTTTTCTTTTATTGTTGTATTGGAGGGTAGTATCGTTGGCATGTATTACCAAAAATGTTGAAGGATTTCTTTGTTTGTGTCCATTCATTTTGCTATTTATTAGTTGGCTGTATTGTCCAAGAAATTTGTCCCCTTAATCTTTGTATCCAAAATAGTTAGTCTGGGTCATACATTTCCATATGTACTGTTTAGACCAGACATCCTAATGGGACTTTGTGGGACCAAAAGTAGGGTGCTTCTCATACCTTCCTAGCACTTGGATTCTTGCATGGAAATCTACTTTTATTTTTCAAGTTTTCAACTTTGGGGTCTGAAAGAAGATGGATTCTATAGTCGTCCAAGAGTGAAATATGCTTCACCAAAATGATGATTCCTTTTTGCATTAAGAACATTGTTAGTTTGTCCCAGATTTTCGATTCATCTTGGTCTTGTACATGGCAAATGTTGTCATAGTGGACAGCCGTGGGAGTACATTCTCTTAAGTTAGTTTTGATTTCTACAAAAAAAAAAATCAAACCTTGTAGGGGGCTTTGGAGTTCTGTAGAGTATAAAGTCTATTTCTCCGATGTTAGATGGTTATTGGTATAACAAGAGCCTGTAGTGAGACTAACTTAAACTCATCTCCATTCTCTTTTGTAACCTTTTTCTGATTAGTATCCATCATGGCTGAGCTAAATTTTAAAATTAATAGGTAGTTAAAGAAATTGCAGTCGAGTACAATCATAAAAAACTGTTGGTCTGTAATAGTTGGCATTAATGGCCCTTAATCAATGTTCTACTTCTGGGCTTAGTTTTATGTCTATTGGTAGCTCTCATATTATTGGTAGTAATGAGAAAAATTGATCAACATTTTTTAGTCCAGTTTTCCTTTGGTTATATCTCAAATTCATGAAAGAGATGTGCAGTAGAAGATTGAAGATTTTTAGTGGTCAGCCTTTCACAACAATATAACATAAGTCTCTTCCAAAATGCCTGTGATGGTGTTCATCCAATGACATGGATATAAATTGACAAGACGGGAACAACTAGATTAACATTAATGCAAGTTTTCAATAAGTATGTATATGTTTGAAATGGGCCATTTTTATAGTCTTGTTCAAGGAAAAAGGGTCTATGGAGAAGGGAACAATGCATGAGTGTCTATGCTCATAAATTATGCTCGTCTTCATTAGCATAAAATGAAGTGTAAGAGAACATAAAATGTTTGACAGAAAACTCTAATAGGCCATCATTTATTCAACATTTCAACTTCTCTTAGTAAGTCTATGTAGCATCACATAGATGGAACATATATCAGCATTTAATAGGGATTCCTTAACTTGTCAAACTTACATTGACAAGTTTGTTTCAAATATGCTCTTGTAGCATTAACTTTTGTTGAGGATTGAGTTGTACAAGTATGATTTACCCTTTATTAACATTCATTATCAATTACTAGTGGGAATCCATTGATTAATTGTGGCTCTCCATTGATTAATTTTGGCTCACCTGGTTATAGGATGAAATCAGATTTCTAATATACAAATCCTTAATGCTATAAATTTTTATTGGCCAAATTTTAGGTTCCAAAATTTGAGGATTGAGTTGCCCAAGTATGTTTTAGCCTTTATTTGGGAATCCATTGATTAATTGTGACTCTCCTTTGGTATTGGGATGAAATTGGATCTCTAATTATAAGTTTATAACTTTTTATTGGCCAAATTTAAGGTTCCAAAAGTTCACTTGCAAAGGCCTATCAACATGCTGTGTATTACCTCCCTATTTGCATGGGGTGTCCACATTATACTTCAGAGGGATTCTGAGCATTTTTGAGTTGATCCAGGACTGCTATGGAGATTTCTGAGTAGCGTAATGGCATATTTATGACCTAAATCATGAAGTCTTGGCATTATGGAAAGTGGTTAAGGCCTTACTCGTTGATTCTGGGCACTCCTAAGCGTGGTTTTGCCATCAAGCAGCAATATACATCATTGTTTTCAGACCTAGGCGTAAAGTGTGATGTTTTCCTCTGCCAACAACCTTAAAGTTTTAAACCATTTTTCCCATGTGTGAAAAATGCCAAACAGTTGAGGATTTAGTAATCTGATCTAGTGTCGATGCATTGTGTGCAGCAATAGAGTTTGGGCGGGTTCATGGTGCATTCTGAAGTGTATCAAGAAACAAGCAACGGAGGAAGGACTTGGGTGAGAAAATCAGGTAACTGTTCTGGGCCCGATGGGTTGAAAATTTGTGTGTGTTGCAAAACAGTACCCTTCATCGATTATGCCTAAGGCAGTGGATAGAAAGCAGCAGATTGGCACACCTTGTTTGGTATAGGACAATATTTCTTTTTCTTTTTCACCACTTTTCAATCTCTTATCTTTGAAAGAGATTCCACTTCTTTGAGAGGCCCTCATCTTTTATAATCCAAAGCAGCTTGACAAGCTACACTTAGTTTAAACTTTATCCTCTACACTTAGTTGACAGGCCCTTCACATTCTTAGATGCCCATTAATTGTACATATTACCATCATGTTTATTTAAGAGCTTCAATCTTTGCCTTGAAATCCTTAATGGTGGCCTCCAAGGTATTGATATTTTCGCTTTTCTCCAACAATATGTTTCTAGGATTAGTCAATCTAATTATTCATCCTCAATATCTAGGCCTCATATCTCACACAACCTACCTATCATTCCAGTGGAAGTTATTACTGTTTTCATAGGGATGGAGGAACCAAATCTATTTTAGGCCTCTCATCCTTATCTTGTTCCGTCTTCTAAACAAAAACAGTTGCAAAACTTCATCTTCTTAGTCCCTCAGTCTCCTTTTCTATTTTGGTCCTTATCTTTATAATGGTCTTGTTTATTTTAACTATCCCGCTTGTGAACGAGACTCCTAGACAAATTATGTTGAGCTATAATCGTGTCAAACTTCGCATTCAAAATCAAGATCCCATTTAAATTAATGTAGAAATCGAGTGATTGTTTCACTGCGGGGATTTTCCAAATATAAGTCCACATAGATTCTAGCAGAAGTTGTGAGAAAACCTTCTACCGAGTCAATTTCAAAACGTGTAAGTAATGCATAAAACAAGGAAACAACATTGTTGGATTGATAGTTGTGAAGAAGTTGAATGGATTTTTACTTATTGTATTTTTTCATAAAATCATAATTTCATTAATAAAAACAAAATTACAATCTTAATACTTTCTTCAAAGTTCCTTTATCATAATTCCCAAATTCAGAAAACAGAGTAATCCCATAGGAATTACCCCTCCCAAAAAGCCATAACATGATAGAATCCAGAATGGCGTCACCATATCTCAGGAAATCTCCCTACTGGTTCAAAAATATCTCCCTACAGAATGTCGTCACCGTATCTAAGTAAATCTCCCTACGGGTTCAAAAATTCCAGTAACACGATACAATCTAGAGTGTCATCACTACAAGTTACACACACAAATTTGGGGAAGTATGAGAGTGTTCATCAACATAAAGTTGTGTTTTTTTTGTCAACATTGATTATCGTTACTTTCAGCTAATTGTTACATTTTTTAAGCATGTGTTTTTATTATGCCATTGACATCTCATCAAAAATTGTTTTAATTGTTTTGTTTCTGTAGCTCATTCGAACAGACAAGATGGCGCAGACATGGACGCTCTGTATTCAAGTGTCCTGTTACCCCAACCCGGGACAAGGAAGCTTTGAATATGTCTTGAAGGATAATGCTTTGAATAAGGTTGTCTAAAAAAGGAGAGAAATACGTGGGGTGACAACTAACAACGAAGCATACTACCTTACCCTTATTGAAGGGCTGAAAAGGGCTGAAAACAGCGAAAATCTATGGGGCTAACAACGTTTCCGTCTTCACCAACTCAGAACTTCTTTGCAACCAGATGAAGGGAGTGTACCTAGTTAGAAAATCCAATCTAAAACCACTTCATAGAGAAGCAAGAGCCATTGTTAGTCAATTTCATTTCTTTACGATATCTCACCATGCAGATATTAAGAGAATGTCCAATGGTTTATTGTGTGGGAAAATCTCAAGTCTAGGCGAAGGTGTGAAAACTGAAATGGCGTCAACATATGTTCCTTCAAAAATTATTGATGGACGCTGTTACACATCTTTGTTATGTGTATGTTTTTTTCTTATAATTGTTTTGGTGTCCCTCATGGTGTGGGACTTTCTATAAAGAAGAACCCAATACTATAGTGCGTGTGATCGGGCCACCATGTAATGGATGGGGTGTCATGTCTGAGTGACAAGTTCAAGAATGCCTTGTATAGAATGGTGGTGCCTACGGCGTCTTTTGTCTAAACTTTGTGGCACAAAAAATATTGAGTATATATTTATGGAGTTATTTTTGTCTATTTTTGGTTACCACATATATCTAAAATTTCATGATTTTTCTTGCTTAATTCACTGCTGTAAAAACATTGAGAAAGCAAGCTAATAATTCTGGAATTTTTTGAGTTTGCTGCTATTTTTAGTAACAGTGAGTGTTTCATTACAGCAAGATGCTTCGAGAGTTTTTATTTAGTGAATGTTGGTTATTCTTTCTATTGCACAAGCTCTTGATGTTGTCATTTATCTTATGGATCATTAATGTATGAGGCAATGCCATTTTAATTATTTAACTTCAAGTATTGGCATATCAACTAATAATAAGATCTATGTTTCACACTTGGAGAAGTGATTTTGATGCAAACACGTCTGGCTGCTACAATAACAGATCTGCACAAACCTGCAAAACTCACGCTTGTAAACTGAAACAAACACCGACTACTAAAAATATCCAAATACACAGCTCTACGCATTCGTCTCTCATGATACTATGTTTTTCTTTTTTTGTCCTTTTCTTATTTCATAAAACCACAACAAAACCCCAGAACAGAGTATCACAAGCATATTCTTTTAAAGATGCATGGTAAATATTGTCAACTCTACAGATATTTGATACTGGGAATGTATATCTTTCCATCAAGAATATTAAACGCAGAGATCCTCTCGATCATCAAAATAGAAAGTACCATTAAAAGGTTATATAGATTTTATTCAGTAAGTTAAAACAAAACCATATCAAGCGAGAATCATTTCAAATCCATTACAAGAAAGTAGCTCAACTGCCTAATAGTTTAAGAAAGTTGGGCATATGAATATTAATGAATATGCTTTCAAAGTAGAATCTTATATAGGATCATTAGAGTAACAACATATATTTACCAAGCAAATGCCCAATTTTCCAGGACTAGTTGAAGAATAGTTTTTTCAATAGTTTTTGCAAAAATTTGATTCAAACTCATAAGACTCATCCAGGAAAAAAATGGCAATTGAAGAACTCGGTAATCTAAGTCCCAAAGAGCAAAGTGTTGCAAATCACTTGAACTCAAAAGTAAGCACAAAAGTGCTTGGCTGGTCAAAACTCTCCAGAACCGTAGTGTTACCACCACTACTATATTGTGATTTTCCCTTTTTGTCCTCAAAAATCCCTCTCAATCCTCCAAACCAAGAACTACATTGCCCAAGGCCTTGAGCAAGCTCAGCCCTAGCACCCCTGTATTGGTAGGAATAGGTCCATAGCCTGGAAACCATGGAATAGGACACTCCATATTACTGACTGTAAAAGTCGGTTGATGAAAAGCCATGCAAGAAAACAATTATCCACCCTGCACTCTATAAACATATTCAGTAATTTAATGATGAGAAAGAGCTGATTGTGGCTAGATTTGCACTCTGTACACCATCCTTTTGATGAATCTTCGTAATTTAATGATGAATCTTTGAATAGTGCGAGAATCGAAGATAAATTTGGCGTCTTCCCTCTGCTCCATCACAAAAACATCATCGAATCTCTGGCATTAGAACAAACTTAGATCCCAAATGAAATAAATGAAGTGAAATGTACTCCATGATCTGAAATGAGAGTGATTTCTATGCATCATATCCATTTTCAAACTAAGGGAGGTGTACTTTATAGAGTAAAGTGAGAGATTTATTTGTATCCATATTACCATACCTAAATAAATGAACTTATCCTCCGAATTTGTGAAAAACATACCACCACATGTTCTTTCCTTTCTTATGTATGGGTTGGAGTGATGAAAACGTGAAGAAAAAAAAGTAAAACAAAAGAATTAACAAAATAACCAAGTTGTTAATTATTAGATGATTTTATTTTTTCAGCATTAGATGGAATCCAACAATTTGAAAATGGTTACATCTCAATTTTAACACCTTATATCTGCAATTCAAAAAAATTCAACCAAATTTTGAGAAAGAATATCGAAAATAAGCCAGAAAAGTCAAAATAGTATACTCTTCATAATATGGGCAAAATAACAGCCTAGGCACTCACTTAGAAAAACCTAATCACCAATGCAATAGTGTGACACTTGCAACAAAATAACATCCAGATTCCAAACCACAAGTATAGCACTGAACCTCCAGATGTGGAAGTTTAACATCCGAGTTTTTGTCAGTCACTGCACCAATGAAATTTTCCAGAACATCAAAATCCCACCAACAAAAACTTTCCAGAACAACAAAATCCCTATAGAGAAACTTTCCCAAACCCCAAAACCCCTCTAAATAATTTTTCCAAAACACCAAAATCATGGCAGAATGGTAGCTTTGTCATTAGCTCTCAAAAGGGCCCTACTTTGATATCTTGGACTTTTTCAACTCCGCAAATATCACTACATCTCCAAGGATAGGGTGCAAGTTAGAAGATTTCCCAATTGCAAGCAACCTCAAAGACTTCAGTTTAAGATATGTAAGTAAATACAAACTTGAACATAAATTTTCGAAAAGAATCATCCCTCTAATGTTTCCTACAACAATGATGCCACTAAATAAGGCACCGAATAGGAGTTCCATATCTACCTGAAAACAAAACAAAAATTGCCAAGCCAAATCGCTGGCTCATGAAACCAATGATTTCATTTATAAAGCTTGTTTCTAAAAATGTATCACTTGCACAAAATGTTTAGCGGTCTTCATAATGTCAAATTATCAATTGCCACTTGGATGAAAATTAGCTATCATAAATAAGTTAGTTGAATCCTGCCCTTCACAGTGTCTGCAAGTGTGTCAACTACCCATTCAATTTCAATCTACCCTTTCACTGTTCCTAAGTGTTTGTCAACGCCAAATTGACAATTATTAAGAGTTTGCACAACCCTTTTGTTGCGATAAAAATGATGCTGCGTGTTAGTTTTTCATAGTAACAATAATCATGAAAATTTCATTGAGGTACATGTTACATTGCAATCCAAAAAGCAGATACGAAACTGATAAAATTAACACCATGAGGAAAAATAAAGTAAATTAAATAATTATAATTAACACCATTTTATTAACAAATATATATATATATAATGGTGTTTAATTTGATGTTTTTTTTTTTCTCGGAAAAAATCGTAATTTTATTTCAAATAGATGAACAAAATTACATTCTGCACATGTAATAGAATCACTGAGATCCCTACATTGTCACATATTTTCTGTCCCATATTATCATCATATCTGATATCCCATACATACAACTAAAACAATACTACTATTGTCCATACAACCCGCATATATCCTATTACATAAAATCTGTAACAGAAATGGAAGAATGTAACCATCATTGGTCAACAAAAGCTGAGCTTGCTCAATGCTGTGCCTCAATATCATCTTGAAAAGGTCTATGATAGTAGCTGAAAATGCCCTCTGGTGAATGAATAGTAATCCTCCAAGTGCCGAGTGCTAGATCCTGCTGCGTCGCTTCCTTGGAGAGCTGATCGGCCAACCCATTCCTCTCCCTGTAAACATGTGGAAATGTAATGTGGTTAAAGGACTTCTTTAACCGGATCACCTCCTCCAGGATAGGTAATAGTACCATCACATGACAATGTGTGATCTCCTTTGCCCAGTCGATGACTAACATGGAGTCGCCAAAAATCTGTAGAGATAGACATCCTTGTTCAAGTGCAAATGACATCAGCAGTTTAAGAGACATAAGTTCAGCATATTTATTTGACCCTCTCCCCAAACCAGCCACAAGATGGAAGGAATGGAACTTCATTTTGTAAAGGACTCCCCCCCCTCCACGCACAGATTGAGGGTCTAATGAGGCTCCATCAAAAAATGCCCACTGCATGGATTTGTCAATCTTGTGTTTAATTTGATGTTATTAATTAAATTAAATAATATAATTAATACCATTTTATTAACAAATAATTATATATGCCCATGATTCGTGATAAAAAACCAAGGGTTATCTTGAGCACAAGAATTAATATTAAAAGCATTTAAATATAAAAATCTACTTTAAACCTTAAATCAAGCATGGACCATGGAGACTGTCCTGAAAGCTGCAATTTCAGCCAAATAGGTCAGACAAACATACACACAGCTTGCAAACATTCAACATGTGGACTGGCTTAATAATAAATAATTAATATAAAAATCTACTTTAAACCTTAAATCAAGCATGGACCATGGAGACTGTCCTGAAACCTGCAATTTCAGCCAAATAGGTCAGACAAACATACATACAGCTTGCAGACATTCAACATGTGAACTGGCTTGATAATAAATAATTAATATGCTTCTACTTGAAGCTAAAAAAACTTAGATCAAAATGGAACGTGGATAGCCCGTCCTGAAACCTTGCAATTTGAATCATTCCTGTATTTTAAAGCAGAGGTGAGATAAACCTACATAATACATACAGCTTGAAAATGCTCATACTTGAAAGAAAACCACCAAGTATAGCTACATAAAAGGCTGAGAGGCTCTCGGTTGTTACATAACCTAGAAACTTCACATGCTTGCTTTTGAAATTGATCTCACCTATGCATCCCATGAATTGATTAGATGAAACTCCAGATGATACTCTGCCAAACCAATGTCCTTTGTATTTTAAAACAGAGATGCATCAATTTTATTGTACAACTACTTTTGATGTCTCCACACAAACCTTTTATAGCCTCTAAAGATTTGTGAAAATGATACATATTAGGTTTTCACCTACAGAGAATTTATTTGATTTCGTCCACATATATCCATCCTAGGATCTCACACTTTATGATTGATTTCTCTATAACTAAATTTACAATACCGGTACCCATAGTTCAAAATTTTACCAGAAAAAAATCTATTCAAGAGCTATAAACATTTGCAATACATAGAAAAAACGGAACTGAAAAGGAGGCCATAACTTTGAACCAGATTTTAAGCTTCGTTTGTAAATTCAACTACAGACTTTAAGATGTCAAAGTAAACAACTTATCTATTCTCTCAGTATTAAAAATCCTTGAGAAATTTAGTCAAGGAATAAAAAAATTCAGAACCACTATCCACTTAAAAATTTTTGCAAGGCTCACTAGCACCATGGGCTGATGATAGGTCTAAAAACTGCCACCACATGTAATAGCATCAACAAAGACAAGGTAGGCATGGTTTTGATTCTTGAAATAGTATTACTACATAAATTATCACAAACCTGAAGTCCAGTGTTGAAATAAAAAAGCCAGGTCTCATTCTTAACAGTAATATATTTAGAGTAATAATGTTGGACTTATTCCTCCCTCCAAAAAAAAGTCGACCCTGCTGCTGAGATGAAGAAAAACTTCCAATCCTTTGCATGTAAATTGCCTGAGTTTTTTACTGCTATTTTATTTTTAGGCTTTTTCTTTGCTAATTTTTTCCTTACCTTATGCTGCTTTCTCATCACCTCTAGAATGCCATTAGACAACCTTTCATTTTGATGTTTTGACCATCTTTTATGATGGAATAAAAACTGTTGTTTAATAAGATTTGTTGTTCTTGAGAAAACAATATATATATATATATATATATATATATATATATATATATATATATATATATATATATATATATATATATATATATATATGTGGGGCATCTCTCTCTTAGTTTGGTCACCACGAATTTCTGTAGAATAAGAGAAGATCCAGAGAAACAGTAACTCTGACCATCCCTGAATTTCTGCCAGATTGTTATCAGATGTGTAGCAAAAGCGAAAATCTTTACTAAAAAAACTGTGTATCATCTGCTGTGTAGTAAGAGAAATCTGTGTATCGTCTATACAGCAGGTTAGGTCAGTTCAATGACCACTTTCTCAAAATTGTTGCTTTTATAAGCAGTAAAACATAGAGAGATACATATGTGTTACACTACAAAGTGTAGAGAACAAAGACTGTAAATTAAAAATAAGCCTCTGGATTTTGAGGCCTGGTGAAGATCACATCCTCAAGTTCTAGGAGTCTATTTCGGATCTTTAATGTTGCCTATAGCGAGGATACCTGCAGAAAAATGCCCAACAACAATTTAATCAATACAAATATTGGAATTTCATAGTTTGTATGTGTTTTTTCTTACTCAGCCATGAAACTACACCTTTAACGAGGTTGAAAACATACCCTGTGACAATTAGATTTCCTTGAAAATTAGTTTGATGGTGCAGTAATCCCGCTGTCATGATGTTGTAGCTGGGCAAGTCCTTCGTTTGAATGATCCATAGAATTGGCCTCTGTAAACATGCATGCACCGTAATTTAAAAAAAGAGGCCATCTAAATACACTATTTTAAGCACATGCATTGTCCTATTCTATGAAACTCACCTAGGTCAATAGAGGATGCTTTTTTGGATTGAGTACGCCCCCGCTTCTTGAGGTACTGAAACTGATATGGTTCATATTCTGAGGCATGCACATTTAGATCGATATCCAAGCCGCTATTTTGTTTTCTTACTTTGTTTTTCTTTTTGGGGCTAAGAAAACTCTTCTTTCTCTTCAAAGAGGACTCATATGCACCCAATCCAAGGGTGAAGTCATAATCAAAAACAGAATGATTGTTGGCCTCATTCAACATTCTTTTAGTAAGACCAATCAGTTCTTCAGTTTTTTCCAAAGTGACAGGAGGACTGTTTTGAATCAGCTGATAATAACCAAACAGCTCTTGTCTAGCTAATTGTAGTGCATCAACATCATTAACATCTCTATTAGTAGCCATAATAGTGTTTTCAGCATCCACATCATGGCTTGGTCCATCAATACTTATCTCAGGAGGAGCATTGCATGAAGAAGGTGTTGCATCATTATCCAAGGAGCAATACAACCAATCAACCTTTATAGTGTGCTTGCAAATATTTCCATGGATAGACCATGGGCAAGTACACATCATAAAAGTTGGACGATACGAAGTGACAAGGTACTGCTTGCTAGGAGTGGTTTGTCTCCTCACCCAATATGCATGATATATGCTCTCATGAGGGCAGCAATCACTATCTGGAATCTTTTTGGCTCTTTCAGTTGATAATTCAAGTTGCTTCTCTTTCTTATAGTTGTTCGAATAGCCTTCTTTTTTCAAAATTTCTTTGAACCGATAAAATGGTTCAACATTTATGAGGAGTATATACAACAACCAGTCCATTCTACGGGTACACTTCTTCCTTCTATCAGAAAGAAACTTTGTCTTCAAAAAGCAATGGTATGACTCCACTGCATTATTGGTCTCTTGATTTGCATGCGAAAAATCTCGGCAACCTTTTACCCACATCCCTACAAGTAGAAAACTAATTTAGTGCAGATATCCCATCTTCATGATATACAAAAGAAAATATACAAGGAAGAGTATGTACACTCACAAAGTTTGTCACCCGAAACCCAATTCTTGCGGAAATAGTCCAAGAACATTTCCTCATCAGCATATTTGTTTAAAAAGGCATCAATTGCATCAATGACATCGTCATTGGAGCAATGTTTCATGATATGGCCCAAGTCTTTCAACATTTCACTCGCTCTTTCTTCAGTTGTGGCCAACCAGCTCGCGTTTTTCGACCATGCCCTTTGTACATGCCAAACACATAAGAGAACTTTGCAACATGTGATCCTCCTGCCATGTGTAATTTTTTTAAATATGGCATTCAATAAATAAGTACAAGTTACATTGCAAAATAACAACATTGGAATTACCTCAGGGCTGCTATTTCAACCAACGCGTCGTCTACCATGAAGGTATTTACTTTCCAATCTGGACGAGCTTGGTAACACCTTTGCATGAGTCGATCCAACCATACTGAAATGTCCTGCGTTGTATTCCTTTCGGATACAACCCACGAAATTGGTACCCCACTTTGCTGCTCATCGAATGCGACAAGGGTGTATAGTTGATACTGCCATATCCATAGAACATATTGCAGTCAAACTTAAGTCATCAATATCATTGAATGGATACAACTAAAATGATCATGCTAAATCAATCATTGACATCACGCTTACCCCATATTTATTGGTACTAAATGTAGAATCCATTGCTATTAAGATGTTATGAGATAGCTTCACCATTGTCTCTAGCATCCACTTTGTTTGGATTCCCATTATAAATGGGACATCTCTACCATTGGGCTTTTGATAGAAAAAATATCATATTTATGTTTTTGGTGTGAAAGATTCACACGTATCGAGTCTTTTTTGTCCAACTGATACTTTCCCTTGCCCAAGTGATTGTATATGTTTACGACATCTTTCCTCTTCAAGAAGAAATCTCTATCCCGATCTGCCGCATCTATGTCAACATGTTTCTTGATGTGCATTTTACACACCGAATCAATTGCCACATCCCAAGAAAAGCAACTTTCTACATAAGAAATGATGTCCTTTGACAACTTTGGCTTATGCATGGATCTAGGCTCACCCGAAGCATCATGCTTTCCATGACAAGGCCATCCTCTCATGTCTTCATGCTCGTACATGTTATAAGTTAGTATTGCTACCTCGGGATCTTTCGCCATGGCCTTAACAATGAAATGGAATTGGCAACTCCTTTTTTTCATAAATGAATTGACCCTTCGTTTAGTCGGTTTGTCTCCCCTTTTATCAGTTGGGCCATATGAACAATTATATCTCCATAAAATATTGTCAAATGTTAATACATATGATAGGTGATAAATGTAGTATTGCTAACATCCAAACAATTAAATTTTGAAATACTTACACTTCATATTTCAAGGCTGCAGTATCCCTCTTTTTGGGGGATTTGTTTTGGCTACGATAGAAAGTACAAGGAGCATCAGGATCATTTTCCTCCCCTTCAATAAAGTGGGGGACTCGATGTAACGGGATTTTGGCAACTCGATCAATTCCATTCTTTCGATGTACATCAAACCAAACAAGATCTTTACCAGAAAAGATGGTTATGTCTTTGGGATCTTGCAACTCTAAGCCCACTAAAGTCTCCCATTTGTTCTTCCTGCCCATTTTGTATTGAAGCCTACAAAAATGAGCGAAAACTTGAGATTAGAAGACAAAAAGTAATGCTTAGTCTCCTTTGATACACAAAATCAAAGTACATTAGTTTTGTATGAAAAAATCAGCAAAGCTAGGATAATTGCAACAAAAAATATAGGGTAATTGAAAGAACAGATTACGCATAAGGTTTGCAACTATGAACATGAAGCTCTGTCTTCAAATAATAAAATACGTGTATCTTCTCTTTACAATTCCGGCATTCTTCATTTCTTATGCTTCCATACTTGTCCTCTTATGTTTTACATGTATGTGAGTATTTTTCCATTGCTGGTATTGTGTTCATTTCAAACATTTCAGCAGAGTGGATTTACAACATTTTTTTCTGAATACCATACCTGCTGTTTGTTTCATATGAAGGGAAGCAGTGGGGGTGGTAACTACAGTAGGACCGGGACTAACAGGAAGACAGGTGGGGGATTTAGTTGCCTATGCAGGGAATCGTATGGGTTCATATGTTGAAGAGCAAATTCTTCCTGCAAATCAGGTTGTACCATTCTACAAATTCTCAGCAAAAGTTTACATTATCTGCGTCAAATTAAAATAAGGTAAACAGCTAAAGAAGACACAACATAACAGATGAGTTCAACGAGATAATTTCTAGCCAAACATTCCAATGAAGAGAAGAAAGTAGGTAAAAGAACAAAACAAAAAATAATGATACAATTAAGAACAAAGATGCATCTTTTACAAAATAATTAGTAATTACTCGCTACACTCATGTCATGCATCATTTAAATGCCACTAACAAAGTCCACACCTAATAAACAAAAATAGTGTATATGAAATTTGAATAATAATTAATAATACTTATATTTGGTTGTAATCCTAATTCATAGGTCAAAGTCTCCAGGATAAGATTCATATAATGTGATCAAACTACTATGCCCCTTAACCAACTTAGAACTGAAGAGAAAAATGACATGCCAAAAAAAGCTTTTACTATTAGAGATAGTCATTAATAATTATGAGTTACTCATGTTTCCTTCCAGTGTTAATAATGATCCATAAACTTTTGTGCAGCTAATTAATAATATTTCCAAAAATTGCCTGCAGATATTTGTAACTGCATTTTGAATGACAGCTTGGTGTGGCAAGAAAGAAGAGAATAATAAATCAGTTTCAGAGATTGTGTTCATAGTTCAAATATTTGAGACATAAAAGGGAAGAGGATATTTTTGGAACATAGTTTCAAAAGCAGACATAACAATTGATCACCAAAAGATAAAAAGTAGTTAGAAACTTAGAATAGAGGGCACCAGTCAATTTTCATGACATAATTTACATGATTTGGCCAGTTTTTACAAGAGTTGTTTTATCATTTTTTCACAGATAGTAGCACCTTTGATTGAATATTTTAAAATGGTAAAGGAGGTTTTGTGGACCCAATCACAACACTCTGGATTTCAAACATTAAAGAGAGTTGAATTAGCTACCAGCCTACCACCAGTGTTAACTCTTCTTGACCAATCCAAAACTTGTGTTAGTCGTGCTAACGCTAAAGCTGTAGCTATTGGAATACCTATGTCAAAATAATAAGGTGATTACATTTGAGAGCAGAAAAAAAATAGAATTGAACAAGAGTGTGCTATCTTCAATGAATGTACACATAAGATGACTAATAATGGTAATGGAGTTGCCAATGCATTATCACAGCTGTCTTCAGTGCATGAAATTTCTCATCCAAAGAAACCTCCAACAAGGGAAAGAACCATAGGAACATGATACATTATGCCAACAAACAGTAGAGACTTTGCAGCAAGGTACCATCTTCCCAGCTATAAAATAGAGGATGGTGTATTCGATGCGTTAGTCCTGATGTATTTAGTTTTAATAAAGTAATTCATTCTTTCTCTAGCGAAGGGAGATTAGATGAAGCCATTGGATTATTGTCTAGAATGGATCAAATGGGTTGCAAGCCTGGTACCTTTACTTACAATGTGATCATCCATGGTCTCTGCAAAAGGAGGCGGATGGAATAAGAAGGGAAGCTGTTTAATGAGTTGTTAAGCAGAAGGTTGGTTCCTAATCACATCACTTATAATACTTTGATTGATGGTTATTGTAAAACTAGGAGTCTAGAAGAGGCTTTTAAGATTCGGGGCCGCATGTTGGCACAAGGCGTGGTGCCCAATTTAGTCACTTACAATTCCTTGATCAATGGGCTCTGCAAGAGTGGTAAGGTGGAGCAAGCAAAAGGGCTCTTGAATGAAATGCAGGAGCGGAGATTAGGGCCAGACAATGTCACCTACATTATATTGATTGATGGGCATTCGAGGCTCGGAGACATTCATGGTGCTTTAGAGCTGCACAACCAAATGGTAAGGGATGGTTTTGCAATTAGTATTTTTACATACAGTGTTTTGCTCAATGCAATCTGTAAACACGGTAAAATGAAGGAAGCAGAAGAGCTTTTCGATGAAATGACTAGAAGGGGCTTGGCTCCTCATGAGGTTGTTTATAATACCCTTAGTATGAGTTGATATAATCATAAAATACCATGTACTTGAGCTAATAGAAGAAAACACATTTTTGTTGATAAAATTGACTTTCTGTGCTTGCATGCTTTTCTTCATTTTTCATATATCATGAACTTGTCTACCTATCAATTGGTGTGGATGTTGCAGTTGGATGACCTGAGCTCTACAGATTGTAGCAGTAAGCGCAGTTCATATTCCTCCTTGACTGATGGACAACACACTTTCGAAGTTTCAGTTAACACACAAAGTGGAGTCCATTTTGCACAATATATGTGGATTGTTAGTGAGGATTCATATCTGATGAGGCTATTTAAATCCTGGATACCACTAAATTCCATAGTTAAGAATTTTTTTAGTGATTATGCTGATCTAACATGTAAACAGGTTTCAGACACAGTCCCCCCTACAGCTTCTGTCATAGCAGGGCTAACTTTCACAAATGCTTTAAATGTTTCTGTAAATATTTCCTTTAGTGAGCCATGCACAGGGGAAGGTGGCTTCAGGTGTTCTACTCGATCTGACTGTAATGGCATAAATGAAGAGCTAGACAAGATCTTGTCTTTGAGTTTTGATTTTCTTGTAATGTGTTTATCATATAAGGAATTATGCAGTTTATATGTGGAAGTAGTCAATCCATTTTTTGTGTGGATCAATTCGTATTGGAAGTGGATTGATTCTTCTTTTTAATGTGCTTGGATCGTTTTAATTAACTAATCTAGATCTTAGTACATTCTAAGTAGCTCAAGAGCTTACCTGTTCGGGGTGTAGAGTACCACTGAGTTCGTCGTGTAGGAGCGAAGGAAGTGTTGTAGGGTGCAGGAGCAAGATCCGGGTGCAGAGTGCAGAGGTCGTCGCACGAGAGCAGAGTGGTGCTGTTGGGTGCAGGAGCAGTTCGCAGGATCAGGGTGCAGAGTGCAGAGTGCAGAGTTCGTCGCGCAGGAGGAACTCGTCATTCGAATTTTGGCTCCGAATTTTGGCTCCATCAAAGGTGGTTGGATGCATTAACTGCATGGAGGTGACGACCATCCTGAAGTCCGATTCGTTCCAGGATTCTGTCAGGGGCGAGAGCTCTGTCAGGCACCTGGGACCCGCAGTGACCGAGGGAAGAGCCCGCCGGAAGGGGAAGTCAGACGCCGGGGGAGGTTCACGATGTTTGGTAACGGCGTGAGGGTCTGTCGAGGACACCCAGTGGGCCCGGGTGCATTCGGTCGAGAGAATAGCCCATGCCATTAATTGTAAATGAAAAACTACTTAATTAAATAAATGTTCAATACTTCAATAATGACTCTTTTGACTAAGCAGATGAGTACAATAATTCTGACTTGTTTGAGTTCAAGAAATGCATACAGCTGGTATTGAAAGAATAACTTTGAAATACTACTGACAGTTTGTTTGTTTGTTTGATGAAGGGTTCCTACAAGACACCCTGGAGCTTACTTAGCTACGTTTAGCTAAGGCTGTTGAAATTGTATTCATGGCGCCAAAAAGCTCATGGCTTTTAGCTTGGGCCAAACGCCAGCCGTGATTACATCGGATCCTGAGGTGGCCAGAGACTTGCTTAGCTCCCCTCACTTCGCTGACCGACCCCTTAAACAATCCGCTCAGCAGTTGATGTTCGGCAGGGCGATGGGATTTGCGCCCAACGGCAACTACTGGCGACTCCTGCGGAGAATTTCTGCTAGACATCTCTTCGCTCCGCGCCGAATTGCGGCCCATGAAATGGGTCGTCAGACGGACTGCACGGCAATGCTTTCCGACATACGAGACGAGTTTGTTATTAACGGTGGCGCCGTTAAGCTCCGACGACACCTCCAGAAAGCGGCCCTTAATAATATAATGGGAAGCGCCTTCGGGCAACGGTCCCTCGATGCCGAGACTGAGAAGAATCTCCGTGAGATGGTGGATGAGGGATTCGAGCTCCTGGGAGCATTCAACTGGGCTGATCATCTGCCATGGCTGAGAGCTCTCGACCCACTCAGAATCCATAGCCGCTGCGCTCGGCTTGTCCCACGTGTCAGATCGTTTGTTAAAGACATCATCGACGAGCACCGACAGAGGCACGACACGACCGGCTGCGACTTTGTAGACGTCCTACTTTCGCTCCAAGGAGAAGACAAGCGCAACGACGATAATATGATCGCAGTTCTATAGGTATAATAACTAAACACGATACGATTCCTTTTATAAATTATAATTGTGTTCGAATTAAGAATTCAAAGTTTCATGTCTTATTTTTGGACATCGATGCAGGAAATGATATTCCGCGGCACAGACACAACCGCTTTGCTTACAGAATGGACAATGGCAGAGCTGGTATTGAATCCACAAGTGCAAGGCAAACTTCACGCAGAGCTAGACGGAGTCGTCGGGCGCAAGGTAACCCTAACTGAGAACCACATCGAGAAGCTCCCATATCTACAAGCGGTAGTAAAAGAGTCTCTGAGGATGCATCCCCCGGGGCCTCTATTATCATGGTCCCGCCTCTGCACGGAGGATTGGCATATGGCAAACGGT
Source organism: Larix kaempferi (assembly GCA_027924585.1). NCBI lineage: Eukaryota > Viridiplantae > Streptophyta > Pinopsida > Pinales > Pinaceae > Larix > Larix kaempferi. Next base: position 9,545,938 of record BSBM01000797.1, read on the forward strand.
ATGTGCGTTCCGGCGGGCACGACAGCCATGGTGAACATGTGGTCCATTACCCACGACCCGGACATCTGGGAACGGCCTCATCAATTCCGTCCGGAGAGGTTTCTTCCCTCGGAAGGTGGACAACATGTTGACGTCCGAGGAAACGCGTGCGCCTTGCGCCCTTTGGTGCCGGTCGGCGAGTGTGCCCAGGAAAGACACTTGGCCTGCTGATGGTTCACCTGTGGGTCGCTAAATTGGTTCATAATTTCACATGGCTGCCTTCTCCAAACGACCCAGTGGACCTCACAGAGATGCTTAAACTATCATGTGAAATGGCAACGCCCCTTATAGCCATACCCATCAGTAGGATCACAGCTCCTTCCACTTAAAAGCCACCTTGCTCCCCTTCTGTGTGATTCCATCTCATCTTGTTTGTCAACTACTGCTTTTTTCACTGGCTCATCATTGCATACATACAGAGGACTTTTATAGTATTACTACCCTATTACAGCCACCACCGTACATATAAAAACTGCATTTGCATAGCTAGCATTTTTCTTTTCAGTCTAGACTTAAAATAAATGTCATACTGTATATGATTTTCGATTTTGTACAGACAATTATAAAGAAACTGTAGATACTGTAACTAATTTTCGATTTTGTACAGATGATTCTCAAGAAGCTGTAGATACTGGATAATACATCTGTACATATGATCTTAAAGCATATGTAGATACCGAATAATAATATATTTCTCTTTCGTTAAACTTGGGAAAGCTTATGTCAAATGCGTGGCTTTCCGTTCTCTGTTATTCTGATATTACTTTTATTTCATTTTTATTTTTCCCATGGATGTGTTAAGGAATTGAAATATTCTTACTCTTTTATTTAATGAAAGAATATACATAGGTAACTAACAATTCAAACATAATATCAAAGTGCTATATTCAAAATTGAACATTGTTAACTTAAATCATATTAATCATGGAACGTAATCAATGTAAAAACGGATGTTTGTGTAAACGATGTTTAAAGTATATAAACATAAGTAGTGAAGAATTTTGAATAAAGGATATATTTAAACTAGTTTACAATTAATATGCTAGTTAACTAATTAGTTTTGTGGAGATGGTTTGTTGTTAAATAAAGATTAAACATTAAATTAATTTTAGACTCAATGATTTTGTTAATCCATTTAAGGAATTCCAAAACCTTAAATAATATCTAAACACTTCGATTGAAAGTGATCATTTACGATAAGCTTAAAACTTTATCATTTCACCAACGTGATTCTCTTAAAAAAAACTCCATTTTCCGATGATCAGATGTTGTCTTCGTATACAATGGATACAACCTCTCAACATTAGTAAAACAGCATTATACCTTTATCTCTCAATCGAGAGATTCAAAACTCAAACAAATAACACTTATGGAAATATGATTCTGTTTCTCTGCTTCTTTTAAATCCCCATCGAATTAAGTATACTAGTTATAGTATCCCTTAGAGCATGAACAAGATACTAGTTAGATCCATCATATGATGAGTGCTTGTTTATAAAAAAAGGTACTGAAAAGCGAGCTTGCTCCCTCCACGCCAAAACATTCAAAGTACCCTACGCGTGACATGTCAATATGTTGTTAGCTCTGTGTGAGTACCAAGATTGATATATTTAAAATTAATAGAAGCTTTTTTTTATAGAAATGTCTTCCTATTTATTTAACCAACATAGATCCATCTTAAACCCGTATCTATCAAGTACTCAGAGAGATCCAATTTCTTGAGGTGTATTTCTTTTCTAAAATTTAAATTCAAGAAATTGGATCTCTCTTGATTGATAGATCTGGGTTTAAGTTTTAAGTTTTTATTTTATAAACGAACATCTATTTTTTAATTACTTTTCATAATATTTTATTTTATGAACCAACATGGATTTTTTTTAAATACTTTCCATAATTTTTTATTTTATGAGCCGACATGATTTTTTTAATTATTTTGTTAGTAACAAATGTAACTTTACATCATACACGTTACAACATCTCCACCATACTAGGCTGTAGAGCGCCTCGTTTCACTCGGTGCAATTAGTTTATGTGGTAATGTAAGTAATGAGAAGATTAATAAAGTGTTTTCTCTACCTATTCTGTGCTTTTCATGTGGTATCAAAGAATGAGGGAGTTCAAGAAATTGAAGGTGAATATATAGCAACAGATTTGACAAAAGATTTTGAAGACTCTATGTGTAGATTAGATCAAGAACATATTTTTTTTGCGAATCTCATTATATGTTGAACCACAAATGGATGACAATCATAATGATGGACATGAAGTTGTCAATATAATATCCTCTGGTGATGAAGGTGTCAATGAAGCACCAAGTGAATCCCACTGCACAGATGCACACGTGGAGGACAGAGACAAATATATAGAAGTTCCAGTTGAAGCTACCAATGTAGCAACCTATGATGGTGAAGTTGGCAATGAAGCCAGTGCTTTGGTGAATTTAGCAATGTCTATTGTTGATGATGAAATTGTCGATGAAGTAGTATGCCTTCATCAAGTGACTCTAGAACATGATGTATAAATCAGGCATTGTCCAAATGGATAATGAAGATGAAGACGATATTGAAGTCAATGGTAAAGTAGAGGAAAATATAACTAAAGTTGCATATGAAATAGTTGAAAAACAATAGAAAAAGATGAAGAAGGCAGAGAAGATTTGATAGAAAAATTAATGGCCAATATAATGGATAACGAAGATGTTTCATGGAGTATAGTTCATTTTACTAATAGTTTGAATTTGATTTTGCAAGCATACAACATGAAGAATGTAGCCAAATTGAAGATGCTGCAAAGAGAAAGGTTGAAGAAGAGATAAAGGGAGTCATGAACACTGTTGCAAATCGAACTAGCAAAGATGATATGAAGACGGGATGTCATCTTGTTCTTGAAGATCCTATTAATAAGATATCTATGAGGTGTCCAGTCTTGAAGATATCTAATTTTATTAACAATTGTTCAATTGTGTTGAAAAATATGAGGATGATAGTATGTCACATGATGATAACAACAAGTGGGTTTTAGGCATGCCCACACTATAGGAATTTGAAATAATGAAGATTGAGATTGCAACGTTTAGTACGAAAGGAATTTAGTGTTTGAATGATGACAACTTGGTTGAAGAAACTATTGCAGAGCTAAAGCTAGTGATAGAAGGCCCAAGGAACTTGAGAAGGTATTGATAATTCTAAAGAAGAATATTAAGGTAAAGGCGAAGCTTAAAAAAGGAAGAGAATATTTTCATATTTTAATATGTGGAGTCTAGGGAAGAAAAAAAGCAGGAGAATTAGCAATATGTAGTAGAGCATAGGTTTTTCAAATGTTTGTAAGTGCATGTAATCCTAGTTCAGACATAGCCTAGCAAACATTCACATTTTAGATTTTTTTGGTAAGCCTTAGAGATAGTATGTTTTAGTACCAATTTGATCATTTGTTTAGTGGTAGTAATTGAGCGGGAGTGTTAGAGTATTGTAATTACTCCCATTAGTTGTTTGTTGACATATTAAGAATTTGTTAGCGCTTTATGAGTCTAGAGATTGATAGAGTCAAAATCAGTGCAGTGCATCTAGACAAGTAATTTGTTGCTAGGTTTTCTAAAGAAGTCTTCTCTTATATATTTATTAAATTTATGTGGTAATGCAAGTAATGAAAATATTGTTGTGACGTTTTCTTTTTCTATGTTGTATTAAACAAATGATTATGCTAATATTTTATCAACAATCGAGAAATTTTTAGAAAATATAAGTTTACTACAATATTGTAACAACTCTTTGAAAGATGCAAGGAAAAGAGAGTTGATGGGGTTCTCTATTTTTTAAGGAGGAATACGCTCATGAAATAAATCTACATAGCTATATTAAAGAATACATTATCCTTTACTAAAATAGCCACGTAGCCATTGAAGCATAATGGTTTCCATTAAAATGCATATGCAAATAGAGAGAACAAAGAAACTGCAAGAAATTGAGACAGAGAGAGTAAATAGAAAACTAAATTAGCTTGCATGCCATTCATTCATTTAGTAAATTATATAAACAACAATAGATTTAGATGATTTTCCTACTCAGTACAGAGAAGTTGAGAGAATATCTCAACCACTTGATTTAACTCATCTAACAAGTCCCTAATCCATAAGTTGTTACTTCTCGTCAAGATAAACATTATATATAACACTCCCTCTTAATGTTTATCACTTTGTCTAATCCTATTTTACTTTTGTTTTTATTGTCTTGTACTTTGATCTTGGGTCATGTCCTCATCTTTTGTGATCTTCATCTTTTGGCTTTCTTCATATTTAGATTTCGTATTTCATATGGTTGGATTTTAGTATTAATTCATTTTACTAGTATCCCAGCATCATAAATCATCATGGGATTTTGCAGCTTACCACTAACCATTACAAGTTGTTTTGTCTTACCACGAACCATGCATCACATTAGGTAATTTTTAGTTGACTACGAACTTCCATCTATAAGAACAAGTGGTTTCAGATGATCACAAACCTTCTTCTACAAATTCGTTTTAGAACACCATGATATTTTCAACATAACATGTGGTTTTGGATAACCTAAACATCACGACAGGGAAACTAATTTTCAATGCACACACTTACTTGGGTTTCTTCACTATGGCTTCATCCTCAAACTTTCTTATTCTCCTTTGTTTAACAGCAAACAATAGCTCATTGATGTTCATGTAAAACAAAATCCATATACCAAGATAAATTGGTACCATCCATCGTACTCACAAATTCTCTAGGAACCCTTTTAACCTACATGGTTCATCAATATGTTAATCTCTCCCTTAATTGTAACTTGGTCCTAACCATCTCAAATTATGAGATAGAAGCACTCTTACCCTTTCAATCAAAGATTCTTCTTCTCAAATTCAATATCAAGTTCGCATACTCGTACACCTAACCACCCCCATACCCATCTAGTGGTTAATTCCACAACTTGATAACACATCCTCTCTATGCATGAGAACAATTCAGTGACTCTTGATTTCATGGCCATGTTCTGTGGTGATAAAAAATATATGGACCAATACCTATGGGGTGTCAGGTATAACTAATCATTCCTATAGATAAAGAAAATGGCCTTTTCGTTTTAAGTTTCCTTCCTCCCTTGAAGACTCTTTGGTGAAGTGTTTCCTCTGGATTTCTCATGAATTTAATCTCTAACATGTTGTATGGACTCATGCTCTGGACTTGCTCGACATCTCTTTCTACCCAATGGATCTCTTCTCTATATTGGAGACCCTCACAAACCTCTAATTTGGGTTCTCAATGGTAGTTCAAATCTTTAAGACATATTTCAACATTGGACCTCACCAGTTCTTTCAATTGTTGTTTGTTGGAAACTGGAGTCTATATGCAATGGGATTCTCTTGGTGTACTATCCCCATTTTTTACTCGGAATGTATTTAATCAAAATTATGTAAATAATGTAAATATGTTATTATGGATTCCTAGTGTAGAGCTCAAGGCCAAGGCTCGACTAGTGAATGCCTAGGCATGTATGATGTATATATTTTTATTTGGACCATATGGTTGGCTTATCACCAATTCCAAATATATGTAAATATTTGTAACATACCACTTTGTTGAAACATTTTATGTTTGAAGAAAACATTATCTTAACTTTTATTGTAAAGTTTTATACTTGGACAAGTGTAACATCCCAAAATTTCCAAAAATAATTTTCTTTTTATAATAGCCAAATTAAACAAACTCATTTAATGTGGAATCAAACAAAATGAAATGAAGGCTTAACTAATGTAATTAATGACGATGTCCTGTCATAACTCTCAATAATTAATTGTAAATGAAAAGCTGCTTAATTAAATAGATGTTCAATACTTCAATAACAACTCTTTTGACTAAGCAGATGAGTACAATAATTCTGACTTGTTTGAGTTAAAGAAATGCATACAGCTGGTATTGAAAGAATAACTTTGAAATAGTATTGACAGTTTGTTTGTTTGTTTGACGAAGGGGTCCTACGAGACACCATGGAGCTTACTTAGCTATGTTTAGCTAAGGCTGTTGAAATTGTTTTCATGTGCAGACCGCAGGTAAGATATTTTACAAGACAGTATAAAAATAAAATAGAAGTACTTGTTTTCTTTTAAGTTCGTCGTCAATGTAAAAGAATTGAGTGTTAAGTACTTTCTTGCGACGACTTGGAAAAGATGGAGGTATGGTTTCTCAGTCCTAATCTAGTTGTAAGATGGTTTCCGATACTCTTCCAAGTTCTGTTTTGCAGCGTCCAAGTACATGTTAAAACGGTACAATTAATGATTGTGTAATATCATCATTAAAGTCAAGTTAGTAAATCCAAAAGTACTCATAAAAGCTATAGAATTATCATTCTATTTATTATATTCTAAGTTTATAAAAATGCTAAAAGAGACAGAGTATAGAAATCCCAAGTTCTACACATTTACGAAAAACAATATTATATGAAAGATAATATTAATGTGCCTAGTCGATGGACTATATGTTTTATACATATAAACTATATGTTATAGTCTTTCATATTGCGATAACATATATAATTTTTATTTGAAACAATACAATGATTTCATAACATTATAACATTACAAAATTAATATATGAATAATTTCTATTTGAGAAATTATGAAATAATATAACATTACAAAATATAATCCATGCATTGCAATATATAAATTAATATATATAATTGCAATGCTAATGTGACATAAACATAATAGATTATAATCGAAACTATTGCTATCAATATGGTTAAACGATACCATAAACATTGTACAAAATAATGTAAACAGTATTGCGACTATACTATAAACAATTGTATGTTATAATAGACATATTAAATTATACTACGCAGAGTTTAAACTATATTATTCACAAATGCATGATATAAAATCGAATTAGGAATCTAATGCTAAGAAATGTTAGACCTATACTATGTTTTCACGATCCAATCCTTTTTTATATGATATCGTATCCATGCATTGATGAAAAAGTTGACAGAATGAATTGATAATGGCAGTGTTTGTCAGGTTCGGGTTGACATTCAATGCACCAAAGTGGAAAGAAGAGTTGTAGTGCCACTCCATCCTTCCACGTGATCTTGGTTGATGAAAATGGTAATGAGTCCTCGCTGGCATGTATCGTTGGATGATACTCCTCCTAGTTGTACGCTATGTAACCCTTGAATCCTACATTGCTAGCTCAGGTATGGGTGATGCCATTAATATGTTATTAATTACTGTTCACTCGGTTTACGACGTAGTATGTTGGCATTCTACCAACCGTTGATCTTGGCAATCCTCCATCGTCGATTCATAACCCTAGCATCATGTATGTAAAAGAAATTCATGGTATTCTCGATATTCATTGTGAGTTGAGTGGGGCCGATAGGCTGCCCGAAAGTAGGTTGAAGAATTACGCTCCTCTAGGGTTTCGATCGTGGATCTATAAGTTGATGAAAACGCTTAAAGTTACAGTCATGAGCCTTCTTGGTTTAGTCCTGCAATCATCGAGGTAGTATTAGGGTCTTTCAGTCCATGTAAATACAATTGCATTCGTATTCAGGCTTACGCCCTCTGTCAATAGTCTTTCAACCGTCATGGTAGTGTTGGATTCCTTCCAGTCCCTGTTAATGCAAGTGCATTCGGCTGAGGGTTTGAAACTTTGGTAGTTGAGGAACGTTTTGCATTTTTAAATTATTTATATTCATGACAAAAGATTCGTTGTCATCTTGGGATGCAGAATAGCTCGGTTCCAAACTTTGAAGGTAAGAACTACACTTTGACAGGGTTACGTTGCTATATCAATACTTTGTAATACTTGTAACTCATCTTAAAACTCTGTTGTGGCATGTGTTGCAGGTACCCACTTCCAGTTTTAACTTTGGTACGTTCACAATGGATGGATAAACCTTCTTTTCCTTCGGTAAGCTCTGGTGGTTTCCTGCATGCTCTCCTAGGGCCTTTGATGTGGTTTCATAAGTTGATAGTTTTTTTTTGGGGGGGGAAAGACTCTGATAGTTGCAATGTTGGCTGAACGAAGCTTAAGTTTTTGTTTTTGGTTCCTAAAGCTGACTGTAAAGGATATTTTCTCAGTCATTTCTGTTTCCTTTTGGTTCTTGATGTAAGGTAAGAAAAAAGATGGTCGATGACGGTTTCAAACCTTCATTAGATTGTTAGCAGTTTCTAAGGGTAAAACCCTATACAATGCTTTTACGATCCACGAATCTGGTTTAGAGTTTTTTTTTTATATGGAATGAAACCTGTTATGTGTAATGAAAAAATTTGATGTTTTATGAAATAAAACTCTGGAGTGAAATGTTTATATGGGAAAATGCCGAGGGTTCTCATACATTTCGTTTTGTTCTGGCTTTTAGCAAAAGAAACCATTTCTAAAAGAAATGCAGTAGATAATATGATGACTGTAAAAACGAATGTGTAAAAGTACAAAATGCTTGTTGCGTTTATGAATGTTTGCAAAATGAAAACAAATAAAACAAAATAGTTTGACTGTTAAAAGAATTCCTTTCATTTCAATATTCAGTGTAATATGACAGTGAAACCCTACTTACGGTTTTGGAAAACAATATGGTTTTAGCACTACGTTTATGCATAGATGTTTGAAGCTTTGGATATAATAAACATAATTGCAAGAGAAAACTGATTAGGGTTTAGAAAAGAAATGAAACATTAGGGTTTGGTAATGAAAAATTTATATTTGCAAAACAAACATAGGAAAATGTAGAAATATATGTAAATATTTGTTTTTAGAAATGCTACGAAACAATGTAAGATAATCTATGTATTATGAGAATGCTTATGAAATCTTAGGAGAAAATAGAATGCATTTGTTTGAAAATGAAGATCATTTTGAAAAATAAATGTGGCTGTATAAATTTATTTTGCAAAAATACCAGCATGACAGAAAGTATGAAATATATGATTTTTATTCAAATATTTGCTATCTGGACAGAATAGAGATGAAAGAAAATATTTTATGACTGTACTGAAATAACTATGAATCTTCCAGTATTAGAAGAAATTACTATAATGCTTAAGATGCCATACAGTATTTTTTTTTTGATATAAATGAATCAAAATGTTAAAAAGAAAACTTATTGTAAATACTTATCCATTCATCGGCAAACTGCCCATCTATCATCTATTACTTAAATTACTTTTCTATACTAGAGTACTGTGCAAAGCACAACATGGGAAAAATATAGAGAAGATTTTCTCATCAATAAATTCTAATTATTTATCATTCAATATTAAAGATAGAATAGAAAATAATGATTCTACTAAACATAACATTTGAACTATAACAATTTGAGAATAGAAAAACGTGGTTAATTGTAGTGAAACAAAAATCCCAAGGAGCCTCTTCCACCCAACCAATTCCTGAAGACAGCCAAGTTACTTGCCTTAAGACCCCCGAGCTTGTTCACTGAACCACCAAGAAGAAGAAACTTAGAAGTTTAGGATCTCCACTTGCAGTAGCAATAGTTGTCCAATCTTTGTAAACTAGCATTCCGAAGAACCTGCACCAGCACCTCTGGTTCTCTTATCAAAATAGTTTGCAGACTTATGATTGCACTCACAACTACCCTTCCTATTCGAATCTCTCAGTGATCACCTGATACACATGCGGAATATTTCTGCAGAAAATATTGTTTAAGAGCTTCCTGCTCAATTCGAATTTGCCTTATGTAGGCTGCCTATGCCTTTTCAGTTGTTAACTAGTCATTAAATGAGCTTCCTGCCCACTCCCACCACCTGGGGGATAATGCCACATTATTAGGGGTAGTTGTCCCATAACCAATAGCTAGTGGTGAAGTAAAATTGTTGCCATTTGTCCCATTCCTTCTAATAGCTTCCATTCCTCCTAGTGGGTCAGTGAACACTCATTTAACAGCTCCCTTGGGTGTTTGTCTCCTACTTTAATTTATTAAATAATAATAATTCAGTAATTACATTCATCCTTGACCAAACTTGGTCATAATTACAAAACTTTGTAATTAAATTTAACATAAAGTATTTTTCCAATTAAAATAATAATTTCAAAAATTGGGTAGGTGACATACACCCCCCTTAAGTCTCAACATCGTCCTCGATGTTGGTCAATCACTCTCTGAGTGTCCCTGAAACAGAGTTGGGTATGCTGCTTGCATACTACTCTCCAACTCCTAGGTTGCCTCTTCCGAGCTAAGGTGCTTCCATTGCACCTTCACTTGCCTAATAGTGCGATTCTGGAGTAGAGTTTCCCTCCTTTTGAGGATACAGTCTAGTTCCACCTAAAAGTCTCCATCTTGTCGCACCTGTACATCATTCCAGTTTACAACATGAGTAACATCGTGTACATACTTCTTTAAAAATGATATATGAAAAACATTATGTATTTTTAAATTTGGTGGCAAGGCCAGTTGGTATGCCACTGGTCCAGCCCTAGACAATATTTCAAAAGGACCATAATACATGGGTACCAACTTGGAACAGCTTCCCAATTTCAATGAACTCTTTTTCGGTCTTACCTTGAGGAACACATGTTCGCCAACCTAGAACTATTTATGAGTCCTTTTTGAATCTGCTTGACTCTTTTGCCTATCTTGGGCAGCTTTTAAATTTCCTTGTACCTGTTTCACAATTAGTTCTAACTCCTGCAACAATTCAGGTCCTTAAACAACTCTATTTACTAGGTCATTGCAAGAAACAGGTGTATCACATTTCCTACCATAAAGAATTTCAAATGGGCTAAGTCTAGATGATGCATGATAATGGTTATTATATGCAAATTTTGCTAAGTGTAAGTAATCTTCCCACTTACCAAGCTGATCCTTAACATACATTCTCAGTAAGTCTTCCAAAACTTGATTTACCCTTTTTTTCTGTCCATCCGTTTGTGGATGAAATGTGGTGCTGAAATTTAAGGTTGTATTCAACCCTTTGAATAATGACCTCCAAAAGTTTCCAATAAACTTGAGTCATGATCTGAAATTATCACCTTTGGTATCCCATGTAGTCAAAAAATCTGCTTCATGAAGATTTCTACAATGTCTGAATCTTTATGAGTAGTCTTTACAGGTATAAAGTGTGCTGCTTTGCTTAGTTTGTCTACTACCGCCATGATAGAATCATTTTGTTTCTGATTTTTGGGTAGTCAAGTAATAAAGTCTATGCTTATTACTTCCCATTTCCAAATTGGTATAAGTAATGGATGTAACAATCCAACAGGATGTTGGTGTTCAACTTTCACTTTTTGACAATCCAAACATTTAGCTATGTACTCTGCTACTTCATCTTTCATTTTTGGCCAATAGTATTCTTTCTTGAACATAGTAATGGTATTCTGATAACCTGGATGACCAGAATAATGACTTTTATGCTTCTACTTTAAAATCATAATTTTAATTTCTGGTATGTCTGGTATATACAATCTGTTTTTATATAGCAATAACCCATTTTAAAGTATTGTTTAAAATTACTCCAGTTTACATCTTTATCCTTTATGCCCTTTACTCTTTTGATGTCCTGCCACCAAATATCTGCTTTTTCGGTCATGTTATATATAGCCATTTTTGCTTTCAAGGATTTTGAATAGTTATAAATCCAGAAATATTTCTTCATACCGGACAACCATGCTTCAACTGTCTCGCCCTTCTGTGTTTCTCCATTGAAAGTTGGAGGTCTAATCTTTTTGAACTCCCCAGAAATCTGTTCATACTCTTTATGGATTTTGTTTCTGGGTTTGTAATCTCCCTTACTGCTATGACTTGAATAGTTTCGTCTCTTTTTGCATGCTTCAATAGCATCTCTTGATGATGTTGAACTAATGTTCACATCATCAATTTTCATTTTATTACTTTTGTTACTATGAGGCAGATCCTTGGCATTGGAGATATCTACATTATCTCTCCCCTCCTCATCAATGGGGCACTGTTCAAACAACACTTGGTTTAACTCTTCTTGTGCTTTCAAAATTCTTTCATTGTCTTGTTTCACAGATTTAATATCTGCCTTTAATTCCTGAAACGCATGTAACAATTCTGACGAATTGTTATTTAATTCCCCATGGCCTTCTTCTTTATAGTGTTGTCCCGGGCTATGGCTGTTTGGTTGAAATCTGTCTTCTGCATGTCCTGTTGAGTTCTCCATACCTATAACTTAAAATAATTTATGTATAACACAATAGTTTAAATTTTAGTTAGTAAGATTTTCTGCTATAATAAATTTCTGTTGCATGTTCTTGAACCTTTTTCACGCCTAGAATTTGAACATAAGCTCTAATACCACATGTAACATCCCAAAATTTCCAAAAAAAAGTACAAATTATAATAGCCAAATTAAACAAACTCAATTAATGTGGAATAAAACAAAATGAAATGAAGGATTAACTAATGTAATTAATGACGATGTCCTATCATAACTCTCAATAATTAATTGTAAATGAAAACCTAATTAACTAAATAGATGTTCAATACTTCAATAACAACTCTTTTGAGTAAGCAGATGAATACAATAATTCTGACTTGTTTGAGGTCAAGAAATGCATACAGCTGGTATTTAAAGAATAACTTTGAAATCGTACTGACAGTTTGTTTGTTTGTTTGACGAAGGGGTCCTACGAGACACCCCAGAGCTTACTTAGCTAAGTTTAGCTAAGGTTGTTGAAATTGTTTTCATGTGTAGACCACATGTAAGATATTCTACAAGACAGTATAAAACTAAAATAGAAGTACTTGTTTTCTTTTAAGTTCATCGTCAATGTAAAAGAATTGAGTGTTAAGTACTTTCTTGCGACGACTTGGAAAAGATGGAGGTATGGTTTCTCAGTCCTAATCTAGTTGTAAGATGGTTTCCGATACTCTTCCAAGTTCTGTTTTGCAGCGTCCAAGTACATGTTAAAATGCTACAATTAATGATTGTGTAATATCGTCATTAAAGTCAAGTTAGTAAATCCAAAAGTACTCATAAAAGCTATAGAATTATCATTCTATTTATTATATTCTAAGTTTATAAAAATGCTAAAAGAGACAGAGTATAGAAATCCCAAGTTCTACACATTTACGAAAAACAATATTATATGAAAGATAATATTAATGTGCCTAGTCGATGGACAATATGTTTTATACATATAAACTATATGTTATAGTCTTTCATATTGCAATAACATATATAATTTTTATTTGAAACAATACAATGATTTCATAACATTATAACATTACAAAAGTAATATATGAATAATTTCTATTTGAGAAATAATGAAATAATATAACATTACAAAATATAATCCATGCATTGCAATATATAAATTAATATATATAATTGCAATGCTAATGTGACATAAACATAATAGATTATAATCAAAACTATTGCTATCAATATGGTTAAATGATACCATAAACATTGTACGAAATAATGTAAACAGTATTGCGACTATACTATAAACAATTATATGTTATAATAGACATATGAAATAATACTATGCAGAGTTTAAACTATATTATTCACGAATGCATGATATAAAATCGAACTAGGAATCTAATGCTAAGCAATGTTAGACCTATACTATGTTTTCACGATCCAATCCTTTGTTATATGATATCGTATCCATGCATTGATATACAGGTTGATGGAATGAATTGATAATGCCAGGGTTTATCAGGTTCTGGTTTACATTCAATGCTCCAAAGTGGAAAGATGAGCTGTAGTGCCACTCCATCCTTCCACGTGATCTTGGTTGATGAAAACGGTAATGAGTCCTAGATGGCATGTATCGTTGGACGATACTCCTCCTAGCTGTACACTGTGTAACCCTTGAATCCTACGTTGCTAGCTCAGGTATGGGTGGTGCCATTAATATGTTATTAATTACTGTTTGCTCGGTTTACGACGTAGTACGTTGGCATTCTACCAACCGTTGATCTCAGAAATCCTCCATCGTCAATTCATAACCCTAGCATCGTGTATGTAAAAGAACTTTGCGGTATTCTCAATATTCATTGTGAGTTGAACGGGGCCGACAGGCTGCGCAAAAGTAGGTTGAAGAATTATGCTCCTGCAAGGTTTCGATCCTGGATCTGTAAGTTGATGAAAACGCATAAAGTTACAGTCATGAGCCTTCTTGGTTCAGTCCTGCAATCGTCAAGGTAGTATTCAGTCCATGCAATTGCAATTGCATTCATATTTAGGCTTACTCCCTCTGTCAATAGTCTTTCAACCATCATGGTAGTGTTGGAGTCCTTTTAGTCCCTATTAATGCGAGTGCATTCGGCTGAGGGTTCGAAACTTTGGGAGTTGAGGAACCTTCTGCATTTTTAAATGATTTCTATTCACAGTGAAAGCTCCGTTGTCGTCTCAGGATGCAGAATAGCTCGGTTCCAAAATTTGAAGGTAAGAACTACACTTTGACAGGGTTACGTTGCTATATCAATACTTTGTAATACTTGTAACTCGTCTTGTGGCATCTGTAGCAGGTACCCACTTCCAGTTTTAACTTTGGTACGTTCGTAATGGATGGATAAACCTTCTTTTCCTCTGGTAAGCTCCGGTGATTTCCTGCACGCTCTTGTAGGGCCTTTGATGTGGTTTCTTAAGTTGATAATATTTTTTTTTCCGGGGGGGAAAGACTCCGATAGTTGCAATGTTGGCCAAACGAAGCTTAAGTTTTGGTTTTTGGTTCCTACAGCCGACTGTAAAGGATAATTTCTCAATCATTTCCGTTTCATTTTGGTTGTTGATGTAAAGTAAAAAAAAAGGTCGATGAGGGTTTCGAACCTTCATTAGACTGTTAGCAGTTTCTAAGGGTAAAACCCTGTACAATGTTTTTAAGATCCCCGACTCTAGTTTTGAGATTTTTTTTTATATTGAATGAAACCTGTTCTGTGTAATGAAAAACTTTGATGTTTTATGAAATAAAAATCTGGAGTGAAATGTTTATATGGGAAAATGCTGAGGGTTCTCGTACATTTCGTTTTGTTCTGGTTTTCAGCAAAAGAAACCATTTCTAAAAGAAATATAGTAGATAATATCGTGACTGTAAAAACGAATGTGTAAAAGTGTAGAATGCTTGCTGCGTTTATGAATGTTCAGAAAATGAAAACAAATAAAACAAAATAGTTTGACTGTTAAAATAATTTTTTTCATTTCAATCTTCAGTGTAATATGACAGTGAAACCCTACTTACGGTTTTGGAAAACAATCTAGTTTTAGCACTACGTTTATGCATAGATGTTTGAAGCTTTGGATATAATAAACATAATTGAAAGAGAAAACTGATTAGGGTTTAGAAAAGAAATGAAACATTAGGGTTTGGTAATGAGAAATTTATATTTG
Organism: Larix kaempferi; assembly: GCA_027924585.1. Taxonomy (NCBI): domain Eukaryota; kingdom Viridiplantae; phylum Streptophyta; class Pinopsida; order Pinales; family Pinaceae; genus Larix; species Larix kaempferi. The sequence goes on from BSBM01000797.1 coordinate 9,561,319, forward strand.
CAAAACAAACATAGGAAAATGTAGAAATATATGTAAATATTTGTTTTTAGAAATGCTACGAAACAATGTAAGGATAATCGATGTATTATTAGAATGCTTATAAAATCTTAGGAGAAAATAGAATGCATCTGTTTGAAAATGAAGATCATTTTGAAAAATAAATGTGACTGTATAAATTTATTTTGCAAAAATACCAGCATGATAGAAAGTATGAAATATATGATTTTATTCAAATATTTGCTATTTGGACAGAACAAAGTTGAAAGAAAATATTTTATGACTGTACTGAAATAACTATGAATCTTCTAGTATCAGCAGAAATTATTATAATGCTTAAGATGCCATATAGTATTTTTTTTTTTTGATATAAATGAATGAGCATGTTAAGAAGAACACTTACTGTAAATACTTATCCATATATCGACAAACTACCCATCTATCATCTATTACTTAAATTACTTTTCTATACTAGAGTACTGCGCAATGAACAGCATGGGAAAAATATAGAGAATATTTTCTCAACAATAAATTCTAATTATTTATCATTCAAGATTAAACATAGAATAAAAAATAATGATTCTACTAAACAGAACATTTGAACTATAACAAATTGAGAATCGCAAAACCTAGCTAATTGTAGCGAAACAAATAGCCCAAGGAGCCTGTTCCACCCAACCAATTCCTGAAGATATCCAAGTTACTTGACTTAGGACCCCCGAGCCTATTCACTAAACCACCAAGAAGAAGAAACTTAGAAGTTTAGGATCTCCACTTGCAGTAGCAATAGTTGTCCAATGTTTGTAAACTAGCAGTCCAAAGGACCTGCACCAGTTGTAGCTAGGGTTTTACCCCTAGCTTGTGCAAATGAGCACCTACTAAGGAGAAGGGACTCCTTAGTAGCAGTTCAATAAATTGTAAATTAAAGTGCTAAAACATAAATGTAAATTACTCTAAACATATGCATGAAATAGAAAAAACAAAAGATAAAGAATGGTTTTTGTATTGATTTTACCTCCAATGTGAAGGTTGGTGAAGCTCTTGCAACCGCCCAAGCGGGTTGCTCCAAGCTCCAACTTGCTTCTTCTCTTTCTCCAAATGATGGGAATGGGCCAAAAAGGGGCTCTCAAGGTGAAAGTAGCTCAAGGGTGAGCTAGGGTTTCAAGAGCTATTTTGGCAGAGTAAGGGTGCTTATGATTGTGGATTTGAAATGAGGGTTCTCCATCACCTATTTATAGTTTTTTGGTGGTGGAGTGTTGGCCCATGGTTTTGGGAACCAAATGGTTTAGGTCAGCTGTATAGGGTTTTTCCTCCTTTTTCCTCCTTTTTTTATATTTTTTATTCCCCCTTTAGAAGGTTTTTGCTATATTTGAGGAATTTTGGTTATTTATGGAGGGAAAAGGGGTTTTTTAGGCTTTTTTAGGCTTTTTGATGGTTTTGTGGCCTTTTGGAGGCTTTTTAGTGGGATTTTCAGGGTTTTTAAGGGAAATATGGTACGAAAATGGACAAATGAGTCATGTAAAGGGGTAGATGAGGTAGTGAGCACTTTCTGGGTGTTAACACCAACACCTCTAGTTCTCTTATCAAAATAGTTTGTAGACTTATGATTGCACTCACAACTAGCCTCCCTATTCGAATCTCTGATTGATCACCTGATACACATGAGGAATATTTCTACAGAAGATATTGTGTAAGAGATGCCTACTCAATTCAAATTTTCCTTATGTAGGCTACCTAGGTCTTTTCAGTTGTTAACTGGTAATTAAATGAGCTTCCTTCCCACTCTCGCCACCTAGGGGATAAGGCCACATTATTAGGGGTAGTTGTCCCATAACCAACAACTAGTGGTGAAGTACAATTGATGCCATCTATCCCATGCCTTCTAACAACTTCCATTCCTCCTAGTGGGTCAGTGAACACTCATTTAACAACTCCCTTGGGTGTTTTTTTCCTACTTTAATTTATTAAATAATAATAATTCAGTAATTACATTCATCCTTGACCAAACTTGGTCATAATTACAAAACTTTGTAATTAAATTTAACATAAAGTATTTTGCGAATTAAAATAATAATCTTAAAAATTGGGTAGGTGACAACAAGTGGTCAAGGATGATTGTAATTGCACAATATTATTATTTAATAAAATAAAATAGGAGACACTCACCCAAAGAGACTATTGAAAGAGTGTTTACTGACCCACTAGGTGGAATGGAATCTGGGGTAGAAGGCAATGGACAAGTGGCAGCATTATGAACTCAGTAACTAGTTGTTGTTATGGGACAACTCCCTTGAATTGTGGTCATAGTTCCCTGAATGATGGGACTGGAGCTTGAGGCTCATTTATTTTGGAAACTGACCACTAAAGACCTAGGCATCTTTATAAATCCATCGAATTGAGCAAAGGCTCACACTTTTTCTAAAGAGAAAATTTACCTTGTGGTTATACTGTATGCACACAAGAGATTCGTTGAGGGGAAGCTATGTTTTGAGTTGTAGTGTAATTTCGTTCCACTTCTGCTAGATGCAGAGTTATTTCCTGCTTAGGGCAGAGGTTTTGAGGTGTATTGCAAGTCTCTATTGATTTATGAAAGTACAACCTGAGTGCCTTGCTTCTACACAGATTTTTCTACCTATGCTTCAGTAATAAGGCTCGAGGGTCCAAAGTAGCAAGTGATATTGGCTGCTTCTTCCGGAGAAGGTAGGGAGGAACAGGCCTCTTTGGGTGTTTGTCATGGTATGTTTTAAGGATTATAATATTATACTTAAGTATAGTATCCTATGTGATTATTTTGGATTGAAGAAAACATGTATATAGATAGGTAGGTGAATATTAAATATGAAACATACAATTTACTACTAAAATGTGTAATTTTTTGTGAATATTATGATAGAAAACATATTTTATGTAAATATAGGCGATATTAGAGACTAAAAATGACCAAATAGCGAATTTATTTTTTGAAAAAAAGTCCAAAAAATAGCCAATTGGCGAAATTTCGCCCGTAAAAATTACCTTGGTGTTTGTCCACCCTATCTACAGTTGCAGGTTCTACTTGCTATTTCATTTTCTAAGTGGTTGTAATTTGATTTTCTGTAGCTGTTGAGTTAGTATTCATTAGTTAAATATTGATAGTTATCATCACGCAGAAGTAAATGTTTGATTTTATGATCTGATTATGATTCTCTAGATTGTTGAATAAATATATGAAATGATAGAATAAATGCCTTCCCTATATTTTTCCATGTACTGTTTTTGTACCGTACTCTAGTACACGGAAGGGGGATTAAAATAGATAAATGATATGCATTGAACAGAATGAATGAATAGAATAACTCTGTTATGTTTCGCTTAAATTTTCCTTATCTGTTATATTTTTGCAAATTAAAATATCTTATATTCTCAGTCATAGAGAAATATAGCTACATATATATATTATGCATACATTAGAATATCTTCACTTTTATAACAAAAGAAATAACAAAAAAGCAAACAGTTCTATGTTTCTGCGTAAACCTAAAATTTAGTTACAGGATAACTATTTCCTTACAGCAAATACTAAATACACATTATCTTATCATTTTCCCTTTAATACATTTTAGTATTCAAACTTTAGTAAAGTCTTTCATCAACATGTATGAAATTTAAATAGTTGTAAAACAAACATAGAAACATCCATATTATTCAGACATTATAATATATTTTCTTTTGCAGCAACATAATAAAATAGGTTTGAACTTTTCCATGTTTCTGAACCTTTGCAAAAGATATTTTATAGCCTCTTTCTATTTTACCTATCCATTCGAATCTCCTAATAAGACTTTTCATCATTATGTAGTATATTTATATAGTATCAAAATGGTTACCAACATTCATGAATTGAAAACAACTATCAATACAAACATACGGAGTAAGCATAAATATTAACATTAATCTTATCATTGACACTATAGATCTTTAGACAAACAAACAACTCTGCTTTCGGACAAATGTCCAATTTGACAAAACCCTAGCTACATATATCATAACATTCAGTAAACATTCAACACTTAATGAATCAAATAGAATTTACAAGACAGAGCTCAACTATACAAGGATTTTTTCCTTATACCTATAGGTTACATTCGAAACCCTTAAAAGGACTAAATAACCTTAGTATCGAAACAAGTTCATATCCAACCTTACGGCGGAACCCTTGATATTTCTAAACACCAACTCTTGTGATAGGATTCCAAACAAGGTTCATTGCCCATGCTAAACATTAAATTAAAACAGTCACGTTTTCATTTACGCTGTACAAAGCCAACTTAGACAAAGGACACTTTCAACATCAACAACAAAATAATCGAATGTTTTAAATTAAAGCATCATTCAAAAAAACAATAATAGATACAAGATGGGGTCTCAACACTTTGTTCGATTTCTTAAACTTGTCGAAGTTATTCTTCAACAAAAACAAGTTCAGGGTTTGATACTTCAACATGAGGAATTTAGCCTCTGGATCTCAGACATTTAAAAAAAGACAACATTTCATAAACAAGCAATGAATTAAAATAAAACAGGTCCTAGAGAATTTCTCTCAAACACAACGCACACAGCAGTATCAAGTTACAAGTACCAGAACCTTTTCATTCCATTAAAACGACCAAGGGTTAAACCCCTGTTACATTTTCAACAATTAAATACACACTGAAATGCTGTAGAGCTAACACCAAAGTAGGTCGAGGATCCCATCCTCCCTAGACTTATCTTTTGGCTCATAAAACATTACAACGATGGCGACACCTTCATCCAAACATCAAACCATAGTTTCGGCTAACACTCAAACAACAACCAACAATTGCCAAGAGTAACCTACAGGAAAAACCACCGAGGCTTACCGGTTGTTAAGCAACTTCTCCACGTAGCTTGAAACATAACACCCTATAGACTAGTTTGCTTACCATCAAAATCATTGAATGGTTAAAAGATGCAATACGAAGTTTTGAAAACAAAATATAAGAAATAGTAACATTCTGAAACTGAGACATTACCTTCTATAAGAAACTGTGGTTCGAAACTGAGTACTCCTACAACTGGCATTAATCCTAAGCCATTCAAACAACCAAATCTAGTGCAAAACCCTCACTTCATGGCTTGGCTCTTAATACTATAACTACTGAATGTAATCCTTCCAAAGGTCACGGTTCGAAACTCGGGAGGTGCTCTCAAAAACCATAAATGAAATCCTATAGACCCACAGGTCTGTCGGCCTCTCTACCACACCACTCCGGAACACTGAATGCAAAATGGTTATGTCATTGAAGTGGTAAGCCCGAGAGCTGTTAGGGTTAGCACCATAACCAAGGAGAACACATGAATGCTACCACATTGGATTCCATTAGGAATTCCACTAAGGAATCCTTTAATGCACTTTATTAACACAACTACCACAAGTACGAAGAACCGTCAGCTTGAACATGTAGAACGATGGTGGATCGATCACCTATATAGTTAAACATTGCTTTATTAGTATAGCAAGGTTGCCAAAGGGCCAAAGTCAAACATTATCATATAATCCAAAGTGTTACACCATCGTTTAATGACCAAGTTAAGACATTAACCATCGACATGGGGGGTTATAAACTTAGGATAATAGAGTTTATGTCAACATCTTACGTAGAACAAACATTAAATCAAATGCTTGTGCATTGTATAAAGACAAAAAGCATGCATCGCAACATAATTACAATGATCTACTAAATATATTATCAATGGTATAAAATTATAGGAGTATTGCAAATAGCATTAGTTATAACGATAGATACTATTACAATATCCTAAGAACTCAAATAGCGATCATATAATTTAGAGAAAAGTGCATAAAGAACAAAGTTTATAACTATAGACTTTTGACAAAGTCACCTTAATAACATCACATTATGGGGTATAAAGATATTGCATAGGATCAAAGTAGGATTAAAATTACTTTATCACTTAGGATAAGATCCTATTACTATAGACATTTAATACTTAGTGTAATTCCCTCAAGTAGGATTTGAAATACTTAAACGTTGTTTTCGATGCTCATTTTGTACAATTCTTAAGTAATTAAAATAACATAAATGCTAAGAGTAGAGTGTATTACGATAAAATTCATATAAACCAAACTGATACAGTTTATAGCTGGAACAACGATTAAAGCTAATCTCACCCTGAAATGTTTTGCAAGTTTTTCTAGTTCTCTTTTTAAACTTGAAAGATTAACTGACGATATTTAGGATCTCCGTATTTCACTTTTTAATTACTAACTTTCTCTTACCTGTGATCTGCGACAAGAACATTCAAATGCTTTAGCTAATTAGCTAAGTAAGCCTCCAGGTGCCCATAGGACCCCTTCATCGTTAAAAGGAAGAACAAACATATAGCACATTTAAACAATAGCAAGTAAATGTATAAAGCATCGATTACAATTCATAAGTAATCTAGGATGCACAGCTGAGGCAAGAAAACATCCAATAGCATCCTAATGTAGACTTAATTACATTTCATACACATCATAAAACAATATGCATGCATGATCGTTATAACATTTTATTCCAGCATGTCTTTAAATGAACAAACAAGAATTTAATATATTTCTGCACAACAATTATAGCAATTAATGCTACGTAGAAAAATTTTAAATTTTTGTGATTTTCGGGATGTTATATGTGGTATCAGAGCGCGAGTTCAAACTCTAGGCCTAAAATAGGCTCATGCACGCAAAACAGAAAATGAAAACAAAAAGTTTAATTACTAACTTTTATTTAAATTTGTTTCTGTACAGAATAGCTTGATGTTTAATTTGCAGGTATGGACATATCGGAGGAATCAACATAGGACAGATCTCCTCATAATGAATGTAATAATAATGCACATGAGAATATTAATGAAGAAATCTATGTAGAACTTAATGATCAATCGTCTAAATTATTACGTACTATTAAGGATTTAAAAACTAAAATAAAAAGTGTTAAGGAAGAAAACGAAAGGATTTTAAGAGCATAAGAGGAATTAAATCTGATTTTATTGGATAAGTACCATCAAGATGAAAAACATAAGAGAACAGAAGCAAAACTTGAATCTAGAACAATGTCCTAAAAACACAGAGATAAGAAAGCAAAATACTATAAAATTGAAAGTAACTCTTATTCTTCTGAATCTAATGATAAAACTTATTGCAGAAAATATAATTCTGATCAGGACAGCAGTGACAATGACTGTGGTCCTAAGAAAAGACGTAAAAATTATGAACAAATTCTAGGAGAGTTTAAAAAGATAAAACCTCCAACTTTTAATGGCGAAAATGAAAAGGGAGAGGCAGCTGAAGCATGGCTGTCCGGAATGAAGAAGTATTTTCAAATTTATAACTACTCATCTCAATTAAAAGATAAGATGGCCATATACAATCTGATTGGAAGGGTAGACATTTGGTGGCAAGATATCAAAAGAGTTAAAAATCTTAAGGACAAATACATAAAATGGATTACATTTAAGAACATGTTTAAGAAAACGTTTTTATCCGAAGAGTACTATGAAGATAAGTCAAAAGAATTTTATGATTTAAATATGGGTTCTATGACCATGAAGGAGTTATGTAGCAATTTTCTCAGCTTATTAAGGTATGTACCTTACCTAGCTGAAGAAAAACCTAAGATACAAAGGTTTCCAAGCTGCTTACCCTTCCACATAAAGAACAGAATTGAATATGATAACCCTTCAACTTTAGAAGAGGCCATGAGGAAGGGTAATTTCTGTTTTGAACAAAACAGAAAAAAGAGAAGGAATATCTGGTTGGAGAAGTAATAAGACTAATAATTTTGAGCATAAAAATAAAAATTTTAATTAGAATTCTCGAAGTTTTAAGAAAAAATTTAATAACAGAAATTTTCCAAGTAATAATTACAGGGGTAATGCACCGCAGAATTTCACAGCTGCAAGGAATGTATCTAGTAATAATAACAATAATAGTAATAGTAATAATAAAACCAGACCACCTTTAAAATTTTATGACTGCGGTGGACCACATACTCGAGCTAACTGTCCATGCAACAGAAAGGAAGTCAGCAACATTCACACCATGCATGCAGAACCGACAGTTGGTGATCTAGCAAGAGAAATGCCCAGGATTAATGCAGCGCTGGAAAATCAACAAGTAGACCATCAAACTTCTATGGTCGAAATCGAAGGTATGATACAAAACAAATCTATTTCAATTTTAATAGATCCAGGTGCAAGTTTGAGTTACATTTCACCTGATTTAGTGAAAAGTTGCAAGTTAAAGGTAGAATTTTTTTATAATTCATGGTTAGTTCAGCTAGCAACATGCACTAAAAGAAAAGTTACAGAGTTTCTCAAAAGTTGTGATTTACTTATGAGTTAGCTGAAAACGCAAGTTAATTTGGATGTTTTTCCATTAGGGTCATATGATGTGTTAATTGGCATGGACTGGATTGAACAACATAGAGTAGTAGTTAAGTGTTATGAAAAGTCTTTTACTTATTTGAATAATGAAGATAATACTGAAACAGTAAAAGGAATTCCCAGGAAAATATCTGTAAGACAAATTTATGCTTTACAAGTAAAGAAAGTTGTAATAAAGGGCTGTAAAATGTTTGCTGTGAATGTGATTAATGATGAATGTTCATCTAAAGAAGATAAGATAATACTGGAAGACATACCTATTCTTAACGACTTTTCTGATGTATTCCCGAAAGAAATTCCAAGATTACCTCCAAAAAGAGGACTTTATTTCACCATTGAGTTAGTACCGGGTGCGGTACCAAACTCAAAGTCTCCTTACAAAATGAATATTCTGGAGTTAAATGAACTAAAATATCAGTTGAAGGAATTAATAGATAAGAACTACATAAGGCCAAGTGTGTCTCCTTGGGGAGCACCAGTTATCTTTGTTAAAAAAAGGGCGGTACTTTGCGACTGTGCATAGATTACCGTCAACTTAATAAAATGACTTTAAAAAGTCAATATCCCTTGCCCCGCATTTACGATCTATTCGATCAGGTACGTGGAGCATAGATATTCACTACAATTGATTCAAGGTCTGGATATCAGGAAGTTAGAATAAAGGATGAAGACATATTCAAAACTGCTTTCCAAACTCGTTATCGACATTACGAGTTTATAGTTATGCCTTTTGGGCTATCTAACACACCGACAATATTCATGTGTTTAATGAATAATGTTCTACATAAGTACCTAGACAAGTTTGTAATTGTGTTCATTGATGATATTCTAATTTATTAAAAAACTAAAGAAGAGCATGACGAACACTTAAGAATAATTTTGCAAGTTTTAAGAGAATATCAACTTTATGCTAAGTTCAGTAAATGTGACTTTTATAAAGATAAAATACAGTACTTAGGTCACATAATATCTAAAGACGGAATTTCTGTCGACCCAGATAAAATAAGAGGAATTAATGAGTGACCTATCCCTAAAGATGTAACTGACGTATGGTCATTTATGGGAATAACAGGTTACCATCGAAAGTTTATTGAAGGATTATCTAGATTTGTGAACCCCATAACTTCTTTGCAGAAGAAAGGGAAGAAATTCCTCTGTTATAAAAAATGCGAAGAATGTTTTAAGAAGTTAAAAGATTTTTAACAACAACACTTATATTAAAAATTGTTGATCCTAATAAATACTTCGGTGTATGCAGTGATGCATGTAACGATGGACTTGGTGGGATTTTAACTCAAGAAGGCCATGCTATTGCTTATGAGTCTAGAAAGTTAAAAATCCATGAAAAGAACTATGCAAGTTATGATCTAGAGCTGGCAGTCATGATACATGCACTAAAAATGTGGCGCCATCGCTTAATTGGAAGAAAATTTACACTAATAACAGATAATAAAGGCTTAAAATACTTGTTGGATCAAACAAATATTAACGCAATGCAAGCTATGTGGCTAGCTTTCCTTAGCGAGTATGATTTTGAAATTCAACGCATTAAGGGTAAAGAAAACAAAGTTGTTGATGCCTTGAGCAGAAATGACAAATTAATTTTTGTGGCAACAATCAACACATTTAAGACAGATTTGGAAAATCGGATCGAAGAAGGAATTAAGCAAGATGAAAATTATCAAAAATTGCATGATAAAGTTGCTAAAAATTTATCTGAAAATTTAATAATAGATTAAAACATTAATGAAAAGGGGTTAATGACTTATAAAAACAGAATTTATGTACCTAATGTGTCAAAAGTTGAACTAGTAATTTTGGATGAAGTTCATAAAAGTCCTTATTCAGGACACCCTGGTTATCAAAAAATGATAACTATATTAAGAAAGGATTATTTTTTGCCCAACATGAAGAATGAAGTGGCTGAATACATAACTAGGTTTTTTGAATGTGAGACAATTAAGGCTGAACGTCAAGACCCAGCTAGCCTAAAAACAGAATTTATGTACCTAATGTGTCAAAAGTTGAACTGCTGATTTTGGATGAAGTTCATAAAACGCCTTATTCAGGACACCCTGGTTATCAGAAAATGATAACTATATTAAGAAAGGATTATTTTTGGCCCAACATGAAGAATGAAGTGGCTACATACATAACTAGGTTTTTTAAATGTGAGACAATTAAGGCTGAATGTCAACACCCAGCTGGCCTATTACAGCCATTGCCAATTCCGAAATGGAAATGGGAAATTATAAGTATTGATTTTATAATAGGTTTACCTATGAATAAAAAAAAATGACTCAATAATGGTGGTCGTGGATAAAATTAGTAAATATGCTCATTTTATTCCTGTTAAGACTACTTTCACAGCTACTAACGTTGCAGATGTGTTTATGAAGCAAATCTTCTGCTTACACGGAATTCCAATGGTAATTATTTTTGATCGAGATTCCAAGTTTACTAGAAATTTTTGGATAGCATTGTTTGAGAGTTTAAATACTAAATTAAATTTCAGTACTTCTTTCCATCCACAAACTGATGGACAGGCTGAAAGGTTTAATCGGATTTTAGAAGACATGTTAAGAATGTATGTTAAAGATCAGCCAACTAAGTGGGAATATTATTTGCATTTAGCTGAATTTGCTTACAATAATCATTATCAAGCATCTGCTAGACTTAGTCCATTTGAGATTTTATATGGAAGAAAACGCAGTACTCCTATTTCTTGGGATAACCCTGTTGACAGATTAATGTTAGGACTAGATTTGTTAAAAGAGATGGAACTAACCATGAAACAAGTACAAGGCAACTTAAAAATTGCATAAGATAGACAAAAAAGCTATGCAAATCTGAAACACACTAAAAGAGAATTTCAGGTTGGAGATCATGTCTTTGTAAAGGTAAAACCCAAGAAAAGTTCTTTTAAGCTTGCGAGTTGTTCTAAACTAGCACCAAGGTACTGTGGACCATTCGAAGTCCTATCAAGGATTGGACCTGTTGCATATCAGTTGGCTCTACTATCTAATTTAAGAATCCATAATGTTTTTCACATTTATGTTTTAAAGAAGTATGTGCACGATGCTACTCATGTACTGAATTGGAATGACATACAGGTGGAACCCAAATGATATTTTTAGGTGGAACCAGACTGTATTCTCGACAGGAGGGAAATTATGCTCCGGAATCGTACCATAGGGCAGGTAAAGGTGCAATGGAAGCACCTTAGCCCTGATGAAGCTACCTGGGACTTGGAAAGTAACATGCAGGCATCATATCCAGTTCTGTTCCACGGAGGCTCTGATGAAGAATCAACAACATCGAGGATGATGTTGAGCTTAAGTGGGGGTGTTTGTAACATACCCCTTTGTTGAAACATTTTATGTTTGAAGAAAACATTATCTTAACTTTTATTGTAAAGTTTTATATTTGGACAAGTGGCCAAGGATGACTGTAATTGCACAATATTATTATTTAATAACATAAAATAGGATACACTCACCCAAAGAGACTGTTGAAAGAGTGTTTACTAACACACTAGGTGGAATGGAATGTGGGGTAGAAGGCATTGGACAAGTGGCAACATCATGAACTTAGTAACTAGTTGTTGTTATGGGGAAACTCCCTTGAATTGTGGTCATAGTTCCCTGGAAGATGGGACTGGAGCTTGAGGCTCATTTATTTTGGAAATTGACCACTAAAGACCTAGGCATCTTTATAAAGCCATGAAATTGAGCAGAGGATCACACTTTTTCTGAAGAGAAAATTTACCTTGTGGTTCTGCTGTATGCACACAAGAGATTCGATGAGGGGAAGCTATGTTTTGAGTTGTAGTGTAAGTTTGTTCCACTTCTGTTAGATGTAGAGTTATTTCCCATTTAGGGCAAAGGTTTTGAGGTGTATTGCAAGTCTCTATTGATTTCTAAAAGTACAACCTGAGTGCCTTGCTTCTACACAGAGTCTTCTACCTAGTGGTTTAGTAAACAAGCTCGTGAGTCCAAAGGAGCAACTGATATTGGCTGCTTCCTCTAGATAAGGTTGGGAGGAACATGCCTCTTTGGGTGTTTTTCCACCCTATCTACAGTTGTACGTTCTACTTGCTATTTCATTTCCTAAGTAGTTATAATTTTATTTTCTGTAGCTGTTGAGTTAGTATTCATTAGTTAAATATTGATAGTTATCATCATGCAAAAGTAAATGTTTGATTTTCTGATCTGATTATGATTCTATAAATTGTTGAATAAATATATGAAATGATATAATAAATTCCTTCCCTGTATTTTTCCACGTACTTGTTTTGTACCGTACTCTAGTACAGGGAAGGCGGATTAAAATAGATAAATGATATGCATTGAGCAGAATGAATGAATATACTAACTCTGTTATGTTTCCCTTAAATTTCCCTTATCTGTTATATTTTTGCAAATTAAAATGTCTTATATTCTCAGTCATAGAAAAATATAGCTACATATATATTATGCAGACATTAGAATATCTTCACTTTTATAACAAAAGAAATAACAGAAAATCAAACAGTTCTATGTTTCTGCATAAACCTAATATTTAGTTATAGGTTAATTATTTCCTTAAAGCAAATACTAAATACACATTATCTTATCATTTTCTCTTTAATACATTTTAGTATTCAAACTTCACTATAGTCTTTCATCAACATGTATAAAATTTAAATAGTTGTAAAACAAACATAGCAACATTCATATTATTCAGACATTATAATATCTTTTCTTTTGCAACAACAAAATAAAATAAGGTTTAACTTTTCCATGTTTCTAAACCTTTGCAAAAGATATTTTATAGCCTCTTGCTATTTTAGCTATCCATTCGAATCTCCTAATAAGAATTTTAATCATTATCTAATATATTTATATAGTATCAAAACGGTTACCAACATTCATGAATTTAAAATAACTATCGATACAAACATACTGAGTAAGTAGAACTATTAACATTCATCTTATCATTGATATTATAGATCTTTAGACAAACAAACAACTCTACTTGTGGAAAAATGTCCCATTTGACAGAACCCTAGCTACATATATCATAACATTCAGTAAACATTCAACACTTAATGAATCAAATAGAATTTACAAGACAAAGCTCAACTATTAAAGGATTCTTTCCTTATACCTACAGGTTACATTCGAAACCCTTAAAAGGACTAAATAACCTTAGTATTGAAATGAGTTCATATCCAACCTTATGACCGAACCCTTGATATTTCCGAACACCAACTCTTGTGATAGGATTCCCAACAAGGTTCACTACCCATGCTCAACATCAAATTAAAATAGTCACGTTTTCATTTACCTTGTACAAAGCCAACTTAGACGAAGGAAACTGTCGACATCAACATCAAAATATTCTAATGTTTTAGGTTAAAGCATCATTCGACAAAACAATAAGAGACACGAGATGAAGTCTCAACCCTTAGTTCGATTTGTTAAACTTGTCAAATTTATTCTTCAACAAAAACAAGTTCAGGGTTTGAAAATTCAACACGAGGCATTTAACCTTTGGCTCTCGGGCATTTAACAAAATACAATATTTCATAAACAAGCAATGAATTAAAATAACACATGTCCTAGTGCATTGCTCTCGGACACAACGCACACAACAGTATTAAGTTACAAGTACCATAACCTTTTCATTCCATTAAAACAATCGAGGGTTAAATCCCTGTTACATTTTCAACAATTAAATACAAAGTGAAACGTTGTAGACCTAACACCGAAGTAGATAGAGGATCCCATCCTACCTACACTTATCTTTTGGCTCATAAAAAATTACAACGACGACAACACCTTCAGCCAGACATCAAACCATAGTTTCGGCTAACACCCAAACAACAGCCAACAGTTTCCAAGAGTAACCTATAGGAAAAACCATCGAGGCTTACCGGTTGTTAAGCAAATTCTCCACGTAGCTTCAAACATAGCACCCTATAGACGAGTTTTCCTACCATCAAAATCATTGAATGATTAAAAGATGCAATACAAAGTTTTGAAAACAAAATATAGGCAACAGTAACATTCTGAAACTGAGACATTACCTTCTTTAAGCAACTGTGGTTCAAAATTGAGTACTCCTACAACCGGAATTAATCCTGAGCCATTCAAACCACCAAAGCTAGTGCAGAACACTCACTTCATGGCTCGGCTCTTAATACTATAACTACCGAATGTAATCCTTCCACAGGTCACGGTTCGAAACTCGGGAGGTGCTCTAAAAAACCAGAAACAAAACCCTAAAGACCCGGAGGCGTGTCGGCCTCTCTACCACACCACTCTGGAACACTGAATGCAAAATGGTTATGGCATCGAAGTGGTAAGCCAGAGAGCTATTAGGGTTAGAACCATAACTAAGGAGACCACGTGAATGCTACCACGTTGGATGCCATTAGGAATTCCACTAAGGAAGCCTTTAATGCACTTTATCAACACAGCTAGCACAAGTACAAAGAACCGTCAGCTTGACCATGCAACACGATGGTGGATCGATCACCTATATAGTTAAACATTGCTTTATTAGTATAGAAAGGTCACCAAAGGGCCAAATTCAAACATTATCATATAATCCAAAGTGGTACACCATCGTTTAATGACCAAGTTAAGACCTCAACCATCGACATATGAGGTTATAAACTTAGGATAATAGAGTTTATGTAAACATCTTACATTGAACAAACATTAAATCAAACCCTTGTGCATTGTATAAAGACCAAAAGCATGTATCGCAACATAGTTACAATGCTCTACTAAATATATTATCAATGGTATAAAATTATAGGAGTATTGCAAATAGCATTAGTTATAACGATAGATACTATTACAGTATCCTAAGCATTCAAATAGCCATCATATAATTTAGAGAAAAGTACATAAAGAACAAAGTTTATAACTATAGACTTTTGACAAAGTCACCTTAATAACATCACATTATGGGGTATAAATATATTGCATAGGATTAAAATTACTTTAGCACTTAGGATAAGATCCTATTACTATAGACATTTAATACTTAGTGTAATTCCCTCAAGTAGGATTTGAAATACTTAAACATTGTTTTTGATGCTCATTTTGTACAATACTTGAGTAATTAAAATAACATAAATGCTGAGAGTAGAGTGTATTACGATAAAAGTCATATAAACCAATCTGATATAGTTTATAGCTTAAACAACAATCAAAGCTAATCTCACCCTAAAATGTTTTGCAAGTTATTCTACTTCTCTTTTTAAACTATAAAGATTAACTGATGATATTTAGGATCTCCGTATTTCACTTTCAAATTAATAACTTTCTCTTACCTGTGATCTACGACAAGAACATTCAAATGCTTTAGCTACTTAGCTGAGTAAGCCCCGGGGTTCCCATAGGACCCCTTCATCGCCAAAAGGAAGAACAAACAATTAACACAGTTAAATAATATCAAGTAAATGTATAAAGCATCTATAACAATTCATAAGTAATCTAGGATGCACAGTTGAGGCAAGAAAACATCGAATAGCATCCTAATGTAGACTTAATTACATTTCATACACATCATAAAACAATACGCATGCATGATCGTTATAGCATTTTATTCCAGCATGTCTTTAAATGAACAAACAATCGTTTAATATATTTCCGCACAGCAAGTATAGCAATTAATGCTACGTAGAAATTTTTTTAAATATTTCTGATTTTCGGGATTTTACAATATTATATTGGAAAAATAATAAAATGGTCCGAGGTGGATGTGTAAAGAGCACTAGAGGGATTATGATTCCACTATAGGGGAAGTGGAAAGGGGGTCTATTGGAAACCAAATCCTTTGTTTCCATGTGTCAACTTTAGAACTCATCCAAATTCTATAGTGTGCTTTAAATGAGCCAATTACATTATCTTGACTATTAAACAAAATCATTGAGAGCATGTGTGAGGTTGGTGGGAAAAGTCACTTCACGCAGTTATTGAGGCATGGGGGTTCTGACAATTATGTAAGCTTACAGGAGTCCTATATTATATTATCATAAGCTATGCCATTTTTATTTTCACCATATTCTTATATCCCTTGGAATCAACACTCATTCCATCATTTTATTAGGCAGTTTTCTACACTACCTAAAATTTTCCTATTGATGTTCATGATGTTAATATTTAAAGAGCATATAATGATAAACACAATAATAATCACAATCATAGAAAAATTAAAATAATATACACAACACATTTTACCCTTGAAAACCCCATGCAAGAAAAAACTAGCAACCATGAAGCTTCATTATCCTTGTCCAAAACCGACCTACTGGACCAAGTGAGATCACCCGCTCACCTCTAGTCCACATTACAATGGAGTGTGCCAATCACTTTATACGATTCATTACATGCAATATCTTGGGACAATACCATGGGCTAACTAATACCATGGTCCCAAAACCACATGATAATACCTAAACCATTTGACTCATTCATGAGTGAAGGTTAACCCTAACAATCCTCCCTTTAAACTTGACTTGGAGTAAATCACCAAACCCCCTCAATTTTGTAACCAAGGAACCTCCACATGCCCCCGCTTATCACCTAGGTCTACATGACGTTACCAGCGAGTTACTAGGGATGCCCCCTATCACTTAGGTCTACCTATAATTTACTGGTGGGTTACCATGGGTATGCATGCCTAACCATGTCTTATAGTTGTATGCCCATTTACATACGATATTTAATAATTTTCAACTCCAAAGTAATAATTCTTTTATTCACACATCTCATGGTGACTTCACCATAACCATTTGTTTCTACATTATCTACCTTTTCTATGCTCGTACACAATGCTCACTCAACTCGATCCTCTTTGAACATGACACCTTCCAACTGCAAGCATGTGCCATACATATTCATTTTGGGGAACTCTTCACTACCATTTTGAAACAAAAACGTCGCACAACCTATACCTTTCCTAATCAATATTTGAAACATGCATCCACAACTTCACTAAATTTTCGATCGCCTTAACAACAAATGGATCATGGGCAATCTGTTTTGTTTGGGCCATCTTTTCCACTTCTTAGATCCACATATGAAACTACCACCACTATGTTCTTCCTTGGGACACAAGGAGTTAAAAAAGAAGAAGAAGCCACTTAGTTGAATCAAACATAGGTGGGACACCAGTGCCATTCAATGCAAGAATGGAATCTACAAAATCTTGTCATTAATGGGAGCCCAAAAAAAAATTGGTGTTGTATACAAAAACACCGATATAAAATAATTGCATCCTCTGTCATGGTCTCCAACTCCATATCCATCATCGGTGGCCTCTCTTTGTTCCCTTCATTGCATCATGTTGTATTCTCCATGGACGTTACATGGAACACATATTAATGATCAACAAAATAATAATCACAATCATAGAAACATTAAAATAATATACACAGCACAATTTACCCTAAAAAACCCCATGCGGGAAAAAACCAACAACAATGAATCATTATTATCCTTGGCCAAAACCACCCAACTGCGCCAAGTGAGCTCACTCGCTCACCTCCAAGCCACATTACAATGGAGTGTGCCAATCCCTTGATAGGATTCATTACATGTAATGCCTTTTTCCAATACCATGGTCTACCAAATACTATGGGCCCAAAACCATGTGCTGAGACCTAAACTATTTGAGGGCATGTGCAAGCTAATGCGGGTCACTTTTGGCACGTTAGATGCAATAGAAAACTAAAAAATCAGTCATTCCTAAACTAACTTGTTTTTTTTGTGATACTTACACAAGATATCTTGCATCAAGTAAAAAAGATGAAATGCAGGAAACTAAGTCATGTTTCTGAATATATAAGTTTTAAGTATTGAAAATTTACATTACTATGTCAAATTTCATTTTTCTAACAATCACTTTTTAATTTTTTGGCAAATGATAAGGTATATGTTTTTGTGGGTGCATCCTTTCAGTGCCTAAATGACGGTTTTGGGCTACAAAAATTGGTAGACATGTATAGAACCCGTAGCACCAGTGCAACACTATTTTTCCAAAATTAAATGTTTAATTTTTTTATTTTTTTTAATTATGTAAGTGATCAAACCTCGAGAACAATACATCAAATGTGGGTGCATCCTTTGAAGGTCTTAATGCAGTTATTTCGACTTCGATTTTTTATAGCATGTAGAGGTCGGTGTCTACTAGTGGAACATACAATTTTTAAAAAAAAATCGAAGTGAAATAAAAAAGTTACGTAATAAACACTAACAATATGTTTTTTGACTTAAGGAGTGATGACAAAAGAAAATTAGGAAATAAATAGAAAATCTCAATATTTTTTTTTTAAATTACATATTTGGAATCTGCATAATTTTTTTTATCTATGCCTAAAATTTCGTCAATAATGGTCATGTATGTCATGTTGTAGAGAGCGGTGAAAAACGGGCATATTGAGAAAAATGGTGGAAATGTCTAATTAGCTATCGTTCAGTAAATTCCATAGCATAGGTTTGGTAAGTCCGAACCAACCACATAGGACTATGGATGACACACAGGCGCGAGAGGAGTGGGTGATTAGGTGCTCAGGAACGCACATGCGTTCTATTTAAATTCAAATAACACACGCATTATAGTTAAATTCAAATATTTTGGTTAGTGTGCTTAATGTTTGACAAAATGCGAGCGCGTTTCTTCTATACAAAATACGCGAGCGTTTTGTATATACATAACACGCGCGCATCATTGACTTCAAAAATTCATGTTTTTAAGTGTTGGATGGAGATAAAGGGGGTGAGAGAGAGAAGAGACATATGAGAGGGGGGGAAAGGGACATAAATTTAAGGAGTTGGGGAGAGTAATCCTAAGGGAGGGAAATTAAAGGCATAAACCCATATGTCCTAAGTCGCAAACCCCCTAAATCCCTACACCGCTAAGAACCTAAACCATTAACACATAATCCCTTAACCCATTAATAGTTTATCCTAAATCCCTTAACCTATAAAGGTATTACTCCTTAAATACCTAGTCCCTTAATTAACCCTTTATCTCACACCATTGTTGTCCTTATCCTCTAATTCCCTAATCCTTTAACACTATAACACCTTAGACATCAATTCCTAACCCCTCTCTCTCTTTCCTACACCTCCACCTACCTCTAACCACACCTCCCATCTCTCTTTCTCACTCCCTAAAACTAACACCCTCTCCCCTCTCTCTCTCTCTCTCTCTCTCTCACCCCCCCCCCATAACCATGACTAACCCCCTCTCTCACCATCATCATCATCATCATAGTCATCGTCTTCACCATCATCCTCATCATCATCATCATCATCATCACCATTGTCATCACCCTCTTCCTCATCGTCATCATCATCAGCACCAACATCTTCATTATGATCTTCATCATCATCTTCGTCATCATTATCATCATCTTCATCATCATTATCATCATCACCATCACCATATTCATCATCATCATCACCATGAAGATGATGATGATGATGATGATGTTGATAATGAAGACGATGGAGATGATGATGATGATTATGATGATGATGATGAAGATGACGACGAAGATGAGGATGATGATGATGATGATGATGATGATGATGATGATGAAGACGATGAAGATAATGAAGACAATGATGATGATGAATATCATGATGAAGATGATGACGATGATGAAGATGGTGATGATGATGATGATGATGATGAAGATGATGAAGATGATGATGATGAAGATGATGAAGATGATGATGATGATGATGAAGATGATGATGACGACAAAGACCATTATGATGATGATGATGATGATGACGATGATGATGACAATGATGATGATGATGATGATGAAGACGATGAAGATGATGGTAATGATGACCACAATGATGATGATGAAGATGATGATGATGGTGATTATGATGATGATGAAGATGGAGATGCCGATGATGATGATGATGATGATTATGATTATGATGATGGTGATGATGAGGATGATGATGATGAATATGACGATGAAGATGACGATGATGATGATGATGAATATGAAGATGATGGTGATGAAGATGAGGTTGATGATGATGATGAGGATGATGATGATGATGAGGATGATGATGATGATGATGAAGATGATGAAGATTATTATGATGATGATGATGATCATCATCATCCTCTTCTTTATCATCACCACCACCACGACCATCATCATCATCATATTCATCACCATCACCATCATCTTCATCTTCATCATCATCTTCATCATCATCTTCATCATCATCATCATCATCTTCGTCATCATCATCATCATCTTCATCATCATCATCATCATCATATTTATCATCATCATCATCAGTATCACCATCTTCATCATCATCATCATCCTCTTCATCATCATTTTAATCATCATCATCATCATCATCATCATCATAATCATCATCGTAATCACTCTCTCTTCTATGGTTCTAAACCTCTCTCTCTCTCTCTCTAAACCCCCTCTCCCTATCCCTAACCTCTCCCCCATCCCTAACCATCCTACTCTTTCCATCTCTCTACTACTCCCCTATCCCAAAACCCCCTCCTCTCTATCTCTCTCCCCTCCTCTCCCTAGCCCTTACTAACCAGGGCTTTCTCAGTCTCTCTCTCTTCCCTACACCTCCACCTACCTCTAACCACACCTCCCATCTCTCTTTCTCACTCCATAAAACTAACACCCTCTCCTCTCTCTCTCTCTCTCTTTCTCTCTCCCTCCTCCCCCCCTCAACTATTACTAACCCCCTCTCTCATTCTCTCTCTCTCCGCCTCGCTAACCCCCCTCCTAGCACGTTACCCCTAACTAACCCCCCCTCTCTCACTCTCTCTTCCTTGCTTCTACACCTCTCTCGCTCTCCCTCTCTCTCTCTCTCTCTCTATCTCTATCTCTATCTCCCCTCTCGGTCTCTCCTAATCCCCCTTCCCCTACCAATAACCACCCTCCATCTCTAATCCCTAAGCCCCTAACACCAAATCCCTATTTAACCTCCTAACCCATAGAAACTATTAAATAAACTATTGAATAAGGTTTTCATGATTACAATAACATGCATGCGTTATAGTGATCAATAATGTGCACATTATGGAATCCTATCATACATGTTAATTGACATGGTAGGCTCGGAGCCCGCCCATGCCTAGTTCTACAAAACACTCGCACATTTTGGTTTTATTGAATGTACTCGCAGGCTTTGCGAATGCACGATTGAATCTTAAAGATCCCTCAACTTCGTGCGAGGGCCCTTGACGCATTTCCAAGTCAACATTAACCCTAACACATGACCCTTACTAGACTTTGTTTAAGCCAAAAATTCAAAATTGGAGATAGAGATGTAGATTTGAAGGTAAACTAAATGGATGTAGGTGAGCATAGAGGTTGGGCAAGCTAGGAACCCCTACCCATTGAGTTATGCTACTTTTGGATGCTTGAGAATCCATGAGTTAATGTTGCGAGAGGTTCTCCAATAGCATACATTAGATTGGACTCTTACTGCACATACGAGTAAGAACTATAAGGTTTGGATTTCCTCAGGGAACAGTGGATCAGTGAAGGGAAATACCTTCCTTGTGTTGTGTAGGGAAGTTGGAAGGAGTACCATGGCTGTGGTGTCTTAGTGGGAACCCTGTTGAGCTATGGATGAGATTTTGGCTAAGCATAGTGAGCATAATGGGTTGTGGGATGAGAGAGAGAAGCATGTAGGTGTTTCCTTCTCCCTAGTGGCCTCATATCCCATCTTGGGGGTGGCCTCTCAATAGAAATAGTATATTATAGGTCATCTTTACGCAGGCCGTTTACGATATCCCGAATCCTCGTCACAAATATTTTATGCTGGATAGAGTGCCTACAACTGGGTGGAAAAGCAATATTAAAGAGTTAGTCGCTTGGATCTTCTTTATTTAAAGATAAGTATTCTTTTGTATTGAGTATGCAATGTTTTAATTGATGTCTATAATGATTATGCTTGTAAATGGATGTGTTGTGTGCGTGGATGTATTTTATTTTTGTTGTGCATTTTTACTATGCATCCGCACACGTATTTCTAATTAATATGAATTCAATAATAAGGATATGTTGTGGAATTTAGAGACCCCAATTTAGTTAATGTTCTCTTAGTTGGTTGGATTGGGTGAATGGGATGTAATACAGTGGTATCATAGCTTCTAGTTGTAACAATGGAGTTGTATGGGTTAGAATGTGCACTTACAATCATAAATTAGAAATGGTCATGGAATAATCATTTTTTTCTAAATGACGGATAAGGGGAAAAAGTTAATTTGGTAAGAAGCCCTTATTCCCATATTAAAGTTTCGTATTATTTCAAAATTTTAAAAATTTTGGTAATTTTAAGGTGTGCCCCACCCATGCCACATGGACGAGTGATGTCGAGGACCAGAAATATGATGTCAACTAGCTTGAGTACTAGAATCTAACCAAGAGTCTTGTAAGAATTTAGCACCCTAGTGGTAGAATTGACAGACTAGGTGACCAAAGGAAAGGAGCTAGTGCTTGGTAAATGGAGATCTAACTATCGAGAGACAGGGCATATCGATGGTGGCTATTGATAGTGGATGGATATCTGACGATCGAGAGACAGGAAAAATAAACAGTGGTAGTGGGATCCTTAGCAATTTTCGTGATGGTTAATAGGAGGAAGACGAGATATGACCATTGGATGAAAGGGAAGATTGATGGTTGTGGCTTACAACACATTGGAAATGTGTGCGATGGTTAATAGTGGGTGGATAATGATTCAATTTTTGGATATTTGGAAGATTGATGACCAGGACTCATAACATTCCATCAATGTGTGCAATGGTTAACAAGGGATGAGCTAGCCACTGGGTCGAAACCACATGGGGAATGTGTCATCTTTTGATTGATAACAACTCCCCAAGGAAATTTTACAAAACTGCTTTTGAGGAGAGCCATTGCCACTTTTGGAAATGTGAATGCCTCTAATATCAAAGGTTATGTAGTATTGTTCCTTGGTAGTTGGTGGAGGGTGACATGGTCATCCCTTAAGGTGGCAAGTAGGACAGGTAGCACGTGCCAAGACACGTCTTCAGCCTTGCCACATTAACAGAAAATGATGTCATATTTATGCACTAGATTATGGAAAATCAAATTATTTACAAAAAAAATGAAAAAAAGAGGGCACTACCTCGACCTGCCATGTAGTGGTGTAGGGAGGATGCAAGCAAGAAAGCCCCCTTGACCACAATTATTTTTTGAAAAAAAAAAACTTTAGTTTTAGATTTTAACCACAGCTGTTGGAATAGTTAAAATTGGGCAAATTGTGGATTATGAAGGGATGTTATAGAACTACAAAAAAATTTCTAAGTCTGGAGAAAATAGAAAAAGGAAAAAAGTAGTAAATTCCAGAATTTTATAGCAGGTGGCTGGAGTAGCATATTAGAGAGAGGAAATTTATTGAGTAATCATGGTGATATGTAGTATCTGATATAGTAGATAAGTTGTTCTAGTTCTCCATAAATTGTCTTCTATAGTTATCTGAAGTTGGCCTCTGGAGTGACATGCACCTACATGAAAAGTGTAGAAATTGGACCAAGTTGACAATTTTGAAGGACTGTAACTTTGTACTGAAAATTCCGAATTGGGAATACTTATATTCATTGGAAATATTATCCAAATGGGAACAATTGTATAGAGTCAAATTCTGAGGTAGTATTTTTTATGTTTTTATAGCTTGATCATAAAATTTCCTATAGCCATAATTTGACAAAAATTTTCAATATGGGTATTTTCCAGAATACATGAAAATTGGTTTTTGATTTTCTAAGAATGTAATGAATGTAATAGATGTGTTTATACGAAAAATATTTTCAGATTCATAATTATATTAGAGAAACTTAAGACCCAACATTCAACGTAGTTTAGTTTAGAAACCCTTGGTCTTGATTGGGCTAAGAAAATCATCATCATGGATGATGCAAAAGATCCTTATGAAGGAAAGACATATGCAATGGGAGAGAACATACATATTAAGAATGAAGAGACAAAATACAACTGTAGGAGAAAATAAGTGACTCCCCTAGACATTGTAGAAACCATGAGCATCCTAAGGGTGGAACTAGAAAGTTGTAGAGCAGACAATGAAAGGATGGAGTGAGGAGGAGTTGCGTAGAATGAATTTGAAACTCGACGTTTCGATCCCTACTCTGGGATCATCATCAGGAGACAGTTTGAAGCTTCCAAAAAGAATGGAATCAACTAAATGCAACTATGTTTCAAAGTTTGATATAAATTCAAAGGAATATTAACTATGGACATCACTATGAAAATAAAGAAAAGTGTGGGACTAGCTCAAGGCATGCTATTTTTTAATATTCTAATATTATACTTAAGTGTAATATCCTAGGCGAATATTTTGGATTGAAAAAAACATGTATATAGATAGGTAGGCGAATATTAAATATGAAACTTACAATTTACTACTGAAATGTGTAAATTTTGGTGAATATTATGATAAAAAAACTTATTTTATGTAAATATAGGCAATATTAGAGACTAAAAATGACCAAATAGTGAATTTATTATTTTGAAAAAAACCCAAAAAATAGTCGATTGGCGAAATTCCACCCCTAAAAATTTCCCTGGAGCGTCAACGAGACATTCTCACAATAGGTACCATAGTTCAAGAAATGTTTCTAGATAAAGGAGATATATTACATAAATCTATTCTAGTGAGTCATCTAACTCTAAGTATTCCATTGAAGGATCAAACTCTTCATCTCATAGGAAGAAGAGGAAGAGGTCTTCCAAGTACAACGTAAATGGAGAATTTAGGAAGGCCAAGCCTCCTACTTTTGATGGTGAAATAAAATCTGGTCAAGAATCTGATGCTCGGCTTCTTGGGATAAGGAAGTATTTCCAAGTTCAAGACTACTTACGAAATATGAAAGAAAGAGTGGCCATATTCAACCTAAATGAAGGATCGTCTATATGGTGGGATCACCTTAGGAAAATAAAGAAGACCATTGAAAGGAAGATTATGTGGAAGGATCTCAAGAAATACTTCAAGCAAAAGTACCTCTCTAATAGGTAATATGATGGAAAAATTAATGAATTGCATGAGCTAAAATAGGGCCAAATGAATATGGAGGAATATGCAAATATATTCTTGGAGCTACTAAGATATGTCAAGTACATCAGGGATGACAAAGTGAAAATTCAGTGTTTTCTAAGTTGTTTGTCTCAATCCTACAAAGGGAGAATTGAGTTTGATGAACCTCGTAATATAAAGGAGACCATAAGAAAGGCCAAGTATTGTTATGATCAAAACAATAGCAAGCCAAATTTCCATAAGGAATGGAAGGACAAGAAAAATGAGAAGTTTGACCAAAGAAGGAAGGGGTTCAAGCCTCCTCATTTCATAAATTAGACAAGGAAGCCACCACAAGGTGTGACAAAGCCAACTATGATGATGGGAAACAAGCCAAGAGAGGAAATACATCTACTTCAATGTCAGGGGTGTGGAGAGTACCATTTTCTTAGAAAATGTTCACATCAAAATGGAAGTGTAGAGAAATTTCACAACATCCAAGAAGTTGAAATTGTGGGTCAAGTGGAAAGGACTATCCCTAGAATGTATGTTGCAATAGAGGACCTCCAAGTAGACCATCATTCAATTATGGTTGAGGTTAAAGGGAATATTTATAATCAATATATTTATATTTTAATTGGCCTTGGATCTGCTCATAATTATATCAATCCTAAAATTGTTGTTTTTTTGCTCTTAAGAAAACCAAACATAGTAAATCATGGTTGGTCCAACTAGCCACATGAAAAAAGAGAAAAGTTATTGAAATAGTGGAGAAATGTCAATTAGAAATGGGTAGACTATTCACTTGTGCAAACATGAATATTTTTCCACTTGGTTCATATGATATTCTCATTGGAATGGACTGGTTGGAAGCACATAGAGTTAAACTTGACTTCTACAACAAAACTTTTGAATGCATTGATGAGGAAGGAAACCCTGGGGTTGTAAAATGAATTCCAAAGGTAATTTATGTGGAATATTTCATCCATTCAATTGAAGAAGTTTTGTGGGAAGGGTTTTCAATTGTATGCATTACATATATTGGATAAAACATAAAATGAAATTCTGAGGTTGGAGGGATATTATGTACTACAAGAGTTTAGGGATGTGTTTCTTGATGAAGTTCCAGGAATTCCTCTGAAGAGGGACATTGATTTCACAATTGATATTGTGCCAAGAGCCACCAGAATTATTAGATCTAAAAATGAAATCAAAAAATTTGTTGGAAAATAAGTACACAAGGACAAGTGTGTCTCCATGGGAATCACCTGTACTATTTGTGAAGAAGAAAGATGGAAAACTCAGGTTATGTATTGATTATAGGAAGATGAATAAAGTGAAAATGAAAAACAATTACCCATTGCCTCGAATTGATGATCTTTTTTATCAAATGAGAGGGGAAAAGGTATTTTTGAAGATTGGCTTGAGGTCTGGATACCATCATATAAGAATCAAGGAAGAATATATTCATAAGAAAATGTTTAGAACAAGTTATGGACACTATGAATTTGTAGTGGTGCCATTTGATCTCGCTAATGCACCAATTACCTTCATGTGTCTCATGAATAGCATTTTCTGCAGGTTTTTGGACAAGTTTGTTCTTGTTTTTCTAGATGATATTCTTGTTTACTCTAAGAATGAAGAGGAGCATGAAGAACACTTGACAATTGATTTACAATTGCTAAGGGATAGAAATTTGTATGCAAATCTAAGCAAATGTGACACTTACAAAAATAAAGTTCATTTTTTGTGTCACATTTTTTCAGAGGAAGGAATATTAGTGGATCCGAAAAATATTGAAGCCAATATGAATTGGAAAACTGAAAAAAATGTGATAGATGCGAGATATTTTATGGGTCTTGCTAGTTATTATAGGAGATTCATTGAAGGATTATCCAAGGATTCACACCCAATCTCTTCTCTACAAAAGAAGGGAAAAAATTTGAATGGACAAATAAATGTGAAGAAAGCTTCTAGTTGTTGAAGAATCTTCTCACAAGTGCTCCAATCCTGAAAATTGTAGGCCCAGAAAAAGAGTGTGGTGTGTATAGATGCATGTAAGAAGGGTCTTGAAGGAATTTCTATCCAAGACAATCTTGTGGTGTGTTATGAGTCTAGAAAATTGAAAGAGCTTGAAAAGAATTATGACACCCATGATCTGGAACTTGCAACCGTAGTGCGCACTTTAAAAATGTTGAGGTACTATCTAATGGGTAGAAAAATTGATCTTAGGACAAACCACTATGGTTTGAATTAATTATTTCAGAAACCATCATAAATCCCATGCAAGCTAGATGGATAGAATTTTTATTGGAATTTGATTTTAAAATCAAACACATAAAAGGGAAGGAAAATAGAGTGGCTGATGCATTCAATAGAAGGATGCATGAAATGCATATGACAACCATAAGTGTTTTCAAATGAGATTTAAGACAACATATTGTTAAATATCTTTCTGAAGGTGAACTGTATATCCAAATAAACGATAAATTACAACAATATAATTTTGAAAAGAGGTATGATGGTTACCATTTGGAAGATGACGAACTTCTTATTTATAAAAAAATAGTTTATATTCCAAATATAGAAGACTTGAGGAGAATTGTTGTTGATGAAATCCATAAAATGCCATATTCTGGTCACCGAGGATACTAGAAAAAAAATGCTACAAATCCATGAAACAATATTTTTGGTTGGGGATGAAAAATGATATTTCCGAGTATATCTCAAGATGTGTGAAATGCCAACAAGTGAAATATCAACATCATCACTCAACAGGTTTGTTACATCCTTTACCAATTCGGGAATGGAAAGGGGAAGTGAATTCCATGGATTTTATTATAGGTTTTCCAATGACTATGAGACAACATGATTCCATCATGGTTGTGGTGGATAAATTGTCTAAGGCGGCACATCTTATCCCATTTAAATCCACATATAAAATAGATGCCATTATAAATATTTCATTAAGAAAATTTTCAGATTGCATGGGTTGCCTATGGAAATAAATTCAAACAGAGATACCAAATTTACTTCAAATTTCTCAAGAAGTATTTTTACATATTTAGGTACACAAATAGACTTTAGCTCTTCCTACCATCCAAAAACAGATGGAAAAAATGAAAGAGTAAATTACGTTCTTAAAGACATGCTTAGCATGTATGTGATGGACAAACCACCCAAGTGGGAAGATTATCTACACTTGGTAGAGTATTCATATAACAATGGCTAGTAGGATTCATTATGCATGATTCCATTTGATGATTTGTATGGAAGGAAGTGCATGACACTAGTGACATTGAATAATCCAGTAAATAGAATTACACTTGGGCCAGAATTACTTAAATAAATGGAATAGGTGGTTGCAAAAATTAGGCAGAATTTAAAGGAAACCCAAGATAGAGAGAAAAGCTATGCATATAAGAATAGAGTGCATAGAGAATTTAGTGTTGGGGATCATCTTGACCTCAGAGTGAGGCCAAGTAAGAGTTCCTTGAAGATTGAAAATTGTGCCAAGCTATCACCAAGATATTGTGGGCCATTTGAAGTGCTTGAAAGGATATGACCAACTGCATATAGAATTGCATTGCCTATTAGTACTAATAATTTTTTTCGTGTCCTTTTGCTTAAGAAATATGTATATGATCCTGACCCCGTGATTAATTGGCATGTGATTTAGGTGGAACCCAAGGGATTGTTCCAAGCTTAGCCATTATGCATCCTATAGTTCTAGAACCGATCCATCAGACAGGTAAAGGTGCAACCGAAGCACTTAGGTCTCGATGAGGCTATGTGGGAGTTGGAGGATGCCATGCAAGAGGCATACCCATTTTTGTTTTGATTTTGAGAAAACACCGAGGACAATGTTATTCCAAGGGGGAGGGGATTGTAATAATGCCAGTTGACATGGAATGTATTTAATTAGAATTATGTAAATGTGCTAGTATGGATTCCTAGTGCGGAGCTCAAGGCCAAGGTTTGAATGGTGAATGGATAAGCATGTATCACGTATATATTTTTATTTGTACCATATGGTTAGATAATCATGCCAATTTGAAATAAATGTAAATATTATGTTGGAAAATAATAAAATGGTCCAAGGTGGATGTGTAAAGAGCACTAGAGGGGATATGATTCCACTAGAGGGGAAGAGGAAAGGGGGTTTATGGGAAACAGGATCCTTTTTTTCCATGTGTCAACCTTAGAAATCATGCAAATTCTGCCATGTGCTTTAAATGAGCCAATTACCTTCTATTTACTATTAAACCCAATCATTGAATGAATGTGTGATGTTGGTGGGAAAAGTCACTTCACAGATTTATTGAGGGATGGAGGTTGTGGCAGTTATGTTATCTGCTAGGATTCCTTTCTTCTATGGTCAAAAGCTATGTCATTTGTCTTTTCACCATCATCTCATATCCCTTGGATTCAACACTCATTCCATCATTCTCTTCGGCAGTTTTCTACATTACGTAGAATATTCCTATTGCTCTTCATGACCGTTACCAGACTATGTTTAACCCATAAATTCACATTTGGAGATAAAGCCATATATTTGAAGGGAAAAAAGATTTTTTAAGGTGAGCATAGAGGTTGGGAAATATAGGGATCCTTACCCATTTATTTTTTCTACTTTTGGAGGCTTAAGAATCCATGAATTAATGTTGCAATAGGTTCTCCAATAGCATACATTAAATCAAACTCTTAACACACACATTGGTAAGCACTATAAGGGTTGGATTTCCCGAGGTAACTCTGGATCAATAAAGGGAAATTCCTTCCTTGTGTTGTGTGGGGAAGTTGGAAGGATTTCCCTTTGCTTTGATGGCTTATTGAGATCCCTGTAGAGCTCTAGATGATATTTTGTCTAAGCACAATGAGAAGAATGGGTTGGGGGTATTAGGATATTTTAATACTCCATCCTTGTCCTACTTGTATTATTTACCATTTGCTAGAAATTAGTGATATTATTTCCCCCCTAGTGGTGTGTAGATGTCATCTAGGACACATTAGCCAACTAATGTGCCCTGCATGCATGATTTTAGGACCCTCATAAGTAGTTCCTTATATTTTAGGATCCCACTTAGTGACTCAGTTCAATGTAACTGATTTACACATGAGTTGGTGACTCTAATTGGGATTTTGAGCTCCGATCACCACTGATTGCGGTCTCATCCACCCCTTTTCGATTGATTTGCATGAAAAACTCATAGATGCACCCTCCTTAGTCGGTTAACTCTCTCTATTATCAATTCACTGAGATTTGGTTTAATTTAACTAAGTTTTAGGCTTCCGGAGCACTGATTGAGGTGACAATTACTATGCTATACAGACTGTAAATCGAATTCTCCTAGGAGATTCAAATTCTCTCTATTGTAACATCAGTGTTGACTATACTGATTATTGGATCATGTGACATTATTTTGTTCCTATATGAGTTCTCATGCATGATTAATTATTTGCTCATTTTTAGTGCAATTTGACTGTAATTCATATTTTATGATCATTCTTTCTCTGTGAGGTATACTCATCTCCATGAGTTGTTGTGACTTATAATTTTTCATGGTATTAGAGCTCAATGAGCATAGGTTGAGCAGTTGCGTTCAGTATTCAACTAGAAGCCTCTAGATTTCCACAACAAATCCTGGTGCCATTGAATTGAATTCATTGGAGAAATACTTTTAGGTATATACAGGTGCGAAGCATTGAGAGAAATGCTCATATTGTCCTTAAGTAGTTCTAAGTAGTAATCTATATCCAAAAATTGAAATGTTTTTGCAGGATATTGAAAATTTTGCAGTGCAGCAGTAGCAAGAGTAACACATTGTATTCTCTCCAACATCTCTAATGGAGAATTCAAATGCTCCTCTCTCTCCCAGTATCCTGACACCTTTCAATTATCTTGATTGGAGGGATGATATGCAGATAGTGTTGCACAACAAGTCACTGTACAGGGTAACAATGGGAAAGGAGGTCGAACCTCGAGTAGCTGTTGAGAATGCCAAGTATCTGAAAAGATTGGATGAAGAATTTGGTTTCATGTGTATTCACATTTCTAGAGATCTACTCTTCCACTTTGAAGGATTGAAGACTTAAAGCAAGGTTTGGTTGAATTTGGAGATCCTCTTCGGCAAGCAAGATGAGATAAGGGGCCATATTCTGGAGAATGAGTTGATTTCTCTTCAACCTAGCAGTTTCAAAACCATCTAGCAATTATTTTCCAAATTCAAATGTTTAGTCATGCAATGCAAGCAGTTTGGCATTCAGAAGAAGGACGAGTAGCTGGTGCCATCCATTCTGAGCAAGCTTGGTCCTGAGTTCTTCATATTTGTTTCTACCTTCCATTCAGGGATATTTTCAATCCCTAGTTTGGAAATGCCATCCTTATATGTATTCACTGAATATATCATCCAAGAACAAGGAAAATTGATTCAGATGGGCACCTTGAAGGCCTCCAAAAATCAACCTCTTATGGCTGGAGATTCAAAAAGTGTTAATGGAAAAGCGAAGAAAAAGGGAAAAGAGAAGAAGCAATTTGAACCCAAGAAGAATGCCAAGTCTAGTCCATCAGAAGGAGCTTCCAAATACAAGAAGGACAAGCAAAAGGGATTTGAGAAATCCAAGTGTTCCTATTGCAAGAAAAGAAACCATCCAGAGAGACTAATTCTGAAAGTGAGTCCGATGGTCATGAGAGATGCCATGCACTAAAGGGGTCCTTGATTTTCCCTGAGGCTTACTTAGCTATCTCTAGCTAACTCTCCTGAATACCAATGCAAAGAACAGGTATGTCCAAGAATTCGACTGGAAGCTTACTTGTATATTTTTCAGTTATCCTACAACACAGTACTGGTCTTGTAAGCAACTAGTTATCTGTACTTAAATTCTTTTCCAGGTACTTTTAATTCGATTTTCTTCTTGTCTACATTATAAAAATATCCATTGATTAATGCTGATAGTTTTGGGTATTAATACATATACATTTAATACTATTGCTATTGAAACCCTTGCAAATTTTACAACTCCATGTCCTTCGTCATTGAGTATAGTGAAAACCTTGTCATACTTAAGCTATTTCATGGATCAATTTACAATAGTTATATCTAGCAATAATTTATGATATATGAATTACCCACCATATTATAATGTAAATATATATAAAACTTTGGAATGGAAAGACTATGTAATGATCTAGTGCAACCATAACACTTAATATTATTTGCCATAATCCCGAATGGATACTTACACATAACCTAAGCAATTAGTAATGTTTTCCATGGATTAACAAACCGGTGATAATGCTAAGGGTTGGGAACTATTTGATTCTTCCTAGAATGGACTTTACTTAATCAAACACGATGATGGTGATGTACTAACGCCTTGAAGTATGCGTTGGTAGGCACATGTTTCCAAGGTGGTGCATTGAATGCCTTCATAAATAACTTTGTAGTGGATTACCCGATGTAAGCTTTCGTGGCTAAATTCACGTGAACATGTTGAGGTCGTGGTATTGATACAACACTCAGACATATGAGCAATGTCGAGCTGGGGCATGACATGGTAAGAACTCGTAAGGTTATAGATCTGTGCTGGCAATTTTCTCGATAGTGGTGACTTAAGTTTTAAATGAAGTTTTAATGTAGTGGTTGGGCGTATATCTAAATGTTGTGGTGGTGCATCTTGTCTGTTGATCTTGTATTACCTTGGGTTTTGAAAAAAACCTACTTCACCATATCGCCAGTTTTGTGTTTGAAGTATTCATTTGTTTGGAAGAGTGGGGAGGGAGGCCGACAGGCTCTTCGGATCCCCAGGGTTCGTAACTTGCACTCTTGCTTCGGCTCTCTATGGTTTACATGGCATTTTTGAGCCTATTGTGAAATAATTGTATGGATAAAAGAATGTGTAGAGTAAACTTCCAGGTTATGACGTGCTCGGTTTTGATATCGTGACCTAACACTATATGTTATGTTTGGAAGTTTAGGAGACACCAGATTAAGAGAAAACGATGATGGAAAATGTTTTGATCACTTAAGAATTTGGTTAGTTTTTGAGCTATTCTCGTTTGGGAACTAAGTGCACAGGTCTGGTTGCACGACAGGGAACTTTCTTGGAGAAAAATCTTTGAGTATCTACTAAAGTCTAGAGAAGAGCGACGCAACTAACCTGCTTAGGTGATGTACCGGAACTCTTTTTCTTCGTTTGCTGGTATTACTAGTTTAGAAATTAGTTTCAAAATGCTTTTTGTATCTCATGTTTAACCCCTTAAATTGCATTGTTTGTTTGCAGGTTCCACTTCCATGGTAATGATGCTCATCTACAGTCCAGGATACTAGTTATCCGGGTAAGCCTCAGTATTAACCCCAAGGGTTTTGCCGACAGTTACAAAAAAATGGTTTTTAATTTGTTTAGTTTCATTCAAGGTTTCAAAGGTAGATACAGTCATGTAGAGGACGGTTGTAATCATCTTTTTAAGCTGTGAAGCTAAATATATTTAGGAGCTTTCTCCTTGAGCTGTAGCGCATTGTTTAATTACTTTTTTCAGCCACTATTTACAGTGTTTTTTGCTGAGGCTCAGAGTTGGGATTTTAATACCATGAATTGAATTCAGTTGATTTCGAATTGAAAGTTCTGAGTAATTCTAAGTTTAATGGATTCAGTATTTTTATGAAACAACTTTGAAATCAAGTGTCAATGTTTTCTTACTGTGAAAGTTTAGGGATTTTCTCGATGATGATAAAGTGATAATTTGTGAAAACCGTAACTCTGGGTCTTCAAACCCTGCTATGATTTACTGTGTTTTTCCTATTTACGGTCTAGGTTTTTGTTTGATCTTCCAAGATTTTCTAAAACTATTGTATCGCATTTATCGTTGAGTTTGGAAAACAAAAGGTTTTGAATCAAATCATTGTTACTGGTATTCGAACGTTCAGATAGGAATATATTATTAACACAGTAAAATAATAGACTGTCGAGCAATGATACTTTGATTTTCAACCTCAGTTTATTTTGCAAAATGATTTGAATTATTACATACATATGTAATATATCGTATTGGTTTACAATTATAATATTTGCAATACATTTCTTTTAAATGTATGAGTACCTAAGCTCTGTTTAAATGAAGACTTGGTTTAAATGTTGAAATTGTATTCTAGGTTGTACTTGTCCATACATTTATTGTAGTGAAAAGATAAACATATTTGAAGAAATATTAGAGCATGAAATACTATATGTCTACTGTAATAATAATATTTGTAATATTTATAAGAGGGTTTATTCTAATGTTACTGCTAAAATGAAGTCCAGTCTATAATAAACCTAGTTCTAAGATAGATAGAAACGATACGAGCACCTGTTCATAAATATGTATGTAGTGTTTGTTAAACAAAAAGAATCTGATTTACATAGAGTCTATTTATTTTTAAAAGACTATTCTTACTATTGTTTAAGAAGAGGATTCTTTTTGATAATATTAGTATTTGTAACAAGAGAAAGGGTTTGTTTATAAACCTAAATAGCGAAGTATTTAGAAGATAATGTAAGTTCTGTTTATAAATCAAAATGATCTAATTTAAATAAAAACAATGATACAGAAATGAATGCGATAACTCTGTTGATAAAACAATCATTTAGATTTATCCAATGCATGTGATCATTCTGTTCTACTCCAATTAACCCTTTTTGTACTAGAGTATGACAACGTTACAGTGTGTGGAAAAATGTAGAAAGGTGATTTTATAATCAATCATTCTATCCTCTCTAACTACATCATTCATAATGCATTTTATTCCATCAATACAATTTACAGAAATAAAATAATCACCAACTTCAACATAATCTCTTAGATTAAATGGGAAGAATAGATAACCATTGCATTCCTATTTAATTTACTAATATAACATAATTAGAAATGATAACACAATATGAACATGGAACTGTAGAAGATGAAACAAACAGCCAAAGGAGCCCGTTCCACCCAACCAACTCCTAAATACAACCAAGCTACTTGCCTTAGGACCCCCGAGCATGTTCACTGAACCACTAGGACGAAGATGCTGTGTGGAATAATGGAATAAATTCCCTTGCAACTCAGTAGTAGTACTTAGCAACAACACTACCTGCCTTTACCAATATTGAACTCGTCAATGTGGCTGCACTACTTCAGAATGCAGTCTTAGTTCACTCATTCACTTCTAACTTTCCCCTCATCAAATCTCTTGTGCTCAGAAAATTATCACAAGCTAAGAATGAACAACCTCCTGCTGAATTTGATGGATAGATAAATAGCATGCCTAGGTCTTTTGGTCAGTTTATTTCAGTAAATGAGACACCTTCCGAGTTCCACTTTCTTGGGGAACATGACCACAAAAGTAGGGAAGTTGCCCCCTGCAACAGTTAGAAGTGAGTTGAGGATGCTTCCAAGTGTCAATTTGCTTTCCACCACAATCCATTCCCCCTAGTGGGTCTGTGAACACTCATTCAATAGTCTCCTTTGGATATTTGTCTCCACTTTTATTTATTAATAATAAAATATTCAGAATAATCAATTACAGTAATCCATGACCCCACTTGGTCAATAGTCATAAAAATTTAAAATAAAAATAAAACATAATGTTTTCTCAAAATGATAAAATGTGTAGAACTTGGGGTATGTGACAAACACCCCCTCTTAAATTCAACATCGTCCTAGATGTTTCTATATTCATCATCCTCTTGTTCCTCCTGGAACAACATTGGATATGCCACCCGCATATTAATTTCCAATTCCCAAGGAGCTTCGTCCAGACTAAGGTGCTTCCACTGCACCTTAACTTGTCCAATGGAACGATTACGAAGCAAAATTTCCCTCATATTGAGGATACAGTCAGGTTCCACCAGAAATCTCCTTCTAGTTCCACCTGTACATCATTTCGATTAATAACATGAGTAATATCATGCGCATACTTTTTCAAAAGAGATATGTGAAATACATTATGTACTTTAAGATTTCGTGGAAATGCCAACTAATATGCCACTGGTCCTACCCTGGACAAGATTTCAAAAGGTCCAAAATACATTGGTGCTAATTTACCACAGCTTCCCAACCTTAGGGAACTTTTCTTAGGTCTTACCTTGAGGAACACATGTTCACCAACCTGAAACTCTTTCTGAATTCTTTTTAGATCTGCCTAACTTTTCTATTTGTCTTATGCAATTTTCAAAATGCCTTGAACCTGTTTCACGTTTAGTTCTAGTTCTCTTAACAAATCAGGTCCTAACATTAACCTGTCAACTAGATTACTCCAAGAGATAGGAGTATTACATTTTCTGCCATTTAAAATTTCAAAGGGACTAAGCTTTGCTAAAGCTTGATAATGGTTATTATAAGCAAATTCAACAAGATGTAAATAATCCTCCCATTTACATGGCTGATCTCTAACATACATTCTTAGCATGTCCTCAAGAATTTGATTAACTCTTTCAGTTTTCCCATCTGTTTGCGGGTGAAGTGAGGTACTGAAATTCAAAGTAGTACCTAAACCTTTAAATAAAGATTTCCAAAAATTTCCTGTAAACTTTGAGTCTCTATCAGAAATTATAACTTTTGGAATACCATGTAAACGAAAAATATGCTTCATAAAAATTTCAGCAATATCAGGAGCTTTGTGTGTTGTCTTAACTAGTATAAAGTGTGATGCCTTACTAAGATTCTCTACCACTACCATAATAGAATCATTCTGTTTCTGATTTCTAGGTAGCCCAGTAATAAAATATATACTAATTATCTCACACTTCCAGTCTGGAATAGGTAGTGGCTGCAACAATCCAGCTGGATGTTGGTGTTGAGCTTTTACTTACTGACACTCTATACATCTAGCAATATATTCAGCTACTGCACTTTTCATACATGGCCAAAAATAATCTCTTTGCAACATAGTTATCATCTCTTGGTAACCAGAGTGTGCAAAATATGGACTTTTATGTAACTCATTTAAAATCAACAACTTAACTTTAGCAACATTAGGCACATAAAGTCTATTTTTATATAGTAGTAACCCTCTTTCATCAATTTTGTAATCTTTCATACAATTTTCATCATTATCTTTAGCAATTTTAGTAAGTAAATTCTGATATTTTACATCCATTTCGACTCTTTCCTTAATCTGATTTTCCAGGTCATATTTATAAGTGTTGATTGCTGAAATAAAACATACCTTCGCATTTCTACTCAACGCATCAGCAACCTTATTTTCCTTTCCCTTAATGTGTTGAATCTCAAAATCGTACTCACTAAGGAAAGCTATCCACCTAGCTTGCCATGCGTTCAGATTTGGTTGATCCAATAAGTATTTTAACCCTTTGTTATCAGTCATTAAGATAAATTTTCTTCTAATTAAATGATGTCACCACATTTTTAATGCATGTATTACAACAGCCAACTCTAGGTCGTAAGTTGCATAGTTCTTTTCATAAATCTTTAACTTCTGAGACTCATATGAAATTGTGTGACCTTCTTGTGTTAAGACCCCACCAAGTCCATCATTGCACACATCCGTGCATACAATGAAATCCTTGTTAGGATCAACAATTTTTAAAATAGGTGCTATTGTTAAAATCTCTTTTAATTTCTTAAATTTTTCTTCACATTTTTTATCCCATACAAACTTCTTAGCTTTCTTTTGTAAAGACGTTATAGGATTTTCTATCCTAGAAAATGCTTGAATAAATTTACGATAGTAACCTATAATTCCCTGAAAAGATGGCACACCGGTTACGTCTTTTGGGGCGGTCCATTCATTAATTGCTTTTATCTTGTCTGGGTCTACTCAATTCCATCCTTGTATATTACATGCCCCAAGTACTGTATTTTTTCTTTATAAAAATCACATTTGCTGAACTTAGCGTATAGTTGGTGTTCCCTTAACACTTGTAAAATTATTTTTAAATGTTCGTCATGTTCCTCTTAGAATAAATTAAAATATCCTCAATAAAAACCACAACAAATTTATCCAAGTACTTATGTAATATGTTGTTCATTAAACACATGAATACTGCTGGAGCGTTGGTCATCCCAAAGGGCATGACCACGAACTCATAGTGTCCATAGTGAGTTCTGAATGCATTCTTAAAGATGTCCTCATCTTTAATCCTAACTTGATGATACCCTGACCTTAAATCAATGTTAGAGAATACCGTTGCACCACGCAGTTGATCGAATAGATCATCAATGCGGGACAAGGGATATCTGTTCTTTATAGTCATCTTATTTAGCTGACGGTAGTCTATGCATAAATGCATAGTTCTATCTTTCTTTTTAACAAAAATTACAGGCGCTCCCCATGGAGACAAACTCGGTCTTATATATTTTTATTAATCAATTCTTTAAGTTGTGACTTAAGTTCATTGAGCTCCAGAATATTCATTCAGTAAGGAGACTTTGAGTTTGGTACCGCTCGTGGTACTAACTCAATGGTGAAATCGAGTTCCCTTTTCGGAGGTAGTCCTGGAATTTCTTCCGAGAATACATCCAAAAATTCCTTAAGAATGGGTATGTCCTGAAGCTTTAACTTATCTTCATTAGTGGACTGTTCATTATTAATTATGTTTACAGCAAACAAATTACACCCCTCTTGAACATATTTCTTAACTTGTAATGCAGAAATTTGCCTAACAGAAATCTTTCTAGGAATCCCTTTCGCCGTTACAGTTTCAAATGCATCATTTAAACAAGAAAAAGTCTTTTCAAAGCAATTTAATACAACTCTATGCTTATCTAACCAGTCCATTCCAATCAGAATATCATAAGAGCCTAAAGGTAAAATATTTAGTTTAACATGAGTTCTAAATTGATTCATCAACAATTCACATTCTCTTACAAAATCAGTCACCTTTCTTTTCGTGCCAGTAGCTAATTGAACCAGCCAAGATTTATAAAACGTATCTACTTTCAGATTGCAACATTTTACTAAATCAAGTCAAATATAACTAAGACTTTCCCATGGATCAATCAAAATAGAAACAGGTTTATCTTTTAACATACCTTCCACTTCAACCATGGAAGTTTGATGATCTGCCTACCTATTCTCTAAAGCTGCATTTATCTTAGGCATCTCCCTTGCTAAATCACCAATAGTATCCTCCTCTTGCACAGTGTGTATGTTGTTAACAGATTTCTTTTGAAGTGGATAGTTTGGTGCATAGTGACTTCCCTGACATTCCCAACACTTAACAGGTTCTTTCTGTTCATTACTTTTGACAAAGTTTTTAGGTGGATCACTATTCTTTGCAGCTGTAAATTTTTACTGTTTATTAACTGCTGCATTATTTCCTGAAAACTTCCTATTAGCATAATTACGAGAATTATTATTACTGAAATTACGACTAAAAGAAAACTGCTTCCTCCTTTGCTCAAAGTTGTTAGGCCTTTTTTCCTTCTA
Organism: Larix kaempferi; assembly: GCA_027924585.1. Taxonomy (NCBI): domain Eukaryota; kingdom Viridiplantae; phylum Streptophyta; class Pinopsida; order Pinales; family Pinaceae; genus Larix; species Larix kaempferi. The sequence goes on from BSBM01000797.1 coordinate 9,601,253, forward strand.
GCTTGGTACGCCTTCTCTTCTCTTGTTCTATTCAAAACAAATATTCACCTTTCTCATAGCCTCTTCAAGAGTTTGAGGACTATCATATTCAATTTTGTCTTTTATGTGAGAGGGCAAGCAACTCAGAAACCTTTGAACCTTGGGCTTCTCCTCAACAAAATAAGGCACATACCTTAATAAATTCAGAAACTTGCTACACAACTCTCTCATATCCGTGGAGCCTAGATTTAACTCATAAAATTCCTTAGCTCGTTCCTCATAATATTGTTTTGACAAAAATTTTCTTTTAAAGTACTTCTTGAAATTACTCCACTTGACACTTTTCTCCTTTAAACCTTTAACTCTTTTCAGATCTTGCCACCATATGTCTTCTTTTCCAGTTAAATTATAAATTGCCATTTTTGCTTTTAGGTGACTTGAGTAATTATAAATATGGAAATACTTATTCATTCCGGACAACAATGCTTTAGCTGTCTCACTCTTCTCTGTTTCTCCATTGAAGGTTGGAGGTTTGATCTTTTTAAACTCGCTAGAAATTTCTTCATAGGGCCTGCACTTCTTTTTCTTAGTGTAGCAGTCACTGTCACTATTGTCACTAGAGTACTTATGATTTTTCGTGTGTGCTCTCTCATCAGATTCAGAAGATGAACTGTGTCATAATCAATTAATTTTATCTTTTTACCTTTACGTTGATAGGACATTGTTTCAGACTCAACATTATTTGTTGTTTCGTTATCTTGGTCATTTTTATGAAAATTATTCAGCAGGATATGATTCAGCTCCTTTTGAGCTTTCATAATTCGTTCGTTTTCTTCTTTAACTGTCCTTATCTCAAATTTTAAATATTTTGCGGTCCTTAATAATTCAGATGAATTATCATTCAATTCAACAAATATAACTTCAGAATTAATGTGTCCTTGTTCATTATTATTCTGTTCATTATTAAGAGACTTGTCCTCATCCGACACTGCTGGTCCTTCCATACCTGCAGACTCAAATTATAAAATGATGAAATTGGAAGCAAAATAAATTAGATTAGTAATTTTTAAATTTATCATAGATTTTCATTTGCGCGCATGAGCCACTTTAGGCCTAGTATTTGACCTTGCGCTCTGATACCACATGTAAAACCCCCAAAAATTCACTAAAATTAAAAAAAAATCGTAGTAGCATAAACTGCTGCATTTACGATACAGAAATATTAAATGATAATGACAACAAGCTAAACTTAAACAAAATAAGTTAATGATGAAAAACTTCCTAAACTATTGTTTAGACTACTTAAGCATCCTAGAACAATGTTACAGTAGCTAAACACATGTCTTAATTCATCACAACCTCAATTACCGTCGTACCATAAATCGTTGTAAAGTTAGATTAATATGATTACTAGTATTATGTATTTTAATTTGTCAAGGCACACCGTCACTTCATTTCTAAGTTATGCATTTTGATTCTAGCAAACTAAAAGATCATTTTGATGTACTGAAGGTGTCCTTGATTTTCCCTAAGGCTTACTTAGCTATCGCTAGCTAACGCTCCTGAATACCAATGCAGAGAACAAGTATGTCCAAGAATTCTACTAGCAACTTACTTGTATATTTTTCAGTTATCCTACAACAGAGTACTGGTCTTGTAAGCAACTAGTTATCTGTAGTTAAATTCTTTTCCAGGTACTTTTAATTCGATTTTCTTCGTCTCTACATTATAAAAATATCCATTGATTAATGTTGATAGTTTTGGGTGTTAATATATATACATTTAGTACTATTGTTATTGAAACCCTTGCAAAGTTTACAACTCCATGTCCTTTGTCATTGACTATAGTGAAAACCTTGTCATCCTTAAGCTATTTCATGGATTTAAATTTACAATACTTATATCTAGCAATCGTTTTTGATATATGAATTACCCACCATATTATAATGTAATTATATATAAAAATTTGGAATGGAAAGACTATGTAATGATCTAGTGCAACCATAACACTTACTATTATTTTCCATAATCCCGAATGGATACTTACACATAACCTAAGCAATTAGTAATGTTTTTCGCGGATTAACAAACCAGTGATAATGCTAAGGGTTGGGAACTATTTGATTCTTCCTAGAATGGACTTTACTTAATCAAACATGATGATGGTGATGTACTAACTCCTTGAAGTACGCATTGGCAGGAACACGTTTCCAAGGTGGTGCATTTAACGCCTTCATAAATAACTTTGTAGTGGATTACCCGGTCTAAGCTTTCGTGGCTAAATTCACATGAACACATTGAGGTCATGGTATTGATACAACACTCAGACATATGAACAATGTCGAGCTGGGCATGATGTCGTAAGAACTCATAAGGTTATAGCTCTGTGCTGGCAATTTTCTCAATAGTGGTGACTTACGTTTTAAATGAAGCTTTAATGTAGCGGTTGGACATATATCAAAATGTTGTGGTGGATGCATCCAGTCCGTTGATCTCTTATTACCTTGGATTTTGAAAAAAACCTACTTCACCATATCGCTAGTTTCATGTTTGAAGCATTCATTTGTTTGGCAGAGTGGGGAGGGAGGCCGACAGGCTCTCTGGATCCCCAGGGTTCGTAACCTGCACTCTTGCTTCAGCTCTCTAGGGTTTCCATGGCATTTTTGAGCCGACTGTGAAATAATTGTATGGATAAAAGAATGCGTAGAGTAAACTTTCAAGTTATGACGTGCTTGGTTTTGATATCGTGACCTAACATTGTGTTGAAATATTGTAACTTCAAAGAATATTATATTTGTATATTATTTATTCCGGAGATGTTCCATACCTCCGATGTGATTATACTATAAATTCGGAGATGTTTATTCCTCCGAGTTGGGTGTGGTAACTAGGGTTATTAGACCCACCATGTGGGGGTAGGCCCAGTCAGTTATAATGGGGTATTTAACATAATGGTTAAATACGAGCCTACATGTACTTGTGTAAAATACATATCAGAGTAGTGTATAAATAGAGGAGGTGTGTTCCTCTTTTGATACAATCACACACTTGAGGATAGCACACTTGAGGAGGAGAGGTCTGCTATTGTGGAGGTGGAGATCATGTCTCAGGGTTTCATCTTTGTATATTGCTGGTCATCTATATTGAGGAAGCTTTGCTGGGTTTTCTACCCCATGAGGGTTTCCCAGGATAAATCTCTGTCTCTTGTGTTTATGCTGTGCTTGTTGTTTCTTCAGTGATCCTGTATATGCTATTATTGTGAAATGGAATGTAATGCTGCTATTTTCTGTCTTAGCATATTTAATTTTAACATGGTATCAGAGTGAACCTGAAGGAAGACAAGGTATGGCACTAAAGACACTTGCTTTACTTAGGACAATTTGAAGGTTAGGGTTTTACATAGAAAACACCAGTCATCGTAGAACTTTCGCTATAAATCCGTTTTGGCGAAGTTTTCGGATCTGAAATTGTTACAGGACGAATATTAAATCTCCAGGTACCTTGTGTCCAAAGGACAACCTCTACTTCGTTGTACTTTGTGATTTATGATCTGTACAATATAGTGTTTCTGCCTCTTCCAGATCTGAGTCAAAATCAGGTGACCTTGGGAAAAAGGTCATATCTTGGGCTAGGAAGCTCCAAATGAAATTTCGTAAAAAGTGACAGGTAGTACACAGTCTGTACTATCTCAGAAAACGTTTTCAGAGGCCGAAGTGGAACCAGTGACACGTGGAACTCCGTACAAGGTCGCCCTCCTGTATTATCCCATAAACAGGTCATGTTGCGACACTTGGTATAACTCTCTCTCAAAGAGTCCAATTGAGATCAGACCTGTCAGGATGGAAAGATAACAGGCCGAGATACCTCAGAAAAGTTTTTCAGAGGCCGAAGTTCAAACAGTGACACGTGGCACGTCGTACAAGTTCGCTCTTCTGTTTTATCCCAAAACAGGTCACGTTGCGACATTTGACATAACTCTCTCTCAGAGAATCCAATTGAGGTCAGACCTGTTAGGATGGAAAGATAACAGGTCAGGCTATCTCAGAAAACTTTTTCAGACCCTGTGGATTGAAAAGTTTGGAGTTACCACAGAAACAATCAGGTACATATTTCTGTCAAAACATAATTATTTTTGAATACCTTCATTCATGGCTTCCAGAATTTAGGGCTTTGAAGAAAGTTGGAATTTTTGTAAACGGAGACCACGGCTGAATGCTACTCATCAAAATAGAAATTTAGAGACCAAGATCAGATTTTTTGGTTGGGCAGAAGGTCGGGCTTGATCAAACCCTAGTTCGGGACTTTGATCAGAAAAGTGGAAAATTAGGGCTTCTGTAAAAATGGGAATTTTTGAAATCTGTGACCATGGCTGGAAGCTCCTCAGAAAAATAGAAGCTTAGAGCTTTGGATCAAACATTTTGATTGGGCAGAAGAGTGGGATTCACCAAACCCCAGTTCAGGGTCACGTCCAGTGAATCCGGAAGTTTCAAAGGCAAAATTGAGGAGTGAAACTTTGCAGTTTTCAAATTCTGAATATATCAGTTTGATCAGCTCATCAAGGCGCATATTTCTATCCTTTCGGAAGTTTGAAATTCAAAGTTTGAATTTTTGGGGTTTCTCTGACAAACCCATATCCAGCTCCAGGTCCAGTTCTTGCAAATCAAGTGGATAGGGTTAATCCTAGAAGAAGATGGATTGGTCACCTGCATAAGTGAAGGAGTTACTGTTTCAGAGGGAGATGAGGCTAAGGCTTTACATAAGGAGATTACAAGCGATCTCGACAGGTATGACTCATCGAGGTATGTTTTGAGATTTGTTCATGATTAAGTTTATGGTATGTTTGTCTTCATGTTATTACGGTTAGTACAATCTTGATTTTAGATTTGTTGTATCACCTTAACAAAATTATGAATGCATGATAGAAGATATTCATTGGTTAGGGTGTTGACACTTATGATTGTACTAATGCATTATGATGTTGTGTGAGGTTGATGTTGTCTACTAACAAGATACAGGTACATCACAAAAGACAAATCAGGTTCCATGACCATGAAAACATGAAGACAAAGACTCATCCATAATCTTTGTTCTACTTACGACGTATGTATGACTTTGTTATATTATGCTTAACCTATGAGACGTGCAGGTTCTAGCTCAGGATCTCTAAATCATTGAAGAGATTGTTTAGGTATGTTGTACATAACCAAGTAGGTATACTAATCCAGGTATGTTTCCCATGAATCTTACCTTGTGTTAGGATCCCTTATATAAGTATACTTGGAATGATTGGTTATGCTTATTCATAAAGTTAGTAATCAAGGGATTATGCATATTATATCTTTTATCTTGATTGATGATATGCATGAGTAAAAGAAGACTTCCCTGAAATCTTGAATACTAATGTTTATTAACTATAATCATGACTATACATTTTCAAGATTATTTAGTACTATAATGTTTTGATAGCATTTAGAATATACTAATGAGTGTATGTTTGTGTATGAGATCATGAGGATGACTCTTGAGCATGCACAGTGGTACAGAATAAATAGAAGTTCAAAAGACATACAGAAGATCAAGCGGGAGGCAGCCACACAAACATAAAAAATAAGTATTTGAGTTGTTATTTGAAATAGTAATGATATTGCCTGTAATAGGTTGTATGCATATTTGTATTCCTATAATATATCATGCTGAGTGTAAATATTCATAGAACATTGAACAGTATACTACTAATATGCATATGATTGGTAAGTTGGACAAACATTCCATTGTTGCTTGTCTAGAATGAAACCTCTTTGCTGACATGCTGAGAGTTGTGCACACTCTCGATAGTATGTTCTGGTAGAGATGGAATGCATCTAAATAGCCACTGTATGCATACAGGATATGGGAAATTGTTGTGCCAAAGTATTGGTCAAAATAGTTGCATCACTATGTAAATGATATCTGTATGCATAATAGGTTATCATGTCAATATGATTTGATGATTATGAAGTATTACTAATCATGTACTTAATTTTGATTTGTAGGAAAGGTCATGAAGAATGATGGACACCGTACAAGTGGTGGATGTTCAAACAAGAAGATTTACAAATCAAACAAAATATAGAAGGCTCATGGCTAGAAGATTCTCTTAGAAAGGGGAAGAGAATCACGACAAGATGTTTGCTCCAAGTATGGTGTAATTAAAGAAGAAGTGTGAATCAGGTTCTGTATAGGTACCTAGGATCGATAATAAATTGATAAGCTTAATGATCACCATGGGTGATGTGGATCTCAACCTTTGCTACAAGGTTGAATATGATTTCTATACACAAATGACATGGATGCAAGAAGGAACTCACCACAGAGTTCGAATGATATTAAGGCTCATATTAGTAGACCCATCTAATGAGAGATGGCACAGATAGATATGCAGAAGATCATTCAATGCGGAAATGAAAATGAAAGATCTCAAATTGACGCTTTACTTCCTAGGTTTGGAAGTATGGCAAGGCTCAGAAGGAATATTTCTCAACCAGGGAAAGTATGATGAGAAATATGACTTGAGGTGTTGGAATGGCCACTCTTATGGATTCCAACTTGAAGCTGTTAGGGGATAACTCATCAGAGTTAGTGGATATAACTTTGTATAGTCAAATTATTGGGTCATTGATGTTTCTAACATATACTAGATTAGATATATGCTTTGTTGTGAATTCCTTGAGTCAGTATCTAGTGGAAACTAGATGTTTTCACCTGATAGTTGCAAAGCATGTGATGAGGCACCTAAAGGATACGATAGCCTTTGATCTGTGCTATCTTGGAGATCATGACTTCAGATGGCTACTCAGATGCTGATTGGGCAGAAAGTGTATCAGACAAGAAGAACACATCAAGAGGATGTTATTGTCTAGGATTAGCCATGATCTCGTGGTTTAGCTGGAAGCAGTCTAGTGTGGCTCTCAGCACAAGCAGAATATATGGTTGTTTGCTCTGCTAGTTGTGAAGAAGTTTGGCTTCAGGATTGTTTGACTTAGAGATAGAACCAACTGTGATCCTATGTGACAAATAGAGTTGTATCAAGATGACATAGAATCCAGTGTTCCATGATAAGTCAAAGATAATAGGGATCTAACAAGTTATGACACAGAAAGGAACTATAAAGTTTGAATTTGTATCAGGTTACCGATGTACTAACCAAACCTCTACCTCGAGTGAAGAAGTTACCAACATACTAACCAAGCCTCTGTCTCAAGTGAAATTTGAATACTTTCGAGACAAGCTTGGTGTAGCTCAAAAGGAACCTCCTCGAAAGGGGGAGTAGTATAGTCACTGATGATGAGATTGTCTCATCGAACAATAAGGTCGATGATGAGGTAACCTGTTCTCTACACCTAGATACTTAGAAATATTTAGATTTAGGACTCGTATACTTAGAATACTTAGTTTTACTTATACATGCTTTTGATGTTATATGTATTAGTAAGAATACATGCTTTTGATGATAGATGTATTGGTGAGAATACATGCTTTTGATGATAAGATGTATTGGTAAGAATACATACTTTTGATGACACATGTATTGATTAATGTACGTGTATGGTTGAGGATACTTGTACTTGTATTGATGAGAATACATGTGGGGATTGTATCATCCTTGAACACATGTTCTAAAGTGAGCCGTAGACGTATGGTCTCCGAAAATGAAGTCCTTAGTGGACAGGTAGGGGATTGGATCATCCCTGGACTTTCAGTCCTAAAGAGAGCCGTAGACGTGAGGTCTCCGAGAATGAAGTCCTTAGTGGACAGTTGAGGGGATTGGATCATCCCTGGACTTTCAGTCCTAAAGAGAGCCGTAGACGTGAGGTCTCCGAGAATGAAGTCCTTAGTGGACAGTTGAGGGGATTGGATCATCCCTGGACTTTCAGTCCTAAAGAGAGCCGTAGACGTATGGTCTCCGAAAAGTGGGGATTGTATCATCCCCGGACTTAGGTCCCTGAATTGATCCGTAGACGTGAGGTCTCCGAGAAGTGGGGATTGTATCATCCCCGGACTTAGGTCCCTGAATTGATCCGTAGACGTGAGGTCTCCGAGAAGTGGGGATTGTATCATCCCCGGACTTAGGTCCCTGAATTGATCCGTAGACGTGAGGTCTCCGAGAAGTGGGGATTGTATCATCCCCGGACTTAGGTCCCTGAATTGATCCGTAGACGTGAGGTCTCCGAGAAGTGGGGATTGTATCATCCCCCGACTTAGGTCCCTGAATTGATCCGTAGACGTGAGGTCTCCGAGAAGTGGGGATTGTATCATCCCCGGACTTAGGTCCCTGAATTGATCCGTAGACGTGAGGTCTCCGAGAAGTGGGGATTGTATCATCCCCGAACTTAGGTCCCTGAATTGATCCGTAGACGTGAGGTCTCCGAGAAGTGGGGATTGTATCATCCCCGGACTGTGGTCCCTGAATTGATCCGTAGACGTGAGGTCTCCGAGAAGTGGGGATTGTATCATCCCCGGACTGCTGTCCCTGAATTGATCCGTAGACGTATGGTCTCCGAGAAGTGGGGATTGTATCATCCCCGGACTTCGGTCCCTGAATTGATCCGTAGACGTATGGTCTCCGAGAAAGTGATTTTTGATGTGGTTACTTGTATCGGTAGGATACTTGTATTGATGATGTGGTTACTTGTATCGGTAGGATACTTGTATTGATGATGTGGTTACTTGTATCGGTAGAATACTTGTATTGATGATGTGGTTACTTGTATCGGTAGGATACTTGTATTGATGATGTGGTTACTTGTATCGGTAGGATACTTGTATTGATGATGTGGTTACTTGTATCGGTAGGATACTAGTATTGATGACGTGGTTACTTGTATCGGTATGGATACTTGTATTGATGATGTGGTTACTTGTATCGGTAGGATACATGTATTGATGACATGATTACTTGTATCAGTATGGATACTTGTATTGATGATATGTATACTTGTATTGGCATGAATACTTGTACTAATGATGTGGATACTTGTATTGTTATGGATACCTGTGTTGATGACGATGCTGATGATCGTGTGATGACGATACTGATGATCGTGTGATGACGATGCTGATGATCGTGAGATGACGATGCTGATGATCGTGTGATGACGATGCTGATGATCGTGTGATGACGATGCTGATGATCGTGAGATGACAATGCTGATGATCGTGTGATGACGATGCTGATGATCGTGAGATGACGATGCTGATGATCGTGTGATGACGATGCTGATGATCATGTGATGACAATGCTAATGATCGTGAGATGACGATACTGATGATCGTGAGGATCCAGATGTTGATGTTGTTGTAGTTGTTCGAGTGTTGCAGAAGATAAAGACTCAGTACTGAAGATGTTGATGTTCCAGTATTGAAGATGTTCCAGTAACTGCTTGAGTTACTGATGATGTTGAGAAAGCTTCCAATGATTTATAGATGTATCATGTACGATGTTGATGACTCCTTGCTCATGCAGATACTGTTATAATATCCTTCTCGTTAAGGGGGAGTGTTGAAATATTGTAACTTCAAAGAATATTATATTTGTATATTATTTATTCCGGAGATGTTCCATACCTCCGATGTGATTATACTATAAATCCGGAGATGTTTATTCCTCCGAGGTGGGTGTGGTAACTAGGGTTATTAGACCCACCATGTGGGGGTCAGCCCAGTCAGTTATAATGGGGTATTTAACCTAATGGTTAAATACGAGCCTACATGTACTTGTGTAAAATACATATCAGAGTAGTGTATAAATAGAGGAGGTGTGTTCCTCTTTTGATACACTCACACACTTGAGGATAGCACACTTGAGGAGGAGAGGTCTGCTATTGTGGAGGAGGAGATCATGTCTCAGGGTTTCATCTTTGTATATTGCTGGTCATCTATATTGAGGAAGCTTTGCTGGGTTTTCTACCCCATGAGGGTTTCCCAGGATAAATATCTGTCTCTTGTGTTTATGCTGTGCTTGTTGTTTCTTCAGTGATCCTGTATATGCTATTATTGTGAAATGGAATGTAATGCTGCTATTTTCTATCTTAGCATATTGAATTTTAACACATTGTATATTCTGTTTGGAAGTTTGGGAGACACCAGATTAAGAGAAAACCCTGACGGAAAATGTTTTGATCACTTAAACATTTGGTTAGTTTGTGAGATATTTTCGTTTGGGAACTGAGTGCATGGGTCTAGTTGCACGACAGGGAAATTTGTTGGAGAAAATGATTTGAGTATCTACTGAATTCTGGAGAAGATCGACGCAAATAACCTACTCAGGTGATGTACTAGAACTCTTTTTCTTCGTTTGTTGTTATTACTAGTTTAGAAATTAGTTTCGAAATGCTTTTCGTATCTCATGTTTAACCCCTTAAATTGCATTGTTTTTTGGCAGGCTCCACTTCCATGGTAATGACGCTCGTCTATAGTCCACGATACTAGTTATCCGGGTATGCCTCAGTATTAACCCCAAGGGTTTTGCCAACAGTTACACAGAAATGGTTTTTAATTTGTTTAGTTTCAGTCAGGGTTTGAAAGGTAGATACACTCATGTAGAGGATGGTTTTAATCGTCGTTTTAAGCTGTGAAGCTAAAGATATTTAGGATCTTGATCCGTGAGCTGTAGCTCATTGTTTATTTATTGTTTTCAGCCATTATTTATAGTGTTTTTTGTTGAGGCTCAGAGTTGGGATTTTAATACCATGAATTGAATTCGGTTGATTTTGAACTAAAAGTTCTGAGTAATTCTAAGGTTAATGGATTCATTATTTTTATGAACCAGTTTTGAAATCAACTGTCAATATTTTGTTACTATGAAATTTTAGGGCTTAGCGCGATGATGATAAAGTGATACTTTGTGAAAAACGTAATTATGGGTCTTCAAACCCTGCTATGATTTACTTGGTTTTTCCAATCTACGGTCTAATTATGGGTCTTCTAATTTGTATGTGTCATTCCTATTGTTGTATGATAAGTTGGCCATTGCTATAACAAATTCAAGTTGTACAAAAAGATGATCTGTCAAATCATACTTGTACAAGCATTGCCCTTTTATTTTATTGTACCAAGAAAACTGAAGCTCAACACCTTCTGGCCTATCCAAAAGATCAATGTCATTATGGTAATCAAACACCCTATTTCCATCCTTCTTTCTTATTCTTTGAACCCTTCCAATGTACCAAGTTCCACAAGAAACACCTTCTTTGGTACTTTGAGAAACACCTTTTCTTGTGGCACGTTCAACTATAGGTATTGAGTTGCTCTCAAACAACACCCCGCAGTCCGATCCAATTCCAAAGCCGATTGAAACACCCTTTTTTGAATCCCTTTCATCTCGCCTAAAGTAGACCCCATTTCTCACTCTAGTCAACCTATATTTGGATAATGTTGGATTTCCATTCAACTGACTAACCAAACAAGATTTGAACATATCCTTACCATCAAGCTCTACCACTGGTTTTGTAGTTGTGTTCACATTATCATCAATGGTATCTAAAATTTCATCCAACTCATGCCTCCACTCAATTTCCATTGTTTGCAATTCACTAACATTGAGTATGGATGAAGATGAAGATTGGAATATTCAGTTGGAGTTATTCGGTGTAGAACCATCAACTACTTCATCCACTACTTGGAATGTTGGATAGTTTTGATCCTCTGTCCATGGTTTAAAACACTAAGAAGATTGTGTGTGTCCTTCTGGTTGCATGCCAAATCTTGATAAAAGGTTTTGCGCATCATTCAATCCTACTTTCAGATATTCTATAATGTTATCATCTGTAGATATTGGACCATAATGAGATAATACATCATGATTCTCTGTTGTTTGTTGGTGCAATTTATTCCAGATGCTTTCTTGTTTTTTATGAGATTTATTAAAGCAAAGCCCTTGTGGATTTGATTCTTCTTCGGCAACTCTATTAAGAGTTCCAACAGCATGAAGCAAGTCAGTGAAATCATAGGCCCTCTCTGATCCAACCATCCCACCAACTTTGCTAAAGAATTTCTCACACACATCTGACCCAGTCAATTGCAATACACATGGCAAGTTAGAGTAGTGGTCTCGAAACAATCTCATCAATAAAACCGCAAAGTGGCATGAAATTTTCACATCCTGATATGCCTCTCTACTAATGAAATTTATGTTGGCATTAACATGAGATTGTTTCCATACCCAACATAACCATAACAAAAAGAAATGTTGAACTCTTGAAGTATTTCGCACTCTTTCCCAAAGAGTCAAACTATGAGACATAAAAATGTCAATGTAGTCAACAACAATCATTAGATAAATCTCTGCACCTAGTGTTCTCTCTGCCCTACCACTTGTTGTACTTCTCATCTCTTTTAAACACCTTTGAACATGCCTTGAAGCAATGCGTTGCACTGAACCCCAATTTTGTCGATCCATCCTCTCTATATCTTCAATTTTAAGCTTGTGATCATCAACTTTAAAAGTGTTATAAACCATTCTGACATGATTAAAACTTACCAGCTCTTCTCCAAGGATCAAATCTCGTCGGCCACTAAACAAAGGATTGATTAGCTTTTTCCCGTTGTGTATGTAATCCTGGTCATGTAGTCCTATTACATTGCCACCATCATGCAACCCAAATAGCCTCCACCCTTCCCAAGGGATTTGATATCGACTACCTTTTGTTGAAGAATAAGCCTTCAACATAAGTTGTCTTCTTCTACTATCCCCATCATATGAATGACCAATAATAGGTCCCAAACAATTTTCCACGTGTTTCCTCCACATAACTTCTATTTTTTCCCATTGCTTGGCAACAAAATTTGCATCGAACCTATTGCATGTTGGATGAACAACCACAACCAAACAGGGAAGCTTTTCATGTAAAGGGTTTGCAATAATGACACGTGCATAATGACCAATTACACTGTTCTTAAAAGTGTCTGTAATAACATCATAGCCTGCAGCTCCCTCTCCCACAGTCACTAAGAAATGTGATTGGCATTGATGATTTTCTTTATTACCACAAAAAACAACCAAAGTATCACTTTTTGCTACCCACCTAACATATTTTTTCACAACGGTCTCATCTTCAGCAAGGCATACAGGAATCGGACCCTCTATACCATGTTTGGATTTATAAGAAGCATAAACCTTTCCAAGTGCCTCAAAAATGTACTCATGCTCCCCTGGGATATATGATAGTGATTTTCTCACTTGCCTTAAAGTTGTAGATATTTAAGGACCATCTAAATTCAAGCTAATGAAGCTATGCAATCTAGGACCCCCCCATAACTTAATCATCTCATAAATGGATTTAGTGGATGCACCATACCTTCTCCCTGCTTTTGGACATGTCAGGTTGTGAAAGACATCTTTGAAAAATTCCCAAACGACATCTTTACCTTGTAATTTTCCTTGTCTATGTGCCTCACACACATCCTTGCAAAACCTAAATACATCTTTCCTTTCTGTAGATTCGAACAACTTGTCCTTTAGGGACCTTATTCTAATAGAGAGTATAGCAACCTTTGTCCTCTCCCACCAAAGAGCCCTCATTGTTGATCTATAGCTAGTATTTGTAACCCTTGCAACATTTCTGAGCTCAGTTTGAGTCAAAAAGTCTAATCTTCTCACTTTCCCTGTATCTCGCCCATGTCTTTTAATGGGGCTCCTTGATTCACGATATAAACGCATCCTAAGGTCATCACAGTCTGGAATCAACTTACAAAACTTGCATGTCAATGATTCAAAAGGTATCCCTATTTCAGAAGCCCTCTGACAATGAATATGTCTATATGTACCATCAATATGGCATTTTGTACCATGATAACATAGCATCCTCTTGGTATGCTTCTCTATGGCCCATAATTTCCCACCCCTTTGATCATCCATTAGGATTTTTGTGTTCAATCTCTCCCCATTTCTATCAATATATGGATACCAATACCCCCAACATTGTAGTATCAAGGGAGATAAATGATCTACAATAATACAATAAAAGAAAATAAATTTGAAGATACAAAATAAAATTATGTTCAATGTCATATTCAAATTAAATAAGCTTGTGAAATTAACATACCTGAAGTAGAAGGATTTGCACTTGTAGAACCCTATGTGATAGTGGTGTTGATGATGGGACCAAGAACCTAGTCAAACTTTGTTGGGACTTATCATTGGTAGGCTTCTTGGGTCTCCCAACTATGCCAGTCCTCAACCCAATTGTATTATGTGAAGCCTCATTTGTAGTAGAAATGTGCTTGTTTGATTTCATATGTTCATTTAGAGAACTACCAATATTACCACTTGCTGGTACTAAATAAAACCATTTATTGCATCGTGTACATTCCACTTTTACTTTTCTCTTGTCCTTGTATCCTGCAAGTGTTGCTTCCACCACTTTGAACAAATTTGGATCTTGTGTCTTGTTGAAATCATCTAGTATTTTGATGGCTTTATCAATCTCAATTCGATCTCCAACCATTGATGTCTTCCTTTCTATGTTACATGAAGGAGTTTCACTACTTCCCACCCTTGAAATGTTACGTTGATGGGCCCTTGTTTTCATGTGATTGTTTTTGAAGTTGCGAAGTGTCCGTGCTGCCAAAGATATTTCCCTTGTTCCATAATCAATACCACAAATTTCACAACGTATCTTTATTTTAGATGTTCCATTTTCTGAATATACTTTAAGAGTAACCTTCTCCTCAACAAACTCTTCCATTAAACTATTCACTTTTTGTTCCCAAGATGCCAATATAGTAGAATCAACACCTATGTTTTGTTCTATCGAATCACACTCAACTTCAACTCTTTCTTGTTTATGCATAGGTTCCTCCATGTTCTCTTCGATGATTTCAACATTTCGTGTTCTTTCCATTACATTTGATTGCAACGCTTCAGTATCCAATGTGTCTAGTTTCCTCTTGATGCCTATAGGTGTTTTTGTAGCTTTCCATCTTTTCTCTTGTGTTGCTTTTAAAGTATATCCTTGATTGTTGGTAAACTCAAAAGGATATCCAATGATATTATCAAGCACAATTTCTTGACGGATTTCTGCAAAAGTAGCATCTGATTGACACCTAACTATGCCAAGGGTAGAATGTTCTTCACCAGTTACAATTACAAAGTCAAAATCATTGTCTGGATTCATTTGTATTTCGATCCACATGTACCTTTTACTTAGATAAAAATGGATAAATATATAGAAACATTTTTCAAAAGATTGGATATAACATACATTTGTCAAAGTGGTGTTGAAACATTCAAACTAAAATTGAATTTATATAGAAGGAAATTCATTGAACTAGAAAACTGAGAAATATTTGGTTTATTCAAGTTTATTCAATAGACAATTAACTGCCTCTTGTAGATATTAAATACCATTCCCAATAGACCCACTAGGAATTCAAAAAATTGGTGGGCCATAATAGTTCCATTCATTGGATATGCATGCCCCACTATGCCATCACACAAGCCTTACATAGGGAATCTTTTCCCCATAGCCATGATATGATTACCTTTTCGAGACTTGTAATACAACGAGGAGGTGACTCATAAATGAAGGGTGGGGCTTCAGAGTGGAGAATGGGATCTGATGAACCCATATCAGGCACTAGGGGAAGGACCTTTGATGTGCGGGGGGACCTTCATGATTTTATGTAAAAAGGTCAACACCAAAATTTTCCGCAACAAATCGAAATCGCAATAGGTCATGTGTAGGTATTTTTTTATGCATAAAGTATTCCAAGTTTAGAGAACATGGATTCTTCTACAACAAATGAATCTCATTTCTCTATCTATATAAGATCAAAATTAATCCAAAATTAGAGTCGATTCCAAGGGCGTGGATTTGGGATGTTTCCCATGGTGTTGTCAATATACCACTTTGCGATAGTGCTAGTTAGGGTCCTCTGGAACAGGTGTAGCCTAATAGAATCATCAACGATGTTGTTTGGTGAGCACCATAGGTGAAACGACATGATATGATGTTAGGGGTCTTCTCCAGCCTTCCCTTCAAAGTTTGGGATTTATGACGAGAGTTCGATAGGCATAGGGGGGAATTTTGATCATGTTGGATCAAATCATTGGTCAATCTCATTAAATAAAGGAGGTTGAGGCTAACCATAACTGGAAAGCTCGCATTTGGGCAAAGCTTGTCCTCATGGTTTCCATCTAAAATATTTGGGGTTTATAAAATATGTTTCATGATTTAGGGACCATAAACCAAACAAAACAACAAGGTAGAGACCAAGTGAAACAAAATATGGAAAGGTCAACCATTCTTTCTTCTTGTTTTACTAATCCTACAACTATTATCGAAGGATTAAAAATATTTTGGCCACATTTTTCAATTTTTTAAAGAATACTAAAAATAAAAAATAAAATTAAACTAGAGCACTACAAAATGAAAAGAAAAATAAATCCACAAGCATTAATTAAAACAAAAATAAATTTACAAGCATTAATGAAAAGAAAAATAAATTAACAAGCATTGAGGAATTTAAGTGGTTTTAGGTTTTTATGGTTTAACTTTTTATGCCTTCATAATGAGGGTTTTCACATTTGGGTTATGTTATCATGGTTTTATGTTTTTATTTCTTGTGTACTAAGTTCAGATTTGTGGATTTTGGTATAAATTAAAATGAAAAAATGGGCATTCCCAAAACAACAAAAAACTTAACAAGTGGTTGGTGAAATAGCCCGAGAATAAGGTGAAGTTGTCCAATGGGTGCGAAGGGGGATCTTCATTGTTTGAGGCTATTCTCTTACAATATTGACATTTCTAACCTTTTAACTTGTCAAAACCATGACAATCTATGAATGATTTTCTTAAAAATTTTCAAACACATAAATATAATTTTAAAGAAAACCAAGTGATTCCTTACATTTTTGAAGTCCGTATACTAAAGTGGATGTTAATAACCATCATTATCTTCATCAAAGAATGTTTGAATAAACTTAATCTTCTAAAAGGGGAGGCTTGAAAGTACACAAAATATATAAAGATGCAATGTATTTTTTAAGAGAATTATTGCCAAAATAAAATACAATTAGAAACTAAGTAGATGTAATAAATTAAATTAAAAAGAATTAAAATACTTAAAAATACATAATAATAATAAACTAGATAAACCCATCTAAACTAGATCATATTTTAAAAAGATGTGTTTAGATTTATATCTCTCTTACTCTCTAATAGATAATTAAGATAAATTCCTCTCTAGTGGGATGTCCTAATTCCACTTAGATTTTTTTTAGACAAACAACATATCATTCTTTGACTGATTTTGTACTGTAACCTATGATCTTCCAACACAATACATATCTTGCTTATTTTCCAAAATTACCCTGTTCACAAGCTAAACACAAATGATATTTATGTGATATTCCTACATATGAGGAAGAAATCAATAGTTTCCATGAGATGGATTTTATCCTACCTTGATGTTTTATCATTGTATGTTCTAACTAGTGATACTTTACTCTAGTCTAATTAATTTTTTGTTTCATGCATTGATTTTCTGTTTCATGAGAACACATTTGACTAATAATTAAATTTGATTAAAGATAAAATATTCCACAACTATGATGATCACATGAGTAATTCTAAATAAATATTTTTAGAATTCTAGCTATAAGACTTTCTAATTACAAGTGAATCCCAACTATAAACATATTAAGTAATGCATACCCTTCTCACATTCCAACCGTAAACATAATAAGTATTTTCAATAATACTTTACAATACAACTTAATTGAAACATACCATAATCACTTAAATAAAAAAAGACATTCTTGAATAATAATTACGACCATTGTAGTACCCTATCTAAATAAGGTACATCTATGAATTCAACTAAGTCTTAGCATTTTTATTAGCTAAGGTATCTAAGATTTTAACTAAATTTTAGCATAGTTCAACTTAGCATTTTATTTTATTTAAAAGGAATCTATGAATTTAACTAAGTTAGCATTCTTCTATTTAAAAGTATAAGTATAACTTTCAACTACAATTGGAATCCACCTCTGTTCAAGAATTATTTAAATATTGATAATCTCTAAAAGCCTATAACACTAATTACATTTTTCTGAGGAGGAATTGCATACAATTACAAAGTGGTGTCTACCAAACAACCACTTCTTATCTAAACAGAACTATTAATTAACAACAACTCATCATTTCCTGTCTAAACGGAACTATTAATTAATAGTCAATGGCCAATTCATATCTAGACAGAACTAACAGTTACTAACCAAATCGCCATCTCAATCTAAACCAGCTATCCCCTAATCATCAAATCGCCAATTCACATCTGGACAGAGCTTATCGGATTACAGTTCATCACACGAAGTTTTCTTGGAGAGTAGGAGCGTTAAGCGATCACAGTGAGTAATTTTATAATCTAGAATTTGTCATAATAACAGACTCGTGGATCGAATGCAAATTGGATAACATTATGATGCAACTGGATATGAATACGATGCTGCCAATAAGAAAAATATTTGATTTATCATTCAATGAAATCGCTAATGAGTTAAGTACTGGGAAAATTTAACACAAACTTCTGATGGAATTCATTGTTATTGAAATCATTATCTATCTGGGGACATCAAACTTGAATCTACTGTCAGTGAAAACGCTATGGATTGAATATTGGACAAGTTTAAAAAAAAACAATAGATTGAAATCACCGTTAAGCAATCGTTATGGATCTGGGGATAGTGAGTGACATGAAAAAGTTTGACAAAACCATGTAGGAATCCTCAAAGCTCAGGGAGATTCACGATCTTTCTTGAAAGCGTAGGTAAAATGCAAATTGCAGACTACATGTTCTTCTATTTCAGACTACATGTTTTTCTTTGTGAAAACGAGTACAATGTTATAGTTTATTTGACATATTGATTATGTATTTATGGGGGTCTGTGAATACTACAAAACCCATATTGGGGTCCTCAAATGTGTCTTTGGATTCTGGGAACGCACAAACGATAAGAGATTTAGTCAGGTAAACAATCAATATGGGGTTCGCTTACAAGCATCAGTCATAGGTGCATAAAGAATAGGTCAATAAGAGGTGGTCAATTATAATAGGTAAATTTTCCAGGCATAATTCATTATGTGGTAGGCCGAGGATTAAAAATGCTTACTGAATAGTTGAGTCCTGACTCCTTATTGCTATACTATATCTAGTCATTTACGAATCGATAAAAGGTTTCAACGCAACAAGGCCCAAGCCCTAGTTTATCCGCGGTAACACCTGTGAATAGGAGTCATTTCACCCACGCACATTATTAAAAAAATAAATTAATATACACTTAGACCTTACATTTAGATAGATTGTTTCCTGGGTTGAACCTATTCTATATCCAGTTTATGTCATTGACTGCGTGGACCCTCAAAATAGTTTATCTTTTTTACGAAGATCCTATTATAGCAGTAGAGTTTATTTCCCCAGATCCAGTTCGGTTAAAGATGAAGGCGCAAAAGAGTTCATACTAAATCCCGTGCAGATTTCAGGTGTAGAATGACTGAGAAAATATATATAGAGTTCCCAATGAAGGAAGGTATTTCCATGTTGGGGCATTGATTTGAGAGATATATTATACATATAAGTTGCTCCCACTGAGAAATTTACTTTGACATTCATTCTTAATGAAAGAGTGAGCTCGACCATAAGATATCTATAACGCCATGGATGAGGCTCTCGAATCCAGTATTTTAGCTCTATGAGATCAAGTCACCGACGCCCTCTCCCCTCTCTCTTTAAAAATCTCTTAAAAGGCTATGCCCTTTCGAATTAGAAACCCACCTTCTGAACCATATCGTAGGGGACACTATGACACTCAAAAATGGGAAAGATGAAGCTAAAAACTTTGACTTAAACTGTAGATGTTGATTCGAGTGGAGGCTACTGTATAATGGGAACTTACGACGACATTAAAATTAAGAATAGTATTCAGAACTCCTGAGAATGATCTCTACAACAAACCCAGATAAGCAGCGGCATCCGGAAATCAATGGCAGACATTACTATAGTTCTGAATGACAGATTGCAGTGGCAGACAAAGACACAAACATTATTATAATTCTGAATCACAGGTTGCAGTGATAGATAGTGGGGAGAAAAAAAAAATTGGGTGTAGGGAATGTCTAATGAGAAGCGGAATTAATTTTTTAAAATAGCTAAGAAGAGGGTAATAGAACAGGAGCAATTGCAAATGCTTACCTTTTATGGTTGACGAAAACTGGCAGAACTTGAAATTCCTCTCGATAGAACCAGAACAGGGAAACCTTTTTTCACTGGTCTCTAGCCTCCTCTTAGTGCCCAAACTCACCAAACATTGGAGATAGGAGTCATGCAGCTACACATTAATTTTAGGCTATGCATCTCATAATCAGAAATTAAGTGCCCACGAAAGATTCGAAATTCCTGAATCCTATCCTATGTATATCATTCAAACCGCACTCGTAACAGTTATACCTTGTTCGGCACTGGAAATCTTTCGACCTACCACTGGCCAGGTCTCACTGGGACGGGGAGGGAAATGATCATAAAATGATGGTTAGGGCTTCGAGCTCGATGGAGTTTACTCGGTAAAGTTGTGAACTGAGCAAGCTAGCAGCCAGTGAATCTACCTTTGATATAACTTGAAGGAAGGGAAAGTTGCAGCCCGCGGCCGAGCACGCAGCAGATACCAAAAGGAGCAATTAATTCCATTAACCCTATTGTACATACTACCACCCTAACATCATTTAATTGCATCGCTCAAGTTTCAAACTGTGCCAGTGCCACCAGGGGTTAAATTTGACAGGCACCCTTACCCGTCAACAAAAAAAAATTTGACGGTTTTGTTCCCAAAACTGCCCTGCATGTAACTTTTAATAAAAAAATTTAACCTTCAATTGAAATTTATTCCTAAGTAGCGAAGAAGTTGTGAAATTGGAAACTTCTATTAAGAATTATGTGGAAATTTCCAAATCAAATTGTTTGATCTAAATAAATTTTAATATTGCAGAGAGCCCAATTAGATTCATTAAATTGGTTGTTCTAGCACATTTGTAATCTCCATGCTCTTCTAAACTGCATTGAATGATTCAAATTGTCCAAGTGATCTAAATTAGGTATGAGGAATATTTATTCAGCTAAATTTGCCTCTTGTTTTGTATTTCTGTTTCCACTAAGTCCATGGAATTCATACCATGACTGCACAGTAATTCATAAAAAAAGAAAAAAACCTACAATTGTAAGCTCAAGTTTCTACACACAACTAAAATAAACTGTCAAAGTTACAAAAGTTCTATGCTCCTAAAAATCTAGCTAAATGCAGGTTAAAATCTAGTCTGCATTGTGTTTTTTGTTTACTTTACATGCCCTTACTGACAAATTCCCATGTATTCCAGGCATGCACTTGAGCTACACAGATCTTGAGTTACCTACCACATAGAGTAAGCATGCATGCAGTTTGAGATCCACGTAAGCTGCACACTAGCCTAAGCCTGAACAAATTTCTTCGTGTGAGTCTTCCTAGATTTAATCGAACTCTAAACACACCACCAATTTTAGCACCTAGAACTCATATTGTAGAACATTTAGAGCGATCAAACATCTTCTTCACCTTAAGATGCAGAACGGATTTGAACTCTACCATCAATTCCTCCAGACTAAATGCTTTCTAAACAACGACCTCAACTTCGTCTTGGCCATAAGTGCCACAGAGAGAAGTACAGCTAAATTATTAAAACCTTGACTAAAAATAATAATATTAGATGTGGGTTTCTAGCCATTTTTGGATTCTTGCCCATCTTTCTGTGATTGTAACCGTAGAAAGAATTTAGTATCAACTCTATGCCCACCACTAATTCCACAGCCGCTAGGGTTTACATTACAACCACCTTGTTTTGAATTCCAACTCATTATATGGAATTCCAAAAGATTATAATGATCCGACAGCTTGAAAAAAATAACCTCAACTTTGATTTTCAACCTTGACGTGATCTATAAAGAAACTAGAGTATCAAATTAAATTACATTCAGATGAACTAAACCCACAATCATTAAAAATAAATATAAATAAAGAATTGGATAATTGACATGAAAATAATAACAGTAGCTCACAGACAAAAACTTAAAGGCGCATAATAGGATATGAATACATGTTATGAGTATTCTGTCGAATGGTGATTCAAATCTATTGGTATATGAATAAATGCCAAATGGGAAATTATTTGATGCTTTACATAAAAATAATGAAGAAAAAACATCAAGGGGAAGTGGTTTTGACTTGGACTGGCCAACACGGTACAATATTTCATTAGGATCAGCTCATGGATTAGCATATCTTCATCATGGTTGCTCGCCTGCTATTGTTCACAGAGATGTAAAATCTACCAATATTTTGCTGGATAAATCTTATGAGGCAAAGATTGTTGATTTTGGTAATGCCAAAACTCTTCAAGCTCACTGAGGAAGAGATTCAACCACCGTTTTTGCAGGCACCCATGGTTACATCGCTCCTGGTAGTACTTTGCTTCCCTATTTTGCACCTTTTCCATAGAATATACAGTTTTGTTTTAAGGTTTTTTTGCGTTTGCAGTTGTTGATTTTAGCCTCTTTTCCAAATTCATTTATATGTGTATCTATAATTGTTTTCTATATGGTTTAATAATTACATCATTTTTTGCTATGCTGCAGAGTATGGGTACTCCTTGAGGGTTACATAAAAGAGTGATGTTTATAGTTTCGGTGTGGTATTGTTGGAGCTTGTTACTGGAAAGCAACCAATTGAACCAGAATTTGGTGAGAACGAGGATATTGTATACTGGGTTTCACACAAGCTATGTTCCCAGGAAGATGCTCTTGAAGTTCTTGACTCAACAATTCCCAAGTTTAAACAAGAAATGTTGAAGGTCCTAAAAACAACAGTACACACACACTCATCGTTGGAATACGGCAAGCGAAAATTCAATCACAATTTGCCAGTTCTTTTTTATAATTAGGTTATTGGTACCCAGTGCCCACTAACATAAAAACTAAGTAGTTTGACAAGTAGACATTGAAATTGTTCTATTTCCAGTAAAGTTCTTCAATTCTTCCCTAAATCCAAATTTTAAAAATCCTCAAATAGATTGATGATAGTTTGAGAATAGAATTAGGTTATTGAAATTGTAATTGAACTCAAATAGATTGACGAATTCTTATAGCGTAATTTAAAGACCACTGAAACCCTAAATGCTTATAATGAGAGAGATTAGAATTAGATTAAAACTAAGGAGTTTGACAAATGGACATTGAAATTGTTCTATTTCCAGTATTTCCAGACTCCAGTAATCGGATAAGTTGAATGGTGTACAGTGTACTAACCTTGCAAAGTTCGGTGAAGCCTGAAGCGGAAGGAAGTTCCAGAGACTGGATTCAATCCTCAGGCCGCAGGCGTGCCCCTTTAGTATGCCGCTTCTAAACTTGCAATTTCCAACGATGCATTTACTGTCTGCACTCTTCACCACCTGCTCCTAGAGGTTGGAACTGCTGCATCTGCTTCTGGTCAGTGGTCACTGGCACTCACTACTAACTGGGTATCAAACTGGAAGTCTTCCTTCGAAGTTTGGCTTCATCCAGCTATACTTAGACACTGAATTCACCTTCCTAATACGGTAATACCTGTAGGCTATGGGCCGATGGCTAATGGGTATACTTGGAAGTTGGTGTGCATTTATGATGGCCATTGGCACCTGCAGGCTATCAACCTTGGCATTAAATGATCCCAACAACTTTGTACTGTAGCCAAGCTATGGTAGCCGAGCGTCCAAGTTGGCAGCTTGCCGAGGCCTTCAGACTTCAAGCCTTCCGGCTTCACCGTTCACGTCTTTAAGTTTAAAAATTAAGTTCATGCTTGATGGCATGATGCTATATAGTATATAGTTATATAGTATTTCACTGGAAAAAATATACTATATAGTATAATATCTATAATATAAACAAAGATCAGTTCACAAATTAATATAGGTTGGCAATTGCATTAATTTACATGTACCGTCCGAGACTGGAGTTGGTGGGCAATTTAATCGAACGCTGTGTGCGCGTTTTCCACATAGATCACAAATTCGTCGTCGACCTAGACTCTGCAGTTGCACTTGCGCTTGCACAGTATATTTATCTGTGTAAAATATAAAATATATATAATTTATAATATATATATATAATTTATATACGGGCATATTTTGACCATTTTCGTTAATTTGACGGTTTTTAAAATTTAATAGACTTCACTGTTGATGTGTACGTCTTACACCACGTCAATTGAATAAATGCACACCAAACTTGAGCCTCCGTTTACATGGATTTTGGGCAATTGCGCTTGTCATATATTTAATAGCACTACGGTAGCAAATGGATCCAATAAATACCTGTACTTTAATAGCCTAGTAAATTGTTTGTAATTATGACATACCATGGGAAGGGGATATTTGCTCGCCATATCTGGCATGGTTGTCATGTCAACTATAGATCAACAACCTACTACTATTGTTTCCAACCCAATTCAACAATCAATCATGTCCTTGGGATTGATCGCTTGTTTAGTTTCTGGATGGCGTTGATATGGTATGATTGATGGCTCACAACTTTTACCCATTTAATGCATTTGTTCGATATTTTATTGCAGATTACACACTGCATGCCCCAAGATGGCTACCCTCCCCAACAAATGGTCATTAGAATGGTCAGGTGTACCTACATTAAACTCATAATATTAAACCTTGCAAGTAATTTCATGTGAAGTAGATTGCAATATGTTACCGTCCCTCGATTTCGATAGCCGTATTAATTTTATTACATCTTGGATAAGCAATCGGTTGGGATGTGAGTATAGTAACAAAGTTGACCACCTTGTTTCCTAAGGAGTTGTGAGACCCCAGGAGTTGTCCTTCGTAATACTTTGGTTATATAATAGGTATCCAAGGTTTAGAATTTGCAACATTGGTTTTATTTGGCTATTTTTTTTAAAGTTTAATTTCTTCACATTTTCTTATGCCTACAATAACATGAATTTGGTCCTATCTTTGCCATATCACACATTTGACGAATTGCAGGGTAGATAAATAATTTCATATCACACATTTGACGAATTGTAGGGTAGATAAATAATTTCAAAGAATAATAAAAAAATATTAATTTTTAAATGATAAAGATTAATTTTAGAAACGAAGATATTATTTTGTAATCTATTAAAAAGTCAACGTAAATAGACCATAGATCGATTACTATATATTTGTCGGAGGAAGATATAAAAATGGGTAGTCTAGGTAGCCTCATGGATAGTTCAGAAATAAATAATAGGGTTTTTATAGCGTATCATTCATGAACAAAAATTAAACTTTTTAAACATCTAACAAATTTTTGGGAAATTGACAAGTATGAATTTTTTTTTATTTTAGAAAAAAATATTTATTAATTTTCATAACATATATTATTAATTTTTGGTATTTTTAATATCATGCATATAAAAAAATATATATACTTTAAAATTATTTGTAATAAAATACACTCTCGTCCCCTCCACACTTCTACATGAAATGTAATAAAATATACCCTAAATATTTGTATTGCTATATAACATATTCAAGACCCTTTGACCCCTTAATACAAGGCAATATATTTTCTCATTTCCATATCATAGTTTATTCCCCAATATGAATGGACGTGATAGGATATTGCCTATCAAGTGACCCCCCCTGTGACTGCAAACCCCCATCCTTGACCTCTTTGGAATGCGGACGTTGTTGAACTTCTTTTTCCATACTCTTGTGAAATATGCATATCTGATGAAGTTGTCATTTCCTTGACCACCTTGAACATAATCCTTGTATAAGTTGTAGATTTCCTGCCTTGTGAAATTATCTGGAATGTGTACTATTTCTCTATTTGGCATACTCTCTCCATGATTGGAAAAGAAATCATGCATCCATGATATTGCAATGTGTGTTGATGGCCCAATGATTCATCCCTGATAATCGTCAGTGTAAAATGTAGGATCCTTTTCTAGTCTTGTTTGGATTCTTGATAATTGAAGATTACCAATTGAGTGAATCCGTTTGAATGCCTTTCTACAAAGCATAATTCTTCCAACGCGATAATCATAGCCTGTATTGGTAGAAATCATGCACCCCACTAAATATTAATTTTGCATGCTTTTGTTCATTGAAAGATACATCTTCCTTCTCTCCAAGACATAATTGTAGCCTAAACTTTTCAAACAACTTTTGTGGCAACACTCACTCGAAATCAAATGAGTAATGGAACTTGGACTTGTGAGCAATTCTTTCCTAGACCTTGTATAATTGGAATGCTTTGGATTGACATAAAAAGGTTTAGTCCTACACTTAATCCTGCTCTGCATTGGATTCTGTCGCTGGATCTCCTGGACCATTATGTCTGCAACAACATCCTCAGCAGGATGATTATTTTCATTGTGATGCATATGACCCCCCTCATTGAAAATTTCATCCCCAAATTCATTATGAAAATTATTGTCATGATCACTTGCTACCAGATCAATGTGACCATCAACATTATTTGTGCCACTAAATTCTTCACTGAAAGGAGACTCACTGTCTTCATCATTGGTGGCTTCATCATCAACAGAATGATCATCGGTGCCATTGAAATCCTTGCTCGGAGAGAAATCATCATTGGTTCCATTGAAATCTTCACTTGGAGGAAAATCATCATCAGTGCCATTGAAATCCTCGCTTGGATGATAGTCACCATCACTGCCATTGAAATCCTCGCTTGGAGGTAATTCATCATCGGTGCCATTGAAATCCTCGCTTGGAGGTAACTCATCATCGGTGCCATTGAAATCCTCACTTGGAGGAAACTCATCATTTGTTTCATTGAAATCCTTGCTTGGAGGAAACTCATCATCGGTGCCATTGAAATCCTTGATTGGAGCAAACTCATCATCCGTTGCATTGAAATCCTCGCTTGGAGGAAACTCATCATCTGTTCCATTGAAATCCTCGCTTGGAGGAAACTCGTCATCTGTGACATTCAAATCCTTGCTTGGAGGAAAGTCATCATTTCTTCCATTGAAATCCTCGCTTTGAGGAAAATCATTTTCACCATTATTGATGTCTTCTTCCTCACCAGAATCATCATCCGTCCCATTAAAATCCTCACTGGGATGAATATCATCATCAATCCCACAAAAATCCTCGTTGGGAGGAAAATCTTTGCTTGAAGGAAAATCATCGTTGGTGCCTTGAAAATCCTCGCTTTCAGGTAAATCATCATTGGTGCCTTGAAAATCCTCACTGGGAGGAAAATTGTCATCATATTGTTTGTTGTCTTTAAGATCCCCACTTGGACGAACCTCTTCATCATCATCACATTCTTTCTCTTCATTACTAGTGTCTTCAAAATCTTCATAACTAGGAAGTTCTCGAATAACATGCTTGATTACATTGATTGCACTGCCAGTATCTTGGCTAGATGAACTGTACATTTCTTCATAAACATTGGAATTTTCTTCAGATGAGTCCATGACTTCTCACTAAAAGATAGAATTATAGAAAAATCGGTATCGCACAATTGCAAAGAAATTTTACCACAGTCCTCACCAAAAAGTAGAATGGTGCAACTGTCGACCGACAATCTTATAGCTATGAGAACGAAAATATCCCTCCAAAATATTCCCTCCAAAATTTTCATTCAAAATTTTCCCTCCAAAATTTCCCTGCAAAATTAAAGTGCACATTCATATGATATTAAAAGAATTGAAATAATATAATTACTAATTACATATTTCTATTCACACATTTAAGACTAATAAAATTTCTCACAGTATTTTTTATTCACAATTTGTAACAAAACAATGATTATTTTCATTTTTTTTACCCAACATTCATAATATTAGTAATTATTTAATTTTAACCTATCTTATATAAATTTAATAATAATGTTGTAACTACTTTCTTTTTTTTATCCCACATTGGTAAAAAAGTAATGTTAAACTTACTCTACGCTAAATAAACATTTTAGATTTCCTACTATTCATCATCTATTTATCCCACATTGGTAAAAAAAATAATGTTAAACTTACTCTATGCTAAATAAACATTTTAGATTTCCTACTATTCATCATCTATTTGGGAGCAATTTAGTAACACTTGCAAGGTTAGTAATTATTTAATCTTTTTATTAATTTAGTAATGATTGTTTTATGGCTTTATTAATTTAGTAATGTGTTTTATTGCTTTATTCTTTTACATTTTTGTTTTTTTAACATTCTTAAGAATGGTAAAATTAAACCTAATCTATCTTATTAATACATGATTGTTTAGTCTTTGGAGCAATTCACGAAGGTTTTCAGGAAGAACGGGAAGATTGCAGAGAGGAACTTCTAGCACATTCTACAGAGGAGGCTCTACCACTTTCCGGATTAGTTTTATATTTTTTTTAAATGTTTTTTTTTTAAATTCGTGTATTATTAATCGAAGCTCTACCCATGTTCTAAATTTTTTTTTATCATCAACCCCACCCCCCCCCCACACCCTAAATAATATTAAAAATTAATTAAATTTATTTAAAAAAATAACCCCACCTTCCCCCTCCTCCCGGGCACCCCGCTTGGTGCCAAAGGGCGGCCCTCACGGCTGCCCTGATGCCGGGCATCAAGGGCGGCCCTCACGACGGCCCTTGATGTCGGGCATCGAGGGCGGCCGTGAGGGCTGCCCTTTGGCGCCCAAGCGGACGAAGGTCTGCAAACACATAGCCTTTGCTTCATTTCTGCAATACCCGCAGCAGCCTCTAACTGTAATTTATGCACCTCATCAGAACTGGAAAAATCAACTGTGTTAGAAATCAACCACTGTTCAACTCGCTTTCATCTTCGAACGGCCAATGCACCCAAAAAGCTTTCAAAAACAGAGTGCCACCATTCACCATTAGTTCCTTTTCTCGGCACACATCTTTCTAATCTTGACCTGAGCTCAGATAAAATTCTTCTAGCAACTACTGTTGGTTCTAGTGAAGATGCCAATTCTAAGCCAGTATCGAGGAAATCAAACATGAACTCCTCAACAGCAATCGGGAAATTCAAAATTTCTTCGTGCGTGTCCAAATTAACTAGCATTTGGATATCCCTTGTAGCAGAGAGGCATCCTCTATCTATAGCAGACTTTAGATTTCTCCTTAATATATCCACCCTCAAGGCTACTTGTTTACTGTCTACAGACGTCCAGTCCTTTACTGCAATCTGAGCATTCACTAGCTTCACATCATTCAAGAAAGAGGTACCGTTGTGATAGCATGAATTCATGTCTTCTATTGTACTTGCAATGTCCCTTAAGCTATCTTGGTAGTCAGGTCGATTATATGGAGGCATTGCTGCTATTTCAACCTTTCCACCATACATTTTTGAGAGAAAGTTTTCATGAGTTTTGGAACATATTTTGGAGATTTTTTCTTCGAATTCATGTTTTAAATCGTCCACATCCGAACTGTCAACGTCCTTTATGGCAATATAGAAAATTCCCTTTAAGAGTTTTTTTTCCTTGTCTTGCTTAACAAGGCTGATCCCATTCTGAAAGCGGTCGAAGACTATCTCTATCTCTTTGTCTAAATGGAAGTCCTGTGACAAACGGACGAGAGTATTATGTTAGTTTTAAAAATAATTTAGAAGACAATTCTAAAATATTTCAATTTCAATCAGCAAGGATTAAGTGGGGATCATTAAGTCCAATAATTCAAAATTCAGATATACCATGTAAGACATTAGCAGCCAATCAATTTATTTGTTGCATTTCCTTGGGTACTTATTTTTTATCATCTTTGTCATACATAGATTTTTAAACTTCATAAATATTTTGATGTTTGTGGCACTATTTTGAGGCTACTCCGGGACTTTTTCAAAATCAAAAGCATGTGAAAGGTTTTGGAAGAGGATTTTTCTTTTCTTTTAAATAGAAAAGGAGAATCAAATTTTATGATGAAAACCTATTTGGAAGTACTATGGGATACAATTTGATTTGAAAACTAGGTTTAATAGTGAGTTTTAATTTGTCAAATAAAATAATAATAATATTATGATAAAAAAAAATTTGAGGCTACTGGAATTATTAACTCCTTGTGTAAATGTATGATTATACGAAAAGACTGATTTTTGAATGTATTGGTCATTGTATTTAGAGTTTGTTTCTATTTGAGTTTGTTGCTTTTAAGTTTTAGGAGGCTGTTATAGATCTAATTAGATATGTCGAGTAGCTCCGCAACCTTAGTCACAACCTCTTTTTTAGGTGTCCGATTCTCTCCAATAAGTTTTTCTATTTTAATGTTTGGTTGAGATATTTTCTAAACTGGTTGTTCGTATGACTAAGATAATATGTTTATTTTAAAAAATTTATATATTTATATATATATATATATTATTTCTATAATGAATGGATTACTTAATGCAACTTTTGATATGTGAAGAAATATGCCCACTCTTCTATTTTTAGAAAACTAATATTTTAGAAATCATGATTTGGTTCAAAAGAGTTTAAAATAGAATGGTGTCAAGACTCAAGATGAACAGACTTACCTTAATTACAGAAATGACTGTTCAAGAAGCTGCCTAATGAATTTGGTATTGAAACTTGGAAATATGTGTAATGCGTGTAATGCTAGAATTTTATTTTTCAATAATAAAAAAATAAATAAAGATGATAGATCTTGAATTGGTATTGAAAGCTTGGAAATATGTGTAATGTTGGAATTATATTTTTCAATAAAAAAATAAATAAAGATGATAGATTTTATTGATGTTAATTAGTTTAATGGGTTAACTCAAGTCGCTGAGTGTTGTGAATTGCTAGTAGATCATGGATCATGGAACAAATTTCTAAGTCGGGCTAGCATATTGTGAGTTCTAGACCCTAATTACAAAAATGACTGTTCAAGGAACTGCCTAATGAATTTGGTATTGAAATCTTGGAAATATGTGTAATGCTGGAATTTTATTTTCAACAAAAAATAAAATAAAGAGGATAGATCTTTTTAGTTTAATAGGTTAACTCAAGTGGCTGAGTGCTATGAACTGCTCATAGATCATGGATCAAATCTCTGAACTGGGATAGAATATCGTGAGTCCTAGATGTCTTACCACATTTTGGGAAAAAAAATCATATACAAAATATATAAAATACTTCATAATTAATTTTTAATAAATATTTTACAAAATCATCTACAAAATAAATATATAAAATAGTTCATTAAGTCGATAGATATTTATATTTTACAACTTGGGGTCGATGAAGAAGGGAACTCTTCCTAGATAGCAGGAAGATAAGACAAGTGTACTCTCAAGATTTATTTGATGGGAATAATTCCAAATATATATGGCATCATTCAAAATAAACAATTATATAAATATACATATGTTTGTGATAACTTACTAAAACATAGATAACTGACAGTTTGTAACACTTAACTTGTGATTTATGAGCGTTCACAGACCACCAGTAAAGTGATTGTGCTAATAATTAAATTTAAACAAATTTATTCAATATAAAAAAAATTAAACAAATTTCTTCAATATAAAAAGAATAGAATGAAGATAGCCTTATGATCATAAACCTATCTGGAGTATAAAAGCAAGATCCTGTATTTTCTGTACAAGAAGCTAGTGTTGAAATAGATACCAGGCTCAGCGAGGTTTGGTCATATAGGATTTCATGCAACAGGCTCAGAGAGGTCATCTTAAAAGATCTATTCAAATATATGTGCCTAGGCCTTAGATTAACACTGAAAGCATTTATAAATTAAACATGCAAATCAGATTTCAATTTTAGCGTTCTTTCGATTTGTTTTGCAGTGATCGTCTCAAAACAAACAGAGCTGTATGTTTTACAAGAATTTATACGTATTGTTTATTTTGTAATATAAAAAATTATATTAAAAAAATCTCGAAGAACAGATAGTAGCATATCTTCTTGTTGAACACTGTTAAGTTGCTTATTGCTGCATTAAGAACAGATAGTAGCATATCTTCTTGCTCCATCCGCTCAAAACTACCCAATCCTTCAAAGTCCAGCACGACATAGATGCGTTTCTCGGCTGCTCTGGCAGTCATCCACACTCCATCAGTACATCTTCCACCTGCCACATCCAAAAGAGAACCTGACAAGTGATTCAATAAATATGATTTTCCGCTGCTTTGTTTTCCCATGGATGATATCACCATGATCTCGCCCTCCCAGTTTCGAAGAACTGTGTCATAAATGCCAAAAGTAATCAAATTTGTCAGAGATAAGCTGTCTGCATAACTCAGTTCCGGTGGTATCTGAAACCCATCCTTGAGAGCAAGCAGTCCATTGTTTTCTGCTCGGGCTATTTGGATAGGAACAAGGCAAGCAAGCCTGCGAATCCATGTCCCCATGGGCTTAGTTGCCAAGCCCGTTAGATCAACCGAGCCTCCAGATATCCATGATTCAAATCTTTTTACATTAATTTGAATCTCTATATTTGAGAAATATTTACCTTTTTCCTTATCCAGTTGTTCAAGAAGAGCTCTCAAGACTTTCTTACATGCCTGCTCATTACATTTTGTTTCAGTGTCTTTGGTGCTTAATAGTACATTGAAAGTAACATCCTTCTTATCTTCACTGAACAGAGCAGGACTGGTTGCAAACTTGTCAGAAATATGGTATATATACTCCAATGGTGGGCAAGATCCAGAAATTATTCTTTCTTCGGGCACTTGAGCTACCTTATTTTCTGTACTTTGTATTGCTTGCAATTGGACAACTTCCTTTGCTGAAACAGTTTTCAAGATGCCCGGCATCGAGGGCCGCCGTGAGGGCCGCCCTTTGGCGCCCAAGCGGGCGGAGGTCTGTCGCTTGGGTGCCAAAGGGCGGCCCTCATAGCGGCCCTTTCAGATCCACATTTTCCAGTTAAATTTTTTTATATATCTAATGAAATTAGCTATCGATTTTGTATGCCATTTCAGAGTTCAATCTCTAAAAGTTTGATTTCGAATTTTAATGTACATATGAATGAGAATCGATCTCATAGATCGGTTATTTCTCAGTTAAATTTTATTTAAAAGAGTAGGATAAAGATCGAATCTGCATTTTGATTTCAGAGCTCGATCCCCAAAAAATAATTAATACTGATTTCGACATTCAATAGGAATCGCTCTTAGAGATTGGTTATTTGCAGTTAAATCTTATTTAAATTAGCAGGATAAAGATCGACTTTGCATATGGATTATAGAACCCGATCCTCAATTTTGATTTTGATTTCTTAATATCATACATATAAATGAGAACTTACTATGGATTATAGAACCCGATCCTCAATTTTGATTTTGATTTCTTAATATCATACATATAAATGAGAACTTACTGTATGTCTGCTGAGTTGAGCATTGTTGCTATCGTATGGATACATAAGCCTTCGTGTAGTTGTTCTGGCGAATGGAAAACATTTTGAAACGAAAACACTTGGACACTTGAGTATAAATTCTCTGCTCCCGTTTTGATGAGTCGTCAGTGTAGTAGCATGGTCAGACTCGATGGCCAGTCTGAGGATCTGCCACCTCCCATCTCGGGCGTTTGATTTTTGGCGTTTTTCTTTCTGAACTCGGCGACCCAACCGAAGAGCCATTGCATTAGTTTATTCGTTTTCTCTTTTAATAAATGGAGTGCGTCATTTTGTGACTTAAGCAAGGTATTTGATCATGTGAAATATTTTAATATCTTCTCTTTATGATAGTGATGCTTTATGAAAGGATTATGTTAACGTTTCCTAATGATATGGTGACATGTATACTTCTTTTAAAACTATATGGTGAAAGATCATATGGTGAATATGATGTGTTGCCACTATTTTGTGAAACGTAAGATTATAGATCTTTTTATGAATAATTATATTGTTACATAACTTATAATGTATAAGACACATATATATGTTGAGAAATGTAGGAATATAATTTTTTTTGTAATTATATGGTTTTATAATTTAATTATACTGTGACATATAGTAATTATATATGTAATTATATTGTTTCATAATTTATATTATTACCTATGGGTATAGTGTGAAACATAGGAATATAATTCTTCTCCTAATATATGTCTTGATTTTATTGTGATTAGAACATTATTATAATCATATTGTAAAGTATATGATTATTATAATATGTGGTTATATTATTTCTTTCTTTTTATCATAGCATAATGTTTTCTATAATTAGTTTATGAATTTGATTCAAAATAGAATATCTACTTTTGTAACTCATTGAAAATCAATAATCTTTTACTTTAAATTATTTTTATAAATAAAGTTTTGGTATGTTAATATTTAGGTGTATGACAGTATGGTAAATGGAAGTGTGATTGCTTTATGAAATTTGATAATATGGAGATGATGTCAATCATACGTCTTATAGAACTAAAATGTCATAAAAAGACTGGAATGAAATACCACTTTATGACAATCCATTATATCATAGAGCCGAAGACCATACCGCTTGGACCTCTACCCGCTTGGGTGCCAAAGGGTGGCCCTCACGGCCGCCCTAGGTGTAATTTTTATTTTAAAATTAATTATTATGCTCGTTAGAGGGGTAGGGTGTAGGTTTACATTTTTTTTTTTAAATTCAAAACGTAAAAAACAACTATTATGAAGATAAGAATATTTTTAAATTTCTTAAAACGTTTTTCAAATACAGTTTATAGTGAATATTGATGTTGATTTTGTTTAGATTATAAATTTTTGTTGATTTATTTTAAAATTCTACATTTTGGATATAGGTACAATGGCATCAAGGCGGATATCTGTAAATGTTTTTGGATCAAGAGCGGCAATCATTGCATTGAAAAAAATAGTTGAGGCATCTGAGAATGTTGAGACTCAAGAGAGAGTTCTTAGCTTTGAAGAATTAAGAATGAAGAATGCTAGAGAATGGAAACATGCAACAGAAGAAGACAGAACAAAGTATCATTGGCATCTGAAGAAAAAAAATCAAGGAAAACCAGAAAGCATTCTCTTATTTTGTTCTACAAATCCATATATTCAAGCAGATTACAATCTATTGGGATTGCTGAGAGATATATGTGTAGTGTCGGGTACAGATATTGTTTATGCACAGGTGAAACAAGCCAAGACCTTTGCAAAAATCCGATATGCTTTGAAGATTGCAAAATATAATGTTCAAGAAAATTTCACAGATTTTTGTCAAGGGGTCGTGGATGAAATTGAAAGCGAGAGAGTAAGTTTGAATACTGATATTATTCTTAAACTGGTTTTGTTATATCTTGTATATCACAATGCAATAGATTTAATACGATAATGTTTTTATTTTGCAGGATTTTTCCATTTCGATTTTAAAAAAGTTGAATGAAAATTATTATACAGAGGCCAATCCTATGGATGTCATTACTGTCGCTATTCAAAAGGGACTAGAAGCAAGGAAGAAAAAACAAGTGTTAAATGTTCAAACTGAAGAAGTATAAGCAGAAAGAGAAAAGAGCATCCGACAATCAAATCAGGTACCTAGAAGGGTTATATTTAAATCTTCATCTCGCCGAACTGAACATGATGAAATTGTTGCAAATGAGCTTGTTACTCCTGCTAGAGAGTAGCAACAATCTCGTAAAAGAAATATGGTTGATAGTGCCTCGATTCCTGTTGAAGGCATTGTAGATTTAGGAGGAACCCCTTCAAGTCAAAAAAGGAGGAGATCGGTTGTTGCTGAAACCAATTTTATTACTGAATCTGAGAGTGAAAATTTTGGTGGTAGTAGGGAAATCATTACTCCAGGTGCTGATTTAGAGGATGGCATTGTCAAGACAACACAAAATGTCATTCGAGATCGATTGCGGAGGGATAAGTTGGTTAACAATGGACATACATTTGAGTTGAATGTGAATCAACTTTATAAACCCACAGAAGGGAAAGATCACTTTAGAATTAGAAAACCACATCACTTGCATATTCACAACTTGAAAGCATTGATGAGGCACAATCCCTATGCACATGTGGTTGACTACCTAGTCCTTGTTGACCTGGAAGTTGTTCCTACTAGAGATGAATTTGATGAAACAAGATGTTTTCATTACAAATATTATGTTCTTAGAGGGAATCATTCTGCAGAGGCAAGAAGAGAGTTGATGCAAGAATATCCCAATAACCCTATTTTTGAAACAGTTAACTGCATCATTTATGCTGGTTTAACAGATGTTGAAGCAAAGTTGTTGACATGGGATCATAACACAGATAGTGAATATAGGTTGACAATGACATTTGTTCAAAGGGTGAGATTTATACACAGTGAATTTGTGCAAATATGTGGTGGGGAAAAATCTAGAGTTGATGCAAGTTTTCGGAGACAATGTTGTATGGAAATAGGTCTCCCTATTAAAGATGATATTATGCTACCAAAAAGTTCAAGAGGAAGTGATGCATTCAGGGCTGTAGATGCCTATTTCCAATTGGCATTCAGAGTTGGGAAAATATGGGATTTGATTGATGACATATTTAGCTTGTGGGAGAATATTGGCATAAAAAACCAAAAAGTGAAAAAATGTAGAGTTGTTCCATGGAGCGGTGGTAAGGCAGGTCCTGACGTCAAGAATCTGCCAGAAGACATGACTATTACACCTTGGAGAACAATGCAAGGTGTGAAGGATGAAACATTAATAGCTACAATACTATCACGGGTAAAGTCAGGTGAATTATCCATCGAGGAAATGTGCAGCGAACTTGAGAAGTAATTTGAGCATTTTTTTGAGCTTAACATTTTTGTTATGTTCTAGGTATTCTGTTATATTATTATATATGATTGTAAACATCATTTGTTGTTTCATTGTCTAGTCACAAGGTCTACATGAAAATACAAGAGGAGATGGTTAAAATGTTGAGTGAGAAGAGTTGGGATGATGTCAAATGCAACTATCTAGACTCAAGCTCGATAGAAAGTTTACAACAATTTTTTGTTTCATTCAAGAAGGTATGTTGATCTATGATACATCCTATTTTATTTATTATCTAATTCAATTCATTTCTATTTTATTACTTATAGAGATCATTTTCATTTGAAGATGCCAAAGAGGGGTGGAGCTGGGGTACCGGAGTCCTTCAAAATCCATATCCAAAGAGCCAAAATAGAACAACAAAGGAGACAATGTCTTGCAAATGTTGAACTTGATGATACACTTGATCATTATATTTGGAATGGGCTTGACACTATGAAATATAGAGTCATTTTAGGTGACTGTGCATACATTGCAAATCTTGTTCCTAAAAAGGAGTACGCACTAGTGATTGCAGATATCCCTCATGGATACAATATCCAAAACACTACTTATGATTATGAGCCTTATACTTACCAATCATTCAGTAAAGTGGCTTCGGGATTTGTAGATGTCACAACATCACCACTATGGAGATTTGTTGTTTTCCATTCAGACACACAATTAGGGGGCTTGTTGACAGCCTTCAGCCTTCAGGGGTAAAGGAAAAAAAAGGAAGCAACTTCATTGGTAATATATTTGCACTATATTATCAAAATTTTGAATTTATAAATCTATTATATTTATTGATAAGTTAATTAATTGTTTTATATTTTTGTTATAGGCAAAAGCCTAATGTTCGTAGCTCAGGTAGCGATCCATTCCTGAGTGATGCTGAAAGCATACATGTTGCAACTTGGACACAGGAGGATGCTTATGAACCTCTTTTAATCAATGAAAAGAGAGGAGGAAAACATAGTCAGATATTGAGTTATAATGCCGTGGTAAAAAAATTAACATATGAAGAAAGGGATTTGAAAGGAGTGACTGTAAACATCTATCAAAAGTCACAAGCATTGATTAATTATCTCATAGATACATTTTCAAGAGAAGGAGATTGGGTCTTAGATTTGTTCTCGGGTTCTCGTAAACTTTCTCATATTACATATGAAATAATATATCAAGTTTTATTGTATGTTTTATCCTTTATTATTTTATTGTTTTAAAGTATGCTTCTTTATGCTATTTCACTTAACTTTAATTTTGTTTTTGGTGATTAGGTACAACAATAGCATGCTCCTTACAGAAAGGAAGAAATTGCATATCGATTGATAATGATCCACTCCAATGCAATTACATAAAACAAAGAATTAAGGCTATTCAAGTTCTTCCAGATGAATTGCAAGAAGTTGGTTTGAAGAAAGGAGAGTTTAGTGAAACACTTGTGGCAAAGATGTCAAAAGAGCCCCAACCCGCGTTAGGAGGGGTGTTTGTAAATGAGCACTTTGGGGATCTTGAAGACATAGAAGACCCAATGGAAGAGGACATTGATGTCCCTGAGGAAATTCAAGCTCCAGAAAATTCCAATGTCAATGAAGAATTTGGCATGCATGATATTGTTGAATAGTTTCATGTTTTGAAGAAAATGTTAATTTTGTCAAATTTTGACAATTTTTCGATTAGATATATTAGTAATGTTTTGACTTTCAGACTTTACTTTAGAAATAAAATTTCTAAATATAATGTTTTTAATATTTTTTTTACAAATAATTTGTATATTTTTTCTCGACTTTATGTGAGTGGTCACTTTTCGATAACTAATATGAAATATGATTATTTTTAAGAAAATTTCTCTGAAAATTCATTGAAAATGGTTTTAAATGTCTTTATTTTCTGGAATTATTTACAATTTTGTCAATAAAAATGCCTTATTTTGTACATAAAAATGTCTTATTTTATAGAAAAAATGGTAAAATGTATATGTTTTTCATTATAAATTGCTTAAAAATGTATGTTATTTTGTTAAATTTCAAAAAACCTACTTGAAAATAGAAATTAAAAATATTTTACAACAAA
This sequence comes from Larix kaempferi, assembly GCA_027924585.1. Lineage (NCBI taxonomy): Eukaryota > Viridiplantae > Streptophyta > Pinopsida > Pinales > Pinaceae > Larix > Larix kaempferi. The sequence goes on from BSBM01000797.1 coordinate 9,640,084, forward strand.
GATAATTCAAAGGCCCCAAAAAATGTCTCAAAATGAAAATGTGTGATACTGGCATCAACCATTTTTGAAATGGGGGTAAAAATAGCTACTAAAATTAGGAGAGAGAAAAACGAGAACTGTGTCGAGTTCTGTTTCATAGTATAAGTGGTTCAACATGGTTCCATCTTGGTGTTAGACATCTGAACACCTTTTTAATCAAAGCTTGTTTATCAATAGTTTCTCCTAGAGTAACCAATTTTTTTACAACATCATTTGCTCTTACAAAATAATCACTCACCTTCTTGCATCTTCAAATTCTCATATTTTGCCTCAATAACTACAACTTGGAAACTTTAACTTGATCACTGCCTTAGTAAGCTTCATGTAGAGTCTTCCGAGCATTCTGAGGTAACTTTGCTCCTGTAATGCTTGGAAATAAGCTCTTATCGAGAGCTATTTGAATATGAAATAAATATTTTTCATCCTTCTTCTTAGCTTCTCTCTTAGTTGTTCTATCATTGGCTGTAAGGGTGTTCCAATCAGCTGGCTCTTCATAACATGATTCTACAATCTCCCACAAAAAAATTTCTGAAATCGGCAGAGAGTTAGAATTTGACATTATGAACTTAATTTAAACAAAAATGAGTTCTCTAATACCAAATGAAGATTATGTAAGCATAATGACAACAACACATAAAACAAGAGAGACAATTTTATTCAACATAGTCAAAACAAACTTTTTATTATTTATCTCCCCTTGATCAAAAGCTTGTAGAGCTACATACTTATATGCAGATTACATTGCATAGAAATATAATAAAATATTAATTTTTACATGCACTAAAGTTAGGTATATGTTTATGTAGAATTCTGCAAATTTATTTTATTCTTCACATGCATTAGCATGTAATGAAGTGTTTGCTGCTAATTAACTTAAGGCATCTTATTTGAACTTTGGGGTGGAGCGAGGGTTGCATATTTTTCATTTAAAAAAAAATGAATGGCCAGATTTGAAACATAGCAGAATATTCTTTGCCTGGTGCATGATCGGAGCATTGATATTTCATGAAAGAACTCATGAGCATGTTTAATTCCAACCGTCACTGATGATTTAAAAAAAATTAAAGTTATTACATATGGCTGGAAGTTTCAAATAAATGTTGCCACTACAGGGATGGCTGGTTATACTCTCCATCACCCACTGACTCAGTTAGTAACGTAAGCGGTAAGCGCTGCTTGTAACGGCCATTGTAATGGCCACGAAAACGATTAGTGTACTGTATCTCTCCATGCTCGAGAGATGGGCGTGGTTTAGGGTACTGTATGGATGCCACGGTGCATGTGAAGTCTAAATCATGTGTCCCTGCTCATCAATATAGTACTTCTGATGATCACAAAGGAGAGATTGCAGATATAACCCAGACCATACGTATCAACAGAGAATAAATACAGCAACAGCTCATGGAACACAGCGCTCTGGTTTTCAGAGGATTCCTTCTCAAATCGGCCGCAGATTTCAGCTCATTTGTGGAAGCGTTTGGATGGGAAGAGGAGCGATATATGGGTTTTTCTCCCAGAAGTAAGGTGGAGGACAGAGTCTTCACTGGTAACGAGGCTCCCCTGAATCAGCAGTTAGAGTTCCACCATGAAATGGCTTGGGTAAGCTGTGGCCCATTTTCGTTTATTTCAGATTTAACCTGAGAGGTGTGTTCGTCTAATTCTTCATATGCTAGTGTGCCGTCGTTTGTACAATCGGTAGTCAAGCAGCTCTCGGCAGATTTGGGGCAATTGTACAAAATAGGTTTCAGATTTGCAGTAACAAATATGTCACCTATGGGGTGCTTTCCTGCTATTACAGTGGAGAACTCTTACGCATGTTGGAATTCTACAATAAACACACTAGCCATATATCATAACAGCCTTTTCCTGGAAGCGGTGAAGGGAATAAGAAAGAGCCGAGCAGATGCAGTCTTTGTCCTTCTGGATCAGTATTCAAATTCCATGGAAATTCTTCAACATCCAGCTAACTATGGTTTTACATTCTCTTTCCCTCATTCTCTTATGATAACAATTCAATTTCTTCATGTGCCAATTGAGTACTGTGTTAAATATTTAGTGAACATGCGAATTTGTTTCTGTGCATGGAAATTCAAGAAGCCATTGAGAGCCCGTTGTATTGATCAATGTGGCGCTATAGGCAAGGTGACGAGGAAGGCTATGTAAATAGGAAAACATATATTTGTCCACATGCATAAGTAACAATAACCTAAACCTAAACTAATATATGTGAGAGCATTAATATTGAACTGCAGGATTGATATTATTAATAATATTAATAATATTTAACTAATAATGAACGAGATGGTGGTTTAACAAATCCAGGCACTGTTTTATAGAAAATCCTGTTCACTTGATGCGCGAGAGCATTAATATTGAACTGGAGGATTGATATTATTAATAATATTAATAATATTTAATTAATATTGAACGGGATGGTGGTTTAACAAATCCAGGCAGTGTTTTATAAAAAAGCCTTTTCACTTGATGAGCGACTGCATTAATATTGAACTGGAGGATTGATATTATTAATAATATTAATAATATTTAATTAATATTGAACGAGATGGTGGTTTAACAAACCAGGCACTGTTTTATAATCAACCAGCTGTTTTATAATCTCCCTGCGACCAACTGGTTTAATTAATTAATATTGAACAAGATGGTGGTCGTTAATTGAATCGTTTCAATTTTCAATTTTATATACACCGTCTTCTTTTGTGTTTACTTTATTTGTTTTGTTAAAATATATGATAGTTCTGTCTAATTTGTTTGAGATGTTTGTAAAATTTGATCTATTGGTGATAATTTTGTCTAATTTCATTTATAGATGTTTGTAATGTAATAACATGAGTTTTCGTCTATATTTGTGTCTCATTTCATTTTAAATGTTTATAAAATATCAATCCATGAATAGAAATTTCAGAATTTCAATTCATTTGAAATTTTAACTTCAAATCAAATGATATTTTAACTTTTTGAAAATTAACATTTATCAATAAATTTGTAAATAAATTGTTTAAAATGATTTGCAAGCAATGAAATTTTAAACATTTTGAATATATCATCACGGAATCTACGCAAGCACACGGGTTTCAAGATCATCCCTATATATCAATCCTTCTAAACACATGCATGTGTTGTGAATAAGTTTTTCTTTTATGAGCGCCCAGATGGTTGTCTCGATAGGAACAATTTGTTTTTATTTCATTATTTAAAATCACAATTTTGTGAATTGTTCACAATTGATTTCAAACCTTTTAACTTCTGTAGGCCAAAGACAATAAATATTTCGAACAAAATTAATAAATTGTCAATTTAATTAATATAATTTTAATTAATTTTAATTAATTTTAATATATATCATGTTTAAAATGGAATGTTATGCAATGTTAGATACTTTTACTAAACTAACTTTTAATTTTTTTTGTAAGTGGCAAATTAAAATAAAATCCACTAGCGGTTAAAAAGATAAAATTATAATGGACTTTTAACTGCATTAAAAAATAACTATTTTACTTTATATGATTATTAAGTTTTGTTTTAATAATGGTTTAAAAATAATAATTTTATTTTACTTTATATGATTATATATTCAATTATATGGTTAATTAATTGATTATATTATATGGTCAATTAATTATATTATATGTTATTAATTAATTAATTAACCATAATCAATGTTAAGTATAAATGAGTTATATATATATATTACAACGTTGAAGATTGAAAATATTTTAACATCAAAAATCTTAAAATAAACTTTTATAATAATTACTTTATATTTTGTTTAAAAAAATAATTTATAAATATATTTTTTAAATAATAATTAACAAATAATTACACATAACATTATATTTGAATTACAAATAAAATTAACATTACAAATATTAATATTTTGTTTTTTAAATAATATTTTAATTTTAATAATATATAAAATTTTATAATATTTATTTAAAAAATAGTATATATAATTTTTTAAATGAAAATAAATAATATATATTCAAAAATAAAACTACATTTGATTTAGAAATAATAATTGTAAATAACATTACATTTATAGATAACATTAATATTACAAATAGTATTACATTTAAAGTCATAAATAACTTATATTTGGTTTACAAATAACATTACATTTGAATTACAAATAATTTATATTTGAATTACAGGTAACATTTACAAAGAAAAAATGAATTACATTTATTAACATTGAATTATAAATAACATTTATTAACATTGATTATGGTTAATTATGGTTAGCTAACATTAGTATTATCTTTAATGGCATTAATAAAACTAAAAATATACCAAAATATAACCTAACAATTGCACTACCACAAAAACCTCCGTAGACATGTTAATGCCACACTCCCAAAATTGAACATAGTGTTATTAAAATATAATCAATCATACTCAACAAAAATTTCATATTCAACCATCAATATTATTAAAACATACTAAACTGTGATTAATATTATAAAACTTAGTCTACCATACAAAACTTAAATTCCACATTCAACCGTTGACAACTTCAAAGATATTCAAGCAAAAGACAAACTTATTCAAGCAAAAGTAAAACATTATTAAGTATGGTCAATATTTTTCAAACATAGTCAAAGATAGACAACCATGGTTGACATTAGTTAATCATAATCATAGTCAATCGTAATCATAATAATCATAATCATAATCATAGTCAATCACAATCATAATCATAGACAACTATCTTGACACATGCTTAACCATCATTAACCATAGCAAATCAAACTCAACCAAGGACAAACACAATTAAACATGAACAAGCATAGTCAACCATACTAAGCTATGGTTAATTATTTAGAATTATTAACTACAATCAACCAAAGTTAAAATCCAAATACGGTCAACGAATAACTTATTATGGAAAAACAGCTTATTATGGAAAAACAAAGTTCACGATAGTGAAATAAACAAAGTCAACCATAGTCATTTTTCCTTAGACATACAAAGTCAACCATATCTAACCATGGTCAACTAAAATCATTCAGGGCAAACCAGTATAGTCAATTATAGCCGAACTAGGTCAACTAAACTCAACCATGGTCAACCAAATTCAATCAACTTTAGTAATGTAGTGAACCATGGTGAACCATATTTCTTTAAACATGGTCAACCATGGCTAATGAGTATTTAGCCACTAACAATCTTAGTCAACCATAGCCAATCATGTACGACCAAAGTCAACCAGAGTTAAAAAAAAGTCAACCATAGTCATCCTATGTCAACCAAGGTAACCATAGTCAACCTAGGTCAACCTTAACTAACCATAGCCAACCGAATACAACCATAGTCAATGAAAGTTAACCATAGTCATACAAAGTTATCATAGACAACCATCATGAACAAAGTTTAGCCAAAGTGAACTATGGTCAACCAATATTTTACTATGGTTAAAGTAAGTCAATCATATACGCCCTCACATTTATAATAATAATATAATTTATAATACCAAGCCATATTAATATTAATAATCACATTTATAATAATAATATATAATTTATAACATTAATAACATTTCTTTCAATTCTCTCTAGCTCACTCAGTTAAGGTGTGGGTCTCATCAGCAAGACGACTCGAATTCAATTCCCCTTAGGGGTGACTTAATTGGGAGTCGATAGTTTTCTTACCTACAATTCATTTGGAGACCAAATTCAACCATGGTCAACCAAATCCCAACCAATGTCAGCCATGGTGAGCTAATGTCAACCATGGTTAAGAAAAAGTCAACAAAAACGTCAACCATGGTCAACCAAAGTCATCCATAGTAAACCAGAGTCAACCAATGTCAACCAAAGTCAACCATGGTTAGTCATAGTCAAACATGGTCAGCCATGGCCAACCAAAGTCGACCATGGTCAATAAGAAGTTAACTATGGTGAACCAAAGTAAACCATGGTCAACTAAAGTCAACCATGGTTAGCTAATGTCAACCATGGTTAGCCAAAGTCAACCATTTAACTAATGTCAACCATGGTTAAGCAAACATCAATAAAAAAGTCAAGCATGGTCAACCAAAGTGAGCCATAGTAAACCAAATTTGACCACGGTCAGCCAAAGTCAACCAATGTCAACTATGGTGAACCAAATTCAACCATGTTTAGTCATAGTCAAACATGGTCAGACATGGTTAACCAAAGTCAACCATATTCAACCATGGTCAACTATGTTCAACTAAAGTCAGCCATTGTTAAACAAAGTCAACGATAGTCAACCATATTCAATCAAATTCAACAACTGTGATATAATAATGGAATTATAATTAACCATATGATTTTAAAGTCAACCCTCACTGTCACCCATGATGAAACGAATAAGTCAACCATATTAAACCATATGATATTAAAATCAACCAAAGTCAAGCATAGTCGACCATATGATATCAAAATCAATTGAAGTCAACCATCACCAACCATGAGAAACTATAATTAACCATGGTCAACCATAAGAAACCATGGTCATCCATATTCAACCATAGTAAACCATGGGCAAGTATAGTCAGTGATGGTAAACCATAGTCAACCATGGTCAAGCATCGTCGACCATTGTCAACCATATTCAACCGTGGCTAACCATGGTCAACCAAAGTCGACCATGGTCAACCAGAGTCAACCATGGTGTACTTAGGTCAACCATAGTCAACCACCATTAGCCATGGTAAACCATGGTCATTTATAGTCAACCTTGGTCAACCATGTTAAACAATGGTCAACCAAATTCAACTATGGTCAAACATTGTTAACATGCTCAACCATAACCATGCATAGTCAACCAAAGATAGCTTCGGTAAACCATGGTCCAATCATAGTGAATGATGGTCAACCAAATTCAACCATGGTTAACCATGTTCAACCATGGATATCCAAAGTCAACCCTTGTCAAACATACTCAGCCATGGTCAACTATTGTCAACCATAGTCAACCATTCTCAAACATGGTTAACCATTGTCTACCATAGTCAACCATGGTTATCCATCATCAACCAAAGTCAACCATCGTCAATTAGAGTGAGCCATGCTGAATTATGTTCAACCAAAGTCAACCATAGTCAACCATGTTTAGCCAAAGTTATCCATGGTTAACCATGGTCATCCAAAGTCAACCATGGTCAACAAAAATCAACTTTAGTCAACCATAGTCACCAATGGTGAACCATGTGTTAGCACCTGATTTTTCTACAGCATAAAAATTGAAAATGAAAGATGGAGGATTAGAAATATTACCTGGTAGAGGCTCTAGGTCCCTTTCTTTCCCCATGTTTGAAGGATAAGGTATGAAAAATTGGTGTGGAAAGGGTGAATATGGTATACCATAGGAAAATTTAGAAGGAAATGTGTTGAAAAGGCCTTTTGAACAATCAAATAACCCTAAGTCCTAAGTCCGACAACCAAATATTACATAGGTTAACCATGGGCAGGCAGGATACCATTGATCAGGTGAGGGCATGAGATAACCAGCCCACATTGATAGTCGTGTAGCCAAGCGGCATGAGAGTTAGTCACATATGTGGTGCTACCGAACAAATCGCAGCCAGGAAGCACGTCGCAAAAGAGGAAAAACGGTAGGTGAAACCTCCACAGAGGCATGCGATACCGCAGTGGTAAGGTCGTAGATGATCTACGCTGCGGAATGGGAATAGCCAAATCAATGACGATGAAATGAGAAAGATGCACAGATGATAGAAAAAGTGGACCTTGTCGATGGAAAAGGTCGGAGGATTAAACGTGTCATCGATTCCCACCATGGATGCAAAGCTAGCACAGATCAACGGTTACCGATGATAGTCGCGTCGGGAAGTAGCGTGTTGGATACAGGGAAGAGTGTTCATGACAGATGAAACCATTTGACAGGTGTTGACACAAGGGATGGTCGCGAGGTATGAAAGCAGTATTTAAAACCGCATTGGGATGTTCGCGATACCACTTCGTGGACACGTGGTGCCAAGGGGACGGTGGAGATTGAAACCTATGGGATGATCCAACGGCGGGCAGATAAGGGGTGTCAAATAAAATCGTTAAATAAAGGCCGGATCCGACGACGGGGAGTGGCACATGAGAAACCAACGGACGAGATCGTTGGACAATTAGTGGATAAGAATGACGGTTAAGTGGACAGAGTTTATATATATGATCACCAGCATGTGTTATTAACATTTGTTTGTTTGAACTGTCGAAGTTAGAAGCTTCTCGGCATGTGGGAGACAACAAGGGCGACAGGGATTTTGACAAAATAATTCCATAAGATTGTTAGTGATAGGTTGGCCCTTTTATGACTGAATTCATCACTAGTATAAAGTGTTTTCGCAGTAAAATAATGGAAGAAGATTCAGTCATAAGCACGAGTAGGGTTAGGAGTAACCTGGAGGGTAGGGAGTGTAACACTTTTGACACAGTTTTCCAGCTACTTGTGTCTGAAATTAAGAGAAGGTTGAAGCGTCTGCGAGATAGGGGCATAGATGTACATAGGGTTTTTTAGTCTTCATTCATTTTGTTTTGTTTAGACCAAATCATGTCGTTTCCTGAGTTCATCTCCTTGTGAGCGTCTAATTACAAAGGGTCCCATAGAGTCGTCATGGATAGTCAACAAAGTAGAATCGTCTGTTCCATAGAGCCATCAGTAGTGCGTCATTCATTTGGAATCCCTGAGCCGCAAACACCAGAGTCTAAGAATTTCTCCGAAAAAACAATTGTAACCCTTTATTGCCAAATCCGTCTCGAGAGTCGGCAAGCCTTTTTGACCACTTGCCTAAAGCCAGACCAGGAGATTGAAGAAACCAAATACCCATTAGATGTTGACATGTTCAATACCAATACCCAGTTGGTCCTTTCATTACTCGCAGTTTTTAGGTTTCAATAGTGATAGGGTTGTGACAGAGCTGCAATTAAGTCTGCTGTACAGAATAAGTGTCGGTTCACCCCGAGTCAATTATGAGTCGCTTCCAAGTCTTAGGTTTGAATAGTTTTTGGCGGAGGCCATTAACTCTCAGTTCGTTGTTTTTCCGAGTACTAGATGTTTCTGGTTTCAAGCCCATTTAATGAATCTAATCATGATGAGTGACCAGAAGGATTTGCATTTCGCACTAGATGTTTATGCTGGTACTCTAGAGGAAAACATGTTTAATTACATGAATTCTATGTTGTCTGTATTGTACAAATTACTTTTTGGGGAAGAACTACCAAGGGTCTTTCCTTAAATGAGGACCTTGTTGCAGTTAAAAAAGGAGTTCTCCCTGGGGGACTAGTTTCTATCAAAAGACTCCACTGTCAATAGCCTGTACGGGTTCGTACACAAGCCCTACATACTGCCCTCCTTCCTAACGTTGAGGATTTTTTCTTTAGAATTTATCAGGAAGAAGTTAACCATAGATGATGAACATTTTTCAAAGTTCAGAAAGGGAGTTGATGTAAAGTATCCTTGGGCCATTGGTCCGTTTATTGTGAAGAGTAAGGAAGTTATTTCAGAGGTGCGGAGTTTGTTAAAAGATTTAGAATTCAAAAAGGATATTGCCATGGACTATGACCCTTGTCACGTTATTTCTGAAAGAAGAAAATTGAGTAATCTTAGTGGGTTTGAGCACAAGGAGGTGGAGGGGTCATTAGGCAGAAAGAACCTATTGCAGTATGAGCCTGAGGCAGAGGCAGCACCTATTTTGCAGGGAGAAGAGCTCATGTTGCTGGAAGCGGCGATAGAGGTGGAGAGTGTACCTAAGGCCGCGGAAGTGGGAGAGAAAATAAGTCTATAGGAAATCCTAGATGAATATGATGAAGAAGGAGGAAAGAGACTTAGAACTGAGGACCAGGGATTGGCTGGAACGCAGCCAGATTTTTCTATTTTAATGGATAGCGAAGGTGTTAAAGAAGGGGAAATTCAAATCCCAAGTGTACAGGTATCATAATACAATTTCCAGGAAGCCTGGGAAAGCAGGGACACTAGCAAGTTCTCTTCAAGAGATGAAATGTTTGAGTAGTATGCTCAGAGCAAGCAGGCTTACGCTCAATTTATATATGACTTGCTTCCCAAGGCTAGGAGCCTGTCAAAGTCAAATGTTGCTCTGGTGACTAGCTGGAGTATAAAGGAAAGCACTCTACATGTGGTAGTGGCTACACCTAGCAATTTAACTGAGGTGAAATATGATTTGAAAAACATATCAGCCCCCCACAAGGTCCAGTTGCATAAGCAAATCGGGGATGTTATCTACGAAGACTATATACAAGCAGTGTTGAGAGTCAAGAAGCTAGAGGGAATTGTCAGCAAGATGGATGTTCAGTTAAAACAGGAGAAAATAGTAAGAAAATCCCCCCAGCAGTTGATTAAGAAAGTCCATCTCGATTTGGTTACTAGTGATGGTGGTGGAAAAGCTACCAAAAAGATGCTGGAAGAGAAAGAAGACTTAATCCAAACTTTGCAAAAGAAGGCAAAAGTCCTAAGCACTCAATTAATTCAAGCTCCAAAAGTGTCTAAATTAGAGTAGGAAAAAGAAGCCTTGGCCAAAGAACTCAGTGAGAGTCGAGCGGAATTGTTGAAGTTGGTTGAGAAAAGAGCAAATTGGGAGAAAGAGAAGCTGAGTTTGGAAAAGCAAGTTGAGGATCTAAAAGATAACTTGCCCATTTTGGGCACACGACCGTCCAAGATAAGTCAAGATGTAGATGAAAATAGCACTGACAACCTTTCACGGGCTATGTCTCAGGTCATCCTGAAGGAGGTAGAAATTAAAGAGCTAAAGGATAGGGCTCTGAAATTAGAAGAACAGAACACGTAAATGCAGGAAGAAGTAAAGGGGTTGCAGAAGTAGAATAAGGGACTGGTGGAAACAAATCAAAGGTTTGTCTCTCAGGTAATTGGGCAGATCATGATGCAGACATGTATGAACATGATCTGGGATAGCATCACAATGATAGCCACCGATCTCAGGCCTTGTTTAATCTCCATAGGTTCCAGAGAGAGGGCGATAAAGAAAGATTTAAGAAGTTGCACATGAACATGAGATAATCTGAGCCTAAGGCCCAAAGAGATAACTCGAGACGCTATAGAATTTTTGAGACCCTTATCAGAAGAACAACTAGTTGCATTGGATATCAAGAGGAGAGTGGCTATGATTTCCTGGGCAAGGAAGACACTAGGAAAGTATGCACATGCAGAGAATATCGAGGCCCACTCTTCGGAGATGATGAATCAGGTTGCTGATGTAAAGAGAAGGTTTGAGAAGGTCTTCCAGAAGGGGATACCCTCCTTTTGGAATGAAGATAATGAGCTCATCTAGCACAGCGATTATAAGAACCTGTTGTGTTCCATAAAGATGGATCACGAAAAGTTCCAAAGGCTACGTCAGATTCTTGCAGGAAAAATACTATTGGAGAAGCTTGCCAAGGATTTCAAGATCATGAACCTGCTAAAGAGCTTAAGTGAAGGCACCCCTATCTTGTCTAGTGAAGAGAATGTGGAGCTGAGAGTACTAGTAAAAGAAATGGTGCTGCATGAGAGCGTCATGGCTGATCAATGGGGCTATGTGGAGAAGTATGGGAAGATGAAGTACTCACTTCATGCTCCTCAGTAGTTGTTATTTTTACTTTCAAAGAGTTTTTATTTTCAAAGACTTTCAAGATATTCCCATTTTAATGCAATTTGTAATCTTTTTTGAAGCAGCTATTGGGAATAGCTAGCCAGTGCAACTAATTTACTATCTTTTGTTTGTATCTTAAAGTTAGTTATAATTCAGTAAGAAGACTGGTAAATGTGAAAGAAAATAGTTAGGCCAGCTCACCCATTTTTTATAGTGTTGAATATGTTTTGATGAGGTGGCATTGTGTTGTAACTGTTTTCAAAGTACGAATAGGTCTAGTATCAAGCTCCAAGCAGCTATATATTCTATGTACTTGAAATGAGAATGGTTGAAAAGTTTTTGGAGATTATTATATTGTTCTGTGTAATCTTTTGAGTTGTTTTGAATAAAGTTGACGAAGCCGAGCAGGTGTTTTGACAGGGATTCCTATGTTATTGATCTTGCAGTCTGTTCCTTCTCTTTTCCCATGTGAATTTTATTTTTTTCTTTGTCAATCCATTTTGTAATTGCTTATTCATGTTTGGTTCAGTGTAGTATTTGAATGGAATTCATAGAGATAATGCTCCGTTCAAGTCATACCAAGCATTTCACCCTTATTTTCTGCTAAAGTCAATATAGAATTAATGTTTCCATTCTTTATATTGATGGATTGTTCATCTCTCTTCTAAATCACCAACTAAAAGCTTTTTTACTATGAGTTGGTGGCTACCTTACCCCTGTATGAATGTATCTGCAAAGTATTTGTCAATGATTTTTATGTTTTGTTTAAATTGACTCCATTGGCCCAGTATAGATCCATGTTGTTTTCCAACCACAATTTATGAAAATAAAGTTGTTCTGATAGAACTATGACCTTCTATGTATGTTATTGATTGAATATCTCAAGTAATGGATGTTGGTGTATGTTTTCACTGTTGACACCTTTGATTATTTCTGGTACTTGATTGATTTGTAAAGAGATCCCTCTTTGACTGTGCTGGGTCAGTAGCATTAGTCTAAAGCTGGTTAGTGGTTACCCCAACTTGCCCTCTCCCACAACCTGGAGGGTACGATTTGGATGTTAGCAAATTGGCACTGCTGCCGAGGAACGATTGTCTTATCATCCCTGGGAGAATGACAAAGAAGTCATAGTTTCGAAGAGAAGAGGAATTTATGTGGGCATACAGAGGTTTACAGAATTTTATAAGGTTATTTGTTTTTTTCCCTTGCGACTCCACTCCTTGAGGGTTATATTCAAAGGAGACTCCACTGGAGAAGACCAATAACTCAAAGTCCTTTTCCGAAATAGTCTCAAAGGGTATCCTGGCCTCCAAGACGATCCATACCCGAGGTAATCCTTTTTCAGAAATTTTCCTAGGTGTGGATAACCCAGAAATTTTGTTCAGACATAAGATTGGAAAAGAGAAGGCTAGTGTTTCTTGTAGTGAAAGACTTGTGTTAAGAAGAATCATCTGTTTTTCAAGAGCTAGATATAAAGATAGACCTTGAGAGATTGTTGCCAAGATCAAGATCTGAATCATATCTAATCCTAGGTGAAGTGGGTTTGAATGATACTGAGTTATATTTTCTAGATCCCATGTGGAACTTGAAAGATATTGCCAAAAATGAAAGTGCCAAACTCCATTTTCAGATTCCTCAGCCCCATACCATCAACCCTCCCAACAATCTTGCCCAAAATATCCTTTAGAATATCATCCTTCAAGTCCAAAATCCATCGACACCCATGGCTGCTAGATTTGCACCTTTAGCCTTACCAGCTGTATTGCATGACCTCCCTAAGAAATATGCCTAGAGAATTGTCTCTTATGATGGAGAGGGATAATTTTCAGCCAAGGAGCATGTAGACAGATTTGAATATTTTGTTGATCTAGAGGAAGTAGATTATGATGATGCTAAGATGAGGTTGTTTGCCCAAAGTTTATTTGGAGAACCTAAGAAATGGTTCAGATAGTTTCCAAATGATTCTATCCAGGATTTTGCAGCCTTTAAGACATTGTTCTTAGAGAGGTGGGAGATGATAAGGAGCCCTGCCATAGTCCTATCTCAATATAATCATTTGAAGAAAGGAGGTTTTGAATCTGTGCATGAGTTTTCTGCTAGGTTTATGAAGGCATACAATTCCATCCCTAATGATCTAAGGCCTTCAGAAGGTGTCGCAAAACTTCACTATGCAGATGCCTTTGATGGAGATTTTTCATGTACGTTGAGAGAAAGAAAATCGGCCTCACTGCCTACTATGCTAAAAGATGCTACAGAAGTGGAGGCAAACATGATGGCTTCAGGAAATATCAAAGGAAGAACTGAAGCAGACAAAAAGAAACAAGAGGCCCAAGCCTCTACCTCCTCCTCTCCTAGTGACGCAAAGTTTGATACAATGATAAAGGCTATGGAAAAGCTGATGGATGGATTAGCCTTAGACAGCAAGTCTCCCATTAAAGATCAGCCTAAAAACCAAATAAGGAATCCTAATTTTAGAAGTCCGTTCCCTCAAAGAAATCAGAGAAACCTCAATGACCAACAGATAAGGCCTCCTTTCCCCAAAAATTTAGTTGATCAGGAAGGGCCCGAAGACCCCATGGGCGACCATATTCATCTTTTTGACACCCTGGACCATGAATTACTATTGATCGAAAGAGAGCATGATTTCTTCACTAAGGAGAGCACTAGCCAAAAACCCAAGTATGATTCTGAACAGTACCAGATGGGTTATCAAAATGTTGTAGATGACATTCAAAGAAAGATGAAGCTAAGGAATCGGGAGGTATCAATGAACAAAGGAAAGCCTGTTCAAACCCAACCTTCAAATATCCGGCAATAGGTCGAAGAGCCAAAGGAAAAGCGGCTGGAGGTTGCTGCACATAAGAAACAGGAGGCCGCTGCGCAGAAAACACCAGAGGATAAGGGGCAGACTTCCAAAAAGGTCAAACATCCAGAAGTCACTAAAGTGATGAAACCAGTTTCCACCTTCAGCCTGAAGGCAGAGTTGTCCAAGGTAAATATCTTTATCCCTCGTAATGAGCTGTTAAGAAACAATGAATATAGGGAAGAGATAACTAGCATGGTAAAGAGTCAAGGTGATTGTCAACATGACATATTGGAGGTGACATAAGATGCTCCTACCATAATTTTTGGGTCCAAGCTTCAAGAGCCAGACAATGAAGAAGTTCCCTTGTTTTATTTAAGTTTGAATGTCCATGACAAGATCTTGCACAATGCATTAATAGACTCTGGGGCATCGCATAATCTGATACAAAAATCTGTGATGGATCAATTAGGGCTAGAAGTTACCAGAGCATACAAAGACCTCTATTCTTTTGACTCCAGAAAGTTGGAATGCCTGGGGTCAATAAAGAATCTTGTGGTGACCCTCTCCCAAGTCCCAGCTAAAAACATTATGATGGACATAGTAGTGGCTGATGTGCCTACTAAATTCGGGATGCTGTTGTCAAGATCCTGGATTTCAAAGCTGAAAAGAACTATGCAGATGGATTTGTCGTATGCCACCATACCTCTTTTTGGGAGCAATAGAAGATTGTATAGAGAGAAGAGGATGGCTTATGTTATCAGCAGCACAGACAAACCCAAAAACCACCCCATATATGCTGTAGACACTGACATAGGATCCTCTATCTTTTTCAATGATGGCCCCCATATTGATCCTAAACCCCCCACATATATTGAAGTAAATGAAGATAAAGAGTTTGCAGCAAGGTATGAAGCCTCAGAGAAGCATAAAAATGAAGAAGGCATGTGGTCCATGTACTTTGATGGGTCCTTGAGAAAAAATGGTGCTAGAGCAGGGGTCTGTATCATACCCCCTAACAGGGAGTCTAGGGATTTGTCATACAAATTAACTTTTTAATGCACCAACAATGTGGTCGAATATGAAGCTCTGCTCCTGGGGTTGCATGCCCTGAAGGATTTGGGAGCCAAAAGGATAGAAGTGTTTGGAGATTCGAAATTGGTGGACAACTAAGTAAATGACAGCTATCAAACCAAACATCCCAGGATGAGGGCCTACAGGAATGAATTCTAGAATATGTTTGGGAATTTTTTCACAGAGCACAAGATTAAGGTTATTCCCAGGTGTGAGAATCAACTGGCAGATTCCCTAGCCACTACTGCTGGCGGTTTTAAAAATCCTATCTTTTCTCAGGAGAAATACGAAGTGGAGGTGGTGAACATGCCGTCTATCCCAGACAATTCAAAATACTGGGAGGTATTCGATGATGATTTACAGATTAAGAGGCTTTCAGAATTATCCGATGAGTTTGCAAATGTTCAGATTGACACCAAGGGTGAGAACTTGGCAGGTCTTGTGGACCAAGAGCAATCAAAGGATGAAGAGAATGAAAGCAGAGGATGGAAAAACATGCTGGGTGGAAAGGATATCATTCAATTGAAGAGTAATTATATCCCTAAGGGTTTGATACCCCTAGAGAGGATGTTTGACTAGAATGATGTAGCTAAAAATCCAAAGTTTGAACCTCCCAGTGATTTTGTAGAAGACCAAAACTTGGGTACTAAAGAAGAACCTCGGATCGTCAACCTGTCCAAGAAGTTGCATGCTAAGAAGAAAGAACAATATGTAGCATTAATGAAGAAATATGGTGATGCCTTTGCCTAGAGCTATGAGGATCTGAAGGAATATGATACTTCCATAATACAACATTCTATTCCTATCAAACCAGGGGAGAAACCTTTCAAGCAGAAGCTGAGAAGAATAATTCCAAAGCTGATGCATATAATAGAGAAAGAAATTAGAAGACTTTTAATGCTAAAATCATTGTCACTTTGAGATTTTCCCAATGGATAGCTAATCTAGTTCCTGTGAGGAAAAAAAATGGTGAGATCGGGATTTGCATAGATTTCAGAAACCTGAACATGGATTCACTGAAAGACAATTATCCTCTACCTAAAATGGAACATATTTTACAAAAGGTGGTAGGCACAGAGAGAATTTCCACCATGGATGGGTTTTGGGGATATAATCAGATTAAGGTGTGCCCAGAAGACCAAGAAAAAACTGCTTTTACCACCCCTTGGGGCACCTTCATGTATGCAAAGATGCCTTTCGGGCTAATGAATGCAGGGGCCACTTTCCAACGGGAAATGGATATAGAATTTACTGAAGAGAAGGATAAGTTTGTGGTGGTATACATGGATGATATAACAGTATTCTCCAGGTCTGATGAGGAGCATTTGGAGCAGGTCTTCAGGAAATGCAGAAAGTATGGTATTTCCCTCAGCCCTAAGAAGTCACATTTTGCATTAGAGGAAGCCAAGCTCCTGGAGCATATCATCTCTAAAGGGGGTATCAGAATTGATCCTAAGAGGGTTAGTGCTATCTAGAAGGTTGGAGAGACGAGAAGTAAGAAGGAAGTGCAGGCTTTCATCGGGAAAGTAGGTTCCCTGAGAAGGTTTATCACAAGCTTTGCAGAAATCATGAGAAACATCACCAATATGCTAAAAAAGGAAAATCAGATAAAATGGACTGAGGAAGCAAAGGATTCTTTCAAAGGTATCAAGAAAGCTATTACTGAAGCACTAGTACTAACCAGTCCAAATTTCTCCAAGGATTTTTTAATTTTCTCCTATGCATCTGAACATACTGTGGTAGGAGTGTTTTTACAAAAGAATGCCCAGAATGCTGAACAACCGATTGCATTTTTCAGCAAGGTGTTGAGGGATGGGGAGTTAAAATATGATATCATGGAGAAATAGGCCTATGCTCTAATTAAGTCACTGAAATATTTCAGATTCTACATTCTCCACTCGTACGTCGTCGCCCATGTCCCAAATGTTGTTGTGAAAAGTATCGTCACCCAGGAAGACCCTGAAGGGAGGAGAGCCAAATGGATTGTTGTGTTGTTAGAATACGACCTAGAAATAAAGCCTACAAAGTTGGTAAAGGGCCAAGGCTTGGCAAAGTTGATGGCTAAGGCCAACTGTGATTCTCTACAGCTGAATTTTTGGAAGACTATCCCGAACAAGCAGATGCAAGACCCCAGGTTAGACCAGAATTCTCTGCATCCCCTTGGTATGATGACATTATTTATACATTGCAGAATTTACAGGCTCCAGTAGGGATGAGCAAAACCAGGGCTTGGTCTGTAAAGTTGAAAGCTACTAAATTCTGTATCATGAATCAGTTTTTATATTGGAAAGATCTAGGGGGCATGTTGCTGAACTGTCTACTAGAAGATGAGGCTCAACACACGAAGAGGGAGTTCCACAAAGGCGATTTTGGTGGACACCATTCTTGGAAGGTGAAAGTCAACACAATTTTGAGGGTTGGGTTCTACAGGACGACCATGTTTAATGACGTCTAGAAGGAGACTGTTACTTGTCATCAGTGCCAAATTTTTGAAGGAAAAAGAAAGGTTGTCTCACTTCCCCTTCATCTTATCATAGTAGAAGCTCCTTTCCAACAATGGGGGCTGGATTTCATCGGAGAGATACACCCTAACTCCTCTGGCTAGCACAGATGGATCTTGACAACTACTGATTATTTTACCAAATGGATTGAAGCCATCCCCATGAGGAATGCAACTGAAGGTGTTATCATGGATTTTCTGGAAGAAAACATCCTATCCATATTTGGATGCCCCAAGAGGATTGTGATTGACAATGCACCATCATTTAAGTCTAAAAAGGGGATAAACTTTTGTCACAAGTACCACATCAGCTTGAACCATTCCATGGCATACTACCCTCAGGGAAATGGACTGGCAGAATCCTTGAAAAAAAGCCTAGTGAGGATCATCAAGAAGTTGTTAGAAGAGAATAAGAGGGCTTGGCACACAAAGTTGAAATATGCTCCTTGGCCGACAGAATCAGTACAAAAAGAGCCATCAGGATGTCACCTTTTCAACTAGTTTATGGAGATGAAATGGTTTTTCCTGCATCCTTAGGGTTAACTATTATGAGGTTGTTGAAAGGGTTAGAGGAAGAGTTGAATCACATGTAGAGAAGGGTGAACCAAATAGTGGAGCTAAACGAGCTGAGAAGCAAGGCATACTATAAAGTACAGATGCACCAGGAGA
This sequence comes from Larix kaempferi, assembly GCA_027924585.1. Classification (NCBI taxonomy): domain Eukaryota; kingdom Viridiplantae; phylum Streptophyta; class Pinopsida; order Pinales; family Pinaceae; genus Larix; species Larix kaempferi. The sequence continues at coordinate 9,658,765 of BSBM01000797.1, forward strand.
AAATGAAAGACACCTTTGATAGGAAGATAAAGGAAGAACAGTTCCAGGTGAATGATTTGTTTCTGAAGTGGGACACTCCTATAGAAGATAAGCACGAAAAGTTTGACCATATGTGGGTAGGACCTTATGTTATTGTAGCTAGCAAAGGGGTGAACTCTTTCATCCTAGAAAATCAAGATGGGTCCCCTTGGTCCGGCGGCCCGGTCAATGGGAGATTTCTGAAGCACTATCTGTATTAGAAAAGACATGTAAATTTTGTACCATAGCCTGTATATATTTTCGTTTTACAATGTTTTGGTGTGTTAATGGCGGACCTGAAGATTTGAAGCCCGAAGTGAAGGCCCTGAGATCTGAAGGATTAGCTAGGGTTTTTGTTTTATCTACGTACTCGACCCAGATTTGCAGTATGTACAGTTTTGAGTTTCCGGCCTAGGATTTGTAGTTTAGATGGTGATTTTTTTTCCCAATGGATGAGGCACTGGTCTACCAGGGGTTCTTTGCTACCTTGCAGGGAGGATAGCATCCCCGAGTTGGAGCCAGTTGTTAGCACCCGATTTTTCTGTAGTATAAAAATAAAAAATGAAAGATGGAGGGCTAGAAATTATACCTGGTAGAGGCTCGAGGTCCCTTTCTTTCCCCATGTTTGAAGGCTAAGGTATGAAAAATTGGTGTGGAAAGGGTGAATATGGTACACCATAAGAAAATGTGCAAGGAAATGTGTTGAAAAGGCCTCTTGAACAATCAAATAACCCTAAGTCCTAAGTCTGACAACCAAATATTACATAGGTTAACCACGGGCAGGCAAGATACCGTTGATCGGGAGAAGGCATGAGATCAACAACCCACATTGATAGTCGAGTAGCCAAGGGGTGTGGGAGTTAGTCACATGGGTGGTCGCGATGGGTGGTGCTGCCGGACATATGGCATCTAGGCAGCGCGTCCCAAAAGAGGAAAAGCAGTAAGTGAAACCGCCATAGAGGCATGGGATACCGCAGTGGTAAGGTCGTAGATGATCTACAGTGCGGAATGCAGATAGCCAAATCAACAATGATGAAATGAGGAAGATGCACAGATGATAGAAAAAGTGGACCCCATCGATGGAAAAGGTTGAAGGATTAAACGTGTCATTGGTTCCCACCATGGATACAAAGAAAGCATATATCAACAATTCCTGATGATAGTCTCGTCAGGAGGTAGCATGTTGAATACAGGGAAGAGTGGTCACGACAAATGAAACCATTCGATATGTGTCGACATAAGGGATGGTCGCAAGGTATGAAAGCAGTATTTAAAATCGCATTGGGATGTTCACGATACCACTCCATGGACATGTGGTGCCAGGGGGATGGTGTAGATTGAGACCTACGAGATGATCAAATGACAGGCAGATGAGGGGTGTCAAATCAAATGGTTAAATAAAGGCTGGATCCGATGGAGGGGAGTGGCACATGAGAAACCAACAGACGAGATCGTTGGACAATTAGCAGATAAGAATGAAGGTTAAGTGGATGGATTTTATATATATGATCACTGGCATGTGTTGCTGACATTTATTTGTTGGAACTGTCAAAGTTAGAAGCTTCTCCATGTGTGGGAGACGGCGAGGGTTACAGGTATTTTGACAGAACAATTCCAGAAGATTGCTAGTGACAGGTAGGCTCTTTTTCGACTGAATTCATCAGTAGTATAAAGCTTTTCATAGTAAAATAATGGAAGAAGATTCAGTCGTAAGCACAAGCAGGGTTAGAAGTACATTGGAGGATAGGGACTGTAACATTTTTGACACAGTTATCTAGCTACCTGTGGATGAAATTAAGAGAAGGCTGAAGCATCTGTGAGATAGGGGCACAGATGTACATAGGGTTTTTCAGTCTTCATTCATTTTGTTTTGCTTAGACCAAATCATGTCGTTCCCTGAGTTCGTATCCTGGTGTGGATCTAATTATGAAGGGTCCCAAAGAGTCATCATGGATAGTCAGCAAAGTAGAATCGTCTGTTCCATAGATCCATCAGTCGTGCATCATTCATTTGGAATCCCTAAGCCGTGAACACCAGAGTCTGAGAATTTCTTCAAAAAACCAATTGTAAACCTCTATCCCCAAATCCCTCCCGAGAGTCGGAAATCCTTTTTGACCACTTGCCTAAATCTAGACCAGGAGATTGAAGAAACCCAATACTCGTTAGATGTTGACCTGTTCAATACCAATACCCAGTTGGTCTTTTCATTACTCGCAGTTTTTAGGTTTCAATAGTGATAGGGTTGTGACAGAGCTGCAATTAAGTTTGCTGTACAGAATAAGTGTCGGTTCACCCCGAGTCAGTTATGAGTCGCTTCCAAGTCTTAGGTTTGAATATTTTTTGGCGGAGGCCATTAACTCTCAGTTCGTTGTTTTTCCAAGTACTAGATGTTTTCGGTTTCAAGCCCATTTAATGAATCTAATCATGGTCAATAACCAGAAGGAATTGCATTTCACGCCAAAAGTTTATGCCGGTACTCTGGAGGAAAACATGTTTAATTACATGAATTCTATGTTGTCTATATTGTACAAATTATTTTTTGGGGAAGAACTACCAAGGGTCTTACCTGAAATGAGGACCTTATTGCAGTTAAAAAGGAGGTTTCCGTGGGGGACTGGTTTTTACCAAAAGAGTCCACTATCATCAGGCTGTACGGGTTCATGCACGAGCTCTACATACTGCCCACCTTCTTAACATTGAGGATTTTTTCTTTAGAATTTATCAGGCAGAAGTTAACCCTAGAAGATGAACATTTTTCAAAGTTCAGAAAGGGAGTTCATGTAAAGTATCCTTGGGTTGTTGGTCCATTTATTGTAAAGAGTAAGGAAGTTGTTTCAGAGGTGCGGAATTTGTTAGAAGATTTGGAATTCAAAAAGGATATTTGCATGGACTACAACCCTTGTCACATTATTTCTTAAAGAAGAAAATTGAGTAACCTTAGTGGGTTTGAGCAGAAGGAGGTGGAGGGGTCGTTAGGAAGAAAGAACCTGTTGAAGTATGAGCCCAAGGTGAAGGCAGCACCTATTTTGCAGGGAGAATAGCTCACGTTGCTAGAAGCTACGATAGAGGTGGAGACTATACCTAAGGCCACGAAAGTGGGAGAGAAACAAAGTCTGTAGGAAATCCTGGATGAATATGATGAAGAAGGAGGAAAGAGACTCAAAACTGAGGACCAGGGATTGGCTAGAACGTAGCCAGATTTTGTTGTTTTGATGGATAGCAAAGATGGTAAAGAAGGGGAAATTCAAATGCCCAGTGTACAGGTATTAGAATACAATTTCCAGGAAGCCTAGGAAAGCGGGGACACAAGAAAGTTCTCTTCGAGAGATGAGATGTTTGAGCAGTATGGTCAGAGCAAGCAGGCTTCTGCTCAGTTTATATATGACTTGCTGCCCAAGGCTAGGATCCTGTCAAAATCAAATTTTGCTCTGGTGACTAGCTAGAGTATAAAGGAAGGCATTCTAAATGTTGCAGTGGCTACACCTAGCAGCTTAACTGAGGTGAAATATGATTTGAAAAACATATCAGCTCCCGAAAAGGTCAAGTTGCATAAGTAAATTGGGGATGTTATCTACGAAGACTATATACAGGCAGCATTGAGAGTCGAGAAGCTAAAGGGAATTGTCAGCAAGATGGATTTTCAGTTAAAACAGGAGAAACTAGTAAGCAAAGGCCACTAGTAGTTGATTAAGAAAGTACAGCTCGATTTGGTTGCTAGTGATGGTGGTGGGAAAGATACCAAAACGCTGCTGGCAGAGAAAGAAGGCTTAATCCAAACTTTGCAAAAGAAGGCGAAAGTCCCAAGCACTCAATTAATTCAAGCTCCAAAAGTGTCTAAATTAGAGCAGGAAAAAGAAGCCCTAGCAAAAGAACTTAGTGAGATCCGAGCGGAATTGTTGAAGTTGGCTGAGAAAAGAGCAATTTGGGAGAAAGAGAAGCTGAGTTTGGAAAAGCAAGTTGAGGATCTAAAAGATAACTTGCCCATTTTGGGCACGTGGCCATCCAAGATAAGTCAAGATGTAGATGAAAATAACATTGAAAACCTTTCATGGGTTATGTCTCAGGTCAGCCTGAAGGAGGTAGAAATTAAAGAGCAAAAGGAAAGGGCTCTGAAATTAGAAGAACAGAACATGAAAATGGAGGAAGAAATAAAGGGGTTGCAGAACCAGAATAAGAGACTGGTGGAAACGAATCAAAGGTTTATCTCGCATGTAATTGGGAAGATCCCGATGCAGACATGTAGGAACATGAGCTGGGATAGCATCACAACGATAGCCACCGATCTCAGGCCTTGTTTAATCTCCATAGGTGCGAGAGAGAGGGCGATACAGAAAGATTTAAGAAGCTGCACATCAACACGAGATAATGTGAGCGTAAGGCCCAAAGAGATAGCTCGAGATGCTATAGAATTTTTGAGACCCTTATCAAAAGAAAAACTAATTGCATTGGATATCAAGAACAGAGTGGCTACGATCGCCTGGGAAAGGAATACACTAGGAAAGTATGCTCATGTAGAGAATATCGAGGCCCGCTACGCGGCAATGATGAATCAGGTTGCTGAAGTAAGGAGAAGGTTTGAGAAGGTCTTCCAGAAGGGGCTACCCTCCTTTTGGAATGAATATAATGAGCTCATCTCACACAACGATTACAAGAACCTGATGTGCAGCATAAAGATGGATCACGAAAAGTTCCAAATGCTAAGTCAGATTCTTACAGGAAAAATACTATTGGAGAAGCTTGTCGAGGATTTCGAGATCATGAACCTGCTAAAGAGCTTAAGTGAAGGAGCCCTTGTCCTATCTGGTGAAGAGAATGTGGAGCTGAGAGTACTAGTAAATGAAATGGTGCTACATGAGAGCGTCACGACTGATCAATGGGGCTATGTGGAGAAGTATGGGAAGATGAAGTACTCACTTCATCCTACTCAGTAGTTTTTATTTTTACTTTCAAAGAGTTGTTATTTTCAAAGATTTCAAGATATTCCCATTTTAAAAGTAAGTTGTAATATTTTTTGAGGTGGTTATTAGGAATAGCTAGCTTGTGCAACTACTTTACTATCTTTTGTTTTTATCTTAAAGTAGTTATCATTCAGTAAGAAGACTGGTAAATGTGAAAGAAAACAGTTAGGCCAACTCACCCGTTTTTTATAGTGGTGAATATGTCTTGATGACGTGACATTGTGTTATAATTGTTTTCAAAGTACAAATAGATCGAGTCTCAAGCTCGAGGAAGCTATATATGCTATGTTGAAATGAGAATGGTTGAAAAGTTTTTGGAGATTAGTATATTGTTCTGTGTAATCTTTTTAGCTGTTTTGAATAAAGTTGACAGAGCCAAGCAGGTGTTTTGACAAGGATTCCCGTGTTATTGGTCTTGCAGTCTGTTCCTTCTCTTTTCCCATGTGAATTGTGTTTCTTTCTTTGTCAATCCATTTTGTAATTGCTTATTCATGTTTGGTTCAGTGTAGTATTTGAATGGAATTCATAGATATAATGCTCTGTTCAAGTCATACCAAGCATTTCACCCTTATTTTCTGCTAAAGTCAATATAGAATTCATGTTTCCATGTTTTATATTGATGGATTGTTTATCTCTCTTCTAAATCATAAACTAAAATCTTTTTTACTGTGAGCTGGTGGCTACCTTTCCCCTGTATGGATGTATTTGCAAAGGATTTTTCAATGATGTTTATGTTTTGTTTAAATTGACTCCATTGGCCCAATATAGATCCATGCTGTTTTCCAACCATAATTTATGAAAATAAAGTTGTTCTGACAGAAGTCTGACCTTCTATGTATGTTATTGATGTAATATATCAAGTAATGGATGCTGGTGTATGTTTTCACTATTGACACCTTTGATTATTTTCGGTACTTCATTTATTTGTAGAGAGAGCCCTCTCTGACTGTGCTGGGTCAGTAGCATTAGCCTAAAGTTGATTGGTGGTTACCCCAACTTGCCCTGTCGCACAACCTAGAGGGTATGATTTGGGTGTTAACACCATGTTCAACTAAAGTCAACTGTGATCAACCATGTTAAACAATGGTCAACCAAATTTAACATGGCCAACCATGGTCTACCATCGTCAACCATGGTCGACCAAAATCATCAAGTATCAAGTAGAGTTAACCATTGACAACCAAAGTCAACCATTGACAACCAAATCAATTAAGGTAAACCAAGGTCAACAATGGTCAACCATGGTCTACCATAGTTAACTATGGTCAACCATAGTCAACCATCATTAACCAAAGTCAACCATAGATAGCCATGGTGTACGGTGGTCAACCAAAGTCAAACAAAGTCCACCATGGTCAACCAAAACCAACCATGGTCAAACAAATTCGACCATGGTTGACTATAATCAAACATGGTTAACAAAGTTGACTAAGGTCAACCAAAGTGAACCATGGTCAACTACAGTCAACCATGGTCAACCAAACTCTACCATACTCAACCATGGTCAACAATGTTAAACCATAGTCAACCATGGTCAACCAAATTCAACCATGGTCAACCAGAATCGTTATATTTAATTATCATATTTATTATTAATTGTGTGGCCATAATATTGTTTTTAATAATAATAATAATAATTCACAAAACCTAACCAACAGGCCGACCGTCAAATAGCAAAGCCATATTAATATTAATAATATGGCTTATATGCGTCGATCGGTGTATATAGGCCACACATTTAAATGTGGTTGATATACGCCGATCCACGCATATAAGCCATATTATTAATATTAATATGGCTTGCTAGTTATTTAACAAACACATGCAAGCAAGAAATAAAATAGACAATGTCAATAGCACAACATCAGTTATCAACACTAACGACTTCTTGAACCAAAGAAATTAAAAAGAAAATTAAATTCAAGAAGGATAAAGAAGGTAAAAGGGAAGGAAAAACATGGATAGAAAAATGCTAAGAAAGAATGGCAAGATATTGAAATGCAACCTCTTCCATTAAAATTTGGATATCGTTAGAGCTCGCTTTGAGGATTTTCTAGGAGATCAAAATATGCCTCGAGTCTTGAATAGGTCCAGAGTGCTCAAAGTTGGCCAATAGAGGAGATTGACCCGAATTCAGTTGGTATTGATTTACTTACAAGGGTAATTTGATTTCACATATGAATGTCGTCGATTTAATTACAAGGGTAATTTAATTTCACATTTGAATGTCGATTTAATTACAAGGGCAATTTAATTTCACATTTGAAATCGCTAAAGTCTATTCTCCAGCAAGCTTGGTCTGACTCGATGGTGACTCCTTGGCATCAAAAGACTGTTATTTCCTAAGAGTCTAAGGTTGGGAGGAGGGTGAAAGTTCTTTAGTAAGTTTGGAATCTTGTAGACAAATAAGTAAACCTTATCAAATAAATTGGTAAATACAATATTTTATATATATTATTACTTCATTATATGTTCTTTAGAAGAAATTTCTAAAAAGCTTGTGATGGTGGTGGGAAAGATACCAAAAAGCTGCTGGCAGAGAAAGAAGGCTTAATCTAAACTTTGCAAAAGAAGGCGAAAGTCCCAAGCACTCAATTAAATCAAGCTCCAGAAGTGTCTAAATTAGAGTAGGAAAAAGAAGCCCTGGCCAAAGAACTCAGTGAGAGCCGAGCGGAATTGTTGAAGTTGGCTGAGAAAAGAGCAATTTGGGAGAAAGAGAAGCTGAGTTTGGAAAAGCAAGTTGAGGATTTGAAAGATAAATTTCCCATTTTGGGCACGTGGCTATCCAAGATAAGTCAAGATGTAGATGAAAATAACACTGACAACCTTTCATGGGCTATGTCTTAGGTCAGCCTAAAGGAGGTAGAAATTAAAGAGCTAAAGGAAAGGGCTCTGAAATTAGAAGAACAAAACACGCAAATGGAGGAATAAATAAAGGGGTTGCAGAAGCAGAATAAGGGACTGGTGGAAAGGAATCAAAGTTTTATCTCCCAAGTAATAGGGAAGATCCCGATGCAGACATGTAGGAACATGAGCTGGGATAGCATCACAACGATAGCCACCGATCTTGGGCCTTGTTTAATCTCCATAGGTGCGAGAGAGAGGGCGATAAAGAAATCTTTAAGAAGCTACACATCAACACAAGATAATATGAGCCTAAGGCCCAAAGAGATAGCTCGAGACGCTATAGAATTTTTGAGACCCTTATCAAAAGAACAACTAATTGCATTGGATATCAAGAATAGAGTGGCTATGATCACCTGGGCAAGGAATACGCTAGGAAAGTATGCTCATGCAGAGAATATCGAGGCCCATTGTGTGGCAATGATGAATCAGGTTGCTGATGTAAAGATAAGGTTTGAGAAGGTCTTCCAGAAGGGGCTACCCTCCTTTTGGAATGAAGATAATGAGCTCATCTCACACAACGATTACAAGAACCTGATGAGCACCATAAAGATGGATCACGAAAAGTTTGAAAGGCTAAGTCAAATTCTTACAGGAAAAATACTATTGGAGAAGTTTGTTGAGGATTTCGAGATCATGAACCTGCTAAAGAGCTGAAGTGAAGGAGCCCCTGTCCTGTCTGGTGAAGAGAATGTGGAGCTGAGAGTACTAGTAAAAGAAATGGTGTTGCATGAGAGAATCACGACTGATCAATGGGGCTATGTGTAGAAGTATGGGAAGATGAAGTACTCACTTCATCCTGCTCAGTAGTTTTTATTTTTACTTTCAAAGAGTTGTTATTTTCAAAGACTTTCAATATATTCCCATTTTAAAAGTAATTTGTAATATTTTTTGAGGCGGCTATTAGGAATAGCTAGCCGGTGCAAGTACTTTACTATCTTTTGTTTTTATTTTAAACTAGTTATCATTCAGTAAGAAGACTGGTAAATGTGAAAGAAAACAGTTAGGCCAACTCGCCCGCTTTTTATAGTGGAGAATATGTCTTGATGAGGTGACATTGTGTTGTAACTATTTTCAAAGTACGAATAGGTCGAGTCTCAAGCTCTAGGAAGCTATATATGCTATGTACTTGAAATGAGAATGGTTGAAAAGTTTTTGGAGATTAGTATATTGCTCTGTGTAATCTTTTTAGTTGTTTTGAATAAAGTTGACGGAGCTAAGCAGGTGTTTTGACAGGGATTCCTGTGTTATTGGTCTTGAAAGCTGTTCCTTCTCTTTTCCCATGTGAATTGTGTTTCTTTCTTTGTCAATCTACTTTGTAATTGCTTATTCATGTTTGGTTCAGTGTAGTATTTGAATGGAAATCATAGATATAATGCTCCGTTCAAGTCATACCAAGCATTTCACCCTTATTTTCTGCCAAAGTCAATATAGAATTCATGTTTCCATGCTTTATATTGATGGATTGTATATCTCTCTTCTAAATCACCAACTAAAATCTTTTTGACTATGAGCTGGTGGCTACCTTGCCCCTGTATGAATGTATCTGCAAAGTATTTGTCAATGATGTTCATGTTTTGTTTAAATTGACTCCATTGGCCCAATATAGATCCATGCTGTTTTCCAACCATAATTTATGAAAATAAAGTTGTTGTGACAGAAGTCTGACCTTCTATGTATGTTATTGATTGAATATCTCAAGTAATGGATGCTTGTGTATGTTTTCACTGTTGACACCTTTGATTATTTCCGGTACTTCATTGATTTGTAGAGAGAGCCCTCTCTGACTATGCCGGGTCAGTAGCATTAGTCTAAAGCTTATTAGTGGTTACCCCAACTTGTCCTCTCCCACAACCTAGAGGGTACGATTTGGGTGTTAACACCATGTTCAACCAAAGTCAACTGTGATCAACCATGTTAAACAATGGTCAACCAAATTCAACATGGCCAACCATGGTCTACCATCGTCAACAGTGGTCGACCAAAATCATCAAGTATCAAGTAGAGTTAACCATTGACAACCAAATCAACTAAGGTCAACCAAGGTCAACAATGGTCAACCATGGTCTACCATAGTTAACTATGGTCAACCATAGTCAACCATCATTAACCAAAGTCAACCATAGACAGCCATGGTGTACGGTGGTCAACCAAAGTCAAACAAAGTCCACCATGGTCAACCAAAACCAACCATGGTGAAACAAATTCGACCATGGTTGACTATAATAAAAAATGGTTAACAAAGTTGACTAAGGTCAACCAAAGTGAACTATGGTCAACTACAGTCAACCATGGTCAACCAAAGTCTACCATACTCAACCATGGTCAACAATGTTAAACCATAGTCGACCATGGTCAACCAAATTCAACCATGGTCAACCAGAATCGTTATATTTAATTATCATATTTATTATTAATTTTGTGGCCATAATATTGTTTTTAATAATAATAATAATAATTCACAAAACCTAACCAGTAGGCCGACCGTCAAATAGCAAAGCCATATTAATATTAATAATATGGCTTATATACGTCGATCGGCGTATATAGGCCACACATTTAAATGTGGTTGATATACGCCGATCGACGTATATAAGCCATATTATTAATATTAATATGGCTTGCTAGTTATTTAACAAACACATGCATGCAAGAAATAAAATAGACAATGTCAATAGCACAACATCAGTTATCAACACTAACGACTTCTTGAACCAAAGAAATTAAAAACCACTTCTTAAACCAAAGAAATTAAAAAGAAAATTAAATTCAAGAAGGATAAAGAAGGTAAAAGGGAAGGAAAAACATGGATAGAAAAATGCTAAGAAAGAATGGCAAGATATTGAAATGCAACCTCTTCCATTAAAATTTGGATATCGTTACAGCTCATTTTGAGGATTTTCTAGGAGATCAAAATATGCCTCGAGTCTTGAATAGGTCCAGAGTGCTCAAAGTTGGCCAATAGAGGAGATTGACCTGGATTCAGTTGGTATCGATTTAATTACAAGGGTAATTTAATTTCACATATGAATGTCGTATATTTAATTACAAGGGTAATTTAATTTCACATTTGAATATCGATTTAATTACAAGGACAATTTAATTTCAGATCTGAAATCGCTAAAGTCTATTCTCCAGCAAGCTTGGTCTCACTCGATGGTGACTCCTTGGCATCAAAAGACTGTTATTTCCTAAGAGTCTAAGGTTGGGAGGAGGGTGAAAGTTCTTTAGTAAGTTTGGAATCTTGTACACAAATAAGTAAACCTTATCAAATAAATTGGTAAATACAATATTTTATATATATTATTACTTCATTATATGTTCTTTAGGACAAATTTCTATAAAATTAAAGTGCTATGTGAGTATAATGTTTACATAATGTTATTGAAGCATTTGTGATTATAGCCTTAACCGAAGGGCATGGCCTGTTTGGGTATTTCTGTAAATTACTTGGATGAAAGGAAACAAATTTTATGCTCTTCGAATATTATCAACCTTGGTTCTTTTTACTCTCGCAAATCCTATAGATTGTAAATTATTTAATAAATAGACTCTTATTATATTAGATATAAGGTATGGTTATATTTTTTATTGGTTATGATTTTATTGATTTGAGAGTTTATTATTATTTAGATGATATAGAAGAAAAAATAAATAAAATTATTTAGGTTGGGCATTTATATTTAATGCTATCAATTGATAATCATGGTTAAAGTATGATATCAAAAAATTAGATCTAGAGGATTAAACTTCTTTGCAAAAACGATTACCAGTAGGTTCTGAGTTTTTCTTTTATTGTTTGTTTGAAAGAATACTTACTTATTAAATCCGAGTTACAGAGGAATTATGGACTACTTTTTCTCCTTAAAAGATCAAATCATTAATTCACTGTGTGTAACCGTCATTTGATGGTGTTAGATTTTAACTTAGTATCCTTGTTAAATATTATTCTACAAGGGAATCGAGGTTAACATTGCATGGGCAAAATGAGTCTGTCAGTCTATGAAAATGAGTCTATCAAAATGGGAATTACAATGAATTGGGGAGTATTCTCGATAAATCTGTCGACTAACGCAAGGCGTCTTAAAACTTGTGTACCAATGTTAACACCTGGCGACTCGTAATTGTTTCGCGGTATAAAATTTCTGTCAAACTCGGCTGTCTTGCACGTTATGTAATCAATCACCCCCAATGCACATTGTTGCCAACACGACACCTACCATCGCGCCAGCTCTAAACATGTAAATTGCTTATATGCATTTGATCCAAGGCCATTTTTTAGGCCTTGAATACATAGGTTCATACCATATGATTAGAATTGGAAAGTTAGCATCCAACCTTTACCTTTTATATTATAAATCACAATAATATTACGTTAAGATAATAATGTTAACCTCCCTCATATTCAATCATATTATACCCAAAGGGACTACACAATAAGAGATACCCAAAGGAGTAATCATAGTAATAAGAGGAAAACGCATACTACTATTGTGCCCCCACTTGTGTAGTGACATATTTAAAAAATTTAAAATTTTGGAGCATGTTACATATTGTTTTAGAGCAAGGTTATAACACTTTGTTTCTTATGGGCGGACTCAATCACTGACTTTGGAAAATATAACTAGCAAATACTTTAGTGCACATCAATTAGTAAATTACATTGCGAAACAACATTCAACCACAATTGCAAATTGGATTAGAAAATCAAACTTCTATACATTTATAATTATATAATTTGGCATTAAGTATAGCAAGGACTAGGGAAGATTTAGTAAGAACTTGGAAAGCATTAGAACAACAGGAGGAACTAAGATACCGATAATAAAATCAAAGACAACGAAACTAGATTTAAAAGAAAACTATGAATAGTGAAGGGAATTCCAACTAGCAAGGAGACATGAATCAGTTGCTCACGAATGTAAACAATGAACGGAGAACTCCTACTCAGTCTGAAATGTTAGACACCATGCAATGTTTGAAGTTTGAGCTTCAAAGCTTCAAGGTAGATAATATGAGAGAAAAGACGAACAATGGTATTTACATGTTGCTATGTTGCTTAGCTTAACTGAGATAAAAAACAATCAACACCAAGCCCACACATAAAGTAATGCAATAAAGTGTATATCCAAAGAAGTGTATATCCAAAGGAAAGAAAATTGAGAGTCTAGAACTTAAATTTATTGATAAGTCAACAGTAAATTCTAAAATTTCCCCAAAATCAAAATCCTATTTAGATGGTTCCAAAATTAGTACATGTAAGGCCTCATCATTGTGTACACTCTAAAAGAAAGTGTAAACATTCAAAACATGGAGGTTTGCAAGGGGAATATAAAATGATAAATGCCCCAAATTTTGATGGAGATGTTGATTAAGGAGAAAAGGGTGACGAGTGGCTTTTAGGCATGTCAAAATTTTCAAAGTCCATACATATCCAAGTGAATTAAAAGCTCATTTATCCATCTATAATTTAAACGGAAGAGATATCAGATAGTAGAGATACCTCAAGTTAACAAAAGGTATGAAAGAGAAAAACATTAGTTGGAGAGAATTCAAGAAAAGGTTTAAAGAGAAATATGCATCTCAACAATTTTACGATAAGAAAATAAAATAATTTCATGATGTGAAAATGGGGTCAATGAATATGAACAGATTAATAAATAAATTCCCAAAATTACTGCACTATGAGAAAATTAAAATTCAATGCTTCGTAAGCTATCTTTTACCATTATTTCAAGACAAAAATGAGTTTGACTGTCCAAAACCATTGGAAGAAACTCGTATAAGGCCATATTGTATCATGAACACAACTAGCACATATCAAAAAATTTAAAGAACATTCACGACAAAAGACATACAAAATATAAACAAAGACAAAGAAGATAAAAACCCATCACATATAGAAACCATCGCAACATATTTCAAAATAACAGAAGTTTAGCACAGAGTGAGAACATGCCAACAACATTTACAAGGGGGAGAATAGTCCTAGGGATCATTAAATGTTGGGAATGTCAAGGGCTACATTACTTCAAGGATTTCCCATTAAGACAAAAATAGGTTGGAAAAGTAAATAATCATCTTGCTCTTGTCCTTTTTCCTAGTGGATTTATTGGTCCCACAAAGTCAACATCCCACTTGTCAAGTGCTTGTAGTGTAACCCGAGGTACTAAGGGAATTTTGTCTCTTGTTGAAGGCTTCCCGACTCTTTGACATATGTCACAGTTTTGACAGTAATCTTCAGCATCTTTATGAAGGGTTGGCCACCATAACCATGTTCTTAAGATATTTTGTGTTGTATATTTTCCTGGATAATGGCCTCTTGCAGCCCCATCATGAGCATCGACCAATATGATTGGTCACTCGCTCTCCAAACCAGAGCGATGCAATACTTCATCCGGTCCTAGCTTATACAACTAACCGAAGATTAGCAGATAGTTTGTGGACTTGACTACTAATGGCTTCTTTTGGGTTGTTTTGTATCCTTCTGGTGACATACCTATGTACAAAAATGTCACAATATCCTGAAAGTAGTCATCAACCATTTTTACTAAAAAGAGTTGTGCCTCTGGAAGATTATCTTCTAAACTAATTGGCTCTTCTCTAGTCTTCATCATCGACAAATGGTCAGGGCCCACATTCAACCTCCTAGACTTAACTATGATTTCAAAATCGTATTCTTGAAACAACAACAGCCACCAACACATCTTCCCACCCAACACTGGATTATTGACCAAGTACTTCAACACAGAATGATCAATAAACATCTTAAAGTGGCCTCCTAATAAATAATGTCGAAATTTTTTCAATGTGTAGACCATAACAAGGCCCTCTCTTTCAGTCGTAGTGTAGTTTCATTCTGCAGTGGACAATTTTCTACTAGAAAATGCAATAGCATGGTCAATGGAACCCTCACCTAGTTGAGCAAGGACCGCCTCTAAAGTGATAGATGACGCGTCAACATGGACATGAAATTATTTATTCCTGTCAAGAAATACTATAATAGGTGCAGTGACTATCTTTTCTTTCAATGTATCAAGACTCTATTGGCATTCTTCATTCCACTGAAATTTTGCATCATTTTTTAGAATTTTCCCCATCAGCTTTGTTATCTGGGCGTAGCCTTCAATAAAATTCATGTAATATCCTATATGACCTAGTGTTGTTCTCAACTGTTGAACTATAGTAGGTGGAGGAAAATCAACTATGATAGCAATCTTTGCAGGGTATACTAGCATGCCTGGCTTACAAACGAAATCTCCTAACAGTATGCCAAATGGGGCGCATAATATACATTTCTGGAAGTTCAAAGAAATTTGATACTTTTGACAACATTCTAACATCAACTTGAAATTGTTGATATGATTCTTTAGTAAGACATAAACTATCCAGTCATCAAAGTACACTTCTAGAAACTTATGAATAAAATCCTTAAAGGCAGAAACAACTACTCATGAAAAAAAAATAGGGGCATTCTTTAGGCCAAAAGGCATGAGCATGTATTGAAAACAACCCCATTCTGTTGCAAATGTTGTTTTATTTGATCCTCCTTAGTAATATTGATTTGATGATATCTAGAGAATCCATCCGTAAAAGATTAGGCTTCCTATCCTCTGATAGTCTCAAGTACTTCTTCTATAAAAGGAGTGGGAAAATGATCATCTAGATAAGTGTCATTTAACTTCTGCAAGTCGACACAAATCCAAATCTCTCCATTCTTCTTGTCTTGGACCACCATACGATTGATCCATTATGATTATTTGACAAGTTCAATGATTCCTACATCAAGCATTGTTTCTAGCTATGTTCTAACATTTCCTTTATACTGTGGATTTAGTCTGTACTACTGTTGCTTCATAGGCTTAGCACTGGGTTTCATGGGAATATGCAATTCACCTAGATCACAAGCTATACCTTTCATCTCTGAAAATTTAGCTGGAAACAGATCTTGGACTCATGTAATAAGTCAGTAAATTTTCCCACGGTTTCATCATCCCAGTAATCACCTATGTTTGTAAACTTTGGGTTCTCGGTAGAGCTAATATCTACCATTTTTTATCTTCAATGGGTGCAGGAAATTATATGATGATATGTCTATCCCCTTCAAATCACGACATCCTTCACTTTCTTGTATATGGACATCCTTCTGGTCCACTACGAATATTGTAACACTCCATCATTTTCTCCACTGTTGCAGTTCATTGTGGCAGATTAGATACCGGTCCTGGGATTTCTTTGAAAATAATATCCTTAATAACTTGCAGAGCTACATCTATTGTGGGACTTTCATCCTCATAGTTAAACACGTGTTTAAAAATTTCAACCAAACTGTCCCAATCTGCAGTTCCTTCTCGCATCTCCAGTGATGTATACCAATTTCTCGGAATAGTATCAAGTGTATGAATGAACATATGTACCCACTCTTGCATGGGTATATTATGCCAAATTGTACTATAGGTAGTGAAATGATAAGTAGGACTAACTTAAGTCCTGTATATTTCTCACCAATATCTGGGATCCCTTCCCCAAACCAAATTTCTAAGTATCTTCTGCATTGCGACCACCTAGGTAAAAAGTGCTTATGTGTAGCCCACTATCTCTCTAGTGTTGCTTTCAGGGTGACATCCAGGATTAATAAGTGATGTTTATCCGACACCTTTCCTTCAAATTCATTAATAAACTCATCCACATTAGATAAACCCTCATAAGTAGGGATATTACATACCTCTGTTCCAACCCATCATAGTGACTTTGTCACATGAGCACATCTTCGCATAGAGACTTCATGTAGCCTATTTTGCCAATTTTTAAGAGCTTCACTAGAGTCAAAAAACAAGAGATAACACTTCACCAATTGTATATATTGCTTGCTATAGGATTGATATAATCATTGATCCTGGAAGATACATTATAAATGTTATCTAAATCTTTAGCATCGTAATATCCTTTGTTTGGTTCTACCAATATCTTCCCTTCTAATGGGTCAAGAGGTGCGACAACTCTAATATCCTCATTCTCAAATGTCAGACTCTCTTTTTAAGTTTATACAATATGTTCCTGAATTTCCCAATTAATCCCTGGTAGAGTAGGATACTGATTGGTGCCATCGAAAATATCTATCACTTCAAAGTATGCATATGTGCGCAGTCCTTCTACATCAATAAGAACCCCAACCATTAGACAAAATGGTATTACTTTATGCTGATTAGATAAGTGTAGCTGGATAGGTGACCATACTAAATTCGAATTACCCATATTCTCCCACATTTTCTTGGTCAAGATGTTTACATATGAACCCAAATATAGAATAAAATATTCCATGTCGTAGTCACCAATCTGGGCATTTAGTCACAGTTCTTGACCAATGTTATGTCTTTGCTAGACATGATTAAAAATCCTATCGGATTTCCCTCCTTCCTCATATTCTCCAATTAACTTTTGCAATTCTCTTAAAGCATCCTCATCCTTAACCAAAGCCAAACAACTTCTGAGAAAAGTGTAAAGGGAACTTACTTTTAGAAAATTCTTCTTTGGTTAAATCTTGTCAAAGCGAGGTGGCATGTCATACACCGGTCCTTCTTTAAGGACATGTAGCGAAGATGTTTATCAGCCTTCATAATTTCATCTCGAGCTTCAAAGAACACACTTTTCTCTTTCTGGACATCAAATTGTGGTGGCTTCTGAGCTACTGGTATGAATCCTGGTTCCCTTAGATTATCATTATTGTTCTTATCTCCGCCTGTCGCAGCACAACCTCTTGTTACAACATAGACATTAGGCTGAACTGGTCGTAGTTTCTCCAAAATATTTTGCACATTTTGATTTTGATTTTGATTTCAATTCTGCTTCACTTGCTACTTGGCTAAAAGTTGTGGACGGTCTTCAATAGTATGATCCAACACTCTATTTAATACATACAAGATGTAGCATGGTGTGGACAATCTCTAGTGTTATTAGTGAGATTGGAACTTCTTCGTCCATGATGACACTGCAATGATGGTCACACAAAAGTAATTTATGGATTGAAGAGCCCCATTGACTATAAATGCACTTGATCTAAATATTACATTATCTTCTTTAGTTTAGCTATTTTGTGAAGTATTTTTAAGACATAGCCGCGACCCTCATATATTTCAACTCATGGGTCAGCTGCAGGTGCTCCATTGACCACCCATGGTTTTTCCCAAAAAGGTTGCACCCGCTAGTTGTTCGCATAATACTCGCGGGTTACTCACTGGTATCAAGTTTTATACCCTGCGGTACGTCTTAAAATCACAAAACAATATATTCAAACTCAAATTAGAGATAGTTATGGTAGTTACCCTAACCACTATAACTTCCTTAGCCATTTACCTTTCGAACCAATCCTCTCAATATTGCTATAAATAAAAGGAGAAGGATTTAGGGAAAGGAGCAAGAGAACCATTTGTATAAGGAAATGTTGAAGAAATATCCATTGAATGAAGAGGAAAAAGGAGCCCAAGATCAAGTTTCAACAGTGCAAGTGACAGATCTAGTATAGCATGTTTCCATTGATGTGAATAATGCAAAATATTTTATTTCCCATAAAATAACATGTCTACTTTATGAATCTAGACTATTGAATCTGTCATATCTTCTTTATATATGAGTTTCATACTAGGTTATTTATATTTATGTAGTCAAAATATTTGAGAAAGGTGTCTTGTTTTTTGCAGGTTTCTCATTCGAGACTGTGGATCAGAGGAAGAAATCTTAAAGATTGGATCAAACTTCATATATCCAAGGTATGTTCCTTTGACTTCTAACCCGAGCTTTTCTTGATTAAAATAATATCTTATGCTATACTTCTTTATTCAATTAGACTATGTACCTTCTTAGCAGTATGTTGATGATCTCTTTGAACTTCCCAATCATAGGTTGAATTACCAAAAAATTGAACTGGTGAATCCACTAGGTAGTTATTTCCATTGCGCTAGGATTCCTAGGTAGTATTTTTCTTCATTTAGATTAATCCTTTAGTTCCATGGAAGGGTTAGCAAGGTTTTCTAATCCTTGCTTAAGATTCAGACTTGGTCTTTATTATAGATTTTCTTATTTTTTTAAATATTTTTTGAAGCAAACCCGTTGGCTATTAATAGATACAGTTGCAAGTTTCCCTTATACCCGCGAGTTTTCTGTGTTGCACCCACAAGTCACCCGCAACCTACTGTACTTACAGTCGCGGGTATTTCTATAGGATTGAGTTTCCTCTTAGGGTTTGAAATTTTGGTCTCTGCTTTGATTTTTGGAAGAAGTTCTTTTCTTATAGTTGGATCATTCTGACCTCTTGATAGGAAGTGGTCGATTGAGTCCTTTTTACTCTGTTATGAGATCTTGTTTGGTTTTCATTTTCTTCTTGGCACTTGGATTGTTTCATTATAATCACTGACCTAATAGAGAACAGTTTGATGTCTAGAAAAGTTCCTTGTTTTCTTCTTTGTGTCGGTTTTCATAGTGTCTTTATGGAAAGATAGTTACTTCTTTACCTTGATAGAATAAACTTTTGAACTTGTTATTTTCAGACTTCTTTGAGGGTAGTTTCTTTCTTCTTATAGGTTTAGGCACAACTAGTTTACACTTGCATTCTTGAGTGTTATTTTATTGTTCATATTTACTTGTTATTCTCTCATTTAAAATAAAATTGCAAAAGATCAAGTACTTTTCCCTTAAGCAAAGCATTGTTTTTCAAAATAGATATTAGTTGCATGCACTAATATTTTGAAAAAATAAAATAATTTTTTAAAAGTTTATTTAGGTTTACTTTATCAAAATTTCGATTTTGAAATATATAAGCAAAAATTAAAGAAAGTGAAAGGAATTTGCATATTTCATTATACACTTTACTTTTTATCCATAACCGCTTCACACACACACACACACTCCCTTTGACTAACAATAGACCTAAAAATAAATTTAAAGTAAAAATTGAATAGTAACTTTTCTTTTTTAGGACTATACACCAACTAGCTTAGCTTAGTGCTGTGGACTAGGTTAATCAACTATCCAAAGCAATGTTAAACTCAAATTGTATTGGACTATTACTAGGTAAATCCACCTCTGTAGAAGGTGCACCAGAAAGCTCCACTCACACCAGAGTCAAGCACAAGGATGTGTGAGATTGATTAGTTGGATATACCCCTCCACGTTTTAATTGAGCATCTACCAGAATCAGTACGCATACGGGGTTCCAACAATACCTTCGGTGCTTTTTCATTTCGGATTCAGTTACCCTTTTCATGCATGTTGATTGGACCTACGACTATCCCCCCGAACTCTTTATATATTGTTGGTAGCCTTAGTATCCAAGAGTTTTAGGGCTCTACACAAGTGATTGTGGAAGGATATTTCCACTTCACCTAGGACATATTTGGGCGAAAATTCTCTACAGCTCTTTGGGAAGGCATTTGGGTGATTCCAGCGCTTGGACCCATCATGATTGTATCGTGTGTTATCACTTAGGAACCTTCCAGGTTGCAGCATAAGGGATCACTGAGGTAACTATTTCAACTACACTCTTGTGGATGGAAACTAGCCTTTCCAAATGCAAAGAGGGCTCTCTCTATCATAGCTCTTTCAGCTTGCAAAACGTCACTTTGATGGTTGGTTGTGGATTAATGGTGGTGTCTAGACCTTCAGATAAAGGTATTAGGGTTTGGATTTTTAGTTGGTTGGGCTAAGGATAGGAATATCACAGGGCATGGAGTCAAAATTTTAGGGTTTTCTATCACAAATGACTAATAGGACTAAATTCTTAGGGGAAGAGGCAGGATAAATGAATTTTTTCAATTCAAATAGATATTATCAGGTGGTAGTAGAAAGGGAAACAAAGTCCATCATAGAATTAGAGCATTACAAATGAATTCTAACTTGTAATTTCAGAAGGAAAAGGTGGGTTATTTAATGATATGTATCTGAAGCATCAAACAATGGATGAATTTCAGACCATGTAACCTTGATTTAAACACTTTAGAAGATGGCAATCAATGGGAAATACTAGCAAGGAAAACATACACAGGAAATATAGACATAAAAAAATTCATTTCAAGAATCTATGCTCCAAGATCAAGCCTTTGCATTAATATTAAAAAAGTATGTTTTTCATTATACTGCTTAAAAATTTCTCATACAAAATCCCCACCCCCTGTGGGTCTTCTTCAAAACTTTCCTTTATATGCTTACAATAGTAAAAACCCTCTTGACTACCTCAACCATATATGGATGTTCATTAAAATCGAAAATACAACTGTTTGTACTACATCAAATCTAACTATTAGTCTTATGGACTATTTATTATTAATAATAATAAAAACTGCAAGTGATGCAGCTGTCTTCTTTCTTCACTTGATTTGTTCGAACCAAATTCTGCTTCTTGAACCTGAGATAAGCTGATGGGGGAATCCTGTGTGCTGCCAGTGCGAAAATCTATTTGTCAAACTACCTATTTTCTTTTAGGGATTGAGTTTTTCTAGGTTGATTTGTAGGGATTGACATATTGTGCTTTCTTTTATCTTCAAAAAAATATATTCGTGGAACTTTGAGCCTTTATCTACCTATGTATCCTTTAGGGGTGTAATATTAGCTTTTTTTTACCCTAGTTTTCTAGGGTTTTCCAATCCTCTTGTGATGGTAGTTGGTTGTCCATCATTTCCTTCATCATGACCTCAAATTCCGCATGTATTTTGGATGATATTTGTAGTAGGGTAGATGATGTTGCTGTGAATAGGTTCACCAATTAAAAATCTATCCATAGCTTATCCAAGATGAGATTCCTTGTAATTCCTTTGTCAACATATTCAAACTTGGCATGGTCCATTCTACATTTAAACACTAAACCTTTATATCCTTCCCTTGCCAATAATTTTACATTTTCATTCCAAAATTATGGGAGCCATTTTTCCTAAAACTTATTGAAATGTCCCTTGAATGTTTGGACCTATTTAAACAAAATATCATCCCTATCTTGCATATTTTTAACCTGTGTTTGTTTTTCTATCACTTTCCTAGCAACGATGCTATCTGCTACTCTGTTAGCAACCTGTAACTTTTTCATATCAGCATTAGTCAGAGAATATAAGAAGTTTAGAGCATTTTGAGCAGTTTGCTCGGGCTTCTTGGATAAGTTTTCATTTACTACTCTACTTTTCTTTAAGTCTTTAGCATCCAAAGCTTTATTTTCTTCCATGAATTCAATATGAGGCCTGAGATTTGAGATTTATTGTGCTAGGATATCCCATAGCTGGTGCTTATCTCCCTACAAGGGTATCTTTCCTTGGACCTGGGCTTGTAGCTTATCATACTTCTCTTGTAGTTTCTTACGATCTTCTAGGGTTTTTACCTTCTCTTGCTCTATCTTTTTTATATTTTCCAAATTCTGGTCGGTTACTTCTTGATGCTTTTGTTTTTCTGCTTGAATATTCTTAATTTCTCCATCATTCAAGGAAATTTTTGTCATAGCTTTTGTGATTTCTTCAGTAGAGGTAGAAGCACCTTGAGATGGGATCACAGGAAGTCCCATGCTTCTATTTTCTAATTCCTCATTTTGATTCTCTAACTCCTGAATTTGATATTTGTACTTGATCACCTTTCCCTTGTAGGAGTTCAGCTCCTCTTCCAACTCTTCTTTTTCTTTTTCCAAAGTTGTTAGCTCAGTCGTCTGGATATGCTGGGTGGCAGGGATCTTTAGCTTCTTTTCCAAGATTTGGGTTTCATTCTCTTTTGCCTCGAGGATCCTTTTGACTATTTTATTTTGATTTGGATTTGCTCTGACTTCAACTAGGTCATTTTGTAACCATTTTATTTTACCCTGGTTGGCCTTATTTTCCACTTTCTCTTGCTTTAACTGAGCTTCTAGTTT
Organism: Larix kaempferi; assembly: GCA_027924585.1. NCBI lineage: Eukaryota > Viridiplantae > Streptophyta > Pinopsida > Pinales > Pinaceae > Larix > Larix kaempferi. The sequence goes on from BSBM01000797.1 coordinate 9,681,520, forward strand.
CGCTAAGGTGTTTTGCAGCTCATGAATTTTTATATATGATTGTAGTAACTCATCATATAATATCCATCCAAATTGTCTATGCAATTGGATTTTATCAAGGAGATTGATTTGATCCAAGTCTATCTCGATTTATGATACTTGTCCTTCAGTTAACACAGCAAGCTTAAAGGTCCTTTTGTTTAGATTGCTAGCTGACAACAGTGATACCCCTTCTCTAGCTATGTTTCTTGCTTGTGGAATCAATCTACCAATTCTTTTAGAAACCTTTTTCTCTTGTTCTGCAAAATGAGCAAGTACATATGCCCCGCTTTGGTATTTAGAGCTGGAGCTTGTTGATGTATATGTAACTTCGGAATGTATTTTACCCATGTATTTCATCGATGTATATTGTACTCCTATAGAGATGTTATTATTCCTCTATACGGAAGTGTCGTCATTTGTATTGACAAGTGTCGCAAGTGTCGTAACTTGCCGATGGGTTATTAGACCACCATGTGTGGGGTCGACCTTGATTAAGTTAACACTGGGTTATTATACTAAGTTAGACAAGTCAGCCCCATAAGTTTATTGGGTAGTCAGGAAAAGTATAAATAGAGATATCCCAATCTCTATTTGGATCACTTCATAACTCACTCTTCCATCACTTGGAAAGTGGCACACATGTGAGGAGGAGGATCAGCTGCTAGGAGGAGTCTATCTCTGTGTACTTTGGTTGTACTATTGTTCTATCTATTTCTGAGGAAGTTGTGGCATTTTTCACCATAGGGTTTTCCCCACGGAAACTCTGTGTGTCTATTGTCTCTTATATTTGCATCTTGTGATGATTGACATGCTTGCTATGATTGATATGCATTGATATACTGTACATGTTATTCTCTCAGTAAAGATCCTAGAGTATATTGAATTAATGCTCAAAAATTAACATGGTATCAGAGCTAACCTGAGAAGAAGACATTGTGCAGTAACGGAAACTAGGGTTTCTTATTTATTGGGTTTCTCTCCACAGATTTTGGAAACGTAAAATGATATATTGACTCTCCTCAGCAAGGTGAATCTATCTGTACAATCATAGTTCAATTCTAAGCACCTTCAGTTTTGGCCCTAAAAATTAGGGCTTCCCCAAAAATAGGAATTTCTGAAATCTGAAGACATAGCTAGAAGCTACTTGGACAAATCAAAGTTTAGAACTTTGGATCGAGATTTTTGGCTAGGTAAATCTCTCGAAAACTGAAACCCTAATTCAGGGTCCTCCCTAGTGAACTCGGGAAGACTAAAAGACATTTCTGAAATGTGAAGCTTTGCAGATCTAAAATTCTAAATACACCAGGCTGATCAGCTCATCAAGGCGCATCTTTCTATCCTTTCAGAAAGTTGAAATTCACATTTTGAATTTTTAGGGTTTCTCTGACAAACCCTAATCCGCGACCAAATCTAGTTTTCAACAAATCAAGTGGTAAGACCTAATTCTTTTCTATTTCCATTTGAAGTACTCTTTAAATATGTCTCACCACACCAAGCTTGATGATAAGCTTGAAGGGGATGATACCTTCTGAGCTTGGAACTATAGGATTGGGTTAATCCTGGAAGAAAATGAATTGGACACATATATCGGTTCTGAAGTCCTCATCTCGGAGGATGAAGAAGCTATTGCATAAGAAGAACTTGGTCAAGGCAAAGAGAATCATTGATGATTCTATCAAAGACCATCTCATACCACATGTGTCATCTCTGAAGAAACCCAAGGAGATGTTTGACTCTTTGACCAAGCTATTTGAAGGGAAGAACATAAATCAGAAGATGACTCTATAGAACCAATTGAAAGGGGTCAAGCTGTTGAATGGAGAGACCATTCAATCTTATTTCTCTAAGGTCTCTCAGATCAAGGAACAACTTGAAGCTACCGATGAAGTAGTAGATAATGGTGAAGTGGTTATGACTACTCTAAATGGCCTAACTAGGTCATGGGATTCTTTTATTCAACGAATCTATGCTAGAAAGAAATTAATGTCTTTCAGTAGATTGTGGGAGGAATGTTCACCAGAAGAGGCTAGGCTTGTAGCTCGAGAAGAAAATATGGGAAATGAAGATCAAGCTCTCATAGCTCACACCAAAAGAAGCAATCCTAAGAAGGAACACTCTCATTACAAGAAATCCTCTCACACCAATCATAAGAATAGGAAAGAGATGAGACGTTTCACATGTAATGAGAAAGGAAACTTTGTTGCAGATTGTCCCCAGAAGAAGAAAGAAAACAACTTCAACAACAAGAAGAAGAACAACAAGAAGAGATATCATGCTCATGCTGCTGAGGATGATGAACCTCCAAAGAAGAAGGCTAGAGCAGAAAGTGATGATGATGACTTATCAAGTGAAGAAGAGTATGTCCTAATCTCTACTCTCACAGGTACTATTTCTCATGGTTGTAATGATTAGCTTATTGAGAGTGGGGCTTCCAAACACATGACTGGGTTTAAAGAATCTTTTGTAAATCTATCCGAACATGAATCACCCCATAAAGTGAAACTTGGGAATGACTACCAATACCCCATCAAAGGAAGTGGTGAAGCCTCCTACAACCTAGATTCTAGAAATTCTTTGAAGATGAAAGAAGTTCTTTATGTACTTGGGCTCAAGAAAAACCTACTCTCCATATCTGCATTGGATGCAAAAGGTATGAGGGTTACATTTTTGGATGGCCAAGTTTTAATGTGGCCAAAGGGAAAGACCATGTATGATGCAGTGGTGATTGGAAAGCAAGAGGGAGGATTGTATAAATTGAAGGGGCAACCTCAACATGCCATGGTGCATGATTCCATGGAGCCAAGTGAACTTTGGCATAGAAGACTTGCACATATGCACTACAGAGCATTACCATTTGCAAGTAAAGTTGTAGAAGGTCTTTCTGAAATCAAGACCAAGCATGATGGTGTTTGCAAGGGCTGTGCAAAAGGAAAGAACATAAAGAAGGCATTTCCAAGCAGTGAAAGCACATAAAAAGGAATCTTGGAAATTATCCACTCCGATGTATGTAGTTCAATGTCATCCAGTTCTCTAAGTGGGTATGTTTACAATGTCTCTTTCATTGATGACTTCTTTAGGAAGACTTGGGTTTACTTCTTGAAGAACAAAGATGAAGTGTTTGATAAGTTCAAGGAATTCAAAACCTTGATGGAGAACCAAACTGATAAGAAGATCAAAACATTCAAATCCGACAATGGTGGAGAATTCACTTCAGGTGAATTCAAGAAGTTATATAGTGATTCAGGGATTAAGAGGGAGTTGACTGCTCCTTACAATCCACAACAGAATGGAGTTGCAAAAAGAAAGAATCGAACAATCATGGAAGCAGCAAGGGAAATGTTGCATGACCAAGATCTACCTATGCATCTATGGGCAGAAGCAGCTAGGACAGTTGTATATGTATAGAACATAACACCCCACAAGATATTGAACAACAAGACACCAGAAGAGGTCTTTTTCTGGTAAGAAACCTGAAGTCAACCATCTCAAAATATTTGGTTTTTCAGTATACACACATTTCCCAAAGGAAAAGAGGACCAAGCTAGATCCTTTAGGAAAGAAGGGTATCTTTGTGGGTTACAGTGAAATCTCAAAGGCTTACAGAATATACTTTCCAGGGTTCAAGAAGATTGATGTCAGTAGAGATGTGACATTTGATGAAAACTCAACATTCATAAAATCAAGGAAGACACCTGTTGAAGATTATGAAGAACCTAAGGAAACTAGATTTCAAGACACTACTATGACTGAAGCAATTCCAAATGCAGATTGTAAAATTGAAGATCCGCAAGAACCTACAGATCCACCCCATGAGAATAACTCTCACAAGAGGAAACTTGCATGGGCTAGAGAGCTCATTCAAGATGCAGAAAGATATGGCATTCCAGAAGAAGAACACAGAGAAAAGAAGAGAACTAGATCACACACTAGCTATGTTGCTTTACTCTATGATATCATGAACAAAGAACCTTCCGATTATGAAGAAGCAGCGGAAAAGAAAGAATGGAAGGATGCCATGGTCGAAGAATACCAATCAATAATGAAGAATGATGTTTGGGATGTTGTCCCAAGACCTGAAGGGAAGTTTGTTGTGAGTTCCAAATGGATCTACAAGATCAAGCATGCTGCAGATGGAAGCATAGAGAAATACAAGGCAATATTTGTAGCTCATGGCTTCTCTCAGAAAGAGGGAATAGATTATGAAGAAACTTTTGCTCCTATAGCCAGGTACACTTCCATCAGATCAGTACTTGCTCTGGCTGTAGTAATGAAATGGAAGATACACCAGATGGATGTCAAGACTGCTTTCTTGAATGGTGTAGTTGAAGAGGAAGTGTATGTAGAGCAGCCACTCGGTTTTGAGACACATGACAGGAAGTCATATGTGTGCAGGTTGAAGAAAGCCTTGTATGGCTTAAAGAAAGATCCTAGGACTTAGTATGACAAGATGGACAACTTTCTATCCTGTTCGGCCTTTACCAAGAGTAAAGCGGATTCCAACCTTTACTACAAGGTTGAGGAAGGAAATACTATGATACTACTGTTGTATGTAGATGATCTGTTTGTAGCACATAATGATAGTTTGATTGCTGATACCAAGAGGAAGCTTATTGCCAAGTTCGAAATGAAGGACTTGGGGATGATGCATTATTTTCTAGGAATGTAGGTGTGGCAGAGTGCAGATGGTATCTTCCTTAGGCATGGGAAGTATGCAGTAGATATTCTGAAGAGGTTCGGGATGATGAACTGCAAGGCCATGGCCACATCTATGGAATCGAACTTGAAGCTTCTGTGTAATTCCTCAACTGATTCGATTGATGTCACGATGTATCGTCAGATGATTGGGTCCTTGATGTAACTGATGAACACGAGACCAGATATTTTCTTTGTGGTGAACACATTGAGCCAGTTCCTGACAGAACCCAGAGGTGTTCACCTAGTTGCTATAAAGCATATTCTGAGGTACCTGAAGGGTACAGTTGACTATGGGCTCAAATATGATGCAAATCAAAAGTTTAACCTGCAGGGTTATGTTGATTCAGATTGGGCAGGAAGTGCTACAGATAGGAAGAGCACTTGTGGGTGCTGCTTTAGTATGGGATTAGGTGTGATATCCTGGTTTAGAAGGAAGCAGTCCTGCGTAGCACTGAGTACAGATGAGGCAGGGTATGTTGCAGCTTGTTCAGCTAGTTGTGAGGTGGTATGGCTTCAGAAGCTACTATCTAAATTATTTGATCTACCAATAGAGGCTACTTGTATCTTTTGTGACAACCAGAGTTGTGTGACGATGTCTGAGAACCCAGTGTTCCACGACAGGTCAAAACACATAGATATCAAATATCACTATATCAGGGATATGGTGCAAAGAGGAGTAGTGAAGCTCTTGTATGTTGCGACGGATGAGCAGATTGCAGATGTACTGACAAAGCCACTAGCCAGAGTGAAGTTTGAGTACTTCAGAGAGAGGCTTGGTGTTCTTCAGATTGACGACACTTCGAGGAAGAAGTGATGGACACATTTGTTGAAGCCATTCCAAGCATGTTGGAAGGAGGATCCTTCACATGGCTGTGGATGTAAGCGCTGGATGATGAGTGTTAGCACTTAGATTTTATCCCAGTTGTAAAAGAATAACACCCAAGGTAACCTATTTCAAACCAAACTTTAGGTAGAAAACTTAGCCATTTTTTCCACCAGAGAGGGATCTCTCACAAGATATATGTAAAGGCTATAAATATATATAAATATACTCAAAATTTCTCAAAAGGATTTACTTGGTTGAAAATGAAACAAGAAACATTGGGCATGGAGTCAACTTTTAAATATTTAATGTGCCAGCAAGAGATTTATACCAAACAGATTACCACAGAGGCAAGATAGCAACCATATCACAGTCAATTTGATTTTGTAGGTGGTATAGAAAGAAATAATGACAGTCCATCAACAATAGGCATCTAACTAGGATGAATCCATTGTCAACTTTGGAGAAATACTGGATATTTAAATGCGATAAAACGAGGCATAACCAGTATGAATCCCGATTTATTTCAAACGTTCATTTAAATATAGAAGAAGAACATAACGGAAGATATAACAAAGAAAGTGGACATGCACATATAAAGATAAGGGAAAAACAGACTGTAAAACTGATCAGCACATGAATCTCTGGTCTCAAAAGACAGGTATTTCCACTGTACTGCCTTTTATTTATCAAAAATTTGACTTCAAAACATAATTGTCTCTCAAAGAGTTTCCAACCCTTTCAAAAATGACTCTCATTGTTTTTTATACAAAATTCGGAAGAAGCTTGACATAACTGCTTCTTCTAACTAATATCTGAAAATGTTTTAACTCGAAAGATAACTGTCTTTAAACAATAGATAACTGTCTTCAAACAATATTACAAATTTAAAATAAAAGCATCTTTTTGCCACTTGGAAAAAATTCTGAATCTATCTATGAATGGACAAAATATCTTGTCCTTCCATATTTATCCACATAGTTCCATTGGTCGACCGTGGGTAAATCAGAACTGGTCATTTCTTTCACCAGGACTTGCATTTCAACGTGACCTGCATAAGAAACAAGAGGAAGATTCTCACAGGTTGAGATCAACATATTTAAAATTTTAAAGTCTTCCACAATTTTCTCTATTAGAATATTTCTAGTAAGCATATGATTCAACAGCTAAAACTTTTTGTGATCCATTCTTATGTCAAACAGTAATCTCTTATATTCATTAGGAGGAATCAATTCATTCTTTTCATCCCAAAAAGCAGGGAATCCTTTGTTTATTAATTTTTCAAATCGCTTCTTAAACTGTATTACTTCCTCCCATATATCTCCAGCTTTAGCTTCAATATTTTCAACATGTGAATATTTTTCCAAGATTCTTCTGGCCCATGTAATGACTGAAATTCTATTCATTATATTCATTGCTGTCAAGTCTGCTTCAGTTAAACTGTTTAAGAAAGTTATTGCCCTCTGCGCTATTTCTTTTGGAATTTTATTCAAATTCTCTCTGACTGCTCTACAACTCTCAAAGGCGTCTTTGGCTACTTTTTCTTTGACTCCTATATAATCAAGATAAGGTCTTAATTTTCCAACTTCCTTTATAATTTGATCCCATACCATATGTTTGCAACCTTGCATCGCAATCTGTCCTGTCACATGAGCTGCCAAACTTTTATTATTATCACTTAATTCCTGATTCCTTATTTTCAAAGTTTTTATTTCCTTATCTTTAGTTTCATTTTCTTCTTTGAGCTTTTGTATTCCCATCTTCAATTCTTTAATTTCACCCTCTTTCAAACTCACTTGGGACATGGCTTGTAAGAGACCATCTAATCACGTTTTATCTTCATTTGTATCTGCATGCACCTGTTGCTGTCCAAATTCTGCTAATTTTTTCTTTATTTCCTCCAATTGCTCTTCCAAACCAATTTTCTCTTTTTCCCAATGATCTTTTTCCTCGATGAGCTTCAACATTTTTGCAGTAACATCCTTTACTTCATTTGACAGCTCTTCTTTTTCTTTTTTCAGTACTGTTAGTTCGGCTCCTTGGATAAGCATAATGTCTGGGATTTTTAGCTTTCGCCTTAACATTAGAATCGTATCATCCTTTTCTTTGAGCAATTTTGCTCCTGCATCTCCCTCTTTGTTTCTCAAATCTATTTGTAATCTTTTTATTTGCTGTTGTCGAGACTTATTTTCTGCTTTCTCTTGTCTCAACTGGTTATTCAATTTATCCAGTGAATTTCTTAATTTGTCTGCCTTTAATTTTGCTCCCAAATAATCTGAATATATAACCTCTCCTATTTGTCTGTGCAATAAAATTTTATTTGGGGCATTGATTTTGGTCAGATCTACCTTCATCTCTGAGATCTTATCTTTAGTAACAACTGAAAATTTCAAAGAATTTTCTTTGACATTTGTGCTAGTAAACAAATTGACTTCAGTGTTGGATATATTTCTAACCTTTGGAAATAATAGACTGGTTTTCCTAGAGGATTTCTATTTATTCTGACTGTGTTCATTAAATACATCCATCATATTGTCTGGTCTATTTACATCATCTTCCACCGAGGACTCTTCAATACTGTACTCCTTTACCATGACCTCTGATATTTTTACTTCAGTTCTTTTTTCCTCTTCTGAAACTCCCATTAACTCTTGTTTCTCATCCATTTTCAACTTTTTTCCTTTTTCTACTCCTTCACCTTCAATGTTCACTACGTCTTGTATGGGTCTTTTAAACCCCACCATTGCAGTATTCATCGTGCTTTCTACCTCTGTTGTTGTATCTGTCAATACCATTTCTTTATCATGTGAATCTGGAATGATTTCTTCCTTATACTCTAGCCAATTGGCTCTGTCAGACATTCCTTCAATCATCTGATGATTCAACGCTTTGATGCGATGATCCATTCTCCATTTTGATATTATGTTTAATAGATCATACTCAATAGCCATGTCTGTCTCAAAACCCATATCTTTCAATAATTTCTCTATATCAACAACATCGTTTTTATTCTTTACTCTGAATGGGTCTAGTGTGAACAGATACTTGATATCTATTGCTTGTTTGAAAAGCAAGATATTATTATCCTCAACAATTAACTTCTGTCTCAGGAACTCCAAAGCGAGAACCCTTAAGGTATGAAATGCTGGTAAAACATAGGTTTTATGTTTGAAACCATATAATCTGATCACTGTATTGTCCTTTGACAAGAACCAATCTCCTACAGCGTACTCTGCACTCAATTGCATACATGCTTGCATTTCTGGTAATACTCTAGGCAATTTTTTACCAAAGATCATTCTGTAAATCTCAGAGAGCATATAATTTATGTAATTGAACATGTTATTTTCTAATAATGTTGTAAAAATTATCTCAGGGAATTGTAACTCTTCATGACTAGTTACCATGATCATTTTCATAAAAAAAGACTGAAATCTGAAATGCCTCGGAGTGGGGAAATTGACCATCTGGTCATGAATCTTCTCAATTAAAAATTCTTCAAAATTAAGTCAAGGAATTTGATTTTCATCAATCCCTGACTGAATTGTACTCATTTTATACAAAAGACTTAACTGAAACTTAGTGAGATACATGTCTGTATCAAATCCTAGGATTAAAGCCAGCAATGTCAGAACCAACTGGGTATTTTCATCAAACAAATTGATCTCTATAGGGTACGGGATATCTGAAATGTTGGTTTCTGGTTTAAGACACGTAGACAAAAAACTTTTCTCTATCATCTTGGAGGGTTTGATGATAATATTCAATAACAGAAGTTTCAGAAAAAAATCTCAGACTCGAGGGTTTGGGAAAATTCTATCTCTAGGGCTTTAATTATGACGGCAGGCTCTATTTTGCAAACGACTCTAGTTTTCCAACTATCTAAAACAATTCTTTCTTCTCTGGAATAATTATCAGCACAACATGACACAAATTATGGAAAAGATGGTATTTGGTCCGGGAAGAAGACTAACAAGGATGACTGGTGGACTCTGTGCATGTCTATACCTTCTTCTAATAATTTAGACAACTTAAATTTAACTTCAGCGACTGGTAACCTAATTAGGGTATCATGAATGTCTCCATCTCTATCTTCTAGGGATTTTTTTGCTTTAAAAACATCTACATCATGTACAGTTTCCATTTAAATCATTTCTTCAAACAAAATTCCATTTAAAAATGTGGGCCAGGTCACCAGACCCTACCTGTATAGATACGTCTTTACCCTTCTGTCGCAATTGCTGATCTCCACCAGTCTTCAGAGCTCCTAGGGATAGCGACACATATACAAAATGTCGTTATTTGAAACCCTTTTGTTTTATATAAGTCTTTTTGATTAACTTTCTGGTAGCTTTCCAAATGTACTTTATATCCAACCGTTGATCACGAGCCTTTTTTATTTGAGCCGTTAGATTTGGTGTCTCCTTATTTCCCATGGTGGTATCCACGATCCCAAAAATGGTTTTCTTCTTTGGTTTTTACCGTGTGCAGATCAACCATTTTCTGACACCTGTTAGAGTGGTTTAATTTCCGCAACCGCTCTTTCTTCTATCGAGTGCACACTTTTCCTGATGCGGATGACTTTTGGTCCTCGATTTTGTCCCAATGTATATTGTCCTTTCGATTAATATCAACATGTGGCGTTTTCCTTTATGCCTTCTCCATCTGCCATGTGCTATGGTCCGTCGTGTATTATCCTGCCACGTGCTATGGCCCGCTGCGTATTATCCTTTGGTGGTTCCGCACGACGTTGTAGAAGTTTGTGATACCACTATCACGTTGATGCAGATCAATGAGAATATGACACGTTTCCGGCGGTATTAAGTCCGCAACCACTCACCAATGTTTGCAAACGATCCTTTGGGCGGTGCGGGAAACCATGACAGTCGTTGATCTCTACTATTGTCATCTTCGCCGTTGAAACTTGACCAAGACTTAACCTCTTCAATAATTACTTTCGCACTTTGCATATGTGGGTTTTTTTCTTGTTGTTTTTGTATTATGAACCTTTACTTCAACCCATTTGTAGTAACTTCACTTCTTTTGGATATTTTTTGACAAATTTTTAGGGTTTGAGTATTTTCAAATATAGTGTCAACAATGAGCATTAGGACGATGCTCCAATTACTGCTCTATATGTGTATGTATGCATCATGTTGGATGCTGGATACTATCAGTTGGATCATTTATATATATATGTATGTACGTATCATGTTGGATGTTGGATATGATCAGTTGGATCATTTATATGTATATGTATGTACGCATCATGTTGGATGCTAGATATGATCAGTTGGATCATGTGTATGTATCTGTAGATGTATCAGGTGGATACATTGTGTGATTAGGTATATCATGTATGTTGATATGTATCAAGTATGATCAAGTGGATCATGTATTTGTATATGTATCACGTGGATACATTGTATGATCAGGCAGATCATGTATGTTGATATGTATCAGGCAGATACTATGTATGCATCAGGTGGATGCATTGTATGATCAGGATGATCATGGATCATGAGCTTCAAGATGTTGCTCCAGATGACATGCATCAGGACGATGCAGTGATGATGATTAGGATGATCATGTGTACATCAGGATGATGCATGGTGAGTATCAGGTTGATACTTTGTGGCCGTGGAACAGGTTGTGCAGATAAACCATATAATCCTAGCCCTGGGAGGTTTGCAGATAGTCCTTCAAGGTTTTTCCTATGGCATGTAATACTGGCCCTGGGATATCTGGAAAACGCTCTTTCGAGGTTTTGATTTGGAGGACATATAATCCTAGCCCTGGAAGGTTTGTTGATTCTCTTGCTAGGTTTTTCCACTGGCATATAATAGCTCCCTGGGAGATCTGGCAAATGCTCTTTCGAGGTTTTCTCCAATGGCATGTAATCCTCGCCCTGGGAGATCCGATAGGTTGAGTTGTGTGCTTGTAATCAGTCCTGGGATGCTCTTTCGAGGTTTTCCATGACCAGATGTAATAAGTCCTGGAGATCTGGAGAGGATAAAAAAGGCCTCAGATGCTCTTTAGGGTTCTTGCTTGGCAAGACACTCATTTAAGGTTTTTTGGTGGGGGTCACATGTAATAATTCATGGAGATCTAGACAGGATGAAAAAGGCCTCAGATGCTCTTTAGGGTTCTTTCTAGTCAAGAGACTCTTTTAAGGTTTTGTGATAGTCACATATAATACTAGCCCTGGGAGATCCGATAGGTAGAGCTGTGTGCTCGTAACAACCTGGGATGCTCTTTCGAGGTTTTGTGATGCACGTAATAAGTCCTGAGAATTCCATAGTATGGCCAGTGATGATGAAGACCTGCAGGTGGTGGGCCTACATCCAGTATGAAAAAGGACTGGCTCTGTAGAACTTCCTATGGTGAGTAGATTCAGAGGCTGATTGAGATAGCAGCAGCTATGATGATGACGATGATTCGAGGATGATGATTCGCTGATGATGATCCAGAGAAGAAGACTTGTGCTAGCAGATATGTGTCGAGAAATACCTTCCTATTTAAGAGGGAGTGTTGATGTATATGTAAATTTGGAATGTATTTCACCCATGTATTTCATATATGTATATTGTACTCCTATAGAGATGTTATTATTCCTCTATACGGAAGTGTCGTCATTTGTATTGATAAGTGTCGCAAGTTTCGTAACTTGTTGATGGGTTATTAGACCACCATGTGTGGGGTTGGCCCTGGTTAAGTTAACATTCAGTTATTATACTAAGCTAGACAAGTCAGCCCCATAAGAATATTGGGCAGTCAAGACAAGTATAAATAGATATCTCCCGATCTCTATTTGGATCACTTCATAATTCACTCTTCCATCACACGGAAAGTGGCGCACATGTGATGAGGAGGATCAGATACTAGGAGGATTCTATCTTTGTGTACTTTGGTTGTACTATTTCTCTATCTATCTGTGAGGAAGTTGTGGGTTTTTTCACCTGAGGGTTTTCCTCACGGAAACTCTGTGTGTCTATTGTCTCTTATGTTTGCATCTTGTGATGACTGACATGCTTTCTATGATTGATATGCATTGATATACTGTACATGTTATTCTCTCAGTAAAGATCCTAGAGTATATTGAATTAATGCTAAAAAATTAACAGAGCTGACGTCTCCAATTTCTGTAAATGTTTGTGTATGTTGTAACAATGGGGATTTTTCAATCCTTTTGATCTCTATTCGGGATGGAACTTCTTTTCTAGATCCTTTTGACAAATTTTACCCCCATGGTTGATATCCTCATCTTGAATCCTATTAGTTCTTATAAAGTGAATTTTGATTGTACATTTTTTGTTTTGAGGCCCATTTTGTTCCTCAAAACCCCCCTAATGGGATGTAAAGGAGTAGGATGGGTCCTCACCTTTGGGGTGGATAGTTGGTAGGTTTGGTAATACTTCACTACCTCTATGTAATCAAAACATAAGGTAAGATAGAAATAACCTATGTAGATGATATTTTGGGTAGTGGCCATTCCTGAGAGATGGACACCACAAGAACAACTATGGGAGTGATTCAACACTCATTCAGCCTCAACATATTTCAGGCATTAGTGTAAGATAGTGTAAAATCCTCAATGATATAAATATCGTTGATAATGAGGGCTTGAGGGAGTTGGTGAAAAATATTACAACGGTAGCCAAGAGAGATATGAGGAACAAACTTCTTAGTGCATAATTAAATCAGAATATTCCCATACCAAGGGTCATCCAAATAAATGGTGGAGAGATGTTCATCTCGAACATCGAATTAATAAGAGAGTGGTTATCCTGACAACTTGTTCCCAATATGAACTCCACCAAGGAAAAACCATTTTTACTCCTAGGCATCTTGGAGTCGTGGTCATATTCTTGAAGGATAATAATCCACTTAGTGACCTTTCCTTGGATATGGTTTCAACTCAATGGTCGCAACATAAGGTTTGACTTTGCAAAGAATTTTTTTTTTCTCATAAGGATGTAATGTTGAAGTTTTTGAACTAAGAAGATGATGAACATTACTAACTTCTCCTAATGGTTATATGATGATGGTCCAAATAGCTTCTTCCTAACATAATAGATGACATATTCCTAGCAATTGACATCCTCTTGAATGAGAATGTTGGTGACAACATAAGTGGATGCTCAAATGTAAAGGATAAATCCTTCTCAATGTCTACGAGGCTAATCAAGTGTAATGAAGTAAGAGTATGCTTAAGGGTGTCAAAAGAGGCTTGATCTTGATTATCCCATGTGAAAGTAATGATATAATGAAGAAAATTTAAGAATCCATGACAGGTCGTGGCATAATCTAGAATAAAGCATTGTAATAAATTTCCATTTCCTTGAAGGATTTGCAATTGATGCAAGGTATTAGGAGGAGGGAGCTCAAGGATGGATTGAACCTTTAGCATATTGATGGTTATCCCTTTCTTATAAATGATGAATCATAACAATACACTTGTAGGAACACACAATACACACTTAATTGGGTTCAAGAGAATGCTATATCTATGACACCTAAGGAACACTTTACGAATATGTTCTAGATGCTACAAACATTTCTTTGAATTGGCCATGAAGCCATCCAAATATACTAGGATAATACAACCATATCATAGAAGAAGTATGAGATGATATGTTGGAAAGTGGCGATGGCATTCTTGAGTTCGAATGGCATGACTTGATAAACAAAGGTCCCCAAGGAAGTGGTGAAGGAGTTTCTATACTGATATTGGGGATGAATTTGGATCTATTTATACTCTGAGAAACCATCCATGAAGGAGAAAACATCATGCCCAGAATAGACATTGATAATTTGGTCAATGAAGGAGGTGGGGAAGTTGTAATTAGGAAAATATTTTTTTCGATATTGAAATTCAATACAAACAAGAATGTTTCCCTATTTATTTTTGACTAGAAGCAATTTAGATACCCATGTGGTATACCAAATAAGATAAATTAAACTTTCATTTTGAAGTTTATTGATGTCATATTTGATGGTTGGATATTTGGAAGGATGGATGGGTCTCTTCTTTTGCTTCACAAGTTTGACCTTAGTAAAAACATATGATGTTGGAAAATGGTAGGGTCTAGGAATATAATTTCAGGATAATACTAGGCAAAGACGTCACTAAAATATTGAAAAAGAGATTTATAGGGGATAAATTCCTTAGGAGTACAAGAAGCACCTACAAAGATGTTCTCGATGATACTAGGATTAATCGAGATATTCACTTGAATAGTGGGAGATATTTTGGCAATATTACCCTTGTGAAAGGAATCTAGAGTATGTATTGGGTTCTTAAACAAATCAACATGTCTTGCAGGGATAAAATACTTCAATTCAATGGAAAATTGATTTGAATATGGGTCTCCCAAGGAGGATTCCTATAAATGGAAGTAGGCATGCTAATCCATATCATTCCATGGGAATTCAGGGTTAGTAAGGGATTCAAAATTTTCTTGATCAGTTTGAAAGGTGGAATCAGAGAAATTTGAAGGGTCCACAACCATTGGGGTTGGTGTGGAGAAAAAAGGGTTGAAGAGGAAGTTTCACTAGAGGAAGAAATGTAATAAATGGAAATAATTCTTTCACGGGATGGGGTAGGTGGAGGTACCTATTTAATGATGGTGACCTAATATTCATGGGATCTACACCAGAGGTAATCCAAGATTACATGAAACTTTTCAATGTTGGTGCAGTGGTACTATTAGTGACCGTAAATGTGACACAATCCACATGGGTGGTTGGTCCACAATGCCTTATTGCATTGTTTAGTAGCATTAGGAAAAGTGATATGAACAAGGGGGGTAGTTTCATTATTTTTCTAATCTTAAAGATGTATATGATTACACAAAATAGGTAACTCCAAGCACTTATGGGTTGCATGATTGACGACATCACAAACAACATAAGGTGTTGGGGATCTGGAAGGTGTAGAAGTAAGGGGTTCATGATCGGGTTTGGGGTAGGTTGGGCTATCAATTTTTTTTTCTCCACATATATCCTTTGGAATAAGTTTGAGTATAAGTGGTTTCCTCTTTCATAGTTCAATGTGTTGGGACATTATAGTTACTGACTGATTAAACATGTGTTAAGATTACCTGAGACATGGGTATAGGTTTGAAGGTTCAAGTACCAAACATAGAGGCCTATATCCAACCTTAGGAGGTTAAGGATAGACATAATAGAGTTACCAACAATCCAAGGATGAGGAAAGAAAAATAGTACTTGATGTATAAGCACTCTCACTTATGAGTGTCTTATTTGGAGGGGTAGGGCTATGAAAAGGTTGCAATTGAGTAGGAGATTTATCAAATAGGAGATTTGTTAGAAATGATGGTATACAATTTCGAGAGATAATTTTTTAGGGTAAGAGGAGGTGGGAGTCATAAGTTTCCAAGGAGATAGGTGTGTTTAAAAAATACAATACCCTCACCAGTGAATGAATGCATGGGAAGGTTTCCTTCGATCTCATATAGGACAAAGTTTAGACAAGGTTACCTATTTAGATCATAATAGGTGATTTGATCAAGCATGATAATTATCCCATCACAAGGGAATATCATAAGTCTAAACATTGTTGAGGAAAATTCTTTCAGATAACATAAGTATCTACAACAAAGTAGGAGGTTGTAATCTAACATAGCATCTACAACCTTTATGTTGATCAAGATCCTCTTAGCAACAAGTTAGATGAGGAAATTCTAAAGCAGTTTTGCGGTAGTCAACCATCATACACACACAATGTCATTAAGGACAATGCTAAATCAAGGGACCTAAGATTCTTCCAAAAATGGTTGCATGTGACATAAGTAGAAGTGCCTTCTGTTAAAACCCAAAAAGTGCTCACTACCTCATCTCCCTCATTACATGACTCATTTGTCTATATTTCCTACCATATTTGCCTCCAAAACCTTAAAAAACCATTAAAAAGCCTCCAAAAGGCCAAAAAACCCCCTTTTTTCCCAAAATAATTTAAATTCCTCCAAAAATAGCAAAAACCCTCTAAAAGGGCCCTAAATTCCCAAAAATCAAATAAAAGGGAATAAAAAATTCAAAAAAGAGGAAAAAGAAGGAAAAAAGGAAGCAAAAACCCTATACAATTGACCTAAACCATATCGTGCCAAAAACCATGGGTCAACACTCCACCACTAAAAACCTATAAATAGCTGATGGAGGCTCCCCATTTCATATCCCCAATTTCTCCCATCCTTATGCTGCCAAAAATTCTCTTGAAACCTTAGCTCTCCACTTGGAGCTAATTTCCCACTTGAGAACCCCTTTGGCCCATATCCAAAACACCTTGGAAGAAGGAGAAGGAAAAACACCGGAGCATTGGAGCAGCCCCTAGACTACTCCAAAGGCTCCACCAACCTCACATTTGAGGTAAAATTAATACAAAACAAATTTTCATTATCTTGTCATTTCCTTTTTATGCACATGCTTAGAGTAGTTTACTGTTTTTATTTACTGTCTTGTTTTTACCATTTTTATTGAACTGCTACTAAGGAGACCCTTCTCCTTAGTAGGTGCTCATTTGCACAAGCTAAGGTGAAAACCCTAGCTACAGTTTTGGCGACTCCCCTAGTGTTCCTTTGAGTTTCTAGTTATAATTTTTAGAAGTTTTTAGTTTTTTGCAATAATTTTTCTATTTTCCCCTTTCGGCTGTCCCTTTCGGTAGTTGGGTTTGTTGCCGAAAATTGTGTATTTTTTCCACACAGCTGTGATCCGACCGTGGATTCTAGTCTATTTCCTGTGATCCGACGACGACTTTCAGTTTGTTCCTCGCAATCTCCCCATGGCGTTCAGTCTATCTCCTACGATCCGACTACGGATTTCAGCATGTTTCCTGCGATCCGACCATGGCTTTCATCCTGTTTCCTATGATCTCCCTACAACTTTTAGCATGTTTCCTGTGATCCAACTGTGACTTTGATCCTATTTCCCGCGATCTCCTCATGTCTTTCAGCCTATTTTCTGTGATCTCCGCATGGCTTCCACTCTGTTTTCGGTGATCTCCCTATGGCTTCCACTCTGTTTCTTGCGATCTCCCCGTGGCTTCCAGCCTATTTCTTGCAATCTCCCCATGGCTTTCGGCCTGTTTCCTGCAATCTCCCCACGGCTTCCAGCCTATTTCCTGTGATCTCCCCGCAGCTTTCAGCCAATTTCCCGTGATCTACTCGTGCAGTTTCGCCACAGACCCACGATCTGTTTTCTGCACTTTCTTACCCTGTTTTGAACCCAGCACTTTGCTATAATATTTTATGCACTTGCACGGCCACCTGTTCTATCGGCAGCCATACTTACCTACAGCCTTTTTCTACAGTTTGCTTTCTGTTCCATTTACAGAGTTTTGTAAGTTTAAGCATTTCAATTGAAAAAAGAAAATTTTGCATTACAAGTTTAATTTCTGCATTATTATTATTAGTTAGAAAGTTTCCCACCTTGTGGCACTTTTGATTGGGTTCATTACCTCACACGCACACACTCTGTCACCTAATTCAAGTGAGCCATAAAATACTACTGAACACAACTAACATTCTAACCCCACTTGGGGAACACATAAGAATATTGTAGTTAGGTAGGACAGGGGGGATAGGCATCCAAATAACACCCCTCGGTCACTTACACTTGAGACCTAGTTGTTGTCCATTAGGGAACCAAAATCTCCTAGTATTTTTTGGCATGGTCACAACCAGTTTATCAAAGGGCCTCTCCCTTAGGAGGGTTGAAGTAGCCATACTGGTTCCAGAGGCCTTAGTGGAATACTGCAATCCATTCAGTAACTGAAGGCTACCTACTCGTTGGTCTATGTGTGGTGTTCTCTTTAGGCCCACACAGTGATAGGACTAGACCTGCAGATTCACCTTTTCTGGATGAGTCATGAATGGGGTATCTTAGTTGTGTTTCTTCTAGGATTTTCTTACCCGGTGTCCCTCCCGGTAGAGGGATATCTTTAGCCACTTGGCTCTACTATCCATATTGTCTGACTTGGATTGCATTGCCTTGCATAGGATATGTCTGGTTGAGTCAGAAGACTATTTAGCTAGGTGTTTTCATGCTCCCTTACCTCCCTTTGGTCTAGTGAGTCCACTATTTTTATTTTTAGGAAACCTGCTGCTTGTTGGTATTCTAACCATTTTTGTTGACGCTTTGCTTATTGTGGCAAAACTGTTACAGTGAGTGTTTTGAGCTGGTTGTTGGCTTGAGTGCTAGATTTTTTGCACTCTCCTTCTGCACACTCAGCTACATTAGGGTTTTTGAGCTATTTTTCACTCAACACAACCCCCAGATACTTGACACCGTCTATCACCATTGAGTCCCCCAGACATTCTCGGTGCCTTTGGGGCAAGCCCCCGCAAGACGGTTCACTTGACATCACCCGTCATAGACGTAGATCTTCATAACTTGATACCACTCATCATAGATCTCGAGCTTTGTCACTTGACTCTACTCGTTGACGACATATAGCTCCGTCACCCGAACCGGATGCCCCTTATTTCACATATGATTCTGAGGCAGAGTCCGAGAACCCCACTTATACTGCACCAGCCAGCCCCATGGCTGGCATGACTTCCAACCCTTTCTTTGTAGGAACCACTAGTGCAGCATCCACCACCACCCCAGCTACCACACCCGCTTTGGGTATGCCCTCGATAGGGACCACACCCACCATTCCGATCACTGTGCCCATTCCAGTGGCTAGCATACCCAACCCAACTCCACCAGTGATTCACGCTACCATTGGGGGCGCAGGACCATCCCATACCTCCTTTGTTCCTCCCCTTGGGAGCAACATCCCCAACCTGAACCCAGCCCCTACACTTGGGGGAATTGGCCCCAACATGGCCACGACCACTAGTATGTCACATCCTTCTACTAGTTTTCCATTCATGGCTAGTCTCAACCTTCTTGACCTGGCCAAAATGACCAATGATCCCATCAGACACGACCCTGCGTGGCCTCACATGCCCACCAAGCTCCCATCAGAAATCCCTGAGTTTGAGGGCAAGGCAAGTGAAGACCCCCAGAACCACATTATGTCCTTCCATCTATGGTGTTCCTCCAACTCCATAGTGGATGACTCTGTCCTACTCCATCTGTTACAATGCACCCTCACTGGCTCTGCAACCAAGTGGTACATTGAGCAACCCCATGGGACCCATTCCACCTTTACCTCCCTCGCCTCGACTTTCCTGCAGTTCTTTCAGTTACATGTCCGCTATGACGCGGGAGTTGAGATCCTACTGTCTTGCAAACAGAATACGGCCACCCACATCACTAACCATATTCATGAGTGGCGTCGACGTAGAAGCCTGTGCAAAATCAAGTTAGATGACCGTATCTTCTTAGATTGGTTTCTAAAATCTCTCCTTCCTATCATTTCCAAGGATGTGGCATCTGAGCAACCCCAGCCTGAGGAAGAGGCCATCCTCAAAGCCCAATAATTTGACCTTATTTACGCCCAGTTTGGTTACCTCTATACCATCATACCTGATGCCCCCCACGGTGATTCCTCCCGACACGATGCGCCTGGGGGCATCCCACACCGCATATGGCATCATTGGCCGTATTGCCTCACATAACTAGCCCTTTTACATAGCATGTCCTAGCCATGGCCCCGACCATTTGTGGGCTACATCCCACTCTGGAGCAACCAATTTGTATGCTCCCATGGCACATCACCACCATTCCCACAGACCCTCATGTCCACCTCAGTGCTTTGGCCATGCATCCCCTACTTATGCCCCCCTGGTCGCACCTCAGCAATATTACCACCCGCAGGCCATGCAAGCTTCTGTATCCGCTCAAGTCCCCCCTGCTTATTATCCGCCACAGGTAGCACCTACGGCAAACCCACAACCCGTTGCACAAACATATCAGAAACCCCCACAAGGTTCAGCACTTGCATTGCCTCCACCCACTTATTATCCACCGCAGCCTGCTCCCGCACCTACACAACTCCAGAACCCAACTATTTCCCAAGGGCAAGTGTATGTGCAACAAAGTCCTCAGCAGAACCAAAATAACCAATGCCAGCAAGGCCAGTAAAATCACAGCAAAGGATGTAACCGCGAGAACAACCCCCCTCCACACCAAAGTGGCCAACCCCCTAATCCCCCAAACAATAATAACGTGGCACCTGCCAACCAAAACCCCGATCGGCCGCCTAAACAAGCCAAAAATCCTAATTTGCGAACGAACCATCCTTGTTCTATTTTTGGGGTCTATGGCCATTACACACCTGCTTTCCCACATTTGGAGTATGCTCGACAAATTTGGACTAATGATTCCCACCACCAAGGGCACACGGCTCCTCAGGCGCCACCCAACCCCCCACCACCTCAGAATCAACGCTTGGTGTTACAAAACCATTTACCAACCCAAGGCGTGGTGAACACTCAACCGTTAGCCCCCCCTCAAGGAAACGTGCCTCCACAAAAGCAAATCACTTATGCCGCTCCTGATCAACCCATGATAGACTCAGGTACCCATCACTTGTTAATGATGTGATCCACCCATATCAACCTTCAAACCCATCAGAACCAATATGGCTCCACCCCTGAAGCCCCTTCCTCCAACAAAAACACCAACGCTCTTCCCACCGATCAGTCGTTATGAATACATCTTGTTCCACTAGATGGCACCTCCAAATCCCCTCGCTTCCCACTTTGCCGCATCAACAATAACCCCAATGCTCGCGCTGTGTCTAATTACAACATTGTAGATGATTTAGCTCAATCCCCCGCAACCATGTCTACGTTGGAGGTATTAAAAAACTGTCCCACACAGTGCAAGACTTTTCTTTCAGCCATTGGTGCTATTGACCCAACTGATTCATGAATGATGGCCTTCGATTTGGACCATTTCAAACCATGCTTGCCTTCCACATTAGCATTCCAAGTTTCTGTATCTGTTCAGAATATTGCCATCCATCGGTGCATCATCGATGAGGGTGCCTCTACATGCGTTATGTCAACATTCATTTGGTAGAAGTTGGGATCCCCTACTCTCCATTAGTCCACCACTATGTTGCGAGCCTACGACGGCCGTTCGGCTCAACCCCAAGGTCTCTTAGCTGATGTCCCCATCTAGTTGGCTGGTAAAACAATGCTTATTGACATAGAGGTCATCAATTCCCAACTTGATTATAACCTCTTACTTGGCCACAGTTACATGTATGCCATGTGGGCGGTTGCCTCATCCATTTTTCGTACCATGATGTTCCCCCATGACAGTCACGTGGTCAAGGTTGATCAACTCACCCATTACGATACCAATGCCCCCGCTGCACCCGAAAATGTTCTCCCCATGGTTGAACAACCTGTTTTTGGTGCATCTACCTCGTTGGTTTCCTCAGTGGGACCCGAAGTTTACTCAAATATGTCGATGAGCTCAACATTCCAATCCATCCCACCCCCATCACCAGTGACTGAAATATCTGACTTGTGTACCCTTTCTCACAATACACCAACATCCAACCATCAACCACCCTTACTACCCCAACCACCATTGGTACCTAATCGTGTTGGTGTTACACCCATCCACATGATTCCCTTCTTATTTCCCCCTTTGGGAGTAGTAAGTGCCCCAGTCATGGCCACTCTCAGCCTCCCCGGGTTAACTTTAAGACTCCCTGTGTGGTATATCACGCCTCCCATTTCCCCCCTAACACCAAATGTCATCCTACAACCAATGCAACCCATCACCACTACTAGTCAACCACCTCTCGGTGTCACTACTCCTTCCTCATCCACCAATTCATCCCCTCTTATCAAGCACACTGGGGGCAGAGGCCCACAACCATACGCTGCTTTACCCCCTCCCAAACCCGTTAAGAATCCCCCGTGTTTCGCGCTCCTCCCAAATGCTCATTGTGCGATGAGTTGGGCCATGCTACCCATCAGTGTCCACAATTACCTGCATTACCAGAGCATATACAAATGCTTTACGATGACCCCAACATCCTGGTTGTTCAAATCGACCCTACCCCTAAGCCTCCCGATAAATCATTTCATACCAATCACCCTTGTGCAATTTGTTGTATTTACGGCCATTACTCACATCATTGCCCTGATCTCCCAGATTATAGAGCCTCCCTCTATGAGATGAATACCTTGGACCTCGAGATAGCTCCCCCCACCATTGAAAAGATCCACTCCCCAGCATCCCCATCAACCGGAGAGATTAATACCATTTATATGATCTCTTCTACTACCACTCCCTCATCAACCGATTTGACAACCCAAAATTTCTGCAATGATGAGGAGATTCTCAAGGCTCTTACTGCACCTGATTACCCCTGGGAGGATATGCACCATCATTCATGTTTCCTTCCATAAGAGTTCTCCCCCACCATAGCCACGCAATTTTCAGTTGAGTCCAAAGATTTCCTCCCCACCAAAGTCGACTGGTTTAAAGAGCCCATTCCCACTCCCTATGCCTTCGAGGAAGGTAACATGGCCAATATCTCACCCACAATCCACCTTGATATCTCTTCCCCAGCTATTCCTCATGAAATCATTATGTTAAGAGCCTCCTGCACTGAGTACGGTATCGGAGAGTACACATTTTTTTTCAAAGAGTTCTGCGATGTCTTTTCCTGGTCCTATACCGAAATGCCTGGTCTTGACCCCACTATCATAGAGCACCACATTGACACATGGCTAGATGTACCCCCCATTCGCCAGAAACAGCGCCCCATTCACCCATCAAAGCTCCCCGCCGTTAAAGCAGAGATTGAGAAACTTCGAACAGCAGGATTCATTTATCCTATTGCATATACCACTTGGGTTTCTAACCCCGTTCCTGTCAACAAGAAACAAGGCACCATCAAAGTATGTACTGACTTCCGCAATTTAAACCGAGCATGTCCCAAAGACAACTTCCCCACACCATTTATTGATCAACTCATCGATGCGTGTGTGGGGCATGAAGTCCTATCCTTCATGGACGGTTTATCTGGATACAACCAGATTCAGATCCATAAGGAAAATCAATACAAGAGTGCCTTCACCACCCCATGGGGCACCTTTTCCTATCGTGTCATGCCTTTTGGCCTTAAAAATTTTGGTGCCACCTTCCAGCGGGCCATGACCTATTGTTTTCACAACTTGGTCCATATCCTATTAGTCTATCTTGACGATCTCACAACATGTTCCAAGAAACGTTCTGACCACCTCAATGACCTCCGGCAAGTTTTTATGCGTTGTCGCAAGTATCAGATCCACTTGAACCCACTCAAGTGCGTCTTTTGCGTTCCAGCAGGCCAGTTGTTAGGTTTCATTTTTTCCCACAAAGGAATCTTTGTAGACCCCCTCAAATTTCAAGCCATATTAGACCTTCCCGCACCATGCACGCTCCGGCAGCTACAGAGCTTACAGGGGAAATCTAATTTCCTCCGCCACTTCATTCCTGATTATGCCACCACAGTTCATGGTTTCTTACATCTGCTTCGTACTCACATACATAGTGCATCCTGCCTTGGACATGGGGCATACATTCTAACTGACTTAGAAGGCCACCCCCTGTGAAACCCCCGTAATGGGTTGTATCTTAAACGCTTTTATCCTTAACAATCTGGTGGACCCACTGGTCCAAAGTGTATAGTTTGCTTTCTTTTTTGTTTTTCAATTTTTTCCATGCACCTCACCATCTCAATTTGCGTGCCACATCAGCTGTTGTCAGTTTTTAGCATTCCTGATACCATCGGATTCAGTTTTCCAAGCCCGTGATGATGCTTGAGATCATTTCTCGCTCTCACCCTTAGATTATTTGGGTATTTTTTCCAAAACACCCCTCGTCGCCTCGGTTCGCATGCCACCTCGGTCGTTACCTGTTTTTGACACTTTTTATATCGCTGGATTCAGTTTTTCGAGCTCGTGATGCTTGAGGTCATTTCTTGCTCTCACCAGGAACAGTTTCAACATTGTGTCTCGACACCTTGCTTCCTCAGTTTGTGCTCCACATTGGCCACCATTGAATTGTTACACATTTTTACATGAGCCATTCACTCCATTCATATTGTAATTATTTCGTTGTTTTTCCACCATTCATCATCCCGCAAGGAGGCCCACTAGTGTTCCCTCCCACCCTCGTTCTTGGTTCTCATCGATGTCCCTTGATTGAACATTCTCTCCTTGCTTGGCCATTCCTTTTGTTTGGTATAGTTTTATCCCTTTTACGGGCCAGACAAGTCCTTTACGAAAAAGGCACTTAGGGATTTTATGTTAAGCTCTTTTCTGACTCCTAAAAATATGAAAAGATTGTTGAGCAATCTTGCTTCCTTTCATGCTCGTCAAAGTACCTGAAAGGGCATCTATCTGGTATAAGTTTAACCCTTTTCCAAACCTAGTAGACTAATTACGAAAAAGGAATACTCTAGTCACACTAGCTAGAAGAGTTCGTCATTGCATCCTTTTATGCTTTTTCGGGCCTTGGAGACTAACACACGAAAAATAACCCCCCTTGAGTCTTCTTATTGCTTTCAGACTCTCTAAAATTGAAAGCAACCATGAGCATGCACCATCCTGGGCTTGTTCAAATCCACACGACGGTACCATTCCATTATTTTAGAGTCTTCTTATCGCTTTCAGACTCCTTAAAATTGAAAGCAATCCCGAGCATGAACTGTCCTAGGCTCGTTTAAATCCACATGACAGTACCATTTTGAGCACACTTCTTCCATCTCCTTAAACCATAAAGAATTCCCCCCAGTGCCTCTCGGCACCATGATTGATCATCTCGGCAGCACCCCCAATAAGGTCGCCTTTGTTCAAAGTATTCTATAGTCTTCTGCCATCTTACACCAACTTGCATATCACTCATCCCAATGACCCTCTGTGATCCATTAAAGATATGATTACCTTCCCACCAATCAGTTTCATATGCTGCCTGATCATCCCCACCATCATACTCTGAACAAAGGAATTTTGAGTCCACCCACTCTATTTGCCTAGGTATTCCACCCATCCCCAGTATGTCAGTCCTACCATCAGTACTCTCACACTTCGGTTCTCCACCTCGTGCTCCTATCAAGGAAACATCATTGCCTTGGTAGTTGCAGGTCTCCCTCTGTCGACGCCAACCCATCTATTCCAGAGGATAGATCCATAGGTCCCTTCTCCTTGGACTCATCCCCATTTGTGGTGAGTGCCTACAGACCATTTTGAGAGGAGTCATTAGTGCCTCTCCGAATGGTTGTTTCTCACATCCTTGAGTTCAACACCTTGATCGCATTGTTGAGAATCGTGCAGGGTATATATCCCTTCAGTTATTTGTTGAAGACCCCGGACTTCCCCCGACTCTACCACATTGGTGAGTCACCTTGGAACACCCAGTTATATGTTCCCGTGGATGTCCGAGTTGCGTTGGCGATTGTATTCGGAATCCATCCACTTATATGCTTCCTTGAGTACCCAGTTCAGTTCCAGTCCAATGTACCATTGAGGGTATGACTCCTCGTTATTATGATATAGCAGCTCATCAGTTCTTCTGGTACCACACTTAGCACCACTATTGACATTCCTGTGTATCAGTTCTTTAGCTTAGACATGGTCAACCCGGTAGTATATCCCATCTTTGTGTCCCCTCTAGACCCTTATGATGTACACAGTGGTTCTCCATGTATCTTTCAGGTCCCCATTTTTGGGCCTCGTTATTTTTTATATATATCTTGATAAGAGCATGGGTATGCCCGCCTCGTCCATACATTGAGATTCTTCCTCATTCATTATTTGAGGCCATGTATCTTTCCGGTCCCCATTTTTTGGACCTCATTGTTATTATTATAGATCTTGATACGAGCATGGGAATGCTCACCTCGTCCATATGTTCAGATTATTCCTCATTCATTATTGAGGTCATATACTTTCAGTTTTTGCAGTTGGTTCGAGACTGTTGTTCTGGGCTCTAGTTCGTTTCTTCTCCTCTCCACATCCCAGGAAGACCATAAAAGACCTATGATGTCTATCGGCCATACGATGAGCTCCTTCCCGCACACATCAAGGGGCAATCTGTTAACACCCAAAAAGTGCTCACTACCTCATCTCCCTCATTACATGACTCATTTGTCTATACTTCCTACCATATTTTCCTCCAAAACCTTAAAAAACCATTAAAAAGCCTCCAAAAGGCCAAAACCCCCCCTTTTTTCCCCCAAAATAATTTAAATTCCTCCAAAAATAGCAAAAACCCTCTAAAAGGGCCCTAAATTCCCAAAAATCAAATAAAAGGGAATAAAAAATTCAAAAAAGAGGAAAAAGAGAGAATAAAGGAAGCAAAAACCCTATACAATTGACCTAAACCATATGGTGCCAAAAACCATGGGTCAACACTCCACCACTAAAAACCTATAAATAGGTGATGGAGGCTCCCCATTTGATATGCCCAATTTCTCCCATCCTTATGCTGCCAAAAATTATCTTGAAACCCTAGCTCTCCACTTGGAGCTAATTTCCCACTTGAGAACCCCTTTGGCCCATATCCAAAACACCTTGGAAGAAGGAGAAGGAACAACAATGGAGCATTGGAGCAACCCCTGGACTACTGCAAAGGCTCCACCAACCTCACATTTGAGGTAAACTTAATACAAAACAAATTTTCATTATCTTGTCATTTCCTTTTTATGCACATGCTTAGTGTAGTTTACTGTTTTTATTTATTGTCTTGTTTTTACCATTTTTATTGAACTGCTACTAAGGAGTCCCTTCTCCTTAGTAGGTGCTCATTTGCACAAGCTAGGGTGAAAACCCTAGCTACACCTTCATCAATGATGCATTGACAAATGATCAAATTCTTAATAGTAACTAGGACTTGGAAAGTAACCAAGTAAGGCATGTGGGGCTCTGCTCATTGTAAGTTGAATATCATCAAATCATAGTTGGAAGGTTTGATCATGCATAAGGAATACAATATACATTTTCATTGCAACAAGAAATTCTAAAGAAATTCTCACGTAGGCATGGTGGTGGGGGATTGGGCCAAGTCATCCAGAAAACTATAATTAGGAGTGGATCTATAATTGCAGTTATGGCTAATAATATGGAAATGGATCTTAGGGATATTTGGAGGAGGTTTGGATCATGGAGTAATAGGTTTAAGGGATCTATTAAAGGATCATCCTTGTCCTTACCAGGTTTGTTAGGTTCAATTGATGGAACTTACTAATTATGACGTGTTTACAGATTAATATTGGTATAGTCCATGTAAATGTTATGGAAGAAATGATCATTGGGGTTACTTGACATAGTTGGTTGAGGAGGGTAGGCCCTCATGGTCTATTTTGCAACTACTCCTTTGGATGGGAAAGGATTTTGTCGAAACATCAATTAAGGTGTGGTAATATGGGGGGTGGAGCACCATTTTGACCTTGAGAGGCATTGGCAACTTCATGTTTGTTTTCCTCATCACATCATTACAAATCCTTAGTGAGATGCATGCAATTGTGAGTGTAGTGTTCATAAACTCTAGAAACGGGACATAAATGGTTATTTTGTAACTGAGGGTTCTTACTGTACCTGGGGGGTTTATTAGGATAATTATTTGTTGGGTTTTTATTACCTCCAATATTACCAAGAGGACTAGGATATTGGCCTCTAAACTCCTAATGTTGGTTGTTTCGCTTATTCTTCCCCGTGTTCTTCTTCTTAGTGGTGTTCAGTTGAATATGTTGGTCTCTAAAGAAGAATCTATCCCCACCAATGCTAATCCATCCCCACAGGAAATATCGAACCTCACACAAGATTTAGTCTCTATTGAACAGACTCGACCTTCCGAATAACCTCTTCCTTCATACAAATTGACCCTCTTTACTTCAATTCATCTATAGATATAAAGGTGTCATCCTATCCTCAATGCTAGGAACCCACAAGGGATTTGGCTTCCACAAAAACTCAGTCTCTTCAACTTGATTCACCCTTGATGAAATTGGCCTCTAGATCCTAGCCTCCATAAGTAATCTACCCAAGAAAATAAATCAACCCTATATTAAAAATCACCCTCCTCGAGAACTCGACCCCAATGGCCTAATGTGAAATCCACTAAGGAGCCCTTGGTCTCTCTCTCCTTATTCTCAACACTAGTGGATTATTCAAGTGTCACATCCCTCAAAGAATACGAATTCAATATCCTTTAAAAATGAATCCAATTGATGAAGGTTAACTTCAAGATAGAATTAAAATGGAAATCCTCGATAGATTCCCTTTATATCTAGCTAGGGTGCATCTTGCACCACTGAAACTAAGAAATAGATGGAGGTGTTTTTCTAAAACCCAACGAAAAAATATGGTTTCCCAAACACATCACCAATAGATCGGATCAAATCACATGCCCATAATAGATGAGTTCTTCCTCTTTTATATTCTTTTGAGATCAATACTAGGGTCAATATTATGTGTCATCCAATAACACTTAACCACTCTTTGTAAGTAAAACTCCTTTTTAATTAAGTGCTACCTTAATAATACAACCATTTTCAAACTTAAGTTCGATCCAATAACCCCATCAATTGATTTCCTGGAAAGGGGCATCACAATCCTCCCTTCCCAATATTGTTTGTCCTAAAACAATGCCTCCTCGACCTGTTGTTCCTCCAAATGAACTGGATTGAAACTGAAAATGATACCAGGGTCCCATACCAACCAGAAAAAGCTAGAGCATAATCTACTCAATATGTGGTCCAACAGGACACTGACATAAGAGTATTCATGAGTACTGCTAATAAGCAGAGCATACTAATGCTGCAACGACTCGCTCAACCTCTCAGGGGACTACTCTACTAGGGAACCAATATCATGGAATCATAAATTGGATCGCACATCTATGTTGGCTATAGGACTGTCTAATATGGAAATCCCAGGGTCCCAAGCTAGTCTCAGAAATATACCACCATGCTGACATTGTGCAACTTTGCTCATAACCATCCAAATGTCTAGCTGCATCTACACCATTAGTAAAACTATGATAAAATATAACAACATGCTCTCCCACTCCTACCCAAAAGTGGTCCATGACTATATCAACCATATTGAATTAGTGTGGACTGACCTGCTCTACTAACAAATCATACACTCCCCCATATGTATTCGCACAATGTCCATAAAGTTACTCGATGTGAACCTATTTCGAATATTCCCATAAATGGTAAAATCACAAGGGTTCCATACTATCCTGTAAGGTGTGAAACACCCACTACCACTACCCATCATGTCAGTTTTCCAAGTGCTAAGAAAAGACTTAATGTGTGTGCCCTTGAAGATCCAAGCAATCATAAGTTACACAAACACCTCAAAATATGACTCCTATATGCATCCAAGCCTAAGCATCGACTCAAGAATAAACTATGGAAAATGAAGACTATGAATCTCCTATGTATTGGCTCCACTTTATGAATCCATCCTAAATGATAGGAAAGATAGCCTATCTTACCATAAAGAGGAATTCTCAACCTCTCCTCCAATGAAATCCCAGATCAATAACCATTAGAACTATGTCAATCATCTCTACAATTTGAAACAATCCATCACTCGGATGAATGCCGAGAACCCACCACCAAATATGGAATCCAACAAATCCAAGTCCTACGGACTGCTACCATTCCATGGCGTTAATCATCGAAGAAATAATGAACCAAGTCCCTCAAATGAAAGCCTTGGTGGAGAACAATTACCTGACATCATCTCTGATATTGATAATATGTTCAGTTCCTACCAAACTACATCAAGAGATTTGTTATCCTAATCACCATCTATGTGCTCAAGTAACCCATGGGATCTAAGCACCTTTGTGGAGAATAGATCTTCCACCTATGGTGCTTCATACTCATGCAAGTACTAAGAATCCACTACCTAATGTGAATCATTCCTAACCCTCATCATCATCTCCCTAAGTGAGGACTCGAGGAATAAAAATGTACGAACTCTATAATGGATAATGTCATCCCCTAGTTTTTCAGATGCAATATCTGGGTACCAATCTAGTACATCTTGAATATCCTTGTATGCACCATGCATACTAACTATATATCCCAAACTATAAATCCCATTGATGTCCATGCTACCCCATGACTCACAAAATTGTCTTGACTGATCCTCCCAATTCCTACTACATACTAGCTTAGATCCAAATCCTAGGCTCTATCAAGTGTCAAGAGGGATCAAGTCTCTCTAGGTGAAAACCTCTCTTTGAATAGCTCCTTGAGTGCAATACCTGAGCCACCTAATCCTAAGCTCTAAAGTCTCTAGTTCAATTCTCATATTTACTTTTTACTTTGTATTATTCTTTTTTGCTTATGGCCGACATAATATTTATTACTTTTTACTTTGTATTATTATTTTTTGTTTACTTTGTATTATTTTGTTACTGGACAAACAATCGACAAACACTCTAAAGTCTCATATTTACTTTTTACTTTGTATTAAAAGTAAAAAGTAAAGTCTCTAGTTTAAGTCTCATATTGAATTTTTACTTTGTATTATTTTTTTTGTTTATGGTTGACATAATATTTAACACCTAATCCTAAGCTCTAAAGTCTCTAGTTTAAGTCTCATATTTACTTTTTACTTTGTATTATTCTTTTTTATTTATGGGAGACATAATATTTATTACTTTTTACTTTGTATTATTCTTTTTTTTTTACTTTGTAGTATTTTGTTATTCAACAAATACTTGACAAACTCGACAAACACTCGACTGACAAGATCTCCCCCATACTGGGTTGTAGAGCGCCTCTCAGCGCAATAATGGAAGCATTAAAGGATAACAATGAAACCCCCCACAATGATATGCAAGACTAAACACTATCATTTACATTGGTCAATTCTAATGGTGTGACACATAAAAGTAGCACTGAGAGTGTTTAACTCTCTAACCCTTGTTTGGTGATATCCCCATTGAAAATCAACCATCGAGGGATATACTACTCTATGAGGCTCACCCATCCAGTCATCGATCTTGGTTAACCTCAAGACAATGGTATGATGAAGGGCGCTATTAGGAGGTCTCCTCAAAGGAAACACTCTGAATCTCCACTGTACACCATTGTTTGTTCGTGTACCCTCTTGTATATTGGTGCATGCCACTACATCATCATGTATCATCATATTCCTTGTAGGTGCTACTGGATCCATCCGACTACTGATGTATCCTATACCTATATCCTAGAGCATTACCAAATCTATCATATGCATGTCCAACCAATCTATGGATGCATATACTCCCATGTTGGCTGGTACACAAGGACTATGCTTAGTCATTTCCTCCAGAAGCAGCTCAAGATACCCACAATGCAAAACAAGTGCATGATCAAAACTCTCTGTAGGCCCTTGCAACTTTGTATGCTCCTCATGCACAACCATCACAAGATTCTCTTCCATCAAATCATATGTGGCACTAACACCCTCTTGTGATATGGTTGTCATGTATGACTGACTATCTGATGTGGAGGATGAAAAATGTTCCCAACAAAGTTGCTCAACCTACATCTCTAATTCTCTAAGGGTCCTTTGTGTGATCTTAAAAGAATTCTTTGTAACCTTCAGCTCATGAGTAATCCTGTCAACTTCCTCTTCTTTCCCTTGTAGCACACCATGGTACATATCATCAAGCATGAAAAGATGGTATCTATCGGAAAGAAGGTGTAGGTAGTTAGCTTTCATCACCATCATTGCTTCTCTAAGTTCCTACAAATATGTAATGGAATGTTCTCCCATCAAACTATTATCTATTCCTGAATCTCTTCGATAACACTCTATCATCAAGGCAAGAGTATCATCAAAATTTTGTATGGATTTCTTGATCTTTTCTTCATTTACAGTCAATTTCATGGTCAATGATGTGGCTCATGGAAACAACCCTTTACCAAGTTGTTTAAGTTGTTTTCATCCTTCCACATTCCCAATTTTTCTTCTCCTTGTCTTCGTCCTAAGAAATGATATCGTCCTTAATATGTAACTCATCCCAAATATCCTTTGTGATATTAGGTTCTAATTCCTCATGAGTTCCCATGTGCTCATATGAAAAGTCACAATCTTCCTCATTTTTAGAAGTATTAGGATCTTCAGACACTAGTACCTTCTTGTCCATTTTTACTTGGGTTTCATACCACTCTATATGTTTTATGGTACAAAATTATTTGAATGGCACGCCATATACCCCCACACACAATATTTAATATCTTCATCTTTCTCTTCTACTTCATCATCCTCTGCATTATTTTTACTGTAATACCATAGCAATAAACCTATAAGGTTTTTATTTTATATTGTCTTCCTTTTCTCTTACTATGGAACACTTTTTTTATGAACTCTATTGGATCCAACACCAACTTGGTTTCCCATCTCTTATGAATCTGAAATAACTCGTTGCTACTTTTCCTCTTAGGCTAGCAAGAAAAATAGCTTTGTACCATATGTTTTCCCCAACCCAAATGGGGAGAATATTTTTGGGTTTGTGTTGGTTTTGTACTTTTAATCAAATAGTTTTCATTACATTGATTTATAAATTTAAGCAACATGTGTTATCATGAACATTTCATCTAACATTTTTGGCACATCATTGGAATAGGAGAGACTTCATCGGAATTTTATTATGAAATAAAACAAGATGGAAACATTGCATATTCTAATGGCCACTATAGTAGCTATAGTCTACACCAAAGCAAAAAAACCTGGAAAAAGAATGCAAATCCCCACCAAAACTCTATCAAGTGGATGTCACCCAGCTTAAATGGTCTTGGCCTCTGTAGTGGGTATGATCTTAAGTAATGATATTTTATCCCTTTTGAGATTCTTGTCTCCCTTAATGGATATTATCTTCCATATCATGACTTTGACCCTTTCTTCTACAAATATCATCCTTCATTAACAGATTTTGTCCCTTGGCCCCTTATCCTCAAAGATGCAACTCCTCCTCTAAAAAAAGACTCAACCCTGCTCTTAAGAAAACAAAGATTTTTTTATATTGAATTTGGGTCTCCAAAGAAGATTCGGTCCCCACCAATTCTAATTCACCCCCATAGGAAAGATCTAACCTCACAAAACATTTGGTCTCTATTGAACATACTTGTCCTTGTATATAACCTTGTCATGCATATGACTTGACCCTCTTTACTTCAATTCAACCTCAAATACAAAGGTGTCATCCTCTCCTCAATGCTAGGAACCCACAAGGGTTTCAGATACCACAAACACTCAATCTCTTTAATCGGGTTCGCCCTTAATTAATGCATCCTCTAGAGCCCGACCTCCATAAGGAATCTACACAAGCAATGAAATCGAATCCCATAGTAAAAATCACCCTCCTAAAGAACTCAGCCCTAATGGCCTTCTGTGAACTCCCGTAAGGATCCCTCAGTCTCTCTCTCCTTCTTCTCAACTCAAGTAGATTAATAAAGTGGCATGTTCTTGAAAGAAGGTGAATTTAGTCTCCTCCAAAAATGAATCCAATTGATGAATATTGACTGCATGATAGAACTTTGGTGGAATCCTTGATAGATTCCCCTTGTGTCTAGCTAGGGTGGATCTTGCACCACCGAAACTAAACAATATATGGAGCGGTTTTTCCAAACCCCAACAAAACTATGGTTCACTAGAAATATCTCTAAGATATCAAGTCAAATCACATTTCCATAATGGATGATTTATTCCTATTTTATCTTCTTTCAAGCCCAATTCCATGTTCAATTCCATGTGTCATCCAATACCACTTAACCAATGTTTGTAGAAAAAATTATTCTTAATAAAGTGACACCTTAATAGTACAACAATTTTTAAACCTAAGTGCCATCCAATAACTCCATGGACTGATCACCTAGAAAGGGACATCACACTTACCCATGAGAAAAAGGGGGATCCATCGGGTGTGGCTAGCCTAGAGGCCTTGGTAGAGGGCCATGGCATGGATTATGAGGTTTAATGGCTATAGGAGCCACATATCTGGTATATGCACTTCGACTCATAGTGCCACTACATGAAGGACCATGAATGTGGGGGGACATAAGAGGAGATGAGTAAGAGGTAATCACTCCTACATGGGAGGATGAGCTTGAAAGGTCATGGAAATAGTAGAATGTATATGGTGTTCTTGGGTCGGGGTGGTCAATGATCGAGAGATTACCATATGAATTAAAACTTGTTCAAAGAGGCATGTGAGTGTATAGATTTGAGTTGGATTCCATGACACCAATAAAACCATATGAAAAATGGGATGCCCCTTATTAATCTCACTGAGTGGAGTCACTATGGGGAACATCAAGGATCCTAGTGTATATATAATCATATCGGGCATAGATAAGTTGATGTTTCTAAGATTTGAAAATGGTGTTGTCTTTGGTTTGCAGACAATAAAAAGGAACATCCTTAAATATGGAAGGAGTAAACATTTCAAGAACTAGACTAGGAATATCCAATCATTGAGCTTAATATTGCAGATACTCCTTTGTCATTTCCACTCATTGATGTGGTCCATTATATGGGTGGACATGTTCTGGGAACATAAAAAAATTATATCTACATCCTCATCATAGCAGACAAATGACTGGAATAAGGTTAGAAAAGAAGAATCTAGGGACACAAAATTATTATGTGTCACATATGGTTGCTCGGTATACCACTTATCAACCACTCCAATAAGGGTCCTTTGGAATAAACATAAAAAATGGAATCATTTACGATGCTATTAGAGGATCACTCTAGGTTTAAAGACATGATATGGTTATGGTAATCCTCACCTACATTACCTTTAAAATTTGGGATGCTCAAAGGTAATTCAGTGGCCATTTGAGGCCATGTGGAGTCATGTCTAATAGGGCCATTGGTTATTATACGAATTCAATAACGTTAGTATTAGCCATGAAAGGAAGGCTTGTAGTCAACATGGCATAGGATATGGTTCCATTGACATTTGGGCTGGTTTTCCCATGGATAGGTTGGATAGTGTTTCAACCACCTATAGGACCTCCACTATAGGTAGGGATAACACCATAAATATTGGAAAATTTTCTATTGAAAGGACTAGCAATGCTATAATAAGATGGTGATATGGCTTGTGAGTATATTGAAGGGAAAATAGGAGGGGAGGATTGTTTTTAAATTATAATATGTTGAGGTGGGCTAAAGTTCCATCAATGAATCCCATAATGGGGGGAATGTCATTAAATAATTCAAGAGTACCTCGAAAGATAAATAGTGGCATGAATAATACCACTGACTCAACTAGATAGCTCTAAAATAAGACTATTGAAGGAAATGATCAAATAAACAGCACTAACTCTAGACATGTTTCTTAATCAAATAAAAAGTGAAAAGCAGGTGCAACAAGTTATCTAACTAAGAAAAGAGTAAATGAAAATGACAATAACACCTTAGAAATGAAGAGAATTACTATTCCTAAAAGAATAACTACTAAAATGCAAAGATGTGAAATAAAAATTTCTCAAATATTCATCAAACAAATGCTGGTAAAATCCATTGCTAAAAAAGAAGTAGAATGTTAAACAAGGACCTTCCAAGAACTAGACTAGATGGGATCTCAATCCTGCCAAGTAAGTGAATGAAGGTGTGAATTAGACAATTATAGAGTAGGACACTAGGAGCCACTCTATTAGACCTACTTCTATCATCCCCAAGGACCTCCCACTTTCTAGAGACACCTATAGGTAAGAATCATCATAAAATGGATACTAGGATAACTTCTTCATAGAGACATCCAACACGTTTCCTAAACCTTTGGTTGAAATCCACAATCTAGGGGATCTCCAATACTAAAATGGAAAGGTGTCCTAATCAGACCTTAGGTCATCCTATTGTCACATGTCACCCTAAAAGGATGGGCCTTCTAATGTACTACTCTCAATATTGTCCATTAAAAAAAGTATTTGATTTCCCTAAAAGATGACCACTATGTCTTAGATGTAAAGTGAGTAAGGAGAGTTATTTGGATGCTTATCTTGTTAGAAAACCTGGATCGTAGAACAATAGCATAAAATAAGATGTAGAAATAAAACACATAAACTTGATACAAGAGAGACACAAATATACGTGGTTCATGCAATATTGTATTTGTCCACGTAGAGATTTCTAGTCCTTTTATTATACCGTCCAACAAATGAAGGGATACAAACCGCAACACATTCGTTGCAACATCCTCTTCACTCTCTCACAGTCTCTCTCAGTCTCTCTCAGACACAATTATAGAGATCTTTACAATACTACAATACCTATCCATATTACAATTTCTTCCTTTTAAAGATGGATTACCATGGGAAAATACTATGGGATACCCAATACCATAGGCTTATAAATAACACATTATTGACCAAGTCATGACTATGAAATTACAACATTTTATAGGGCATTTTTTCCAAGTTTTTGCTACGGGGAGATGCCCCTGAATCCCCGCTAGGGGGGGCTCCCAAAAGTAGATCCACCCACCTTAGATTCCCCATGCCCCCTATCATGGGATGGGATCCTGACACAGTTGAAACACGACTTTTGAATTAGGAAGATCAGGCTCGAAAACCAACATTCTCCCACTTGGATACTGATCACAACAACTCCACTACTACTGCATATGGCTCCAAGCCATGGACCTGTAAAATTTCTCATCTTCGCCTCCATGCTTGAAGGATAATTGAAACTGAGCAAGAACTCAGTTGCTCTCTAGTTACTACCTTTGTCAACATGTCTGTAGTATTCTGGCTAGTATGTATCGTTTCCAACTTCAACAGTTCATCTTCCAGAATGGACCATATGAAATGGTACTTGAGATGTATATTTTTCATCTTAGAATGGAAGGCTGAGTTCTTTCCAATATGAATGGCACTCTGGCTATCACTGTACAAGCTTCTATTCTCCTACTTCTTACCCAATTCCTCCATGAACCTTTTCATCCAAATCATCTCTTTACTAGCCTTTGTAGCAACAACATACTCTGCTTCCGTTTCTGAAAGTGCGACATCCTTTTGCAGTTTCAAAATCCAAATTACAGGTGTTCCACCTACAGTAAATACATACCCTGGAGTGATTCTTATGCTATCTTTATCACCTTCCATATCTACATCAACACATTCCTATAAAATAGTGTCTGAACCTCCAAACATAATGCATGATTAGTGTATCTCTCAAATACTTGAGAATCCACTTTACTACCTTCCATTGTTCTTTAGTCAGATTGTTCATATACCTGCGTACAACAATAATTGCATGTGCAATATTTGTTATTGTGCACACCATCACATACATCAGACTACCAAATACTGATGAATAAGGGTTCTTGGACATGTATTATATTTATTCCTATGTCTTGGGACACATCTCCTTACTTAGCTTGAAATGGCTATCCAAAGTTATACTAACTAGTTTTGCATATTGCATTCTAAACCTCTCCAACACCTGTTCTATGTACACCCTAAGACAATGCCAATTTGCAATTTTTTTTGTCTCTTGTTATTCTCATACCAAGGATCTGCATTGCAGCACTCAAATCCTTCATCACAAATGAGTGAGCTAATTTCATTTTTAGCACATTTGTATCCTTCATGTTAGCCCCTGCAACAAGCATGCCATCAACATACAATAACAAGATAATATATCTTCCATTATCTAGCCTCTTGAAATAAACAAAGTGGTCAAAATGACATCTACTATAAACTCATTCTGTCATAAACCTGTCAAATTTCAAATACCACTTCCTTGGAGCTTCCTTCAGGCCATAAAATCTCTTCCTCAACCTGCATACTAAATTATCCTTCCCTTTGACCTCACTCCCCTATTCCTGCTGCATGTAAATATCTTCCTCCAAATACCCATGGAGAAAGGTAATTTTTACATCTCGCTATTCAAGATGCAAATCTTCTTAAAATAGTCCTAAATGAAGTCATTTTAACAACAAAAGAAAATATTTCATCAAAATATATACCTTTCTTTTGTGCATACCCCTTTACAACGAGTATGGCCTTGTACTTCTTGAGTCTTTCCTCCATCTTCTTCCTTCGACATATAATCCCATTTACTCTGCAATCCTCTTTTACCTACATGTAACTAAACAAAATCCCAAGTCTAGTTTCTTACTAATGAGTCCATTTCCTCATTCATGCCTTGCTCCGACATCTTTCTAGTTTCCACCTCCATTGCTTCTTCATAACATTTTGGTTCACCAGAATTGGCCATTAGTAAATAATACAGTGAAGGAGAGTATCGTTCAGGGTGTCTACTTATATTGCTATATATTCTAACACTTGCAGGAGTTTGAGATAACTACTTTTGTTCTTCATTTTCTAGCATCTCCGGAGTTTCATTTTCTTTAATTAATTCATCAAACACTGCGTATTCTGTTTTTTCCTTTTCCTATTTATTTCCTCACGACTAATCTTTATGCATGACCTTTTCATTGAATACCATATCTCTATTCCTAATGATTTTATGATTTCATAATCCCATAAGTGATACCCAAAATCATCAACCCCATATCCAATAAAGGTACACTTCTTGGATTTAGCCTCAAGCTTTGTTCTATTTTCTTTATCAATATGGAAAAATGATTCATAACCAAAAGTTCTAAGAAATGAGTAGTTTATCTTTTTACCTGTCCATGCCTCCTCTGGAATCCCACCATCCAATGTGCTTGAAGGCCCTTTGTTTATTAAGTAAATAGCATTATCTACAACATCTTCCCAAAACTGTAAGGGCATCCCTACATGAAATCTCATACACCTTTCACACTCCATGATTGTAATGCACATCCTTTCTGACGCACTAATTTCTTATGGTGTTTATGGAGCAATCCTCTCTCTATGAATCCTATGGTATGAATAATAACAATCAAACTCCATTCTGTAGTATTCACCTCCATTATCAGATCTAAGACAGTTTAACATTGTTCCTATCTCATTCTCAACAAAAGCTTTCAATTTCTTAAAAGTATCACCAACACCATATTTTTGACAAATGCTATAAGCCCAAGTTTTTCTAGTTACATCATTAATAAAAGTAACATAATAATGAGATCCACCAAGACATTCCACTTAAGCTAGTACCCACACATCTATATGCATAAGCCCTAACTTTTCACTCTTCTTTTGCTTCCCAACTCTGAGAAATATGGGTCTCTTCTATTTTCCATAAACACAGCTCTCACATAATTCCAAAATTACCTACTTCGGATCTGGCATCAGCTTCCTTGAGTGGAGAATCTGCATCCCCTTCTCACCCATGTTGCTAAGACTATGATGCCATAATATTGTATTTGTTTATGTGGAAACTACAAATATATAAGAATCAATATTATGAGGACATAAATACAACATACCTATCCTATCTCGTTTTGCTATTACCAGTGATCCTTTAGTGATATTCACCCACGTTTATCTAGATGTAGATAAATATCCTCCATCTCCCAACTACCCTATTGAGATAATATTTATTTTCATAGAAGGAATATTCCTTACATCTTTCAGCATCCATTCACCTCCATTCTTTAACTTTACCAGTACCTTACCCATTCCAAAAATTTAACATGATTCATCATCGCCTAGTAAAACATGTTCAAAATCACTTGGAACATAATCATGAAAGAGTTTCCTTTGGGTTGTAGCATGTCATGAACCCCTGAATCTACTACCTAGTAATTACTATTACTATATAATGCAGGAATCAAAGCATCGTGTAACACATAACCTGCTACATTTGCTTCCTAAGTAGTCTCCTGTTGTCCATCTCCTTTATTCTTTAGAGATGTACAATCTTTCTTCAAATATCCTTTTTTTCCACAGTTTGAGCACTCTATCTTTCCCAGTATGGACTTCGATATTTCCTTCCAAGTACGCACAATTACCTGGGCTCTTTCCTCTCTCATTTTGTCTTCCCCTACTCTTAATGGTCAATGCATTACCTGATGTCTAACCTATGATTTTACTTTGCATTTCCTCATTAAGAATAACACCAACAACATCATTAAATTTCAAAGTGTTTGAACCAGAGACAAAGTTACTTACATCCATGACAAAACTATTCAAACTTTCTACAAATGATCATAAGATTAGAAGAGCCCTAACCTCATATTTGAAGTTCACTTTTACATAAATTAGTTGATTAGTAATTGTATTAAATTCATTTAAATGGTTAGCGATAGATCCACCTTATGACATCTGCATATTAAATAAATGATTCATTAGAAATACCTTGTTGGAGGTCGATGGTTTTTCATACAATTTAGCCAATGGCCTCATTAGACCCTTTGTTGTCTCTTCTTCTGAAAGATTGAAATCCACCGACGAAGCCAGGAATCACCATATTGCTCCTAGTGTCGTTTTGTCAAGAACCTCCCTTTCTTCGTCCTTCATAACCACTTACTATTTTTCTTTTCCTCCTAGTGATGGGAATAGATCCTTCTAATATAGATAGTCCTCCATTGTCATCTTCCATAAGGGTCAGTGCAAGCTAATGAGGGTCACTTTTGGTGCGTTAGATGCAATAGAAAACTGAAAAATTGGGCATCCCTCAACTTACTTGGATTTTTTGAGATACTTACGCAAAATATCTTGCATTGAGTAAAAAATATGAAATGTAGGAAATTGAATCATTTCCAAATATATAACTTTTATGTATTGAAAATTTACATAGCTATGTCAAGTTTCATTTTTCCTAACAGACACTTTTTATTTTTCAGGCAAATGATAAGGTATATGTTTTTGTGGGTGTAGCTTTTGAGGGCCTAAATGATGCAATCAAGCTACAAAAATGGGCATGCATGTAGAGAACATATAGCACTAGTGCACCATTATTTTTTGAAAATTAAATTAGTAATTTTATAATTTTCCAAGTGATCAAACCTCGAAAATAGTACGTCTTTTGTGGATGCAGCTTTTGAAGGTCTTAATGCAAAAATCATGAAATGGGTTTTTGATAGAACGTGGAGGTTAGTGTCTACTTGTTCACCATATAATTTTTTTTTAAATGATGAAGAATTGAAAATTTTATGGAAGAAACACTAAAAGTGTGTTTCATGAGTTAAGGAGGTAGGACACAAAATAAATTGAAATAAAATAGGCAAAATTAAAATATTTGTAAATAAAAGTTACATATTTGGAATCTACAGAAAAATGCTATTTGTGTTTAAGATTTCGTAAAAATTGACTGTGTGTAGCATACTATAACGGGTGGCTAAGCACAGGCTTCTCCAGAAACTGGAAGAAATATACCCAATTAGCTTTGGTTTATCATTACCATAGCATAGGTTTGGTATTACCGAAGCAAACTCCAAAGCATACACATAGGATTATGGTTGACATGTGAGCAAGCGAGTAGGGTTGGTTTAGGCTCTAACAAACACGTACGCATTCTATTTAAATTCAAAAAATATTGCCGCACTTTTAGAATTTAATAACGCGATCGTGTTATATAACTACATAATGTGTGCACATTATATAATTACATAATGTGTGCATGTTATGTAAACTATAAAATCTATGTTTAATACTTGAGAGGGGGTGGTGAAGACTCAAGGGCAATTTTGGCTTATATTTGAGAAGGGGTGGGGAAGGGTCAAAGGAATCTATGGTTAATATTTTTAATAGGGGTGGGAAAGGGTCAAGGGCTTAGAAGGATGTTGGAAGCTTGAGTGGGGAGAGATGAAGGGAATGAGAATATGATGGGCTATAGGGGTGAAGGGCAGTGGAT
Organism: Larix kaempferi; assembly: GCA_027924585.1. NCBI lineage: Eukaryota > Viridiplantae > Streptophyta > Pinopsida > Pinales > Pinaceae > Larix > Larix kaempferi. Next base: position 9,723,733 of record BSBM01000797.1, read on the forward strand.
CTTGAGATAACTATTAGGAGTAGAAGAGGTTTCGAAGAGGTATAGGGTTAGAATTTGGAAGTGAAACTTGAGTGACAAGGGGGGATGAATGGAGGCAAGGGAGATGTGAGAGAGTAAGAAATAATACAAGGGGGGGAGAGACATAGAGCGAGGGAGGGAGAGGGACAATGGGGGGGAATGGATTTAGAGGGAGCAAGAGATATACGGGGATAGAACGAAATAAAGAGATAGGAAGGGAGGGACAAAAAGTGTTGGTAAGAGACATGCAGGGAGTGGTGGCGCACGCGCGCGCACGAGAGAGAGAGAGAGAGAGAGAGAGAGAGAGAGAGAGAGAGAGAGAGAGAGAGGAGGAGGGGGAAGGGGCATAAAGTGAGAGAGAGAGAGAGAGGGAGTGATGGGGAGATGGGGATACGGTGAAGGAAATATAACATGAGAGAGGGATAGAAGGTGAGAGAGAGAGAGATGGTGAGAGAGGGAGGGAGAGAAGGTAGGGTGATGGATGTATGGAGAAAGGTGGAGATATATATGGATGGGGGGGGAATGGATTTGAGAATGGAAAGGGACATCGTGTGCGCGCGCATGTGTGTGTGTGTGTGTGTGTGAGAGAGAGAGAGAGAGAGAGAGAGAGAGATGGTTGGGGAGAGATATAGACTAGAGGGAGGTGTGAGCGACAAAGAAAGTGGGAGGTTCTGTGTGTGTGTGTGTGTGTGATAAGGAAGGAGGAATTAGTGGGGTAGCAAGGACGAAGTTGGTATAACGGAGAGAAAGTGACATAGAGGGAGGGAGGTAAAGGGAGTGAGGGGAGGATCCAGGGATAGAGATACAGAGGGAGGGTTATAAGGTGAGAGAGAAAGGTCAGGGGAGGGATAAAGGCACATAGGGGTAGTGATTAAGGGTGAATGAAGGGAGAGATTTCTATAGGGACTTGGATAATTGTGAAGATAAAGAGAAGGTGGATACCCTCCTCCTCCTCATATTCATCAACATCTTCATCATCATCAACATCTTCATCATCATTGTCATCTCTAGGTTCCTCATCAACATCTCCATCTTCATCATCATCATCATCATCATCATCATCATCACCATCATCATCATCATCAATGTCTTCATCATCATCTCCATCATCATCAACATCAACATCTCCATCATCATTGTCATCTCTATGTTCCTCATCAACATCTCCATCATCATCGTCTTCTTCTTCTTCATCGTCATCATCTTCATCACTATCATCATCATCATCAACATCATCAACATCTTCATCATCATTGTCATCTCCCCCTTCCTCATCAACATCTCCATCATCATCATCATCTTCTTCTTCATCATCATCATCATCATCATATTCATCACCATCACCATTATCATCAACATCTTCATCATCATCACCATCATCATCATCATCAACATCTTCATCATCATTGTCACCTCTAGGTTCCTCATCAACATCTCCATCATCATCATCACCTCCTTCATCATCATCATCGTCATCATCTTCATCACCATCTTCATCATCATCACCATCACCATCGTTATCATCAACAACATCTTCATCATCATTGTCATCTCCCCATTCCTCATCAACATCTCCATCATCATCATCTTCATCATCATTGTCATATCCACCTTCCTCATCAACATCTCCATCATCATCATCTTCATCGTCATCATCATCATCATCTTCATCACCATGACCATCATCATCAACATCATCATCATCACCACCATCATCATTTTCATCTCTAGATTCCTCATCAAAATCTCCATCATCACCATCTTCATCATCATCATCATTATCATCATCATATTCATCACCATCACCATCATCATCAACATCTTCATCATCATCACCATCATCATCATCACCATCACCATCATCAACAACATCTTCATCATCATTGTCATCTCCCCCTTCCTCATCAACATCTCCATCATCATCATCATCATCATCTTCATCACCATCTCCATCATCGTCATCTTCTCCATCATCATCATCATCATCACCATCATCATCAAAATTATCATCATCATCCGCATCATCCTCATCTTCATCACCATCATCATCATCAGCATGGTGATCTACATCATTATCATCATCTTCATCATCACCATCTTCATCACCATCACCATCATCATCAACATCTCCATCTCCATCATCATCATCATCACCATCACCATGGTCATCTCCATCATCATCACCATGGTCATCTCCATCATCATCATCATCATCTTCATAATCATCATCATCATCATCATCATCATCTTCATCACCATCACCATCAACATATTCATCATCATCACCATCATCATCATCACCATCATCATCATCAACAACATCTTCATCATCATTGTCATCTCTCCCTTCCTCATCAACATCTCCATCATCATCATCATCATCATCATCACCATCACCATCACCATCATCATCAACATCTTCATCATCATCACCATCATCATCATCAACAACATCTTCATCATCATTATCATCTCTAGGTTCCTGATCAACATCTCCATCATCATCATCTTCTCCTTCATCAACATCATCATCTCATCTTCATCACCCTCTCCATCCTCATCAACATCTCCATCATCATCATCATCACCATCATCATCATCATCAACATCTTCATCATCATTTTCATATCTCCTTTCCTCATCAACATCTCCATTATCATCATCATCACCATCACCGTCATCATCAACATCTTCATCATCATCACCATCATCATCATCATCAATCTTCATCATCATTGTCATCTCTAGGTTCCTCATGAACATCTCCATCATCATCATCTTCTTCTTCATCAGCATCATCATCATCATCTTCATCACCCTCACCATCCTCATCAACATCTTCGTCACCATCATCATCACCATCATCATCATCACCATCATCATCATCAACATCTTCATCATCAATGTCATCTCTGCCTTCGTCATCAACATCTCCATCATCATCATCACCATCCTCATTTACATCTCCATCATCATCATCATCAACATCTTCATCATCATTGTCATCTCTAGATTCCTCATCAACATCTCCATCATCATCATCTTCTTCTTCATCAGCATCATCATCATGATCTTCATCACCCTCACCATCCTCATCAACATATTCATCATCATCATCATCACCATCATCATCATCATCAACACCTTCATCATCATTGTAATCTCCCCCTTCCTCATCAACATCTCTATCATCATCATCATCATCATCATCATCATCATCTTCATCACCATCACCATCACCATTATCACCATCACCATCATCATCAACAACATCTTCATCATCATTGTCATCTCCCCCTTCCTCATCAATATCTCCATCATCATAATCATCATCATCATCATCATCATCATCTTCATCACCATCACCATCATTATCAACATCTCCATCATCATCATCATCATCATCTTCATCACCATCACCATCATTATCAACATCTCCATCATCATCATCATCATCATCATAATCATCATGGTCATCTCCATCATCATCATCATCTTCTTCATAATCATAATCATCATCATCTTCATCACCATCACCATCACCATCACCATATTCATCATCATCATCAACAACATCTTCATCATCATTTTCATCTCCCCCTTCCTCACCAACATCTCCATCATCATCATCATCACCATCACCATCATCATTAACATCTTCATCATCATCACCATCATCAACATCTTCATCATCATTGTCATCTCCCCCTTCCTCATCAACATCTCCATCATCACAATCATCATCAGCATCACCATCAACATCTCCATCATCATCATCATCATCATCATCATCATCATCTTCATCACCATCGCCATCATCATCAACATATTCATCATCATCACCATCATCTTCATCATCATTGTCATCTCCCCCTTCTTCATCAACATATCCATCATCATCGTCTTCTTTATCATCATCATCATCATCTTCATCACCATCACCATCATCATCAACGTCTTCATCATCATCACCATCATCATCATCCTCAAAATCTTCATCATCATTGTCATCTCTAGGTTCATCATCAACATCTACATCATCATCATATTCTTCATCATCATCATCTTCATCACCATCACCAGCACCATCATCATCAACATCTTCATCATCATCACCATCATCACCATCATCACCATCATCATTATCAACATCTCCACCACCATCATCATCATCTTATATCCTCCTCTTCATCATCATTGACATCTCCCCCTTCCCCATCAACATCTCCATCATCGTCATCTTCTTCATCACCATCACCATCATTCTCATAACCCTCATCATCATATTCAACATCTTCATCATCACCACCATCATCTCCATATTCATCAACATCATCATCTTTATCATCTTCATATGCATCATGATCATCTTCATTGTCATCACCCTCCTCCTCATCATCATCTTGTGCACTTATGCACTTAGCGATTAATGTTTAGAAGAGAGTCTAAAGACCTTTATGGGGGAGAGGCTCTAGGAACAAGGTAAGAGAGAGAGGGAAGGGGGGAGGGATAAAGGCATAGAGGGTTAGTGATTAAGAGAGAAGAAGTGAGAGAGTGCTCTAGGGAGGGATAATGGCGAAGATAAAGAGAAGGTGGAGAGATGGAGAGTGGGGTCGTAGGGACATGGATGGAGTAAGGGAGAGAAAGAAACATGTAGGAGGGATGTAGAGAGAATGAGGGATAGATATTTAGAAAGAGATAGGGGGTATCTAGGGATTATGGGGAGAGAGTTAGCGGGGTATTAAACCATATAATACATTTTTCCCACACTAAAAACATTTGCTTTGTATGTAACCATACAAAACATTTGATTTCTTTTGATATTATTCGTTGCCCTAGTTGTGCACCTAACCTATTTATTGTGGTTAACCATATCGCTTGCGCGTTTTGATTCTCCATATCGTGTGCACGTTTTACTTTTATATTATGCCTGTGCATTGTGGAACTGTATAAACAGTGGACTGTCCTTGTCCAAGAGCAACTTTACTTTGTCCAAGCAAAAATAGGAAATCCCACGATTTTTCGAACAGAGCATGATCCCGCCATTGGAAATATTCACAATTTACAACATCTCCATCATTATTTTTGTTATGCAAGTGCAGCGTTGAGGACATCTTTCATGGTTGCTCAATGTGGTGTTGGATTATATGGCCATATTTGAAGTGTTAAATTTTCAGTATTAAATCACAATACTATAGGATCTTTGCTGAGAGAATAACATCTACAGTATATCAATGCATGACAATCATAATATGACAAGCATCACAAGCATCATAAGAATCAAAAGCATAGAGACAAGAGACACAGAGTTTCCGTGGGGAAAACCCTAAGGTGAAAAACCCCACAACTTCCTCAGAGATAGAGAGAGCAATGGCTCAACCAAAATACAACCAAATAATACAGAGATAGTCTCCTAGCAGATGATCCTCCTCCTCCTCACTAGTGCGCCACTTTCCAGAGAGAGAGATAGATGCTTTTCCGAGTGAGTAAAATAGAGATCTCCTATCTCTATTTATACTCACCTTTTTGCCCAGTGACCTACTGGGGCCGACTTGTCTACTTTAGTACATCCACATTATATTATATATTAATTAGGGCCGACCCCATAAGGTGGTCTAATAACCCATCGGCAAGTACACACACTTGCGACACTTGTCAATCCACATGATGACACTTCCTTATAGAGGAATAACACATCTCTTATAAGGGTACAATAAATATACATATAATATACTGATGAAATACATTCCGAAGTTACATATACATCAACACTCCCTCTTAACAAGGAAGGTATTTCTCGACACAGATTTGCTAGACAAGTCTTCTTCTCTGGATCATCATCATCGATGCATCGTCATCGTCATCGTCACTGCTGCTGCTATCTCGTCCAATCTCTGTCTCTACTCGTCATAGGAAGTTCTACAGAGCCAGTCCTTTTTCATACTGGATGTAGGCCCACCACCTGCAGGTCTTCATCATCACTGGCCATACTGTGGAATCCTCAGGACTTTTACGTGCGTCACAAAACCTCGAAAGAGCATCCCAGGATATTACGGGTACACAACTCCAACCTGTAGGATCTCCCAGGGCGCTATTACATGTGACCCCACCACAAAACCTCGAAAGAGCATCTTAGGATGTTACGGGTACACAACTCCGACCTAAGATCTCCCAGGGCACAAATTACATGTGGTCCACCACAAAACCTAGCAAGAGCATCTCAGGATGTTACGGGTACACAACTCCGACCTGAGATCTCCTAGGGCACAAATTACATGTGGTCATGGCAAAACCTCGCAAGAGCATCTCAGGATGTTACGGGTACACAACTCCGACCTGAAATCTCCCAGGGCCCAAATTACATGCCATAGGACAAAACCTCGCAAGAGCATCTCAGGATGTTACGGGTACACAACTCCGACCTGAGATCTCCCAGGGCAACGAATTACATGTCCTCCTAGAGCAATGTCTCGAAAGAGCATCCCAGGCTGTTACGGGTACACAACTCCGACCTATAGGATCTCCCAGACATGCTCATCTGCACAACCTGATCCACGGCCACAGAGTATCAACCTGATACTCACCATACATCATCCTGATGTACTCATGATCGTCTTGATCATAATCACTGCAACGTCCTGCTGCAAGTCATCTGGAGCAACATCCTGAAGCTTGTCATCTATGATCATCCTGATCATCACAGCAACATCCTGTTGCATGTCATCTGGAGCAACATCCTGAAGCTCGTCATCTATGATCATCCTGATCATCACTGCAACATCCTGCTGCATGTCATCTGGAGCAACATCCTGAAGCTCGTCATCTATGATCATCCTGATCATCACTGCAACATCCTGCTGCATGTCATCTGGAGCAACATCCTGAAGCTCGTCATCTATGATCATCCTGATCATCACTGCAACATCCTGCTGCATGATCTACCTGATCATCAATGCATCTTCCTGATGCATACCAAGTATCATACATGATCCTCCTGATCATTAATGCATCTACCTGATGCATACCAAGTATCTACCTGATACATATCATCATACATGATCCTCCTGATCATCAATGCATCTACCTGATGCATACCAAGTATCTACCTGATACATATCATCATACATGATCCTCCTGATCATCAATGTATCCACCTGATACAAATACAAATATATGATACATATCACCATACATGATCCACCTGATCATACAATGTATCCACCTGATACATATACAGATACATGGTCCAAGCATCCAACATGATGCATAAACAATACATACACATGATCCAACTGATCATATCCTGCATCCAACATGATGCGTACATACAAAAATGATCCAACTGATCATATCCTGCATCCAACATGATACATAAAATGATCCAACTGATCATATCCAGCATCCAACATGATGCGTACATACATACATAAAATGATCCAACTGATCATATCCAGCATCCAACATGATGTGTACATACATACATAAAATGATCCAACTGATCATATCAAGCAGAAACTAGAACATCATCCTGATGCTCATCATCCAGCGCTTACATCCACAGCCATGTGAAGGATCCTCCTTCCAACATGCTTGGAATGGCTTCAGCAAATGTGTCCATCACTTCTTCCTCGAAGTGTCCTCGATCTGAATAACGCCAAGCCTCTCTCTGAAGTACTCGAACTTCACCCTGGCTAGTGGCTTCGTCAGCACATCTGCAATCTGCTCGTCCGTCGCAACATACAGGAGCTTCACAGCTCCTCTCTGCACCATATCCCTGATATAGTGATATTTGATCTCTATGTGTTTTGACCTGTCATGAAACACTGGGTTCTCGGACAGCTTCACACAACTCTGGTTATCACAGAAGATACCAGTAGCCTCCAACGGGAGATCAAATAACTCAGACAGTAGCTTCCGTAGCCATACTGCCTCACAACTAGCTGAACAGGCTGCAACATACTCTGCCTCAGCTGTACTCAGTGCTACGCAGGACTGCTTCCTGCTAAACCAAGAGATCACACCTGATCCCATACTGAAGCAACACCCAGATGTGCTCTTCCTATCTGCAGCACTGCCATCCCAATCTGAATCAACATAACCCTGCAGGTTAAACTTTTGATTCTCCTCATACCTGAGCCCATAATACACTGTACCCTTCAGGTACCTCAGAACATGCTTTACAGCAACCAGGTGAACACTCCTCGGATCCGTCAGGAACTGGCTCAATGTGTTCACATCAAAGTAAATGTCTGGTCTCGTGTTCGTCAAGTACATCAAGGACCCAATCATCTGATGATACAAAGAGATATCAACCGGCTCAGATGAAGCATCACATAGAAGCTTCAGATTCGATGCCATAGGTGTGGCCATGGCCTTGCAATCCATCATCCCAAATCTCTTCAGGATATCTACTGTGTACTTCCCTTGACCAAGGAAGATCCCACCTGCATTCTGCCACATCTCCACGCCAAAAACAAATAGTGCATCATCCCCAAGTTCTTCATCTCGAACTCGGTAGTAAGCTTCCGCTGCGTGTCGGCAATCAATCTATCTTCACCATACCAAGTTCTGCACATATATGATTTCCTATCATGTGTCTCAGAACAAAGTGGCTGCTTCTTCTTCAACTACACCATTCAAGAAAGCTGTCTTGAATCCATCTGGTGTATCTTCTATTTCATCACTTTTATGTTTCTCTATGCTGCCATCTGCAACATGCTTGATCTGAAAGTTCTATTTGGAAGTCACAACAGACTTCCCTTTAGCTCTTGGGATCGCATCCCAGACATCATTCTTCATGATCGACGGATCATGGTATTTCATTTCTTCATCCCAGATCCTGGGAATTTCAATATCTTCAATAGATATCTTTGTTGCTGGAAAAAAATGTTGTAGTCCTTTTTGTAGGTGAAGATATACGGTCTTTCCTACAAAACAGATTAAATTGCATGATTAGAAACAACTCATAATTTTCAGAACAAATTCTTACACATGAAGAAATATGTCATACAGTCATGCAGTCATGCAATTATCTTAGCCAATGCTTCAATACAACATTTATCCATATCCCGTAACTTTCTAGATGCCTTCCAATCTCTACCAGAACATTGTTAAGAGTGTGCACAACTCCCAACATGTCAGCAAAGAGGTTTCATTCTAGATAAGTAGCAATGGAATGTTGTACAGTTCCATAGGCCACTTACCCAACACATGCATATTAGTAGTATACTGTTCATTAATTCAATCATTCTAATATGCACAATACATATCCTAAGTCTAGGAACATGAGCATATACATCATTGAACAATTTTATTTAAGCAAACAAATATGCAAGATAATTAAAATACTTATCTTTGTTTGTTTGTTGGGTGGACTCCCTCTGAGTCTTTTCTTCCTTGCAGGAGCCGCTGGAGTCCTTCTAAACCTTCTTGTTGTGGAATGTAGAGATATGGACAACTCCCTCTGAATATCTGCACCCTTGCAGAAACCACTGGAGTGTGCTCCCTCTTGATCTTTGCTTCCTGGATTACCTGTTCTTGAACTCATATTCATCCTTGGTCCCTATGCATGCTTATTAGTATCATGATTGTGTTATCCTTGTAATCTCATACAAAATCATACATTCATTAAAACACAATAATCTCAAGTATGTATAGTCATGATCATTTCAAACAGAAATAATAAGCATTAGCATTCAAGGTTTATATAGGACTCTTATGGTTAGTCATATCATAAGAAACATAACATGTATAAACCTATAATTACTCAAACCTATGACTCTTCTGGTTAGTCATATTATTAATTAAGGTAAGACACATAATATGCATATGCCCATGATTATTCAAACTTATGACTTTATGAACAATCATCATCAATCATGCCATGCATACTTATATGATGGATCCTATGATATAAGAAACACATACCTGGTCACCATATTTGCTAGTTATGTCTAGCAATGTGTTCTTGTTCTCTTCAATGACCTGCATAACTCATTAGTTAACTTTTGCAAAAACAAATTATACATACCTCTATGTGATCCATGACTATGGATGAATCTTTGTATTTATGTCACCATGGCATGTTCAGGTTGTCCCTTCAAATTGTACAAACCTCCCTCTTGCTTTCCAATCACTACTGCATCATCTATGGTCTTTCCCTTTGGCCACATTAGGACTTGGCCATCCACAAATGCAACCCTCATACCTTTTGCATCTAATGCAGAAATGGAGAGTAAGTTCTTCTTGAGCCCAGGTACATAAAGTACTTCTTTCATCTTCAATGATTTTCCAGAATCTAGATTGTAGGAGGCTTCACCACTTCCTTTGATTGGGTATTGATAATCATCCCCAAGTTTCACTTTATGGGGTGATTCATGTTCAGAAAGATTCACAAAAGATTCCTTGAACCCAGTCATGTGTTTGGAGGCCCCACTATCAATTAACCAATCATTACATCCATGGGAGATGGTACCTGTAAGAGCAGAGATCAGAACATACTCTTCTTCACTTGATGAGTCATCATCACTATCACTTTCTGCCCTAGCCTTCTTCTTTGGAGGTTCATCATCTTCGGCAGCATGAGCATGAAACCTTCTTTTGCTGCCCTTCTTTTTCTCACTGGAGTTGTTCTTATTATCCCTTTTGTTCTTGGGACAATCTGAAGCAAAGTGACCCTTCTCATTGCATGTGAAGCATCTTAGGTCCTTCTTATTCTTTTGATGAAATCTTTTGGGGTGAGGGTGATCCTTCTTGGTTTTGCTTCTTTTGGTGTGAGCTGCAAGAGCTTGATCTTCACCTCCCATCTTTTCCTCACGAGCTATAAGTCTAGCTTCTTCTTGAGAACATTCTTCCCGAAGTCTACTGAAGGAGATCAACTTCTTCCTTGCACAAATTCCTTGAATAAAGGAATCCCATGACCTGGGTAGGCCATTTAGAGTGGTCATCACCACTTCACCATTCTCCACTATTTCATCTACTGCTTCTAATTGTTCCTTGATCTGAGAGACCCTTGAAAAGTAGGATTGAATGGTTTCCCCATTCTGAAACTTTACTGCTTTCAATTGGTTCCGCAGGGTCATCTTCCGATTTATGTTCTTTCCTTCAAATAGCTTGGTCAAAGATTCAAACATCTCTTTGGGTGTCTTGAGAGAAGACACATGGGGTATGAGATGGTCTTTGATAGAATAAGCAATGATTCTCTTTGCCTTGACCAAGTTCTTCTTGTGCAATACCTTGGCCTCTTCATCCTCTGGGATAGGGATGTCTTCTTTCACATATGAGTCCAACTCATTCTCTTCCAGGATTAGCCCAATCCTATACTTCCAGGCTCGGAAGTTATCAGCCCCTTCAAGCTTATCCTCAAGCTTGGTGTGAAGAGACATCTTTAAGAGTACTTCAAATGGAAATAGAAAAGATTTAGAACTTACCACTTGAAGTGTTGAAAACTGGATCTGGTCCCGGATTAGGGTTTGTCAGAGAAACCCTAAAAATTCAAAATGTGAATTTCAAAATTCCGAAAGGATAGAAAGATGCGCCTTGGAGAGCTGATCAGCCTAGTACATTTAGAATTTGAGATCAGCAAAGTCTTGTCCTTCAAAATTGCCTTTTTTTCCTCTCGGGTTCACTGGGGAGAGCCCTGAATTAGGGTTTGAGTTTCCCGGAGATCTACCCAGCCAAAAATCTCGATCCAAAGCTCAAACCTTCGATTTTTGCAAGGAGCTTCCAGCTGTACCTTCAGTTTCCATAAATTCCTATTTTTGTGGAAACCCTAATTTTTAGGGCCAAAACTGAAAATGCTCGGAACTGAAATCTGATTGGACAGAAAGATGCGCCTTGATGAGTAGATCCAATCTACTATACTGAATTTCAAAAATATGTGGAGAGAAACCCAATAAACAAGCAATACAAGCTTCCGTCACTGCAAAATGTCTTCTTCTCAGTTAAGCTCTGATACCATGTTAAATTTTCAGTATTAAATCACAATACTATAGGATCTTTGCTGAGAGAATAACATCTACAGTATATCAATGCATGACAATCATAATATGACAAGCATCACAAGCATCATAAGAATCAAAAGCATAGAGACAAGAGACACAGAGTTTCCGTGGGGAAAACCCTAAGGTGAAAAACCCCACAACTTCCTCAGAGATAGAGAGAGCAATGGCTCAACCAAAATACAACCAAATAATACAGAGATAGTCTCCTAGCAGATGATCCTCCTCCTCCTCACTAGTGCGCCACTTTCCAGAGAGAGAGATAGATGCTTTTCCGAGTGAGTAAAATAGAGATCTCCTATCTCTATTTATACTCACCTTTTTGCCCAGTGACCTACTGGGGCCGACTTGTCTACTTTAGTACATCCACATTATATTATATATTAATTAGGGCCGACCCCATAAGGTGGTCTAATAACCCATCGGCAAGTACACACACTTGCGACACTTGTCAATCCACATGATGACACTTCCTTATAGAGGAATAACACATCTCTTATAAGGGTACAATAAATATACATATAATATACTGATGAAATACATTCCGAAGTTACATATACATCAACATGAAGAAGATAACTGGCAAGCTTGAAGAATCTCCAATTGAATAACACCAGAGATAAAGTCTTTGAAATATTCATTTTTCCTATATATGAGGAGAACACAAGATAAGATATCAAGATTTAAGACCATTTAATGGTGATGGTGGATATACACAATTGTACAAGAGAATCAACTTGAGGAACAATTTGCATTTTAACTTTCATTTGCTTATTATTGAAGAGCACCAAAGGTAAATTTTCTCATTCATCATTTTTTTGATGGGAAATATGAACAATTGCGAAGGAAGATTGAAGCACCTTGAAGGATCTATAGTTCTGGAAAGCACAAAAGGTTTGAAAGCTTGTAATTGAGGAGCAACAAAAACAAACTATATTGAATTGATCATTGTGGTGATAGGGAATGCACGTAACTGAGAAAGAAAATCAATAAGGAAGAAGAGACCTCAAGAAGTCATTGAAGAAGAGAAAGAAAAGAAAAGAATAGACATGATGAATTGGAGGCTTTCTTTGGAAACTAATCCAAATCCAATTATAGACGATACCACGGTTCACCCTATTAATCCACGACAAGAAAAAATGAAGCATTCACTAGAGGGACCTTCAATTTCCACAATAGTTGTTGAACAAGCACCCCATGGAAGTAATCAAGAAGCAAAATGTAGGTGCTCATTAGGGGATGTTTCAATTCCCACTTCAAGTCAAAGTGATAAATTACCACCTCAAGATGAAGCTCATGAAGAAACACAAAATTTGTTCACCTCTTGTGGTTATACAAGTGATGAAGTCAGAGAGGCATTGGACATGGAGCCTACTGTTGAAGAAGAAAATGTTATCTGGACCATCGATGAGGATGTTGGACTTCCACCATCCAACTACCAGGAAGAGAATGAAGGACAACAAGCTACTATTGAAATGCCAGAGCGTCTTGGTGATGCGCTACATGGTAGAATTCCAACCCCCTTACCTCCATTAGCAAGCACAAGTTGAAGAAATCCGAAGTGTATACAAGTTAATGAAAGTCTCCTCAATTCCATTGAAGGTACGCTATCTAAACGTAGTATTGCTTATCAAACTTAACAGATACTTGAAAAATATTTTGTTTCTAAATGTGATGGAGATAAATGTAGATTATTTTTGTTATTGTTAAAATCTAGGGGCATGAATATTGTTAGGAAAGAGTTAGGGATAAAGATGATAAAGAATTCTGAACCAAGTTCTCATATAGTTAAAAGCTTAGTAGATGCATTTGGTAAAATTGGTAAGAACACACGCTCAAAGGACCGCAATGCGTCTCGTCATGTGTTGTCACAAGCAATTGTAAATAAGAACACCAGGGTCCATCATTTTCCCAAGCCTACATCCAAACTAGTTAATTTGAATGTAAACACCCTCGGTATGTATTCTATTAGAAGATAACATCTTGACACAACCGATCAGATAGATCTTTGGGCCTTTATTGGTCGGTTGCCACGTTGTGACATGAAGCTAGTTGATGCAGTAAACGAACTAGTGTAGAGTTTTTGGCATGATCACACAAGGCCTTCTTCAAACCGGAAGGATGTACTAAAAGTGAGAAGGGGTTCAAAAGATCATGAACCACATACTAAACATCTTCTTGATATAGAAAATACATAACTATACGAGAAATTTAGTAATGAACATAGACAAATTAACTTGGGGAAAAGATATTTTGAGAAATGTAAGCCATGGTATGTTATAATAAATACTCTTTGTAACACATGTTGTTGTAGATACCATGTAGAATATGAATATTACTATAAAATAAATTGTACATTCATCATGTGTTGCATACTAACCATGTGCAGGATTGCTCCCTGACAATACCACCAACTTCATCAAGAGAATTCATTCATAGCATCATGTGCAATAGGCCTAAGGGGCAAACATACTATGCAAAATCTTGTTTGGATGGAACATGCTCCAACTGTGCTGGAATCGCATTATTGAGCCAATGTATGCACGAGAGTGGAGACACTGAATTTGGCAAAATGGTTATAGACATGAAAAGTTTCAAATATATCACCTATGAAATAGTCATAGGGAAAGAAAGCAAAAAATTACAATTGGTGACATCCTAGGTATGCATTTAGATCTATAAAATTATGCTTGAATGGTTACATCTTGTTAGAAAAAAAACAGGACCGCAGAGTAATAACAATAAACAGAAATGCAAATATAATCGTACACACATTACAAGAGAGACACAGATATATTGTCGATCACCCAACTTGGGCTACACCCACACTAAAGTTGCCAGTCCTTATTATTATACCATCTAGCAAAGTGAAGGGATACAACCTGCAGCACAACCACTGCACTTCCTCTTCACTGTCTCACAGTCTCTCTTCTGATCTTAGAGATCTTTAGAATGCATAAAACCTAATACATAAACCCTAGCCATATTACAATGTCTTTCTTTTATAAGGGAGATACAATGGGAAAATACCACGGGTTACCCAAAACCATGGGCCCGTAAAACAACCCCAAAAATTTTCTTCGGGGGTTTCACCCCTAAACCCTCTCTAGGGGACCACCAGCCCTCAAACCCCCTAGTTGGGGGTTATAACCCCCAACCCCCCCCTCGCCCCCATTGGGGTGAGTGTATAGTCCTTTTTACATATTATATAAAGCTAGGTACAAACACGGCTGAATAATAATATCTTTGAATATTGCGATCAGGCTCCACAACAAACAATCTCCCACTTGGAGACTAATCCTAGCAACTCCATCGCTGCTGCACTTGGACTTGGAAACTTTCTCCTCTTAACCTTCATGCTAGAAGGCCAACTGAAACCGAGGAGGAACTCAGTTTCTGTCTGGTCACTACCTTTGTGAACATGTCTACAGGATTCTGGCTAGTGTGTATCTTTTCCAGCTTCAACAGTTCATCTTCTATAACATAGTGTATGAAATGGTACTTGAGTTGTATATGTTTAGTCCTAGAATGGAATGTTGAGTTCTTTGCAAGATGAATGGCACTCTGGTTGTCTCTATACAACATGCCATCTTTCTACTTCTTACCCAATTCCTCCATAAACCTATGAAACCAAATCATCTCTTTACTGGCCTCTGTGACAGCAACATACTCTGCTTCCATTGTTGAAAGTGCAACAACCTTCTATAGTTTCGAAATCCAACTTACTGCTGTTCCACCTATAGTAAACACATAACCTATGGTGCTCCTCCTGCTATCCTTATCACCTGCCATATCTACATCAGCATATCCCTGTAGAACAGTGTATGAACCTCCAAAACATATTTCCTGAGTGGTAGTACCTCTCAAATACCTGAGAATCCACTGTACTTCCTTCCAATGTTCTTTACCTGGATTGTTCATATATATGCTCAAAGCTCCCACTGCTTGTGCAATATTTGGTCTTGTGCACACCATGGCATACATCAAGCTGCCAACTACTGATTGATAGGGAATCTTGGACATGTAATCTATCTCTTCCAGTGTCTTGGGATAGATTTCCTTACTTAGACTGAAATGGATGACCAAAGGTGTACTTACTGGTTTTGCATTATGCATTCTGAACCTCTCCAACACCTTTTGTATGTACTCACTCTGAGACAATGTCAATTTGCGATTTTTCTTGTCTCTCGTTATTCTCATACCAAGGATTTGCTTTGCAGCAACCAAATCCTTCATCGCAAATGAATTAGCTAGCTTTCTTTTGAGTACATTTATATCCTGCATGTTAGAACCTGCAACAAGCATGTCATCCACATACAATAACAAGATAATATATCTTTCATTATCTAGCTTCTTGAAATAAACACAGTGGTCAGAATGACATCTACTATAATCTTGTTCTGTTATAAACATGTCAAATTTTAAATACCACTGCCTTGGAGCTTGCTTCAAGCCATACAAACTCTTTTTCAACCTGCATACCAAGTTCTCTTTACATTTGACCTCATACCCTTGTGGCTGCTGCATATATAACTCTTCCTCCAAATCCCCATGGAGAAAGGTTGTTTTAACATCTAGCTATTCAAGATGCAAATCTTCTACTGCCACTAGACTTAAGATAGTCCTAATTGAACTCATATTAACAACATTAGAAAATATTTCATCAAAATCTATACATTTCTTCTATGCAAACCCCCTTACAACAAGTCTCGCCTTGTACCGCTTCTTACCTCGTTCTTTTTTCTTCAACCTGTAAATCCATTTGTTCTCCAATGCTCTTTTACCAACAGGAAATTGAACCAGATCCCAAGTCTAGTTTCCTACCAATGATTTCATCTCCTCATTCATGCCTTTCTCCCACTTCTTTCTAGTTTCCACCTGCATTGCTTCTTCATAACATTCTAGTTCACTAGCATCAATCATCAACAAATAATACATTGGAGAGTATCATTCAGGGAGTCTACTTAACTCGGTAGATCTTCTCGCAGTTGCAGGAGTTTCAAGTACTTGCTGTTGTTCTTGATTTTCTGGCATCTTTGGAACTTCATTTTCTTGAATTTCATCAAGTACTGTGTACTCTGTGTTTTCCTTTTCCTGTTTCTTTCCCTGCAACTGATCTTTATACACAACCTTTTCATTGAATATGACATATCTACTTCTAATGATTTTTTGATTTTCATAATCCCATAAACAATAACCAAAATCATCAACCCCATATCCAATAAAGATATATTTCTTGGATTTAGCTTCAAGCTTTGTTTTATTTTCTTTATTAATATGGACAAATGCTTCACAACCAATCGTTCTCAGAAATGAGTAGTTTACCCTTTTATTTGTCCATGCCTCCTCTGGAATACCACCATCCAAAGCACTTGAAGGTCCTCTGTTTATTAAATAAATAATAGTATTTACAACATCTGCGCAAAACTGTAAGGGAAACCCTGCATGCAATCTCATACATCTTGCATGCTCCATGATCGTTCTGTTCATCCTTTCAGACACACCATTTTCTTATGGTGTTCCTAGGACTGTCTTCTCTCTACGAATCCCATGGTATGAACAATAACTATCAAACTCCTTGCTGCAGTACTCACCTCCATTATCATATCTGAGACACTTAAACCTTTTTCCTGTCTCATTCTCAACCAAAGCTTTCCACTTCTTAAAAGTAGCAAACACATCATATTTATGTCTAATGCAATAAACCCAAAATTTCCTAGTTGCATCATCAATAAATGTAACAAAATAATGAGAGCCACCAAGAGATTGTACCTGAGCCGGTCCCCATATATTTGTATGCACAAGCTCTAACTTTTTATTTTTCTTTTGTTTCCCAACCCTAAGAAATCTGACTCTCTTTTGTTTTCCATAAACACAGTTCTCACAGAATTGCAAACTTACCTGCTTCAAATCTGGCAGCAACTTCCTTGAGTGGAGAATCTGCATCCCCTTCTCACTCATGTGGACAAGCCTATGATGCCACAATGTTGTATCTATTTCTATGGATGCTAAAGAGATAGAATGGTTATTATTATGAGGACATAAATACAACGTACCTACCCTGTCTCCTTTTGCTATCACCATTGATCCTTCAGTGATCTTCCACCACTTTTCTCCAAATGAATACTAATAGCCACCATCTCCCAACTGCTCTGTTGAGATAAAATTTCTTTTCATAGCAGGATTATGCTTAACATCTTTCAAGAGCCAATTAGTTCCATTCTTAACTTTTATCCATACCTTACCCATTCCAACAATTTTACATGGCTCATCATCACCCAATAAAACATGTCCAAAATCGCATGGAACATAATCATGAAAATATTTCCTATGGGGTGTAGCATGACATGAAGCCCTTGAATCTACTACCCAATCATCACTAGTATTATCTAATGAAAGAATCAAAGCATATTGTAACACATCACCTGCTACATTTGCTTCCTGGGTAGTTTCCTTCTATGCATCTCCTTTCTTCTTTAGAGATCTGCAGTCTTTCTTTAGATGGCCTTTCTTTCCACAGTTCTAGCACTCTATCTTTCCCAGTCTGGACTTGCATCTGCCCTTTTTAGAGTTGCTGCGATTACCTTGGCTCTTTCATCTATCTTTTGTCTTCCCCTACTCTCCATGGTCAACGCATTACCTGATGTCTCACTTGTGCTTTTTATTCGCATTTCATTGCTAAGAATAACATCAATAACATCATCAAATTTCAATGTGTTTGAACCAGAGACAGAGTTACTTAGAGCCATGACCAAGCTATTCCAGTTTTCTGGCAATGAACACAATATTAGAAGAGCCCTAACCTCATCATCAAAGTTCACACTTACAGAACTTAGTTGATTTGTAACCGTATTAAATTCATTTAAATGATTAGTAACAGATACACCTTCAGACATCTTCATATTAAATAAACGCTTCATTAGAAATACCTTGTTGGAGGTCGAGGGTTTTTCATATAGCTTACCCAATGCGCTCATCAAACCCTCCATTGTCGTTTCTTTTGAGATATTGAAAGCCACTGAAGAATCCAGGCTCAACCGTATTGTTCCCAGATCCCTTCTGTCAAGAATCTCCCATTCTTCGTCCTTCATAGCCATCGGCTGCTTTGCTCTTCCTCCCAACAACAGGAATAGATCCTTCTGGTATAGATAGTCCTCCATTTGCATCTTTCATAACTAGAAATTTTGGCCGTTAAACTTCTCGACCTTAAACTTTCCTTCTTCCGCCATTGCTCCCACTCGAACAAGACACCCTAGCTTCCTACGGGTTTATCTTCCAAATAGAACTTTGGATCTGATACCAATTGTTAGAAAAAAAACAGGATCGCAGAGAAATAATGATAAACATAAATGCAAATATAATCACACACACATTACAAGAGAGACATAGATATATCGTGGTTCACCCAACTTGGGCTACGTCCACACTGAAGTTGCCAGTCCTTATTATTATACTGTCCAACAAAGTGAAGGGATACAACCTGCAGTACAACCACTGCACTTCCTCTTCACTATCTCACAGTCTCTCTTCTGATCTCAGAGATATTTACAATGCATAAAACCTAATACATAAACCCTATCCATATTACAATTTATTTCTTTTATAAGGGGGATACAATGGGAAAATACCACGGGTTACCCAAAACCATGGGCCCGTAAAAAAACTCCAAAAATTTTCTTCGGGGGCTTTGCCCCCGAACCCCTGCTGGACCCCAGACCCCCATGGCTAGAGGCTTTTCCCCCCTCCCCCCACCCCCCCATTATTCGATAATTCTACCCTATAGTGAGGGGAGGAACACTACCAACTTCTGGGTTGACAGGTAAATACATTGATCATATCACATAGGCTTCTACAAAAGGAAAGAGATCAAGGTTTATGAAGGCATACCTTATTAACAATGTTCAATCCTAGCTTTCGCTTGCTCCTTCAATCAATCCTCCACTTGATCTTCTGTTTGACGAATCTGCAATACAAAGATACCTTCCTTAGCGTATCTTGACTAATATAACAATGATGAAATTGAAATACAATTTAGACATCAAATACAATCAAGCATTTAATCCAACCAAACATGCAATCCATTAGACATTTGATTGGGACGGGAAGGGCATTTCAACCTTTATTGTCAAAAGCAAATAATCAGTACAATTTATACATGATCTTTCAGAGTGCTTGCACAACTGGATCCTGGGCTCCTTCTCTTGACACTAACTTTGGAATTCCTCCAGCGTAACAACCCTTAATGCATATTTTCTCCTCCCCTCTCTCATCTATCCCCCTTGTATTTATGGGACAAGGTAGGCAGTTTGGATCGAGAGGTAGTTTGATTGGGAAGTTTCAAAACCAACTTCAACTAATCCCAATTCATCAAATTAATAGATTTTTTATTATATTTTAAGGTGTACGCTACTTTTCTTAAGTGGAGTAGCGTTCAACATACAACTTTCCTGCTTTACAACCAGCGTTTGCAAGATTTCTGAAGCTGTACGCTACTCTATTGAAGCAAAGTAGAGTATTTCTAAGGGAAAATGCTACTTTAATGAAGTGGATTAGAGTATTTCTGGAGGCAAACGCTACTATCATGCTTGTAGGGTAGCGTTTTTCCTTAAAAGTAGGTAAAAAGAGGGTTTTGTCAGTTGCACAGGGGTAATTCTAGTCCATTCATCATCTAAGGCAATCATTCTCTTCAATCCCACTTGTCCTTTTGTGTGACCGACAACTCAAGGTGATCATAGATGGAGAAGCGCATATTTTACCTATAACAGATGCCCTTTAATGTGTGAGGTTAGAGGGAAGCGATGGCCAAAATACATTATAATTCCAAATCAGCAGAGGAGCAAGAAACCATAGAACCAAGTCACAAAAGTACCTAAAATAACGATCAAGGTCAGCGAGCAATTACAATCTTGACATCATATAGATGTGTAGCATGATACAACACGATCTCTGATACATAACTAGGAGATGTATATATAGCATGGCCACTGAAATACAAGTGTGGATCCATGTCAGAATGAGAGATCATATCCATAACAACAAACTGGATCTAAGTCTCATGGAGAGCCAAAAAAAATGAGTGAGTCTCAGTCTTGCGCAGCTTGGGGTATAACATAGTGAGGTAATGCTATCAAAATCCCAAGGTCTTCATCCAAACACCCAAGGTACAAACCCTAACCATGTGAATAAATGAGTTGAAAGTCGAACATGGGGGGTATCGTTTGATTACTGGTCATTGATGTATACCATTAACAAATGCGATGGCTTCCACCGATAATGATAATGGGGCCCAAGGTACCTAGTACGATCCAACAAGTGTGAATAAATAGACTCAACGTCGAACACTTGAGGAGCCTGTCAAATAAGAGAGATTGATGTATTCTCATAATTCAACAGTGAGGAAAATTGCCACTGGTGACTGCAATCCCCGAGGTATTAACCGAAACTCTAAACTTCATTCACAGAGAAAAATGAGTTGATGTCGATGGGAAGAAGTCCTTTGGAAGGGAGGCCTTAAGTCATCCTCCATCATCCAACACGAGGAACACTCAAATGGTATGAGCTAGTGTGGAGTAGTACAAGTAAGAAGACTGGCACTAGGATGGCCGACACATGAGGTCAAGGTAAATTGCAGAATGGCCGACACAGGTTGTATCCTTGAACAGTAAACATGACACAAAGTGACTTAGGCAGTTTTCAACATGATGGGAAAGTGATATAAGCCTACAATGTAGGAGACATTAGCAGACCCTCCATATGGTTGGAAGAATAACCAACCGAGGGAGTAAACAACTTGTAGATCAAGTTCACCCTAAGGTAAAAAACTAAACCCAACTGAAATGAAAGACTGAAGTAGGACCGTGCTATGTTTAAGGATATGACTGACTGACTTGCCTTTGAAACTGTAAGATGTGATATACCCTTCTTATCCCTTATTCTTTTTAGATAAAAAAATACCTTTCTTGTTGTTTTAATGAGTCCAAGAAAGAACGAAAACTCAATAGATCCAACCATGTAAAGAGTTTAACGAGCACATAGGAGGAATATTCAGGACCTTCTTCATTGTTTACAGATTCGAAGAAGAGATAAAAGAATACTCTATTATACTGATCTCTGGATTTTAATATCGAGCCGAGATCTGTTCTTACTCGCCAATGTTTTCAATTTTAAGGAGTCTGAAAAACTTAAACAATAACTCCATTCGCCTACTTGTGGATATTAATATCAAGCCCAAGTAGGTTAATGCTCCCTGGTGTTTTCCTGTTTATAGAGTTTGAAAAATTTAAACAATCCTCTATTTACCCTCTCGTGGATTTCACATCGATCCCGAGTAGGTGAATTCTCGCTTGGTGTTTTCATATTTCGAGAGCCTGAAAACCCTAAAGAAGGCTCCAAAAGGTCTTTTTTTGTAAATATAGTCTCCTCCCCTGAAAAAGTGTAAAACAATGGGAGAAGAACTCTTCTAGCCACGGATGACTAGAGTATTCCTTTTTCGTAAGTAATCCGCAAAAGTCTAGAAAATGGTTAAACTTATTCTTAAGCAGATGTCGCTTCAAATCCTTTAACAAGTCTGAAATGACAACTATACTCGGCAATATTGTCATATTTAAAGAGTCTAACAAGAGCTTAGAGAGAACCCCATAAGAATCTTTTTCAGTAAATTTTAACGAGCCCGAAAAAGTAAACTCGTGACCTCCTTACTATTTTTAATGATCTTAAAGGAGAGATGGAAGAATGCTCGTAACTTCCTTACTATTTTTAACGAGCTCGAAGTGAAGATGGAAGAATGCTCAAAGACTCCTTCAAGTAGGGTTGATGCCTAGAATCTCCTCATGAGACTGGGAAAAAATTTCATGGAAATCATTAAACAGATTGGTGTATGGAATGATCTCATCAAGATAGCAGTCCGCTCCAATAAAGATATGTTCTGTGACCCCAAGTTCAGTGGGAATGTTGATGGGGATGGTTCTCACTGTACTCGTCCTATTCCCTTCGGCAAAAATAGCTTGTGAAGTGGAAAGGAGAGAGGACCAATCAGCATTCTCACTGGGTCTCGAAGGGAACTCACCTCTCTCTATCAGGTTTAGAATAGGAAGTAAATAGGTCCCGGGGTGTAAATGTTCCCAAGGGCGTCTCAAGCCTATCATAGCTTCAAAATATTTTTTTTTCGGAAGGCAAAAATGTTTCTAAACTATTATGATAGAGGGTAGTTCCATTGACCGTGCAGGAGAAGGGTCCATATCCGACTCAGCAAAGACTGGCGGAGTCATGATATGTTCCGTTGCAGCATGTTGTGCTTCCATGTATGTTACTTCCGCAATGGATAAGGGCAATGATGGTTCTGATACAGTAAGAAGGAGCCATGGATCAGTCCTTAAACTGACTATGAAAGTTTTAGTAGATGTACCTTCATCAGAATGCATGAAAAGAATGGGAGAGGGTAGGTCAAAAGTGCCCATTAATGACCCGTAAATCCCTGCTCCTAAACTCTCGTTTGCTAGGGCAAATTG
The DNA here is from genome assembly GCA_027924585.1 of Larix kaempferi. Lineage (NCBI taxonomy): Eukaryota > Viridiplantae > Streptophyta > Pinopsida > Pinales > Pinaceae > Larix > Larix kaempferi. Next base: position 9,747,257 of record BSBM01000797.1, read on the forward strand.
ATCAACTAAAGGAACTATGGATTCTGATGAATTTTGGTTGTTTTGCCAAGAGAATGAAAGCTGATCGATCGTGACAAACTTACCTTCGTGCGGGAACATTACAACTCAGAAAACTACCAATGGAATAGCTCGCATGGCATATGTCCAGCTCCTGCCTAACAACATATTGTAATCAAGCGGAGCATCCAGAATTTCAATCTCTACAACAACTGTCTTACCGGCCAGTGTGACGTAAAATGATGGCAAGACTCCATGTGGACAGAAGGTTCTGCCATCAAATGTAGCAAGTAGTGTGTTAAAGGGGGCTAACTCGGGAGAACCCAAGGCTTTCCAACAAGAAATCGACATTACGCACGTATACATGCCCTCATCTACAACAGCTCGTCCAATGGTCATAGGACCATGAACTACCTCTATCTGAAGAGCAACGTGGTACAAAAACCGGTATTTGATATCCGACATATCAAAACGCGCAGTCATGTTGGATGATTCCATACTTTCAATCACTACCAGAAGTGCATTTCATTGTAATGAACAACTTTGCAAGACTTCTAAGGTGGACATAGCACAAGGGGTCTGGGCTAGATCTTCAACCACATTGTAATTGGCAGCAGCCCATGCATTAGGATTGTGCGAAGCCTGTTTCAAGACACCTTTCAGGATCTTGGGCAGTGGATCCATAGGTATGTGGATAGGACTGGAAGATTCAGGAACCTCTTTATCCTTATTCTGGGAATCCAGGGTATAATTTCATGCTTGCATTTGTAAAAGAGAATCTGAGTTAACCATATTAATGAAAGTTTGATCAACTGAAGCATGGGTGGTGCCCCTAGTGTTGAGATATTGTAACTTCAAAGAATATTATATTTGTACTTTATTATTCCGGAGATGTTTCACTCCTCCGTGAAGATCTTATTGTATATCCGGAGATGTTTATTCCTCCGTCGGAATGTGGTAACTCGGGTTATTAGACTTCCCTAGTGGGGGTCGGCCCTATATGTGTTATGTGGGTCAAAGGGTTATTAGAACACCCTAGAGGGGTCGGCCCAGTCAGTTGTAGTGGGGTATTTAACCCATTGGTTAAATATGAGCCTACGTGTACCTGTGTAAAATACATGTCAGTGTAGTGTATAAATAGAGGAGGTGTGTTCCTCATTTGACACACTCACACACTTGAGGATAGCGCACTTGTGGAGGAGAGGTCTGCTATTGTGGAGGAGGAGATCATTTCTCAGGGTTTCATCTTTGTATATTGCTGGTCATCTATATTGAGGAAGCTTTGCTGGGTTTTCTACCCCATGAGGGTTTCCCAGGATAAATCTCTGTCTCTTGTGTTTATGCTGTGCTTGTTCTTTCTTCAGTGATCCTGTATATGCTATTATTGTGAAATGGAATGTAATGCTGCTATTTTCTGTCTTAGCATATTGAATTTTAACATGGTATCAGAGCTAACCTGAAGGAAGACAAGGTATGACACTAAAGACACTTGCTTTACTTACGACAATTTGAAGGTTAGGGTTTTACATAGCAAAAACCAGTCATCGTAGAAATTTCGCTATAAATCCGTTTTGGTGAAGTTTTCGGATCTGAAATTGTTACAAGACGAATATTAAATCTCCAGGTACCTTGTGTCCAAAGGACAACCTCTAATTCATTGTACTTTGTGATTTATGATCTGTACAATATAGGGTTTCTGCCTCTTCCAGATCTGAGTCAAAATCAGGTGACCTTGGGAAAAAGGTCATATCTTGGGCTAGGAAGCTCCAAATGAAATTTCGTAAAAAGTGACAGGTAGTACAAAGTCTGTACTATCTCAAAAAACGTTTTCAGAGGCCGAAGTTGAACCAGTGACACGTGGCACTCCGTACAAGTTCGCTCTCCTGTATTATCCCATAAACAGGTCATGTTGCGACACTTGGTATAACTCTCTCTCAGAGAGTCCAATTGAGGTCAGACCTGTCAGGATGGAAAGATAACAGGCCGAGCTACCTCAGAAAAGTGTTTCAGAGGCCGAAGTTCAAACAGTGACACGTGGCACGCCATACAATTTCGCTCTTCTGTTTTATCCCAAAACAGGTCACGTTGCGACATTTGACATAACTCTCTGTCAGAGAATCCAATTGAGGTCAGACCTGTCAGGATGGAAAGATAACAGGTCAGGCTATCTCAGAAAACTTTTTCAGACCCTGTGGATTGAAAAGTTTGGAGTTACACCAAAAACAATCAGGTACATATTTCTGTCAAAACAGAATTATTTTTGAGTACCTTCATTCATGGCTTCCGGAATTTAGGGCTTTGAAGAAAGTTGGAATTTTTGTAAACGGAGACCACGGCTGAATGATACTCATCAAAATAGAAATTTAGAGACCAAGATCAGATTTTTTGGTTGGGCAGAAGGCCGGGCTTGATCAAACCCTAGTTCGGGACTTTGATCAGAAAAGTGGAAAATTAGGGCTTCTGTAAAAATGGGAATTTTTGAAATCTGTGACCATGGCTGGAAGCTCCTCAGAAAAATAGAAGCTTAGAGCTTTGGATCAAACATTTTGATTGGGAAGAAGAGTGGGATTCATCAAACCCCAGTTCAGGGTCACGTCCAGTGAATCCGGAAGTTTCAAAGGCAAAATTGAGGAGTGAAACTTTGCAATTTTCAAATTCTGAATATATCAGTTTGATCAGCTCATCAAGGTCTAGTTCTTGCAAATCAAGTGGATAGGGTTAATCCTAGAAGAAGATGGATTGGTCACCTGCATAAGTGAAGGAGTTCCTGTTTCAGAGGGAGATGAGGCTAAGGCTTTACATAAGGAGATTACAAGCGATCTCGACAGGTATGACTCATCGAGGTATGTTTTGAGATTCGTTCATGATTAAGTTTATGGTATGTTTGTCTTCATGTTATTACGGTTAGTACAATCTTGATTTTAGATTTGTTGTATCACCTTAACAAAATTATGAATGCATGATAGAAGATATTCATTGGTTAGGGTGTTGACACTTATGATTGTACTAATGCATTATGATGTTGTGTGAGGTTGATGTTGTCTGCTAACAAGATACAGGTACATCACAAAAGACAAATCAGGTTCCATGACCATGAAAACATGAAGACAAAGACTCATCCATAATCTTTGTTCTACTTATGAGGTATGTATGACTTTGTTATATTATGCTTAACCTATGAGACATGCAGGTTCTAGCTCAGGATCTTTAAATCATTGAAGAGATTGTTTAGGTATGTTGTACATAACTAAGTAGGTATACTAACCCAGGTATGTTTCCCATGAATCTTACCTTGTGTTAGGATCCCTTATATAAGTATACTTGGTATGATTGGTTATGCTTATTCATAAAGTTAGTAATCAAGGGATTATGCATATTATGTCTTTTATCTTGAGTGATGATATGCATGAGTAAAAGAAGACTTCCCTGAAATCTTGAATACTAATGTTTATTAACTATAATCATGACTATACATTCTCAAGATTATTTAGAACTATAATGTTCTGATAACATTTAGAACATACTAATGGGTGTATGTTTGTGTATGAGATCATGAGGATGACACTTGAACATGCACAGTGGTACAGAATGAATAGAAGTTCAAAAGACATACAGAAGATCAAGCGGGAGGCAACCACACAAACATAAAAGATAAGTATTTGAGTTGTTATTTGAAATAGTAAATGATATTTCCTGTAATAGGTTGTATGCATATTTGTATTCCTATAATATATCATGTTGAGTGTAAATATTCATAGAACATTGAATAGTATACTACTAATATGTATATGATTGGTAAATTGGACAAACATTCCATTGTTGCTTGTCTAGAATGAAACCTCTTTGCTGACATGCTGAGAGTTGTGCACACTCTCGATAGTATGTTCTGGTAGAGATGGAAGGCATCTAGATAGCCACTGTATGCATACAGGATATGGGAAAATGTTGTGCCAAAGTATTGGTCAAATTAGTTGCAAAGCATGTGATGAGGTACATAAAGGATACGATAGACTTTGATCTATGCTATCTTGGAGATCATGACTTCAGATGGCTACTCAGATGGTGTTTGGGAAGAAAGTGTATCAGACAGGAAGAACACATCGAGAGGATGTTATAGTCTTGAATCTGCCATGATCTCATGGTTCAGCAAGGAACAATCTAGTGTGGCTCTCAGTACTACTGAAGCATATATATATATAGCTGTCTGCTCCGCCAACTGTGAAGCAGTGTGGCTTCAGAAGATATTATATGGAGTGTTTGACTTAGAAATGAATCAAGATAGAAAATCTTGTATTCCGCGATAAGTCAATAACACATAGAGATCCGATACTTCTATATACGAGATATGGTGCAGAGAGGAGCTATCAAGCTCGAGTATATAAGCACTGAGGATCAGATTGCTAATATCTTGACTAAACCTCTGTCTCGAGTAAAGTTTAAATACTTTCGAGACAAGCTTGGTATAGTCCAGAAGGACCCTCCTCGAAAGGGGGAGTAGCATAGTATCTGATAACAAGTCTGTCTCATCAATGATGAGGTTACCTATTTACTGCACTTAGCTACTTAGAATTATTTAGATTTAGAACTCTTATATATCTTTTATTTTAGATGTATACATGTTTTTGATGTGATGTATACATGTTTTGATGTTAGATGTATTAGTGAGAATACATGCTAGATGTATACATGTTTTTGATGTGATGTATACATGTTTTGATGTGATACATGCTCTTGGATATTTGTACCTGTATAGATGAGAATACAGTTGAGGGGATTGGATCATCCCTGGACTTTCAGTCCTACAGAGAGCCGTAGACGTGAGGTCTCCGAGAATGAAGTCCTTGGTGGACTTGAGGGGATTGGATCATCCCTGGACTCTCAGTCCTAAAGAGAGCCGTAGACGTGAGGTCTCCGAGAATGAAGTTCTTAATGGACAGTTAAGGGGATTGGATCATCCCTGGACTTTCAGTCCTAAAGAGAGCCGTAGACGTGAGGTCTCCGAGAATGAAGTCCTTGGTGGACTTGAGGGGATTGGATCATCCCTGGACTTTCAGTCCTAAAGAGAGCCGTAGACGTGAGGTCTCCGAGAATGAATTCGTTGGTGGACTTGAAGGGATTGGATCATTCCTGGACTTCAGTCTGAAAGAAGAGCCGTAGACGTATGTCTTCGAAAATAAAGTTCTTGGTGAACATGTGAAGGGATTGGATCATTCCTGGACTTCAGTCCGAAAGAAGAGCCGTAGACGTATGTCTTCGAAAATGAAGTTCTTAGTGAACATGTAAGGGGATTGGATCATCCCTGGACTTTCAGTCCTAAAGAGAGCCGTAGACGTGAGGTCTCCGAGAATGAAGTCCTTGGTGGACTTGAGGGGATTGGATCATCCCTGGACTCTCAGTCCTAAAGAGAGCCGTAGACGTGAGGTCTCCGAGAATGAAGTTCTTAATGGACAGTTAAGGGGATTGGATCATCCCTGGACTTTCAGTCCTAAAGAGAGCCGTAGACGTGAGGTCTCCGAGAATGAAGTCCTTGGTGGACTTGAGGGGATTGGATCATCCCTGGACTTTCAGTCCTAAAGAGAGCCGTAGACGTGAGGTCTCCGAGAATGAAGTCCTTGGTGGACTTGAAGGGATTGGATCATTCCTGGACTTCAGTCCGAAAGAAGAGCCGTAGACGTATGTCTTCGAAAATAAAGTTCTTGGTGAACATGTGAAGGGATTGGATCATTCATGGACTTCAGTCCGAAAGAAGAGCCATAGACGTATGTCTTCGAAAATGAAGTTCTTAGTGAACATGTAAGGGGATTGGATCATCCTTGGACTTTCAGTCCTAAAGAGAGCCGTAGACGTGAGGTCTCCGAGAATGAAGTCCTTGGTGGACTTGAGGGGATTGGATCATCCCTGGACTTTCAGTCCTAAAGAGAGCCGTAGACGTGAGGTCTCCGAGAATGAAGTCCTTGGTGGACTTGAAGGGATTGGATCATTCCTGGACTTTAGTCCGAAAGAAGAGCCGTAGACATATGTCTTCGAAAATAAAGTTCTTGGTGAACATGTGAAGGGATTGGATCAGTCCTGGACTTCAGTCCGAAAGAAGAGCCGTAGACGTATGTCTTCGAAAATGAAGTTCTTAGTGAACATGTGAGGGGATTGGATCATTCCCGGACTTCAGTCCTAAAGAAGAGCCGTAGACATGAGGTCTCCGATAACAGAACGATAGGACTGGATCGTCCCTGGACCTCGGTTCAAAATGTACGTGACAAATCCTAGAATTGCTCTAGGTTACATCCAGCATGAAACAGGGCTGGATCTGTAGTTGTGATACATCCAGCATGAAACAGGGCTGGCTTTGTAGATGTGATACATCCAGCATGAAACAGGGCTGGCTCTGTAGTTGTGATACATCCAGCATGAAACAAGGCTGGCTCTGTAGTTGTGATACATCCAGCATGAAACAGGGTTGGCTCTGTAGTTGTGATACATCCAGCATGAAACAAGGCTGGCTCTGTAGATGTGATACATCCAGCATGAAACAGGGCTGGCTCTGTAGATGTGATACATCCAGCATGAAACAGGGCTGGCTCTGTAGATGTGATACATCTAGCATGAAACAGGGCTGGCTCTGTAGACGTGACACATCCAGTATGAAAGAGGACTGGCTTTGTGGCGGTAAATCCTAGATTTGATCTAGGTCACATCCAGTATGAAAAAGGACTGGCACTGTGGTTGGGATTAGATCGTCCCTAGACATGAGACTTGTCTTAAAGAGATAAGGATTGATCATCCTGGAACTTGATCTGGATTGTATCATCCATGGACCTATGTCCTAAAGAGAGCAGGATTGATCATCCTGTAATATGATCATGTGATGACGATGCTGATGATCGATGCTGATGATCATGTGATGACGATGCTGTTGATCGTATGATGACGATGCTGATCGTGTGATGACGATGCTGTTGATCGTATGATGACGATGTTGATCGTGTGATGACGATGCTGTTGATCATATGATGACGATGCTGATCGTGTGATGACGATGCTGATGATTGTGTGATGATGATGCTGATGATCGTATGATGACGATGCTGATCGTTTGATGACAATGCTGATGATCGTGTGATGACGATGCTGCTGATCATGTGATGACGATGCTGCTAATCGTGATATGACGATGTTGATGATCGTGTGATGACGATGCTGCTGATCGTGTGATGACGATGATGATGATCGTGAGATGATGATGCTGATGATCGTGTGATGACGATGTTGATGATCGTGAGGATCCAGATGATGATATTGTTGTAGCTGTTCAAGTGCTACAGAAGATAAAGACTCAATACCGAAGATGTCGATGTTCCAGTATTGAAGATGTTCCAGTAACTGCTTGAGTTACTAATGATGTTGAGAAAGCTTCCAATGATTTATAGATGTATCATGTATGATGTTGATGACTCCTTGCTCGTGCAGATGCTGTTATAATATCCTTCTCGTTAAGGGGGAGTGTTGAGATATTGTAACTTCAAAGAATATTATATTTGTACTTTATTATTCCGGAGATGTTTCACTCCTCCGTGAAGATCTTATTGTATATCCGGAGATGTTTATTCCTCCGTCGGAATGTGGTAACTCGGGTTATTAGACTTCCCTAGTGGGGGTCGGCCCTATATGTGTTATGTGGGTCAAAGGGTTATTAGACCACCCTAGAGGGGTCGGCCCAGTCAGTTGTAGTGGGGTATTTAACCCATTGGTTAAATACGAGCCTACGTGTACCTGTGTAAAATACATGTCAGTGTAGTGTATAAATAGAGGGGGTGTGTTCCTCATTTGACACACTCACACACTTGAGGATAGCGCACTTGTGGAGGAGAGGTCTGCTATTGTGGAGGAGGAGATCATGTCTCAGGGTTTCATCTTTTTATATTGCTGGTCATCTATATTGAGGAAGCTTTGCTGGGTTTTCTACCCCATGAGGGTTTCCCAGGATAAATCTCTGTCTCTTGTGTTTATGCTGTGCTTGTTGTTTCTTCAGTGATCCTGTATATGCTATTATTGTGAAATGGAATGTAATGCTGCTATTTTCTGTCTTAGCATATTGAATTTTAACACCTAGCATGGAGGTGCTAGAAGCTGATCCCTGCCCTTTAGGAAATGGATCTTTAAGGACAATAGGTTTCTTTTCTTGAAGCAACTTCTGGGATTCTTCGATTAGAGGGCATTGGTGAGTGAGGTCGTCCTACTTGCAAAGCTTGCAAGGGTACTTAACCTTCTTCTTTTCTCTATTACCCTCCTTAGCATTTTCTTTGTTTTCAGGATTTTGTTGGTTCCCCTCTCCTTTCTTGCCCTTCTTTTTGTTGTTGGGCTACCGAGGGCCCTTTTGATTAGTCTGAACTTGCTATATAGATTCAGTAGTAGAAGGAGAGGTTGTGACGGAAGTCACTTCAGCAGTCAATTGTTTGACCGATAAGGCATGAACCTATTTAGTCAATGCTTCAAAGGCTACAGAATCAACTGAACCTACTATGCCGTCAGCATGTGGTCCATGTTTTGGTCTACCTAGATTGATGTTCGATCGTGGTGCATCAGGTATAATCTCGTAAAGGAGCCCAGTCTGAGCGTAAACCAAGTCTAGTTGTTGGGTCCTTAGAATGTCTTCTTCTTTCGATGACACCCCAGAAGTAGCTACTTCCTTAGAAACATAAGGAAGGAGTGATTTTAGATACCACTCTAATAAGAATTCTAGGGGTATATTGGCCTTAATGAGCCTCTTCCGTCTTCACCACTCCTGAATATGATCAAATAAATGGGTGGCTTCATTTTGTCTAAAGGTAGACAAAAGATTTGTCCTGGCATCGTACCCAACAAGAAGCTGGAAGTGGTTCAAAAAGACTATGGCGAGATCCTGAAAGTTAAAAATGTTAGCTGCAGGTAACTCAATGTACCATTTGGTTGCAACACCGATCAAGGTTCTTTGAAAAAGTCTCAACCTAACGGAATCTTCGACCAACGAGTTCGAAGAACACCAGAGATGAAAAGTGGTAACATGATCACCAGGATCCTCACCAATTTTACCTTCAAATTTTGGAATGTCCGAAATAGGCTTAGTGGGAATTGGTGGCCACGTAACGTTGTGGCACACCGGATTATTTGTTAACTTGGAAAGATTTGACAAATTCAGAGTTGCTATAAATGGTAAACAAGGTCTATAATATGGCATTTGATAAGCTGGAGTCATGAAGGGGGAACCTCCCATAGTTTGACCCATAAAATACTGGTTAGGGTTGTCCCCAACCATCTGCTGGTAGGGGTTGCCCCCAGCCATCTGCTGTTGTGTGAAAGTGTTGTTGAAATTCCCCCACCCAAATAAAAGTTGGTTGGCTCCCTGTGCATTTCTCCATTGTGGCTGGGTGTTAGCCCCACCATATTGTTGGTTAAAAATGTTACCCCCTCCTCCAGAAAACAAAGAAAAGGGGATATTTCTTGCAGGTATGCTACTTTGATTCATATTGTAACCTGCAGAAGTGTTAAAACCAGGGGTAGTTGAGGTGGAGGGCGCAGTCATGGTACTCATGATAGGCATAGTTGTAGAGGAATTTGTCCCTACATTGGGTGTTGAAATCCAAGTACTAGGTATATGGTATGAATGTTGAGTTGCAGGAGGTGGAATGACATTCATTGTATTACTGGGTCCAAAAGTAGGGGTAGTGACTGAGGCGGACGTCAAAGTTGTTGAGCTTGGCATGCCTAACATACCAGCGTTAAAACTGAAGGACAGAGTTGAAACAAAAGTTGTCTACGTCGAACTCAGTTGAATAGTGGAAGAAGGATTCACAATACTTGTGTTCAACCCATTGTGGGAGTCTATGGGATTCCTTGTTCGTCTCTTGGGTTAGTCATAATATGCCCAGGTGTGAAAAAATGTGCACTATACTCAGTTGTTGGAAACCTATAGGGACCAGAAGTGGATCGGTAGATCCGTTAAGAGGAGGCTTAAAAGGAGTGTTAAACTCACTAGAAGTAATATCCTCAACCTCGATAGTATTAAGAACTTGTCGATCGAGAGTTCTGTGTTGTGGTTCGCCAGGAACCTCTATTTCACCAGTAAGTTCAAAAATACCACTGGATTTAGTCCTCCGTCGTGGTGGTGGTAGTAGTGTCTCCACACTGGGTCTTGTAACCTCCGAGACCTACAAAGCTGTTAGTATTCCACAATTATATAAAAATAAAACTAAGTAAAAACCTAGTGGCCACTAAGACTAAGGGTCAAATAGCATACCACTAAAAAATTCTAAGTAATCAAACCAATCAAATGGATAGCAAATACTCTCGAAAGTAAGTCTAGGATGATTAAGGCCTAGAACAAACTAACAGAATATTGATGGTCAGTTTCATGGCGTCCACTAGAGGTTCATTAGGTGCGAGTGCTTAAATCAAACCACTTTCCCGGGATTACTGCCAGAGGGTTATCTTCCACGCCTGTCCGAGGTGAAGTGGGAATAACCACCCACTCTACCTGTGTAATATCCTAAAGGTATGATACTAAGGCTACCATACATACAAAATATCCTCGGGGGACAGTCGTAAGCCTAGTCAAAATGCATGGGCAGGGTAGCAAAGCCCGAAGTCCGAAAGGACCCCCATACGTGAATCGACTCTTATTTATGGTCAAAAGAAAAATGAGGGGATATCCTCAACATTTCCAATCTTCCACAGTGTCAATCTTAACTCTGGTTTGAGTAGAGCATCCGAGGGTTATTTGATATATATGGGTTTACCTAAATGAAAGTTGTACTACGATTGTTGCGTAATGAAACTAGTTCCAAGCAGTTTAAGGTGTTTTAAGCTCGAAACTCTAGCCTAAGCTAGTTGGTGTCGTGTATTCCTAAAAGGAAATTTTTTCTAATTTATTTTATTAAAAAAATTTTTAAGGCAACTTTTTACTCAACAAGGTAGTGCATTGTGTGGAAATGGTTTGAGAAAGTAAAGTGCAAAAGAAAAAACTTTCAAAGCAACAGAAGACTCTTTTTATTTTTTCCGTTTATGCTCTTTCCAAAATGAAAGCTTAAGCAAACCAAAAACAAATCTCTTTTTTCTTTTCTTTTCAACTTCAAAATAAAGTACACTACACTACTTCGAAATGATTATAAGTCTTACTACTTTAAAATACCAAACTCATTTTTTGCTTTTTCTAATATACGTAAAAGAAAAAGAACTCGAAAATGGAAGCAAGTAAGACCTAAAAGAGGAATGTAAGTAAGGAAAAACAACTCTAAGGTTCACAACAATCAACTTGATTACTTGACAAAGACTTGTCCTACAAATTTTATAAAGGGAAGAAAGCTTGGGCTTGGAAGACAAAGTGGAAAGAAAAGAAGGATAAGAGATGCTTTACAATGGAAAGACAAACTTAAAAGGTTCCTCCAAAGCATCAAGAACCCTAAAAACACTAAGCCAAGCTAACAGTAGGCAAGCAAACCAAAGATGACCTTACAATCACAAAAACTCAAATGGAAGCGAACTAAAGGACTTCAACTTACTTGAAACGGAAAATGACAAAGCAATCAGGAAGTGTCTAGACTCAAAAACTTTTGAAAACACCCTAAAGACTCCGACTTGGGATCAAACCTTAAATTAAAGGACAAGACACCGTCAAAGTATGATTAGTGTTTAAACAAACAACAAATGTGGTAAACAAAGGTCTGTATACCTGCAACAAGCATCTAGGGTATATGAGTGCAGCTACGTCCAACAAGGAACAAAGCACGGTTTTCAAAAAGAGCCACAAAAAAACTAGACACCTCAAAAGTACTCAAGCGAGCAAAAGATGACCTAAGGGACTGAAGAGAGGTAAACAAGACTCAAAAAAGGCATAAAGACCTCAAGGATCAGTTAAGAAGACAAGGCAAGAGGCTGGAAATCAAACCAAACAAGTGGAAATTAAATCCCAAAAGAAAACAAAGACTTATAGGAAAAAACTCTACTGTACAATATACAAACCTGCGTACACTGGGAGGTGTACTCTACTATGCAAGAGGCAAATTATCATTTTTCAATAGCTGTACTCTACTGTGCAAGAGGAAAAGTAGCATTTTTCAGCATGTGTACGCTACTGTATGCAAGGGATACCAGCATTTTTGCCATGGAAGGCTTAAAACAAGCTCTAAAACTTCAAACTGGAATGAGTCAAGCAATGGAAACATGCTACAATAACCTATAGAGCTTCTCAGAGGATCAACAAGATCAAAAAGTACTGGAAGGAAAGTCAAATGAGTCTCCTAGAACATAAAACAACTAGTCCCCAATGGAGTCGCTGTTGATGTATATGTAACTTCGGAATGTATTTCATCTATATATTTTATATATATTTATTGTACCCTTATAAGAGATGTCTTTTTTCTTCTATAAGGAAGTGTTGTCATGTGTATTGACAAGTGTCACAAATGTGTGTACTTGGTGATGGGTTATTAGACCACCATGTGTGGGGTCAGCCCTCAAATATATATTATATGGTGGATATACCTAGCTAGACAAGTTGGCCCCATAAGTTCACTGGGAAAACAGGTTAGTATAGATAGAGATCGGGAGATCTCTATTTTGATCATTCGGAAACTCACACTTCTCTCACTTAGAAAGTGGCACACTAGTGAGGAGGAGGATCATCTGCTACTAGGAGACTATCTCAGTGTATTTTGTTTGTACTTTGGTTGAGCCATTGCTCTCTCTATCTCTGAAGAAGTTGTGGGGTTTTTCACCTTAGGGTTTTCCCCATGGAAACTCTGTCTTTTGTCTCTCATGCTCTTGATTCTTGTGATGCTTATTGTGATTGTTATGCATTGATATACTATATATGTTATTCTCTCAATGAAGATCCTAGAGTATTGTGAATTAATGCTCAAAATTTAACATGGTATCAGAGCTAACCTGAGAAGAAGACATTTTATAGTGATGGAAACTTGAGTTTCTTGTTTATTGGGTTTCTCTCCACATTTTTTGGAAAAGAAGTATATTAGATTGACTCTACTCATCAAGGCAAATCTATCTGTCCAACCAGATTTTAGTTATGAGCATTTTTCAGATTTGCCCCTATAAATTAGGGTTTCCCAAAAAATAGGAATTTCTGAAATCTGAAGACATAGCTGGAAGCACCTTGACAAAATCGAAGTTTAGAGCTTTGGATCGAGATTTTTGGATGGGTAGATCTCCGGGAAACTCAAACCCTAATTCAGGGCTCTCCCTAGTGAAATCAGGAAGACAAAATGGCAAATCTGAAGCGTAAAGCTTTGCTGATCTCAAATTCTGAATACACCAAGCTGATCAGCTCATTAAGGCGCATCTTTCTATCCTTTCAGAAAGTTGAAATTCACATTTTGAATTTTTAAGGTTTTTCCAACAAACCCTAATCTGAGACCAGATCCAGTTTTCAGCATTTCAAGTGGTAAGACCTAAATCTTTTCTATTTCCATTTGAAGTACTCTTTAAGATGTCTCACCACACCAAGCTTGAGGATAAGCTTGAAGGGGCTGATAACTTCCGATCTTGGAAGTATAGGATTGGGTTAATCCTGGAAGAGAATGAGTTGGACTCATATATAAAAGAAGACATCCCTATCGCAGAGGATGAAGAGGCTAATGTATTGCATAAGAAGAACTTGGCCAAGACAAAGAGAATCATTGTTGATTCTATCAAAGACCATCTCATACCCCATGTGTCTTCTCTAAAGACACCCAAAGAGATGTTTGACTCTTTAACCAAGTTATTTGAAGGGAAGAACATAAATCGGAAGATGACTCTACGGAATCAATTGAAAGGGGTGAAGATGTCAAATGGAGAAACCATTCAATCTTACTTCTCCAAAGTATCTCAGATCAAGGAAAAACTTGAAGCTGTGGATGAAGTAGTGGACAATGGTGAAATTGCTATGACCACTTTGAATGGCCTACCTAGGTCATGGGACTCCTTTATTCAAGGAATCTGTGCAAGAAAGAAATTGATCTCCTTTAGTAGACTGTGGGAAGAATGCTCTGAAGAAGAAGCTAGGCTTGTGGCTCGAGAAGAAAATATGGGAAATGAAGATCAAGCTCTCACAACACATGCCGCGAAAGGCAAGTCCAAGAAGGAATCATCTCATAACAAGAAATTCCCACACCAACATTATCATAAAGATAAGAAAGATCTCAGATACTTCAATTGCAATGAGAAGGGACACTTTGCTTCAGATTGTCCCAAGAAGAAGAAAGACAACAACAACAACTTCAACAAGAAGAAGAAGAATAACAAAAGAAGATATCATGCTCATGCTGCTGAAGATGATGAACCACCCAAGAAGAAGACTAGGTAGAAAGTGATGATAGTGATGATGACTCATCAAGTGAAGAAGAATATGTTCTAATCTCTGCTCTCACAGGTACTATCTCCCATGGTTGTAATGATTGGTTAATTGACAGTGGGGCTTCCAAGCACATGACTGGGTTTAAGGAATCTTTGTGAATCTATCTGAACATGAATCACCCCATAAGGTGAAACTTGGGGATGATTATCAATATCCAATGAAAGGAAGTGGTGAAGCCTCCTACAACCTAGATTCTGGAAAATCTTTGAAGATGAAAGAAGTCCTTTATGTAACTGGGCTAAAGAAGAACTTACTCTCCATCTCTGCATTGGATGCAAAAGGTATGAGGGTTGCATTTATGGATGGCTAAGTCCTAATGTGGCCAAAGGGGAAGACCATAGATGATGCAGTAGTGATTGGAGAGCAAGAGGGAGGTTTGTATAAATTGAAGGGACAACCTGAACATGCCATGGTGCATGAATCCATGGAACCAAGTGAACTTTGGCATAGAAGGCTTGCTCATATGCACTATAGGGCACTTCTTATTGCGAGCAAGGCTACAGAGGGTCTTCCTGAAATCAAGACCAAACATGAAGGTGTTTGCAAAGGGTGTGCAAAAGGTAAGAACATTAAGAAGTCTTTCCCAAGCAGTGAAAGCAAGGCAACGGATATCCTTGAAATCATCCACTCAGATGTATGTGGTCCTATGTCATCCAGTTCTCTAAGTGGGTATGTTTACTATGTCTCATTTATTGATGACTTCTCTAGGAATACCTGGGTATACTTCTTGAAGAACAAAGATGAGGTGTTTGATAAGTTCAAGGAATTCAAAACCTTGATGGAGAATCAAACTGACAAGAAGATCAAAACATTCAGATCCGACAATTGTGGAGAATTCACCTCGGGTGACTTCAAGAAGATTTGTAGTGATTCAAGGATTAAGAGGGAGTTGACTGCTCCTTATAACCCTCAACAGAATGGAGTTGCAGAAAGGAAGAATAGAACAATCATGGAAGTAGCAAGGGCAATGCTGGATGACCAAGATCTACCTATGCATATATGAGTAGAAGCAGCTAGAACAGCTATATATGTGCAGAACAAAACACCCCACAAGATATTGGACAACAAGAAACCAGAAGAGGTGTTTTCTGGTAAGAAACCTGAAGTCAGTCATCTCAGAATATTTGGTTGTCCAGTATACACTCATGTTCCAAAGGTAAAAAGGACTAAACTAGATCCTTCAGGAAAGAAGGGTATCTTTGTGGGTTATAGTGAAAGCTCGAAGGCTTACAGAATATACTTTCCAGGGTTCAAGAAGATTGATGTCAGTATGGATGTGACATTTGATGAAAACTTAGCATTCATCAAATCAAGGAAGGCACCTATTGAAGTTTATGAAGAACCTAAGGAAACTAGATTTCAAGCCACTACCATGATTGAAGCAATTCTAGAAGTTGTTCGTGATTTTGAAGATCAGCAAGAACCTGTAGATCCACCCCATGAGGATAACTCTCACAAGAGGAAACCTGCATGGGCTAGAGAGCTCATTCAAGATGTAGAAAGATTTGAAATTCCAAAAGAAGAACACAAAGCAAAGAAGAGAACTAGATCACATACCTGCTATGTTTCTTTACTCTATGACATTATGAACAAAGAACCTTCCAGTTATGAAGAAGCAGTGGAAAAGAAAGAATGGAAGGATGCCATGGTCGAGGAATACCAATCAATAATGAAGAATGATGTTTGGGATGTTGTACCAAGACCTAAAGAGAAGTCTGTTGTGATTTCCAAATGGATGTACAAAATCAAGCATGCTGCAGATGGCAGTGTAGAGAAATACAAGGCAAGATTCGTAGCTCGTGGCTTCTCTCAGAAAGAGGGAGTAGATTATGAAGACAGTTTTGCACCTGTAGCAAGGTATACTTCCATTAGAACAGTACTTTCCCTAGCTTCAACAATGAAATGGAAAATACACCAGATGGATGTCAAGACTGCTTTCTTGAATGGTGTAGTTGAAGAGGAAGTATATGTGGAGCAGCCACTCGGTTTTGAAATACATGATAGGGAGTCATATGTGTGCAGATTAAAGAAAGCCTTGTATGGCTTGAAGCAAGCTCCCAAAACTTGGTATGGTAGGATGGACAGTTTTCTATCTAGCTTGGGCTTTACCAAGAGTAAAGCGGATTCCAACCTTTACTACAAGGTTGAGGAAGGAAATCCTGTAATTCTACTTATGTATGTGGATGACTTATTTGTAACAGGAGATGACAGCTTGATTGCAGATACTAAGAGGAAACTTGATGTCGAGTTTGATATGAAAGATTTTTGAATGATGCATTATTTCCTAGGTATGGAGGTGTGGTACAATGCAGGTGGGATATTCCTTGGTCAAGGGAAGTACATAGTAGATATCCTGAAGAGATTCAGGATGATGGATTGCAAGGCCATGGCCACACCCATGGCATCGAACCTTAAGCTTATATGTGATACTTCATATGAGTTGGTTGATATCTCTATGTATCGTTAGATGATTGGGTCCTTGATGTACTTGACAAACACAAGACCAGATATTTGCTTTGCTGTAAACACATTGAGTAAGTTCCTGATAGATCCGAGGAGTGTTCATCTAATTGCTATAAAGCATGTTCTGAGGTACCTGAAGGGTACAGTGGATTATGGGCTCAAGTATGAAGCGAATCAAAAGTTTAACCTGCAGGGTTATGTTGATTCAGATTGGGCAGGTAGTGTTGCAGATAGGAAGAGCACATCTGGGTGCTGCTTCAGTATGGGATCAAGTGTGATCTCTTGGTTTAGCAAGAAGCAGTCCTGTGTAGCACTGAGTACAGCTGAGGCAGAGTATGTTGCAGCCTGTTCAGCTAGTTGTGAGGCAGTATGGTTACGAAAGCTACTGTCTGAGTTATTTGATCTCCCGTTGGATGATACTGGTATCTTTTGTGATAACCATAGTTGTGTGAAGATGTCCAAGAACCCAGTGTTTCATGACAGGTTGAAACACATAGAGATCAAATATCAATATATCAGGGATATGGTGCACAGAGGAGCTGTGAAGCTCCTATATATTGCGATTGACGAGCAGATTGCAAATGTGCTGACGAAGCTACTAGCCAAAGTGAAGTTTGAGTACTTCAGGGAGACGCTTGGTGTTCTTCAGATTGATGACACTTCAAGGAAGAAGTGATGGACATATTTGTAGAAGCCATTCCAAGCATGTTGGAAGGAGGATCCTTCACATGGATGTGGATGTAAGTGCTGGATGATGACCATCAGGACGATGCTCCAGTTATTGCTCTGTATATGCATCATGTTGGATGCTGGATATGATCAGTTGGATCATTTATATGTATATGTATGTACGCATCATGTTGGATGGTGGATATGATCAGTTGGATCATTTATATTTATATGTATGTACGCATCATGTTGGATGCTGGATATGATCAGTTGGATCATTTATATGTATGTACGCATCATGTTGGATGATGGATATGATCGGTTGGATCATTTGTATGTATTATGTGTATGCATCATGTTGGATGCTTGGACCATGCATCTGTATATGTATCAGGTGGATACATTGTATGATCAGGTAGATCATGCATGTTGATATTTATCATGTATGATCAGGTGGATCATGTATTTGTATTTGTATAAGGTGAATGCATTAAATGATCAGGTGGATCATGTGTGATGATATGTATCAGGTAGATACTTGGTATGCATCAGGTAGATGCATTGTATGATCATGGATGATGAGCTTTAGGATGTTGCTCCAGATGACACGCAGCAGGATGTTGCAGTGATGATGATCAGGTTGATCATGTGTATATTAAGACGATGTATGGTGAGTATCAGGTTGATACTCTGTGGCCGTGGAACAGGTTGTGCAGATAAGCATGTAATTTGTGCCCTAGGATATTTGCATATAGCCTTTCGAGGTTTTTCCTATGGCATGTAATTTGTACCCTGGGATATCTAGCAAATGCTCTTTCGAGGTTTTGCTTGGGAGGACATATAATTTGTGCCTTGGGAGATCTGCAGATAGTCTTTTGAGGTTTTTCCTATGGCATGTAATTTGTGCCCTGGGATATCTGGCAGATGCTCTTTCGAGGTTTTGTCCTATGGCATGTAATTTGTGCCTTAGGAGATCTGATAGGTTGAGCCATGTGCTCGTAATCAGTCCTGGGATGCTCTTTCAAGGTTTTTCCATGACCACATGTAATTTGTGCCCTGGGAGATCCGATAGGTTGAGGCTTGTGCTTGTAATCAGTCCTGGGATGCTCTTTCAAGGTTTTGTGGTGACCACATGTAATTTGTGCCCTGGGAGATCCAAGAGGTTGAGCCTTGTGCTCGTAATCAGTCTTGGGATTCTCTTTCAAGGTTTTGTGGTGGGGTCACATGTAATAAGTCCTAGAGATCTGAACAGGATGAAAAATGCCTTAGATGCTCTTTAGAGTTCTTGCTAGTCAAGAGACTCTTTTAAGTTTTTGTGTTGCGCGTAATAAGTCTTGAGATTTCCATAGTATTGCCAGTGATGACGAAGACCTGCAGGTGGTGGGCCTACATCCAGTATGAAAAAGGACTGGATCTGTAGAAATTCCTATGACGAGTAGAGTCAGAGATTGGTTGAGATAGCAGCAATAGTGATGATGATGATGACGATGCATCGATGACAATGATCCCGATAAGAAGACTTGTCTAGCAGATCTATGTCGAGAAATACCTTCCTAGTTAAGAGGGAGTGTCGATGTATATGTAACTTCGGAATGTCTTTCATCTATATATTTTATATATATTTATTATACCCTTATAAGAGATGTGTTTTTCCTCTATAAGGAAGTGTCGTCATGTGTATTGACAAGTGTCGCAAGTGTGTGTACTTGGAGACAGGTTATTATACCACCATGTGTGGGGTCGGCCCTAAAATATATATTATATGGTGGATGTACCTAGCTAGATAAGTCGGCCCCATAAGGTCACCGGGAAAACAGGTTAGTATAAATAGAGATCGGGAGATCTCTATTTTGATCATCGGAAACTCACACTTCTCTCACTCGAAAAGTGGCGCACTAGTGAGGAGGAGGATCATCTGCTACTAGGAGACTATCTCAGTGTATTTTGGTTGTACTTTGGTTGAGCCATTGCTCTCTCTATCTTCGAGGAAGTTGTGGGGTTTTTCACCTTAGGGTTTTCCCCATGGAAACTCTATGTCTCTTGTCTCTCATGCTTTTGATTCTTGTGATTCTTTCCATGCTTATTGTGATTGTTATGCATTGATATACTGTATATGTTATTCTCTCAGTGAAGATCCTAGAGTATTGTGAATTAATGCTCAAAATTTAATAGTTGCCAGTCTATTGTTAGGGAATTATACCCTATAGCGAGGAGACGGACACTACCAACTTCTGGGGTGACAGGTAAATACATTGATCATATCACATAGGCTTCTACAAAAGGAAATATATTAAGGTTTATGAAGGCATACCTTATTAACGACATTCGATCCTAGCTTTCGCTTGCTCCTTTGATCGATCCTCCACTTGATCTTTCGTTTGACGAACCTGCAATACAAAGATACCTTCCTCAGCATATCTTAACTGATATAACAATGATGAAATTGAAATACAATTTAGACATCAAATACAATCAAGCATTTAATCCAAACAAACATGCAATCCATTAGACATTTGATTGGGACGGGAAGGGCATTTCAACCTTTATTGTCAAAAGCAAATAATCAGTACAATTTATACCTAATCATTAAGAGTGCTTACGCAACCAGATCCTGGGATCCTACTCTTCACACTAACTTTGGAATTCCTCCAGCGTAACAACCCTTAATGCATAGTTTCTCCTCCCCTCTCTCATCTATCCCCCTTGTATTTATGGGACAAGGTAGGCAGCTTGGATCGAGAGGTAGTTTGATTGGGAAGTTGGGGAAGTTTCAAAACCAACTTCAACTAATCCCAATTCATCAAATTAATATATTTTTTATTACTTTTTAAGGTGTACACTACTTTCTTTAAGTGGAGTAGCATTTAACATGCATTTAACATGCAACTTCCCTACTTTGCAACCAGCGTTTGCAAGATTTCTGAAGCTGTACGCTACTCTATTGAAGCAAAGTAGAGTATTTCTAAGGGAAAACGCTACTTTAATGAAGTGGAGTAGAGTATTTCTAGAGGCAAGCGCTACTATCATGCTTGTAGGGTAGCGTTTTTCCTTAAAAGTAGGTAAAAAGAGGGTTTTGTCAGCTGCAGAGGGGTATGTCTAGTCCATTCATCATCTAAAGAAATCATGCTCTTCAATCCCAGCTATCCTTTTGTGTGATCGACAGCTCAAGGTAATGATGGACGGAGAAGTGCAGATTTGACCTATAACACCCCCCGTTGGGATGAGTGTACAGTCCTTTTTACATATCATATAAAGCTTGGGTACAAACACAGCTGAATAATAATATCTCTGAATCTGGATATCAGGCTCCACAACCAACACATTTCAATCCTTACTTACAAAAAAAACTGATATTGATATCATTTTGTGTCACTAGGTACAAGTTAGTGACTTCGTCAAGGAATTTATTGAAAAGACATATCAATATGTTCAGCATGTCCACTTGGCACAATGGCATGATGGGAATTTTAGAATATGCAAAGATACATTTCCCCATGGTACTATACTTTCAGTTGTTGATTTTTCCAAGAACTACACTCTGCAACCTCAAAATGAGATCCAAAGTTAGTATTATCACTCTGAGCAGGTTTCCTTGATGGTCCATATCACATATATGCATGGCCCAAATAGCAATGAAGAGCAAAGAGAAATTCTGAAGGAATATCACTTCTACATAAGTGATGATAGGTTCCACGACTTCCACTATGTACATCATTGCTTCATCATGTTCTATGATCACTTGAAGGGAAGGAACATACATATGGATCGACACTGGATTTGGTCTGATGGATGTGCTGGTTAGTTAAAAAGTGCCACATATGTTGAACTATTTTGAGACTGGGCATGGTAAAGGAGAGCATGATGGAGCCGGAGCATGTGTCAAAACAACCCTATGAAGAGAGGAATTGAAAGTATTTACAGAATCTACTATTTGAAATGCTCAATCTATAGTTAGGTGGTGCATGTCAGCAATGGGAGAGGAATCAACTATGCGAGTAGAATCCACAAGAAAGAGACATGTGGGGAGATTTTTTTGGGAGGTGGTAGACATAGATCGTTCACATGCATGGGAATGAAAGACTATTCCTGGGACTCGTAGCTTTCATTCGGTTCGAAGCTTTGATAACCTAGTATTTGAAATTTGGACAAGAAAACTTGCTTGTTTTTGCCTGCCTTGTTGTGATGGTGACTGGGATGGGTGTGAATCATTGGATTGGGTTGATGGATGGGAATGCATATCACTTCCACTTGATCAGCATGCAATTGTTGAGTTAACTCGTTGGAAGAAGACCAAACATCTATTTCTATATATTTTGATCATGTCTTAGACCTTGTACAACTTGGTATGATGCATTTCCTTAACATTTTTTTGTTTATTTACGTAGTATTCAAATGCAAATTAATGTCCTTGTATCACATGAAAAATATTTTGATCATATACCTACAATCATATTATGTAGGGCACATATACGCAGTGGTTTCCTCAAAATATAGTGAATGGGGTGGTGATTACTGGTTGGCATGCTGTATAGATGGAAAAAAAACCCTCATTATGTCCATGAATGACGATGAAAACAACCACTTCCCAATCGGGTCTATGGTTGTTAAAGGTGAATACTTGACACAGGACAACAATGCAAGAAAGAAGGGTGGATATGTTTATAGGGATTACAAACCAGGTGCAAAAGTGTATCACTTTACCAACTTAATCATTGGTACAAACCTCTAGGTACGAACAATGCCTAGCCGAAATTCATCGAAGGTACGCTACTTCTAATCGGATACAGAGCACGAGAGACTAATGGAGACCATTCGTATAAGAGATGATTTGGAGGGCTTGGTTGTATGATAATAGGTGGGATATAGCATGATGAGGTATGTTACATACTCTTAATACTATACTATTTATACTATTTGTAATTGAATATTGATATATGCTCAATTTTCTCATGTATGTTGTTTATGAATATGTCAATTTTGTGTTCTTGATATGGCAAATTTACATTTATGTTGTTTATAAATAGGCCAAAAGTTCTCTTGTATGTCAAGTTTATGAATATTCCATTTTTAACATATGATCAATAAACCCTAAGATTATGGGATTGGGTAGAGTTAGATGAAACTTTCCATGGTTTATCTTATGCTAATTTGTTTGATTGAATACACATGCACTCTGTAATAGGATCATTACATAGCTAACCTAGATTGTTTATGTGGATGGAGACACCCATCAACCATTGATGCCTAGAGCTCTACACACAAGTTGATTATCCCCAACCCAAAAAAACTCTAATACTATGTTGATTATGTTGGTTATTGGCTTCACCCAACAAAATTATATTTAACAATACACTTATATTAAATTTAATTCATGTCTTGTTAAATATTTTATAATGAATTAGCTATTTGAGAGCACCACCTTAGACCAAGCCATACCATTAATATAAAATGTACATTAGAGAAATGACCTAACTCAATTTCCTTCTATAAATCTAACCCTAACCCTCACCCAAATCCTACCACTAAACCCTATCTACCTTTTAGATACTTCCTCCAATATGTCCTAATATCCCTACAAGTAACACTAGGTCTCTTCACCCTCTCCACAATGGTGCCACTATCATGAAACTCAAAAGCTTGATAAATTTACTGAGCAAAACCCTTCATCATCATTTTCATCTCTAGGTTCATCATCAACATCTCCAGCATCATCATCTTCATCATCATCATCATCATCATCATCATCTTCACCACCATCACTGTCATCACAATCATCTTCATCACCATCACCATCATCATCATCTTCAACAATATATTCATCATCATTGTCATCCCCCCCTTCCTCATCAACATCTCCATCATCATCATATTCTTCATCATCATCATCTTCATCACCATCACCATCACCATCACCATCATCATCAATATCTTCATCATTATCACCATCATCATCATCATCATCATCAAAATATTCATCATCATTGTCATATCTAGGTTCCTCATCAACATCGCCATCACCATCACCATCACCATCACCATCACCATCAATGTCTTGCTCATCATCACCACCATCATCATCATGACCATCCCATCACCAACACCATCCAATCACCATCTCCATCTTCATCACCCTCACCCTCACCATCACCATCACCATCACCATCAATGTCTTCATCATCATCACCATCATCACCATAAGTGCCCGGAGGATGATTTTGCAAAGTTGACCCCCATGT
Organism: Larix kaempferi; assembly: GCA_027924585.1. Taxonomy (NCBI): domain Eukaryota; kingdom Viridiplantae; phylum Streptophyta; class Pinopsida; order Pinales; family Pinaceae; genus Larix; species Larix kaempferi. Next base: position 9,771,005 of record BSBM01000797.1, read on the forward strand.
GCAAAAATTGCACACTCCCTTAATGAGCAAAACCCTAGTTTCCAAAATGGACCTACAAGATGACACCTAGGCCATGGGATTGGAGTAGAGGGGCATCCCTAGCACTATCCCGACGTCCTGAATCCAACGGATTCGATGATTTGTCGATTTGAGCCACTGTCGTCATTCTATGGCTTGTTCCGTCTTGCATCCAAAAGGCCTTCAAGGACAACTGCTGGATACCTATCGGGGGCATATAATTCCAACCATGCAACAAAACTGAGTTTCGGGGAGCCCTGCAAGTGTGCCTAGGAAGGTTCCCGCTTCGAACGCTAGCCATAAGTGTCTGGTCAACGATTTTGCAAATTTGACCCCAATGTGCAAAAATTGCATGCTCCCTTACTGAGCAAAACCCTAGTTTCCAAAATGGACCTACCAGATGACACCTAAGCCATGGGACCAAAGGAGAGGGGCACCCCTAGCACTATCCCGATGTCCTGAATCTAACGGAGTCGACAGTTTGTTGATCCGAGCCACGGTCGTCATTCTATGGCTCGTTCCGTCTCGCATCTAAAAGGCCTTCAGGGACACCTACTGGATACCTACCAGGGGCATAGAATTCCAACTATGCAACAAAATCAAGTTTTGAGGAGTCCTGCAAGTGTGTCTAGGAAGTTTCTGGCTGGGAATGCTAGCCATAAGTGCCTGGAGGAAGATTTTTCAAAGTTGACCCCTGTGTGCAAAAATTGCACACTCCCTTACTGAGCAAAACCCTAGTTTCCAAAATGGACCTACAAGATGACACCTGGGCCATGGGACTGGAGGAGAGGGGCACCCCTAGCACTATGCTGGTGCCCTGTATCCAACGGAGTCAACGGTTTTTCCATTTGAGCCACGGTCGTCATTCTATGGCTCGTTTTGTCTCGCATCCAAAAGGCCTTCAGGGACACCCAATGTATACCTACCAGGGGCATAGAATGACGATCATGCAACAAAACTGGGTTCCAGGGAGTATTGCAAGTGTGTCTAGGAAGGTTCTAGCTGGGAACACTAGCTATAAGTGCCCAGAGGATTATTTTGCAAAGTTGACCCCCGTGTGCAAAAATTGCACACTCCCTTACTGAGCAAAAGCCTAGTTTCCAAAATGGACCTCCAAGATGACACATGGGCCATGGGACCAGAGGAGAGGAGCACCACTAGTAGTATCCCAGTGCCCTGAATCCAACGGATTCGATGGTTTTTTTATCCGAGCCACGATCGTCATTCTATGGCTCATTCTGTCTCTCATCCAAAAGGCCTTCAGGGATGCCTGCTGTATACCTACTAGGGACATGGAATGATGACCGTGCAAGAAAACCAGGTTTCTGAGAGTCCTGCAAGTGTGTCTAGGAAGGTTCCATTTAAGAACGCTAGCCATAAGTGCCTGGAGGATGATTTTGCAAAGTTGAACCCCATGTGCAAAAATTGCACACTCCCTTACTGAGCAAAACCCTATTTTCCAAAATGGACCTGCACGATCTTGTAAGCATTCATTTTTCAAAAGTGGTTTAGAGGCACTTACATCTTGGAAGTGACCAAGATTATCTTATAGTGTGGTAAGTATGAATTTTAGGTTTTAGTGAATTCAAATATGACTCAAAGTCCCTTGCTTTGTGGGTCAATTACTGAGGTTTTTCGGATTACTGGTTGCATTTCTATTGGCTACATAATTCAACAAAGCGGTTCCAAAAATATGCATGGATGTGACAAAGCGGTTCCAAAAATATGCATGGATGAGGAAGCTGTGTTTTCCATATTTGTCTCAAGTATGAGAAGGCATGGCCATATCAAGCTCTTTAGGAATTGGAACATAGTATGATACAATCCTTAGGTATGGAATTCAATTAAAAAATTTTCCATACTGCTGGGGAAGAGATGACAGGAGACCATGCTCAGAAGGATTTGGCGAGCATTTCATTCCAGGCCAAGCTATTCCATTCATTGCCGAGGCCTTTGAGGCCAAAAAGGATCTAGTAAGCATTCATTTTTCAAAAGTAGTTCAGAAGCTCTTGCATCGTGGAAGTGACCAAGAGTATCTTGCAATGTGATACGTATGCATTTTAGGTTTCAATGAATTCAAATATGTCTAAGAGTCTCTTGCTTTGTGGGTCATTTACTGAGGTTTTTTGGATTACTCGTTGCATTTCTATTGACTATGTACTTCAACAAAGCGGTTCCAAATAGATGCATGGATGTGGAAGCTGTGTTTTCCATCTTTGTCTCAAGTATGAGATGGCATGACCATATTAGGCTCTTTAGGAATTGAAACATAGTATGATACAATCCTTAGGTATGGACATCAATTAAAATTTTATCCATACTATTGGGGAAGAGATGATAGGGGACCATGCTCAAAAGGATTTGGCGAGCATTTCATTCCAGGCCGAGCTATTCCATTCATTGCCGAAGCGTTTGAGGCCGAAAAGGATCTGGTAGGCATTTGTTTTTTAGAAGACGAGATTGCATTGAAGGAAACTGAGCAAAACCATAGTTTACGAAATGAATGCACAATGAAATCACTAGGCCATGAGAAGATGAGGGAGAGGCCCCCATCGAGGTAATAGCACACCAAGAGACCAACGGATTTGATCGTTCATCGATCCAACCTCTGGTTGCCAAGTTATGTCGAGTTGCAAGTCGCATGAAAATGTCGTTCAGGGACACTTGGTGACTTTGAGTCCGGCAGCAAAAAATAAAATGGAGCAGCAAGATTGTGTGCCATTGGCTCCTACAAGTGTGTATGGGAAATGTCGACGTGGGAACACTACCAACACTGGCTCGGGGGAGGGTGTTGCAGAGTTGACCCACCAATGCGAGATTGCATGCAATGAAACTGAGCAAAACCCTAGTTTACGAAATGAATGCACAATGAAGTCACTGGGCCATGAGAAGACGAGGGAGAGGCCCCCTAGAGGTAATTGCACACCAGGAGACCCACGGAGTCGACGGTTCGTCGATCTGATCTCTGGTTGCCGAGTTATGTCGAGTTTCAAGTCGCATGAAAATGTCGTTTAGGGACACTTGGTGGCTTTCGGTCCGAGAGCTAAAAAGAAAACGAAGCAGCAATATTACATACCGTTGGCTCCTACAAGTGTGTATGGGAAATGCCGATGTGGGAACACTGGCTCTAGGGAGGGTGTTGCAGAGTTGACCCACCAATGCAAGATTGCATGCAATGAAACTGAGCAAAACCCTAGTTTACAAAATGAATGCACAATGAAGTCACTGGGCCATGAGAAGACGAGGGAGAGGGCCCCCTGGAGGTAATCACACACCAGGAGACCAACGGATTCGACGGTTGGTTGATCCGATCTCTGGTTTCTGAGTTATGTCAAGTTGCAAGTCACATGAAAATGTCGTTCAGGGACACTTGGTGACTTTTGGTCCTCCTAGGGTTTCTGATTTTTAAGGCTTGTATAATTTCCTTCTTGACAACTCAACTCTTATACCATGTTAAATTTTTTATACTTGATCTAGATAAATGATTTATACCAATTATAACCATTAGTTCAATGCATAAATTTAACCATAAAACATTTACGTAAAGAATTTAACATGTAGGATCTAGTCAAGAATAGAAGGCACTTTATTTCTCGAATCCTGAGGTAACCTTTGTTTCTTTCATCAATGTTGCTTTGAGCACTTGTATGTAGTTACTCATATGTACTATTGAATCTAATTGTACAATCAAATATTGGGGGTTGATGAAATGTGTAGCATGTATTGCACTTAGTTTTATTAAATTACACTTGAAGATTGACTTAACTTGTAATTTAATCATCCAAACTCACAAATTTTAATTAGACCTATCCAATAAGTGTGCATGAGTGAGTTCATTGAAACCTTTAAATACATTGTATTGCACTTAGTTTTATTAAATTACAAGAGCAATAACTTTGACTTAACTTGTAATGATCATCCAAAATCACAATTTTTAATTAGATATCCAATTAGTGTGCATGTAGTGAGTTCGTTGAAACCTTTAAATATAATAGTTTGTTCTTTTGACATAGCAAATTCCTAAGTAATAGATAATCCACACATGTCAACACAATAGATTGACACAAAAACATGTGGAAACCGAAGAACAAATACAAAGTGAAACGTATCATTCATTTATAAGTGAAATGTCAATGTACATGTCTCCAAAAGTACATATATATCCAAAAGTACATGTATCCAATGAAGTCAATGTACATGTCTCCAAAAGTACATTCACAATGAATTCAATGTACATGTATCTGAAAATACATATATATCCAAAAGTATCCAAAAGTACATGTATCCAAAACTATCCAAAGCTATCCAAGCCACATGTACATGTGTCCAAATGTACATGTGTCCAAATGCACATATATCCCATAAGACACATCAAAACTCAAGCTTCCTCTGGTTCTTTCCCAACGTTGATCCTCTAGGCACATCTCTAGGATCAGTGTGCGTCTCTAGATACTGCAAATTAAATATCAATTATTAAATTCAACTAACTATGTACTAATACATTAGCTCAACAATTAACTCAACAATTATTAACATGTGCATGGAAATTGCATGTAACACTTGGTCACTAATGGATATCTCACCTCAACGAGAGACTGTAACAAAGAAGATTGCATTCCTTGTGTAGCAGATGGAATTATTGGTTGAACATCTAGGATGGTCACAACCATGGTCGAACCAAGGGGCCCAGGAAATGCTCTTGCTGGCGGTGGCTACAATCACAAAATGTTGAAATAGTTAGACATGCATGAGTAAACAATAGACAACAATAATAAACTATGTAATATCATGTTGAAATAGTTACATACCTCTGTGCGACTAGTTTACATTGCAGATGCAACACTGACTGCTGCATCAACCATCAACGCGAGGTTTTCAATAGGCAACTCTAGTTCTCGATGCAGTAAGCATGCAATTCAAACATTAACAAAAATGATTTATGCACTGGATTTCAACTTAACCAACAAATATCATGGAAGGATATACATTACCATGGTATCAGTAAGCCCATGGTCATGGGAAGCTGGAATCTTTCTAGGAGTAGGCTGCCTCACATACCACGAACCTTGTTCATGAATGGCCTAGGAGGAGATACAAATCCAGGCAATGGTCCAGATGTCTCAGTTGGTGCCTACATTCAGCAAGTGTTCATGTATTTAGACATGCATGATTCAACGAACATACATGTATTTAAAAAATGTCATTTTTAATTGTTTACCTAGAGCCCAGATGTTTCCTCAGACGAGATGACCATGGATGCTACCTCCACATTGTCTTGCCCCAATGAAGGATCTTCCATCTGCAAGTTTAATAATTGTAAATATTAGACCATAGATAGCATTAGTGAACTAACATGTAAAGTATGTAGAAATTAACAAATTAACAAGTATTAAAATACTAAAATTTTAAAATGTTTACCTCGGTGTGAGATACGACAATGGGTGCTATATAAGAGAGACCTACCAACTAGGTATCATCATGAATCCCTCCACCAACGATGGGATCAGTGAATGGAATTTCATGCCCCCTATAGAGTCTAGAACATCTGACTCTGGGGCATCACTGCCGGCATAAAGCATCAACTGCAAGTTCACAAAATTAATATATTAGCTCAAACTATATATATGTGTACAAAGAGGAAAACAAATGAAGAATTTATTACAATTAACCATATACATACCTCACTCAAAAACACACTGATGGAAACATCTGAGGAAAAACCATAGTAGGGACGACCACACGATGTGCACTTGTGAGGCTCAATACTAGGCTGGGGATGTGCTGATGGTCCTGCACTAGTGGATGGTCCTGCACTAGACAATGGTCTTGCATGGTGATGACCTGGTGTATGTACCACACCAGGGATAGATGTCCCTTCCTCACCCATATGTTGAACCATAGTGCCATGGTGAACAACTGCCCGTGCCAAACTAAAAAACGCATCATGTGTCTGTGGAATAACATGATGTGCAGGTGGGACATCTGGCCCAGGAAACTGCCTGTGAGGTGTAGGGATAGGGCGATCCTGGTCTCGAAGCCTCGCATTGGGTTAGTTTTGGGGCATCCCCCCACTGATCCCATGAAAGTGCAAGATATCAAAATAGTTTACGTGTTTATGTAACATGAACTCTGCATACATCTTTCGAAGGAAATATAGGGGAATTTCCCTGTTGTTATGTGGTGGCATATCAAAAACCATGTACCATTTGTCCATCTAGTTATCAACAAATGGTTCAAATGTGCACAACTCAATAGAGATATGAGGCTTGTTTGAATTTGGGAATTCCCCCGACTGAGGGTCCCTAAACAATGAAAATATGAGCTCTTTGGATATTTTCAACTTTTTTATTGCATTGTAGTCTAGCCCATGAGCATATTCTTGTCTTTTTCTTTCTCTATATGATGTAATATCATATAGTACATTGCCAGACTATGGAATGGTGTCAACAATTGCATCCAAGGTTTATGCAAGTGAGTGGCGAATCCTGTCACCGCCACTAAAAGCTGCACTAATGCCCCTCAGGCGGGCAAGCTCAATCTGTATCTCGGCATTTGTTTCCATAGCCACAACTGCAATAAAAACATCAATATGAAAATCATTAGAAACATATACATGGTATATAATGACGTCTTTTCAAAATTGAAAATGTATTAAATCAAACTCAAGTAAGCAATTTAATGGCATTCACTTACATACATTTAAAACTTAAAATTAAACATTTAACAATTAAAAAGTAAGTTTCGTTCAACTTCTTTCTAGAATGTAAGGCACTTCTTAACCCTCATTGGTGACTTTTCCATGCAAACTTGGGCTTAAAATTATTAGAGTTTAGGAGTGTAGATTAGGATTGTTGGATATGTAAAGGACATGGGCGAGGGACTATTAGGATAAGTGAGGCAAGAAAGGGGGTGATACAAGGCTGCCACCAATCCTCTAAATATCATTGACTCGATCATGGTTGGGAACACTCTCACGACACACTCTAGGGATTTCATGGGTGTTCACCATTTCCATTGTTCTATAAACATGGAAACCAACCAAAAGTGACATGGAAAAATGGGGAAATTGTGGACTTGAATACAACTGGTTGTAGATGAGCTTAGAGACTTGACATGTCTTTGAGTTGAATCGACGGTCCCTGAGCATTGACTAGATTGATCGAGGGTGTGGATAGGGAAGGCTTGAGAGGCACTTTGTTAATGTGTTTTGGCATTTAGTTAAGGGTGCTTAACTAAGAGGTAATGTATAACTACATACACTTGTGATGAAATTTTGATTATGTTCATGGACAAATGATTGTGATGAAATTTTGAGAAACCAAGTTAATAAATTTTTATGCATTTTTTCTATTCATGCTTGTGCATGCATTTCATCTTGTTATGGCCATTTCTGAGGAAACTTATTCAATTAGTATCATGGGTAAATGGCCTTTGAGGGTTGGAAATTTGGGTTTCATGTGGATGGATACATTGTAGAAAGAGAGGAGCTCTATTTTTTTCGATTTTTGGTTGCATTAGGAATTTTTGAATTCTTGAAAAGGGATTCATTGTAATTATTTACTCATCTTGGTTGAGGGAGATGCTAATTTAATTAGAGATTGGGTTATTTCCAATTTGATAAATATTACAAAATTAGGTTGTTTTAAACTATAAAAATATGGTAATTTAGGTTTATAATTGACAAATAAATTGTATGGGTGAATGAATTACTTGATTAGATGACAATCCACTGGTGATCTTTCCTCCCCTCCAATGAAATCCAACTCCTCCAACACTCTAGGGAACATCGTCCAAGCTTGAATTCATGTTTATGATGTGTGGAATGTGTCGCGGGTGATCGGGGGTGATTGGGATTTTGTATTTAAATTGATTTTAGGTTTACAAAACACATACGCATTTTGTAACTACATAACACGTACGTGTTTTGCAGTTATATAATGCGTATGCATTATGTTTACCTATCCTACATGTCTAGTGACATGTTAGGATTAGGTTTTACCTTACCAAGTGTTGGGTATCAGAAATGCGTTATATTTTTTGTGTATCAAGAACGTGTTTTCAAAAACTAGAATTGCATCTAAAAGGTCCCTCATCTTCTTGCACACACCCATAACTAGTAGTTTTGGCCATTAAATTTCTCGAGCCTAAATAAAACACATAAACAAAATACAAGAAATACACCAATATATGTGGTTCACCCAATATGGGCTACATCCACACAGAAATTGCTAGTCCTTTTATTATATCATCTAGAAAATGAAGAGATACAACCCATAGCACATCTGTTGCAACTTCCTCTTCAGTCTCTCATAGGCTCTCTTAGAAATTATTACATAGATATTTACAATAATACAATACCCATAAGTATTACAATGCCTTTCTTTTAAAGAGGGATTACCATGGGAAAATACCATGGTATACCCAATACCGTGGGCATGTAAATCACCCATTATTGACCAAGTCATGACTATTAAATTATAACATTTTACAAGTCATTTTTTTCCAAAATTTTCACTATGGGGACGTTGGCCCTGAACCCCCACCAGGGGGGTCTCCCGAAAGTAGTCTCACCCCCCACCCTAGACTGCCCATGGTGACTATAGGGGGGGGGGGAATCCCTCCCACACACCCCCGTCATGGGCTAAGATCCAGACACGACTGAAATGCGACCTATAAATCAGGAAGATCAGCCTCCACAACTAACATATATCTAGAGATTGAAACTAACTACAATGTTGTTTTGGTCCTTAAGAGAGGGATTTTCATGTGTTAGATTAAGGGTTTCTTTTATACTCCACTTGGGTTCATGAACCAAGTGATGTTTATTTCTGGGTGTGAGGGTGTGTGGACAAGTGGCCTTTACAACAAGTAAATTATATTGCAAGAAATCATAAATTCTTGTAAATTAATGTAGCGTAAAGAAATAAAGATAATATACAATACTAGAAACTAGTGACATTCTTTCATGAAGAAAATATATGCTTTCTCTATAAATTAATGAACCACTGCTAAACAAGCGAACATAAATCTCAAGAACAAATGAAAAAGAACTAGCAAACTAGTAATTAACTTGCAAGGAAGAGAAGAAATGACTCTCAACCAACATACAAAACAATTTCAAGCAAATCCAAGTAGATAACTAGAGTTTGATTCATAAATCAATTTGTTGGAACTAAATTACTAGTTTAAAATGAATCCATAGTAGAACCCTAAAGGAAATAAATACTTGGATTTTTTAATCATTTATCTGCCTACATATTCTACAAGGAAGCACAAATAAACTAACGCAACAAATAATGTCACAAATAGAAAAAGTGAAAGTGAATGTTATCCCAAAATAGAAATACAAACCAAACCATATATGAGTGAAATCAGAATTGTCTCGATTCATTAAAAAAAAATGCATTTTTCTACTAGGTTGCATTTTTTGAATGAAAAGTCATGACCTAGGTCATGGTTGTTTGGCCAAAAGTCATGGCATGGTCCCAAAACAGGGAAAAAGGAAACAACACATGGCTATGGTGAAAAATGGAGGGTTTTCACCCAATATTCCTACTATCAAGAAGATGAAAACTAACAATAATTAAACACAACAAAAACTACCCTAATCACATATGGATGAGGATGTAAAAAGTGGTATTAATCCAACCAAGAATGAAAAACAGATTCATCCCCAATATGGTCGCCAAATCTATTGTGTATGATTTCTCATATATGGGTTTCAAATGCACCTAAGGGGTTGCAAAATCCTTAGTAGTATATTGAATGGAAGGAAAACTAAACTAATCTAAATTAATATAAACTAAATGGATCAATTATTAAAAATGGACGCAACATTCATTCCAAAACTAGCCATAAAATGAGAAATGCAACATGTAAATAATGATATTTCTTATTACACAAAGATTGTGGCATTACAAATGCACCTTGGTATTGGTTGTGGATAAAAGAGGGACTCTACAATTGATACAAAGGAGGGTTTGTCAATATCCTTTGTAGCCCAATCTACAACCATGTGACTAATAGAGATCTCACAATGGTGAAGTAGAAAGGATGATATGGCCACTTTCATGCTTTTTAGTTGAATTTCAGTAGCATAATGGTGCTCTAAGAATATGATTATGGATTATATAAATGGTGACCATCAGGGCTACATTTAGAGGAAAAATAGTGGTAAAAAAGGAGATTTAGTTGTAATGTGGATTCTCACCATTCCATTGATGACTTAATGGATAGGTTAGGGTGTGGAAGATTAAATTGACAGTTAGTTTCTACCATAATGGTTGTATTTTGTCCACTAATAGTCACTACTTCCATTAGGAAATCAGCAAAATGAAAGACAATAAAATTTTTTTGCCAAGTCATGGGTTTTTTTGGAAAAAAGTGTGACCTGGGTCACAACTTTCAAAGGAAAATCCACAACTTGCTTGATATGGTACATTTTTTACTTGACTTTAATTTTTTAGTCATTTTTCTCAGTTCATATGGATAGATGAGATAGAAATGGGTCTAATACTACTAATAAAGACGTATTATATAAGGTGTATTATGGTGATGAAACACATGACAAGGTAGGTGAACAAAATTAGGATGTTAATAAGAAAATTAATGTGAACCACGATGATGGTTTTTTCACTACTCTCCTCTTGAATAACAATATGTATTTGTAAGAGATGGAGTTCTCGGCATTTGTAGGTGGTAAGGCTAAGTATATCTCAAATAACATAAGATGTTCAAGCCTTGTTTGGCTTAGTGGTTGTGTAATCGTGATAGTAAATAGTAGGGGAACAACGCCCACAATTTTCTTAATTTTCCCCTATGAGGAAGCAAGAAGGAATGTGTGTATTTATGATGAACACTAGGAAGAGGGTCCTTGTATGTACCAGCACATTGGATAGTTGTTAAAACCACTTGGGGGTAGGAGGTGGATTAATTGGTATTAGGTACCAAATCGATAGACCTAATGTAAACCTTAGAAGGTTAATATTTTACACCATAGGGGTTCCCAAAATTCTAGGAGGAGTAGAAAGGAAAGGAATTCAGTGAATAGGGTCTCCCACCCATGGTTGACCTACCAACATGGGTTCTATAATCGAATGTAATGGATATTTTTTGAACATGATGTTACACATTTTCTATTTTCCCTCTTTAGGGATGTGGAGTGGTGGAACTAAAAAAATACCAATAAAATGAATATCTTATATGATTCCATGACCAACCTCAGTAACGTCATGGAGAGGCTACCTTGGAAGGATATTTAAACATTATTAGGGTTGATAGTTGACTTGGAATCATGATAATTAAGTTGATCCATAGTTACAACTCTACTATTTTGTGGGAACATCGTGAGATAAAATATAGTAGAGACAACAAATTTCATATAATATAACATCTGACAAGGAGGATGTTTAAGTCTAACTAGGAGTCTAAAGTTTAACGCCAACTAGGACAATTTTGCTTACAAGTTTGATGGGAAACTTTTGTAAAAGGCCTTCCACCTACAAATATTTACTTTCATATGTGTGTTGAGTCACGAGTGACAAGGTTAACTCATTAGATGCTAATTTCACACAAAAGTGTGTATACATAACACATATACATGCCCCTTCATCAATGATAAACCAATGGATCATCAACTATTGATTGTGATAGGAATCTAAAATATGATCGAAGAACGAAAGTGGGGTTTTATTAAATATAAATCAAAGGTAGTAAGATAAGCATTAGAATAATTGACCATCTCTATTGGCGGGAAATAATACCCTATAGTAAAAAAATAGACACTATCAACTTAAGGGGGTGACAGGTAAACATACTGATGGCATTACATAAGCGTTTATAAATGGAAATAGATTAGAGACCTTGATGACATACCTTATGAACGAAGTTTGATCCTAGCTTTTATCCAACCTTGCGCTTGATCCTCAACTCAATCTCCCGTTTAATAAACCTACAATACAAAGACCTTTCTCAGCATATCTTGGCCAATATAACAACGATGGAATTGAAGGTAATTCAAATGTCAAGCATTAACCAACATTGATCCAAACAAATACATAATCCAATAAGCACTTGATTTGGGACAAGAAAGATGTTTCAACCTTTAATTGTCAAAAACATATGAATGATACAAAGTATACCTGACTTTGCAGCATGCTCATGTAACCTAATCCTAGGTTCCTACTCCTCTCTGACTTCAGATTTCTTCAGCATAACCTACTTCAATACAAGCTTCTCATAGAAGAGTCTATCTATGGCTCTCATGTCTTAATGTGTAACCCCTCTCTTCAATCCTCCTTGTATTTATAGGACAAGGTAGGCAGTTCAGGTCGAGAGGTGGTTGAAAGAGAAGTTGGGGAAGTTGGGAAACCAACTGCAACTAATATCCATTCATCAAATTAATATTTTTTTATCATCTTTTAAGATGTGCGCTACTATTTCATAGTGGAGTAGCGCCCAGGGCGTGACTACAGTGTTTAACAACTAGCGTTTGCCACTTTTGGAATGTTGTGCGCTAGTCTACTGAAGAGAAGTAGCGCCCATCAGGAGGTGTGTGCTACTATTGCACAATGGAGTAGGGAATATGCGCTAGTTTACTTAAGCAGAGTAGCACCCATGCCAAAATATGATGTTTTTTAGGGTTTTGTCAACTTGCAGAGAGGTGAGTCAGGTCAAAGTCTCATCTGAGGTCATCATGCTCTTTAATCCAAGTTGTCCTTTCGTGTGATCGATAGCTCAAGGTGGTCACGGATGGAGAAGTGCAGATTCGACCTATAAGAGATGCCCCCTAATGTGTGAGGTCAGAGGGAAATGATGGCTGAAATACATTATAATCCAAAGCCAGAGGAGGAGCAAGAAACCGCGGAACCAAGTCACAAGAACATCTGGAACAAAGATCAAGGTCAGCGAGCAATTACATTCTTGACATCATATAGATGTACAGTGTGATACAACATGATCTCCGATACATAACGAGGAGATGTATATATAGCATGGCCACTTGAAATACAAGCATGGATCCATGTCAAACTGAGAGATCATAGCCATAACAACAAACTGGATCTATGTCTCATGGAGAGCCGAATATAAGTGAGGCTCAGTCTTGCACAACTTGGGTGATAACATAATGAGGTGATGTCATCAAAATCCCAATATCTTCATCCAGAAAAACCCAAGGTACAAACCCTAACCATGTGAATAGATGAGCTGATAGTCGAACATGGGGGGTATCGTTTGATTACCGGTCATTGATGTAGATCGTTAACAAATGCAAGGGCTTCCACCGATAATGATAATGGGGCCCAAGGTACCTAATACGATCTGACAAGTGTGAATAGGTGGACTTGGAGTCGAACACTTGAGGATCCTGTCAAATAAGAGACATTGATGTATTCTCATAATTCAACAACGAGGAAAATTGCCACTGGTGACTACAATCTCCAAGGTACTAACCAAGACTCTGAACTTCATTCCCAGAGAAAAATGAGTTGATGTCGATGGGAAGAATTCCATTGGAAGGGAGGCCTTAAGGCATCCTCCATCATCCAACACAAGGGACACTCAACTAGTATGAGCTGATATGGAGTAATATATGTAACAATACTGACACTAGAATGGCCAACACATGAGGTCAAGGTAAATGGTAGAATGGCCGACACAAGGTATATCCTTGAACAATGAGCATGACACAAAGTGACTTAGGAAGTTTTCAACATGATGGGGAAAATGATGTAAGCTTGTAATGTGGGACACATTAGAAGACCCTCCATATGATTGGAAGAATAACCAACTGGGTGAGTAAACAACTTGGAAATCAGGTTCACCCTAAGGTCAAAAACTAAACCCAACCGACATGATAGACTCAAGTAGGTGTTGTGTTCAAGGATAGACTCAAGTAGTTGGGGTGCCTTCAGCATGGTTTAGGGTGCTGCGGAGGATAGCTAGGCTAGTCATATGTTATCGGGATGCAGTAGATGATGATGAGACCCCTCCTTCTCCATAGGAGATGGATACTTTATGTATATTTTTTAGGCCACCGAGCCCAGTTTTGTACTTTATGACATGACTTGTGATCCAAAACTCATTTTTTTGATACAGTATCAGTTATTTACATGTGTATGTGTTTGAACTTTATGTGTGAAATGTTGTCTATGGAAGTGTATGATACAAATGCCAATCTAAGACATAATTTGCAAATGAGTTAGTTAATGCATTTAAATTTCTTGGAATGTGTTGATATATAATAAAATCAAACTGTCTTTCCAATAATCTAACTTGCAAAAACTGCCGTAGCAAAACAGGATCTCTAATCTGGTAAACACCCGTTAACTGAAATACATCTAGCTGTGAATCATGTCTTACCTCCAAATGTTAAATGCCATGAATAAGGGAATCTCGGAGAAGTTCTATAATCTCACTGTACTCAGCTACATTGTTCGTAGTGGGACCCAAACAAACCCCCCCTGAAGAGACCAGTTGGCCAGCTGGTGAGTAAATGACCCAAGCTGCTGAAGCCAACTGTCGGGTGTGGCGACTGGCACCATCAGCAAATCCTAAGAAATGTCCAGTCGACATCTGATACACAAAATGAAGACAAACATAAGGTTAACTAAGCAAACACAATAAAAAACTAGTTGTACACAATATACATCTATGTTACAAGAAAAAGCACAACTGCCTAGGTGTAGTACTTCTTCAGGTAGAGCCCATTTCTAGGCTCAAGCAACTTATTACCCTTGTAGTCTACTAGCTCATAAGCACCCTTCTTTAGTACTTCTAAAATTATGTAAAGGCCGAGCCACATGGACTTGAACTTGCCAGGTACTAGAGGTTCCTTGTCTGGATCCAACAGTAGAACAAGATCTCCTTCAAGGAAATCCCTAGGTTTGACAGACTTGTCATATTGTCCTTTGACTCGTTTCTCGTGAGCGCGTCCTGGTGCTGCTCATCTAGATGCGCTAAATGTAACAAACGTTCTTCCAGTGCTGAAGTATCCGGTAGTAATTGAACAACCAGATTTAACGAAGGAATCTCGCATTCAATCAGAACGACTGCTTCTATCCCATGCACAAGCTGAAAGGAAGAGAACCCGGTAGCAGTCTTTACATTCACTCAATAGGCCCAAAGAGCAGGGTATAGCATGATGTGCCAGTTATTTTGACTGGAATTGATAGTTCTTTACAGTATTACCTTTAAATTTTTGTTAATTTCCTCGACTTGTCCATTCGCCTATGGATAATATGAAGACGAATGTTCTTGCCGAAAACCTAACATTGTGTATAGATAATTCATCATGCTATTCTAGAAATGACTGTCGTGATCAGTCACAATCTCTTTGGGTATGCCGAACCTTGCAATAATATGATTAAATATGAAATAAGCAGCAGTTTCTCCATCTGCCTTAACAGTAGGCATTGCCTCGACCCACTTGGTGAAGTAGTCGATGACAATAATGATATAATGATGTCCTCCAGCTGAAACTAGATTGCAAGTCATGTAATCAACCCCCCATTTTGTGAAGGGACTTGTTGTAATCACAGGATGAAGAGGAGTTGGGTACACTCTCATTTTTCGGGTGAAAAACTGACATAGACGGCAGCGTTTCATAGCTTCGACACAATCTTTAAAGATTGTGGGCCAAAAATATCTAGCATGCAGTATTTTCTGGGCTGTTTCCAACCCAGAAAGATGACCCCCACAAGATCCACTGTAGGCATCATTCAATACTGATTATGCTTCTTCCAAATTTAAACAACGTCGTAAGATGGAATCTATCCCACATCTGTACAAAGTATTAGAGATAATGAGATAGTTTTTCGCATGACTTTTCAATTTGCATCGTTCTTCTCTAAAAAAGGTGGTAGGACATCTCAAAGTCTGGAGATATACTAAGATATCGTCGTACCATGGGTCAGAGGAAGCAATGAGGAATATATGTTCATCCGGGAATGATGATTCTTCCTCGATATGCTCTAAGTCACTCGCAAACTCTGAGATTAACTCAGCGAACACTAGTGATTTCTTCGACTTGGTCGACTGAAAAACCAAATCAAACTCTTGTAAGATTACAATCAATTTGTTGTACTTCCCACCGATTATGCATGGAGTGAGAACATACTGAAAAACATTGACTTCTGCTATCACAGTAGTTGTTTGTAAAAGTATGTAATGACGAAGCCTCTGTACCACATAGACCGTAACAAGTGCTAACTTCTCAACATGCGAATATTTAACCTCGGGAGCTATCAATGTGTGAGAAAGATAGTAAACAACATGCTCTTGGAGCGTGTCATCCTCCTGAACTAATACTATGCCAATTGTATTAAGAGACGCTGCCAGATATAAAATAAATTCTTTTGCATAGTCCGACGGGCTCAACAAGGGAGCTGAAAGTAGTGCCTTCTTCAAGGCCTCAAACGATGCTTGAGAAGCCTCATCCCACATGAAGTAGGTATCTTGTTTAAGTAGTCTCATAAAACCTTTTGTGATATTAGCATATTTTATGATAAATCATCGCAAGAAATTAGACTTGCCTTGCAGACTTTGGAGTTGTCGCAAGGTGCGAGGAGGAGGCAGATTTACAATCACCTCAACTTTTAATGGGTCGACCCTTATACCACGACTGGATACAATGAAACCTAGTAAACGTCTCGATTCGACGCAGAATACACACTTATTAGGATTAAAATGAATCTTATATTATCTGCATCTTTCGAACACAAGTCTCAAATGAACTGGATGATCCCATCTCTTTCGAGATCACACAGGGAGGTCATCCAAGTAAGGTTCAACTATGTGTTTGATATCATGAAAAGCGAAATTCATAGCTTGCTGGAATGTAGCTCCAGCATTCTTTAAGCCAAATGGCATCTTCTGATACGTAAAGATTCCCCATGGGAAAATGAAAGTTGTTTTGTGTTGGTCTTCGGGTTTGATTTGGATTTGATTATATCCTAAAAATCCATCCATGAAAGAAAACATCTTGTGTCCTGCACATGCATCTATGATCTGGTCGATAAATGGTGTGGGATAGTTATCTTTCAGGAAAGCTTTATTCAAATCCTGGAATTCAGTGCAAACTCAAATGGTACATTGCTTTTTATCAATCGAAACGGGGTTTGAAACCCATTCTGTCATGTCAATCGGGTAGATAAATCCGGCTCTAAGCAATTTTTAAACTTCCGCCTTAATGGCGATCGCTTTTCAAGGATTCACAGGATGGAGCTTCTGTCTCACAGGTTTTACATTAGGGTATGTAGTGATGACATGCTCAACGATGGTTGGATCGATACCTGGCATCTCCTCATATGGCCAGGCAAATGTGTCACGAAATTCTTTAAAAAGTTCGGTATACAGAGCTATCTCTTCTGGAGAGCAGTCTCCACCAATAAAAATGTTTTCCATGACCCTAGGTTTGGTGAAAATGTTAATCAGGATTGTCCTAGATATATTAGCCATATTCCCTTCAGCGTAAACAACTCTTGAAGTAGAAGGAAAAGATGACAAATCAACAAATCCACCGGGTCTCATAGAGAATTCTCCTCTCTCTATCCTGTCTAGGTTTGGAAGCTGTTAAGACCTGTGATGCATATGTTCCCATGGCTGGTCCAGGCCCATCATGACTTCCAAAATGGCTTCATCAGATGGTAAGACCGTATCTAAATACTCGAAAGAGTGGGTAGAATTAAGTGACCATGCAGGAGCATAGTCCATATCTGACTTAGCAGAGACTGGCGGAGTCACGATATGTTCCATTGTAGCATGTTGTGCTTCCATGTATGCTATATCTACAATGGTTAAAGGCACTGAAGGTTCTTATATAGTAGGAAGGATCCACGGATCAGTCCTAAGACCAACCGTGAAAGTTTTAGTAGAAGCACCTACATTAGAACGCATAAAAAGAATAGGGGAGGGTAGGTCGAAAGTGCTTATTAACGACTCGTAAATCCCTGCTCCTAAACTCTCGCCTACTGGGGCAGATTGATCAACTAAAGGAATTGTGGTATCTGATGAAGTCTGGTTGTTTTTCCGAGAGAACGAAAGTTGATCGACCTTGATGATCTTGCCTTCGTGAGGGAACATAACAACTCGGAAAACTGCCAATGCAATGGCTCATGTGGCATACATCCAGCTCCTGCCTAACAACATATTGTAATCAAGCAGAGCATCCAGAACTTCAATATCTACAGCAACTGTCTTACCAGCCAGTGTAATTTCAAATGACGGTAGAACTCCATGTGGACAGAAAGTCCTGCCATCGAAGGCAGTAAGCAGCATGTTAGAGGGGGCTAGCTCGGGAGAGCCTAAAGATTTCCAGCAAGAAATGGACATCATGCACATCGATGCACCCTCATCTATGGCAGCCTATCTAATGGTCATAGTACCATGGACCACTTCAATCTATAGGGCAATGTGGTATGGCAACCAATATTTGATATCAGACATATCAAAGCGCGCAATCATGTTAGATGATTCCATACTTCCAATCGCTGCCAGATGTGCATTTCGTTGTAATAGGAAACTTTGCAAAACTTCTAAGGTGGGCATAGCACATGGGGTCTGGGATAGATCTTCAGCCACATTGTAGTTGGAAGCAGCCCGAGCGTTGGGATTGTTTGAGGCCCGTTTCAAGACACCTTTCAGGATCTTGGGTAGTGGATCCACTGGAATGTGGAGAGGAATGGAAGATTCAGGAATCTCTTTATCCTTTTTCTCCACATCCGAGGTATAATTTATTTCTCATGTTTACAAAAGTGCATCCGCGCTAACCATATTAATTAAAGTTTGATCAACAGAATCCTGAGTGGTGCCCCTAGTTTTGGAGGTGCCAGAAGCTGAACCCTGCCCCTTAGGAAATGGATCTTTAAGTACGGTAGGTTTCTTTTCTTGAAGCAGCTTTTGGGCTTCTTCAAGTAGAGGGCATTGGTGAGTGAGGTGATCCTACTTGCAAAGCTTACAAGGGAACTTAACCTTCTTCTTCTCTTTGTTACCCTCCTCGACATTCTCTTTGTCCTTGGGCTTTTGATTGTTCCCCTCTCCTTTCTTACCCTTCTTTTTGTTGCTGGGCTGCCGAGAGCCCTTTTGATTGTTCTGAACCTGGTTCACAGATTCAGAAGTAGAAGGAGAGGTTGTGACGGAGGTTACTTCTGCAGTCAATTGTTTGACGGATAAGGCATGAACCTGCTTGGTTAATGCCTCGAAAGCTACAGAGTCTACTGAACCCACTATACCATCAACATGTGGTCCAGGTTTAGGTCTGCCAAGATCAGTTTTTGATCGCGGTGCATCTGGTATGATTTGATAAAGTAACCCATATTGTGCATAAACGAGGTCTAGTTGCTGAGTTCGTAAGATGTCTTCTTCCTCTGTAGACACTCTAGAAGTATTTACTTCCTTAGAAATATAAGGAAGGAGTGATTTCAGGTACCACTCAAGAAGAAATTCTGGAGGTATGTTGGCTTTAATGAGCCTCTTCCATCTTTGCCACTCCTGAATGTGATCAAATAAGTGAGTGGCTTTATTCTTGTTAAATTTTGAGCATTAATTGACAATACTCTAGGATCTTCACTGAGAGAATAACATATATAGTATATCAATGCATAACAATCACAATAAGCATCACAAGAATGAAAAGCATGAGAGACAAGAGACACAGAGTTTCTGTGGGGAAAACCCTAAGGTGAAAAACCCCACAACTTCCTTAGAGATACAGAGAGAAATGGCTCAACCAAAGTACAACCAAAATACACTGAGATAGTCTCCTAGTAGCAGATGATCCTCCTCCTCACTAGTGGGCCACTTTCTGAGTGAGAGAAGTATGAGTTTCCAAATCATCAAAATAGAGATTTCCCGATCTCTATTTATACTAACCTGTTTTCCCAGTGACCTTATGGGGCCAACTTGTCTAGCTAGGTACATCCACAATATAATATATATTTCAGGGCCGACCCCACACATGGTGGTCTAATAACCCGTCGCCAAGTACACACACTTGCGACACTTGTCAATACACATGATGACACTTCCTTATAGAGGAATAACAAATCTCTTATAAGGGTACAATAAATATATATGATATATATAGATGAAATACATTCCAAAGTTACATACACATCAACACTCCCTCTTAACTAGGAAGGTATTTATCAACACAGATCTGCTAGACAAGTCTTCTTCTCGGGATCATCTTCATCATCATCGTCATGGCTGCTGCTATGTCAACCAATCTCTGACTCTACTTGTCATAGGAAGTTCTACATAGCCAGTCCTTTTTCATACTTGATGTAGGCCCACCACCTGCAGGTCTTCGTCATCACTGGCCATACTGTGGAAATCTCAGGACTTATTACATGCGTCACAAAACCTTAAAAGAGTCTCTTGAGAAGAAAGAACTCTAAAGAGCATCTGAGTCCTTTTTCATCCTGTCCAGATCTCCAAGACTTATTACATGTGACCCCACCACAAAACCTCGAAAGAGAATCCCAAGACTGATTACGAGCACAAGGCTTAACCTATCGGATCTCCCAGGGCACAAATTACATGCAGTCACCACAAAACCTCGAAAGAGCATCCCAGTACTGATTATGAGCACAAGGCTCAACCTATCGGATCTCCCAGAGCACAAATTACATGTGGTCATGGAAAAACCTTGAAAGAGCATCCCAAGACTGATTACGAGCACATGGCTCAACCTATCAAATCTCCCAGGGCACAAATTACATGCCATAGGACAAAACCTCGAAAGAGCATCTACCAGATATCCCAGGGCACAAATTACATGCCATAGGAAAAACCTCGAAAGACTATCTGCAGATCTCCCAGGGCACAAATTATATGTCCTCCCAAGCAAAACCTCAAAAGAGCATTTGCCAGATATACCAGGCTACAAATTACATGCCATAGGAAAAACCTCGAAAGACTATTTGCAAATCTCCCAGGGCACAAATTACATGCTTATCTGCACAACCTTTTCCACGACCATAGAGTATCAACCTGATACTCACCATACATCATCCTGATGTACACATGATCATCCTAATCATCATCACTGCAACATCCTAATGCATTTCATCTAGAGAAACATCCTGAAGCTCATCATCCATGATCATCCTGATCATATAATGCATCTACCTGATGCATACCAAGTATCTACCTGATACATATCATCATACATGATCCACTTAATCATACATGATACATATCAACATACATGATCTACCTGATCATACAATGTATCCACCTGATACATATACATATACGTGGTCCAAGCATCCAACATGATGCATACATAAAATACATACAAATGATCGAACCGATCAGATCCAGCATCCAACATGATGCATACATACATATAAATGATGCAACTGATCATATCTAGCATTCAACATGATGCGTACATACATATGAATATAAATGATCCAACTGATCATCTCCAACATCCAACATGATGCGTACATACATATGAATGATCCAACTGATCATATCCAGCATCCAACATGATGCATATACAGAACAGTAATTGGAGCATCATCCTGATGCTCATCATCCAGTGCTTACATCCACAGCCATGTGAAGGATCCTCCTTCCAACATGCTTGGAATGGCTTCTGCAAATGTGTCCATCCCTTCTTCCTCGAAGTGTCATCAATATGAAGAACACCAAGCCTCTCCCTGAAGTACTTGAACTTCACCTTGGCTAGTGGCTTTGTCAACACATCTGCAATCTGCTCGTCTGTTGCAATATACAGGAGCTTCATAGCTGCTCTCTGCACCATATCCCTGATATAGTGATATTTGATATCTATGTGTTTCGACCTGTCATGAAACACTGGCTTCTCGGACAGCTTCACACAACTCTGGTTATCACAAAAGATACCAATAGTATCCAATAGGCGATTAAATAACTCAGACAGTAGCTTCCATAGCCATACTACCTCACAACTAGCTGAATAGGATGCAACATACTCTGCCTCAGCTATACTTAGTGCTACGCAGGATTGCTTCCTGCTAAACCAAGGGATCACACCTGATCCCATACTGAAGCAACACCCAGATGTTCTCTTCCTATCTGCAGCATTGCCTGCCAAATCTTAATCAACATAACCCTGCAGGTTAAACTTTTTATTCACTTCATACTTGATCCCATAATCCACTGTACCCTTCAGGTACCTAAGAACATGCTTTACAACAACCACGTGAACACTCCTCGGATCTGTTAGGAACTAACTCAATGTGTTCACATCAAAGCAAATATCTGGTCTTGTGTTCGTCAGGTACATCAAGGACCCAATCATCTAACGATACATAGAGATATCAACTGGCTCAGAGAAAGTATCACATAGAAGCTTCAGCTTCGATGCCATGGGTGTGGCCATGGCCTTGCAATCCATCATCTCAAATCTCTTCAGGATATCTACTGTGTACTTCCCTTGACCAAGGAAGATCCCACCTGCATTCCGCCACACCTCCATACGTAGGAAATAATGCATCATTCCCAAATCTTTCATATCAAACTCGGAAGCGAGTTTCCTCTTAGTATATGCAATCAATCTGTCATCTCCTATTACAAATAATTCATCCACATACAGAAGTAGAATTACAGGATTTCCTTCCTCAACCTTGTAGTAAAGGTTGGAATCCGCTTTACTATTGGTAAAGCCCAAGCTAGATAGAAAATTATCCATCCTACCATACCATATTCTGGGAGCTTGCTTCAAGCCATACAAGGATTTCTTTAATCTGCACACATATGAATCCCTGTCATGTATTTCAAAACCGAGTGGCTGCTCCACATATACTTCCTCTTCAACTGCACCATTCAAGAAAGTAGTCTTGACATCCATCTGGTGTATTTTCCATTTCATTGTTGTGGCTAGGGAAAGTACTATTCTGATGGATATATACCTGTCTACAAGTGCAAAAGTTTCTTCATAATCTACTCCCTCTTTCTGAGAGAAGCCACGAGCTACGAATCTTGCCTTGTATTTCTCTACACTACCATCTGCAGCAAGCTTGATTTTGTAGATCCATTTGGAAGTCACAATAGACTTCTCTTTAGGTCTTGGGACAACATCCCAAACATCATTATTCATTATTTATTGGTATTCCTCAACCATGGCATCCTTCCATTCTTTCTTTTCTGCTACTTCTTCATAATTGGAAGGCTCTTTGTTCATAATGTTACAGAGTAAAGCAACATAGCTAGTATGTGATCTGGTTCTCTTCTTTGCTCTGTGTTCTTCTTTTGGAATGCCAAATCTTTCTGCATCTTGAATGAGCTCTCTAGCCCATGTAGGTTTCCTCTTGTGAGATTTATCCTCACGGGGTGGATCTACAGGTTCTTGTAGATATTCAAACTCACGAACAACTTCTGGAATTGCTCCAGTCATGGTAGTGTCTTAAAATCTAGTTTCCTTAGGTTCTTCATAAACTTCGATAGGTTCCTTCCTTGATTTGATGAATGTTGAGTTTTCATCAAATGTTACATCCCTGCTGACATCAATATTCTTGAACCCTGGAAAGTATATTCTCTAAGCCTTCGAGATTTCACTCTAACCCACAAAGATACCCTTCTTTCCTGAGGGATCTAGTTTAGTCCTCTTTTCCTCTGGGACATGAGTGTATACTAGACAACCAAATATTCTGAGATGGCTGACTTCAGGTTTCTTACTAGAAAAGACCTCTTCTGGTGTCTTGTTGTCCAATATCTTGTGGGGTGTTTTGTTCTGCACATATACAGTTGTTCTAGTTGCTTCTGCCCATAGATGCATAGGTAGATCCTGGTCATGCAACATTGCCCTTGCTACTTCCATGATTGTTCTGTTCTTCCTTTTTGCAACTCCATTCTATTGAGGATTATAAGGACTAGTCAACTCCCTCTTAATCCCTAAATCACTGCAAAACTTCTTGAAGTCACCTGAGGTGAATTCTCCACCATTGTCAGATCTGAATGTTTTGATCTGCTTGTCAGTTTGATTCTCCATCAAGGTTTTGAATTCCTTGAACTTATCAAACACCTCATCTTTGTTCTTCAAGAAGTATACCCAAGTCTTCCTGGAGAAGTCATCAATAAATGAGACATAGTAAACATACCCACTTAGAGAAATGGATGACATAGGACCACATACATCTGAGTGGATGATTTCCAGGATATCCTTTGCCTTGCTTTCACTGCTTGGGAAAGCCTTCTTAATGTTCTTACCTTTTTCACATCCTTTGCAAACACCTTCATGTTTGGTCTTGATTTTAGGAAGACCCTCTACAACCTTGCTTGCAATGGAAGTGCCCTATAGTGTATATGACCAAGTCTTCTATGCCAAAGTTCACTTGGCTCCATGGATTCATGCACCATGGCATGTTCAGGTTGTCCCTTCAATTTATAAAAACCTCCCTCTTGCTCTCCAATCACTACTGCATCATCTATGATCTTTCCCTTTTGCCACATTAGGACTTGGCCATCCACAAATGCAACCCTCATACTTTTTGCATCCAATGCAGAGATGGAGAGTAAGTTCTTCTTGAGCCCGGGTACATAAAGGACTTCTTTCATCTTCAAAGATTTTCCAGAATCTAGGTTGTAGGAGGCTCCACCACTTTCTTTGATTGGGTACTGATAATCATCTCCAAGTTTCACCTTATGGGGTGATTCATGTTTAGATAGATTCACAAAAGATTCCTTAAACCCAGTCATGTGTTTGGAAGCTCCACTGTCAATTAACCAATCATTACAACCATGGGAGATAGTACCTGTGAGAGCAGAGATTAGAACATATTCTTCTTCACTTGATGAGTCATCATCACTACCATCACTTTCTTCCCTAGCCTTCTTCTTGGGTGGTTCATCATCTTCAGCAACATGAGCATGATATCTTTTCCTACTGCCCTTCTTCTTCTTGGTGTTGTTGTTCCTTTTGTTCTTGGGACATTCTGAAGCAAAGTGTCCCTTCTCATTGCAATTGAAGCATCTGAGATCTTTCTTATCTTTATGATAATGGTGGTGTGAGAATTTCTTGTTATGAGATGATTCCTTCTTGGACTTGCCTTTCCTAGCATGTGCTGTGAGCGCTTGATCTTCATTTCCCATCTTTTCTTCTAGGGCCACAAGCCTAGCTTCTTCTTGAGAGCATTCTTCCCACAGTCTACTGAAGGAGATCAATTTCTATCTTGCACAAATTCCTTGAATAAAGGAGTCCCATGACCTAGGTAGGCCATTCAGAGTGGTCATAACAATTTCACCATTGTCCACTACTTCATCCACAGCTTCAAGTTGTTCCTTGATCTGAGATACCTTGGGGAAGTAAGATTGAATGGTTTCTCCATTCGACATCTTGACCCCTTTCAATTTATTCCGCACATCTTGACCCCTTTCAATTGATTCCGCAGAGTCATCTTCAGATTTATGTTCTTCCCTTCAAATAACTTGGTAAAAGAGTCAAACTTCTCTTCGGGTGTCTTTAGAGAAGACACATAGGGTATGAGATGGTCTTTGATAGAATCAACAATGATTCTCTTTGCGTTGACCAAGTTCTTCTTATGCAATACCTTAGCCTATTCATCCTCTGGGATAGGGATGTCTTCTTTTATATATGAGTCCAACTCATTCTCTTCCAGAATTAACCCAATCCTATACTTCCAAGCTCGGAAGTTATCAGCCCCTTCAAGCCTATCCTCAGGCTTGGTGTGGTGAGACATCTTAAAGAGTACTTCAAATGGAAATAGAAAATATTTAGGTCTTACCACTTGAAATGCTGAAAACTAGACCTGGTCCTGGATTAGGGTTTGTAAAAAAAACCCTAAAAATTCAAAATGTGAATTTAAACCTTCTGAAAGGATAGAAAGATGCGCCTTGATGAGTTGATCATCCTAGTGTATTCAG
The DNA here is from genome assembly GCA_027924585.1 of Larix kaempferi. Lineage (NCBI taxonomy): Eukaryota > Viridiplantae > Streptophyta > Pinopsida > Pinales > Pinaceae > Larix > Larix kaempferi. The sequence goes on from BSBM01000797.1 coordinate 9,796,895, forward strand.
AATTTGAGATCAACAAAGCTTTACCCTTCAGATTTTCCTTTTTGTCTTCCCGTGTTCACTAGGGAGAGCCCTGAATTAGGATTTGAGTTTCTCAAAGATCTACCCAACCAAAAATCTCAATCCAAAGCTCTAAACTTTGATTTTTGCAAGGATCTTCCAGCTATGTCTTCAGATTTCAAAAATTCCTATTTTTATGGAAACCCTAGTTTTTAGGGCCAAATCTAAAAATGCTCAGAACGGAATTCTTATTGGACAGATAGATTCTCCTTGATGAGTAGAGTCAATCTACTATACTGCTTTTCCAAAACCTGTGGAGAGAAACCCAATAAACAAGAAACTCAAGTTTTCATCACTGCAAAATGTCTTCTTCCCGGGTTAGCTCTGATACCATGTTAAATTTTGAGCATTAATTCACAATACTCTAGGATATTCACTGAGAGAATAACATATACAGTATATCAATGCATAACAATCACAATAAGCATGACAAGCATCACAAGAATCAAAAGCATGAGAGACAAGAGACACAGAGTTTCCGTAGGGAAAACCCTGAGGTGAAAAACCCCACAACTTACTCAGAGATAGAGAGAGCAATGGCTCAACCAAAGTAAAACCAAAATACACTGAAATAGTCTCCTAGTAGTAGATGATCCTCCTCCTCACTAGTGCACCACTTTCTGAGTGAGAGAAGTATGAGTTTCTGAATGATCAAAATAGAGATCTCCCGATCTCTATTTATACTAACCTGTTTGCCCAGTGACCTTATGGGGCCAACTTGTCTAGCTAGGTACATCCACAATATAATATATATTTCAGGGCCGAACCCACACATGGTGGTCTAATAACTCATCGCCAAGTACACACACTTGTGACACTTGTCAATACACATGACGACACTTCCTTATAGAGGAATAACACATCTCTTATAAGGGTACAATAAATATATATGAAATATATAGATGAAATACATTCCGAAGTTACATATCCATCAACAATTCTATCTAAATGTAGACAAAAGATCTGTCCTGGAATCATACTGAATAGAAAGCTGGAAGTGGTTCAGAAAAACAATCGCGAGATCCCGAAAGTTAAAAAACATAGCTGCAGGTAACTCAATGTACCATTTAGCCGCAGCACCGGTTAAGGTTCTTTGGAAAAGTCTCAACCTAACGGAATGTTCGTTCAATGAGTTCGAAGAACACCATAAATTGAAAGTGGTGACATGATCACCAAGGTCTTCACTGATTTTGCCTTCGAGTTTTGGAATGTTTGAAGGTAACTTAGTAGGAACTGGTGGCGAAGCCGCGTTATGGAATACCGGATCATTTGTTAACTTGGAAAGGTTTGGCAAGTTCAAAGTTGCCAGAAATGGTAAACGAAGTCTGCAAGATGGCATTTGATAAGCTGGGGTCATAAAGGGGGAACCACCCATAGGTTTACCCGTAAACTGCTGGTAGGGGTTGCCCCCAGCCACTTGTTGGTAGGGGTTTCCCCCGACTATCTACTGGTAGGGGTTGCCCCCAGCCATCTACTAGTAGGGGTTTCCCCCTACCACTTACTGTTGTGTGAAAGTTTTGTTAAAATTCCCCCATCCAAATGAAAGTGGGTTAGTACTCTGAACATTTGTCCATAGAGGCTGGGTGTTAGCTCCGCCATATTGCTGATTAAGGATGTTACCCCCTCCTCCAGAAAACAAAGAAAAAGGGTTTTTCCTGCAGGTACATTACCTTAATTGATATTGTAACTTGCAAAGGCATTAAAACCAAGGGTCATCGTGGTGTATGGGGCGGTCATGTTACTCATGACGGGCATAGTTGTAGAGGAGTTTGGCCCTACAATTGGTGTGGAAATCCAAGTGCTAGGTATAGGATATGGCTGTTGAGTTGCAGGAGGTGGAACAAGATTCACTATACTACTGGGTCCAAAAGTGGGTGTAGAGGCAGATGCCACAATTGTTGAACTCAACATGCCTAAGGTACCGACATTAAAGCTGAAGGACGGAGTCGAAACAGAAGTTGTCTGTGCCGAACTCGGTGTAGCAGTGGGAGGAGGATTTACCGTATTTGTGTTCATACCTATTGTGGGAGTTTATGGAACTCCCTGTTCGCCTGCTGTATAAGTCATGAAATGCCCAGGTGTGAACAAATATGCACTATAATCAGGTTGCTGGAAACCAACGGGTAACAGAAGAGGATTGTTAAGATTAGTCAGAGGAGGATTAAATGGAGTACTGAACTCACCAGAAGTGAGATCCTCAATCTCAACTGTATTAAAAGCTTTCTGATATGGAGTCCCCGGTTGTGGTTCCTCAGGAACCTCTATTTTAGGTCTTTCTGTTGCAGGTTGTGGTTCCTCAGGAACCTCTATTTCATCAGTAGTTTCCAAAGGAACACTGGAGTCTACCCTCTTTCGTCTGGGTGGCGGTAGTGGTTCCACTCTAAGTGGGAGAAGGTTTTGCAACCTCCTAGACCTACGAAGTTGTTGGTCTTCCACGATTATATATAAAAATAAAAACTAAGCAAAAAACTAGTGGCCACTAAGACTAGGGGCAAATAGCACACCACTAAAAAAATCCTAAGTATTCAAACCAGTCAAACAAGATGCCTTCCGGAGAAGAGTTTGGGATGATGAGGGCCCAAAACAGATCAACGAAAAATGAAGAACAGTTACCCGAGGTCCAAAATACAATGACTAAGGGTGCAAGCACTGGAATCACCCAACTGCCCTCCCAAAGACCTGCAAGGGATTTCCTCCCATGTCTGTCCTAGCTACAGTAGATACACCCTCTGCTGTCACCTATGTATGATCCTATGGTCAGATACTAAGGCTACCATACATATGAAATATCCTGGGGGGACAGTCATCAGCCTGATCAAAATGCGTGGGCAGGGTAACAAAGCCCAAAATCCAGATGGACCCACATATGCAAATCGACCCTGGTTTATGGTCAAAAGGAACGTGAGGGAGGTATCCTCAACGATTCCGATCTTCCACGGCCTCGTGCTTAGCTCTGGTTTCAGTAGAGTTTCCTGAGAATATTTGATATATATGGGTTTACCTATATGATAGTCCCACTACAATTTTTGAGTAATGAAACAAGCTTCAAGCAGTTAAAGGTGTTTTAAGCTCGAAACTCTAGCCTAGACTTGTTGGTGTCATGTATCCCTCGAATGAAAATCGTTTCTAATTGATTTTATTAAAATTCTTTTTAAGGTTACTTTTTACTCAATGGGGAAGTGCATTGTGTGATGTGGTTGCAACAGAAAGTGTATGAAATGAAACAACTTTCAACAACGAAAGGACTTTTTATTTTTCATTTGATATTCTTTCCAAAGTAAAGAGTAAGCAAACCTAAACAAAGCTTTCTTTTTTGTTTTGTTTTCTAACTCCTAACAAAATAAACTATGATATTTTGCAAAGACTATAAGCCTTACTATCATGAACAACCAAACTTATTTTGCTTTTCTGTTATATATGAACAAAAAAGAACTTGAAAGTAGAAGCAAATAAGACCTATAATAGATGTGTAAGTAATGGAAAGATAACTCTAAAGTTCACAACTATCAAAACGATGGTTCGACAAAGACTTGTCCTACAAGTTTTTTCAAAAGAAAAATCTCTCAAACTTGGAAACAAAGCTGGAAGAAAACAAAGAGGAATGATGCTTAGAACTGGAAATCAATCTTAAAAGAATGCTCCAAAGCACCAAACCCTAACAAGACCACTAAGCCGAGCAATAGATAGGCAAGCGAACTAAGGATAACCTTACTAACACAAAGACTGAAAGATAAAGCAATCTAAAGCACTTCAAACTCACTTGATACAGGAAAAGACAACAAAGTCAAGAAATGTTGGGACTCAAAAAGTTTTGGAAGACACCCCAAAGGATCGAAAAGATGGATCAACCCCTAAAACAAACGATGAGATACTCAAATATCAAGCAAGTGTTGCAACAAACAGCAAATGCTAAGTGCAAAGGTTTGTAGGTCAGCAACACACTATCAGGGTATAGATGAGCAACTGTGTTCACTAAGCAACAAGGCCTAGTCTCCAAAAAGAGTTACAAATGAACCAAACACTTCAAAAGTAAACAAGTGACCAAAAAATGACCTAAAGGACTCAAAAGAGGCTAATGAGACTCAAAGAAGGGTTACATACCTCAAAGACCAGTCAAGAAGGCCAAAAACAAAGTTAGAAACCCACCCAAATAGGCAGAAAACTCAAGCTTACCTCAACCAGAGAGCTATAGGAATGTGCCCTATTGTGTAGTAGGCAAACTAGCCCACTTGGGGATGTGGGTGCTACTATACAGAGGAAAACTAACGCATGGGCGCTACTGTATGTACATTAGGGTAGCGCACAAGTCTTAAGGGGTCAAAAATTAACTTTGCAGAGGTGTAAAAAGATTGAGTCAAGCAAAGGGAAGCAAGTAGGGACAACCTACAGGGATTCTCAGAAGATTAAAGGGGTTAAGAAGTACTAGAAAGACAATCAAGAAGGGTTTCCTAGAGCACAAAAACAACCTCCCCAGCGGAGTCACCAGTCTGTTGGCGGAAAATACTACCCTATAGCGAGGAAATAGACACTATCAACCTAAGGGGGTGATAGGTAAACATACTAATGGAATTACAGAAGCATTTATAAATGGAAATAGATTAGAGACCTTGAGGACATACCTTATGAACGAAGTTTGATCCTAGATTTTATCCAACCTTGCGCTCGATCCTCAACTCAATCTCCCATTTAATAAACCTGCAATACAAAGACCTTTCTCAGCATATCTTAGCCAATATAATAACGATGGAATTGAAAGTAATTCAAACATCAAGCATTAACCAACATTGATCCAAACAAATACATAATCCAATAAGCACTTGATTTGGGACAAGAAAGATGTTTCCACCTTTTATTATCAAAAACATATGAATGATACAAAGTATACCTGACTTTGCAGCATGCTCATGTAACCTGATCCTAGGCTCCTACTCCTCTTTGACTTTAGATTTCTCTAGCATATCCTCCTTCAATACAAGCTTCTCATAGAAGAGTCTCTCTATGGCTCTCATGTCTTAATGTCTAACCCCTCTCTTCAATCCTCCTTGTATTTATAGGACAAGGTAGGCAGTTCAGGTCTAGAGGTGGTTGAAAAAGAAGTTGGAGAAGTTGGGAAACCAACTGCAACTAATCTCCATTCGTCAAATTAACATTTCTTTTATCATATTTTAAGATGTGCGCTACTATTTCACAGTGGAGTAGCGCTCGGGGTGTGACTACAGTGTTTAACGACTAGCGTTTGCCACTTTTTGAATGTTGTGCACTAGTCTACTGAAGAGTAGTGCTCATCAGGAGGTGTGCGCTACTATTGCACAATGGAATAGGGCATATGTGCTAGTTTACTTAAGCAAAGTAGCACCCATGCCAAAATATGATGTTTTTTATGGTTTTTTCAGCTTGCAAAGATGTGAGTCAAGTCAAAGTCTCATCTGAGGTCATCATGCTCTTTAATCCAAGTTGTCCTTTTGTGTGATCGACAGCTCAAGGTGATCACAGACGGAGAAGTGCAGATTTGAGCTATAATAATCTCCAAAGTGGAAAAAAGAGATTTACATTATAGTAGACAATTCTATAGAAATTCAAGAGTAGGCATCACAGGAGGAAATTGGGACAAATCATCAACAAAACTATAGTTTTCAATATCTCTAGGATTTTCATTATGTGCCTATGATGCAAAAGTATTTTTTTCCACTTCAGGGTAGTATTTATGTTGGGTCGTAGAATGTGTAGCGATCCCTTTGTTAGAGGCTGATATTTTTCCCTATAAAAAAATTATGTCTCTGATGTTATACCATATTGGTGACAATGTATCTAATGATTGACCTATGTTGATATCATAAACATATTTTGGAGGGAAATTTTTTTAAGGGGAGATGATGTAGATAGCTTATTTTGTTGAGGTATTATTGATTGAGTTGTGAATGACCCTTGTGGGGTGGGGGCGTGTTTTTAAACAAAATTGGCTAAGTAGGGGGTGGAAGTGAGTGTTGAGTAATATATTCACCTTGGGAGACACTAGAAGAATCACATTTTCTAGTCTCTTCCCACAATTGATGGGATAAAGAGAGATGTGGGAAAGGATGAGAATATTTCCCATAAACTCCATAGAAAAAACACAGGTGGTTAGTTTGTAAATGAAGTTATTTTTCCTATATAGAAGATTTATTTGGATCTTGATTTGTGGGGTTTGGATTGTCTCCATTATTATCAAGTTGGTTAGGTGTATCACTCCCAACCTATGGGTTTTTGTTATTTCCTTTGTTTTTATTCTTGTTGTTGTTAGGCTATGCACTTGGATTATTAGGTGCATATTGATTACTGGGTGCAATTTTCAAATAATAAATCTTCCCTTGAGGAAAAGGGTGGGGCTAATGCTGGGGAATAGGTTCCTACTATACTTAAGGGGTGGTGGAGGCAAAAGAAATGGATAATATAGGTTATGGGTTTGTGGATCCACATATGTAGTAGAAGCACTTCTACAATGCCACTATATGAGAGGCCATGCACATGGAACTGAGTAGGAGGAACTATCTCATGCATGCGATGATGGTCATTATGTGTCATAAGAAAATTAAGGCATATGATTTTGTCCAAACACTAGTACAAAATGAGGAAATAATGACCAAAAAAATGACTAAAATTCAACTATAAACGACTATTTTTGAGTCGGTGACTAATAGTAGCCGATTTCCACTATCTTATAGCTAGTTGTATTTCACTAGTCATTAATTGGTTGACTTATTAGTTTAGTCATTGATTGCCACAATTAATGACCAAATATACAACTAAATAAATTACTAGATGATAACATATTAATGACTAATCTAAATATGACTAAACATTAGTCGCACTATAAGATGTTGTAAATTATCTACTAATAGTTGTATAGATACGAATTTAGTCGTTTTCTTAGTCACTAATTTATGATAGGGCACGAAGGAATTGAACCACCAATCTCCTGCCTATAATTAGGCAGGTGCTCTACCATTGAGCTAGCACCCTTTAAGAAGTTGTTATTGCTTGACAATGATGATATTCAAACAAATTTTGCATCATTGAAGCATACAAAATAATGATTACCAAGTTATTATAGATCCATAATGGCTTACCTTGTACTAGTCCTTCAAGTCTTTCAACTGCATTTATTAAGTGCAAATATATTTTGCACTTAATAAATTCTGTTGAAAGACTTGAAGGACTAGTACAAGGTAAGCCATTATGGATCTATAGTAACTTGGTAACCATTATTTTGTATGCTTGAATGATGCAAAATGCAAAAATACTAGAAAATTGTAGGAATGACGAGAGCATGCGTCCATTGTTAAACTATCTATCGACTCATCTAGAGTCATGCCAAGATATCTGAATTTCATTGAAAATTCATAAGTAACTTGAAGATAATGGTGGATGATGCCATGGAAAGGAGAATTTCAGTTTATATAGAAGCAAAAGATGAGCAAATGGTGTCCCAAACTCATCTTCCTCCAATGTGGGCCAAGCCACCATCCCCTGTAAAATGAACACAGCTGGATATTTCTCTTAGGTTCCATGAACATATTACACAACCTTCAGATAGTTTCAATGATATTTGGATGTCCATCTTAACTTCAAAGGACCAAAACTTGAACTAGTAAATTTGGAATATTAAAAATATATGTACAAAAAATCTCCACATCTAATAAACCCATACATCATTTACTTATTGAATGATATTAGAATGGATGGGAATTTTGTTAGACAACATTTGGAGAGTTTTTATAAGATTTGGATGTTCATTCCTAGGATGTATATGCCCATCCTAGGAAAAAGTAACCTCTAAAATATTTTTAAAATATCAGATAGAAATTTTGGAATCAACAAGATAGGATCCGTTGTAATTTTCGTTAGTCTCCAATGGATCAACTCATTACCCAAAATGTATATAGAATAGTAAAAATAAATACACTACTAATTCCATTTCACATCAAGAAGAATGGGCATTAGCTCTAAGTATTCTTAGCCACTAGATAATTGGAAATGAAATATTAGCAACAATACCTTCGAGTTTGCTTGCTGAAAAGAAGTATGAATACTTATGTGATCATTTTATTCAAAGGTGACTTAAACAACCACTAACCTACAATCAAGGAAACAAACCATGTTCAAGTTGATATATATATAAAAAATAAAAAAATTTAAAGACAGACTATGCCAATCCCACTATCATATATACCTTGAAAGAGAGCTAGCAAATATCCCAAAACTGTTCAACTTTGTCCAAAATGCCCACATGGAATGCCAATGTTTAGACAAAAGAAAAAGAAATTGAAAACATGAAAGTAGTAATTTACTCTACCTGTCAATTGGATGCAGATTCCCATAGCTGTACAATAGAATTAGTCAAGCACATGCAATAAAATTATAAATGGAAAAAAAGAAGAAAACAATGTAGTTTAGACCTTCCTTTATATACTCAGATATATATTATGATTAGACTTTGTCTCTTAGTAGACAAGTCACTAACGAAACAATTGACATACCTGAGAGAGAGAGAGATAGGTAGTTGTAGGGCAGAGTGAGACAAATTGATACATCAAGGTATTAATCAAAACAATTTAGAAATGAGGATGAACTCTCAATCCCATCGCTGCAATAAATGATAGTCTTTTAGGACAATCATACATCATGCAAATAGAATCTCCTTTCAAATGTGCATAGGCAGCCTTAACCCACACACTAGCACGTCCATCAAACTACAACACACTTCCATACATAGTAGCAGCCTCAAGGAGGCTGAAAAGGATCACAAGAAACCTCTATAAATTCTAAACAGGCTCAACATGCTGCAAAAGGATGAACTAGAACCACAACAACCCTAGCAAAGGTCATGGTAGGCACCAACAACGACACACTCACAAAAAAGAGCTCAGAATAGTTAGTAGACCATAGATCAAGTGAAGGCATCCCAAGGAATAGTCATGGTTCAATCTAGCAGACTCAGCAAAGGTCACAACCCATCTTAATAGCCCCAAAAAGGTCATGGCTTAGTCCAAACATCTCACAGAGGTCGCGGATCTGTCCAAACATCCCGCAGAGGTCATGGTTATGTACAAACAACCCAAATAGATCATAGTTATGTCCTAGCATAGGTCACAGCTCAGTCCAAGGCATCCCACAAAGTCACAGCGCAATACTAGCAATCTCAAAGGTCATGGTAGGAACCAACAACAATGTTACACTCACAGAAAAGACCTCAGAACAGTGCAGACCACATATCGAGTTAAGGTAGCCCAGAGAACAGTCATAGTTCAGTCTAGCTGGCTAAACAAAGGTCACAACCCGACTTAGAAGACCAAAATACGTCATGGCTTAGTCCAAACAGCTAGCATAAGGACCAACAAGGTTTAACACAAGATCAAAGGTCAACAAGAGTGGTCATAACAAAGTGGGAAGACAACCCTTTCAACCAATAGACCAAGGTGTACCATCAAGGTACATAAATAACCCTTTCACCCACAAGACCAAGGTGTACAATCAAGGTGGGGAAACAACCCTTTTACCCACAAGACCAAGGGTCAAACTTTTATCTTCACTCTTAAGGTATATAGTCCATAGTTTTTCCATACAATGACAATAAGTTTTATCATCACCGTATAATGAAGGTCCAAACTATGAAACACTTCGAGTGACTTAAGAGTAACCAACCTCCCTACTGTAGGAGGCTTTGTCACCTATACTCAATCTTTCCCCTAAAATGGTACAGTCAAAATACCACACATAGGGTCCAATCTATATGGTTTTGGTTTCCTTTTTTTTATTAGTTTCAAATTATCCTGATGTAACAAGTTCCCCCTTCCCCAATCTATAGGAGTTTACAAGTACTATAGCCAGCTTACAACATTCAAAAGTCCTCAACTAGGATGCTACCAGCGGGGGATATCTAATATGCCAAAGTTGTCAGGGCACCTGGCCCCACCCACAATCGCAAGCATAGGCACACAAAAGTATATGCCCAAGCTAGAAAATTGTTGGAAAGGATTGAAATTTGCTGGGGGAAATCACAATGCCCTGCTTTCAACAACCCCGACAAGCCATTGTTGACATTTGTTTTCCTTTTGCTTGTTGACAAAATGATTGGTTTGCATAGCTTAGTGTATTTTTCCTTTTCTCAATTGAAATATTTTGGCCCACATCCTATTTCATAGTGTTCTATCTACATATCATGTCAAAGTATTGAAGAGAACATTTTGTGCATGGAGCAACAACATAGCCAACTCCGTTTAGAAGGTAACTTGCTACATTACTCACTTACATAGAAACACAATGCTATAAAACCTTTTTGGCATGGTTCTCCTATCAGATTATAATGACGGGATTTTATTCTCAAAAATATAATATTTCAACAGAAGAAATGATCACCTTAATTTCAAAGCCTCTCCTTGCACAGCATTTTCCAAAACATAAGTCACGAGAAATGAGATAAGTTAAAACAATCAATCATCTCAACTCAATGTAGCACAAATTTACTCGTTGAATAGTGAAAATGATTTATTAAAACTGCGTGTCAGTAGTAATAGGTAACTCAGGTCAGTTGTTGTTAAATATTTTTTACATAAAGAAACTTAACAAATGATATTTTGTTTTTCCAGGTACTCAACCCCTAACTGTTGTATGTTGATAATTGAACATCTGAAAGAGACACAAATGAAATAAAGAGAGGTGCTACAAAAATACATCTTCCAGCATCAACTGTCACTGGCTCTAAAGAAGGTATCTCACCCTCAGGAGCTACATCCAGAATTTTCCCATTGAGAAGCATAGTTTGGCTTTGGATATTACCATATTTAGCTGTTAAATGATACTTCAGTCTAGTTCTTTTTTTCCCTGTGCTTGCAATCAAATTTTTCAACCATCGCGCATTTGAAAAATTCAAGCCTGTATTCATCTCTTCTGTGAAAAATCCTGAAATGGTAGTGAACTGTAAAGAGATATGAGTGTCCCTACTAACGTTGATCAATAGTAAAGTGATTCCTCTCTGTAAAAATGACCATTTCATATATTATACATGTATTAGCTTTACCATATCCATACTGCTGCTAAGTATGCAATCAATGAGCAATCGATGGGGCAGAATTATGAATGCAAACAACTAATAATGTAACTAAAAATCGTGGATTCTACAATCATTAAAAGAAATAAAGAAAAAAGCATTTTATATATTATACATGTATTCACTTTACCATATCCATACTACTGCTAAGTATGCAATCAATGAGCAAACGATGGTGCAGAATAATGAATGCAAACAACTAATGAAGTAACTAAAAATCATGGATTCTCTCCTCCTCTTATTGAAGGGATGAGAATGATGAAGGGGAAAAGTATGCAAATTATGATTATACTTATATACTTTGTGCTATAGAGGTTTGGATACAGAAGTAATCCTGATTTGAGTTTTTGTTACCAGAGTATACTAGTCCCTATACAATCTTCTTAGTTTCTTCATACTTACTGCATTCTTATTACAATGTGCATAAGCATGCAAATACTCTTTTCCTTTAGAACTTGTTGAAAGAACACATTTTCCCATTAGTCGATGCTAGAGAAGTGCACTGCAGCACAATTTACCCAAAAATTTGTCAGCACTATGCCCGTGTCCAAAGATGGGTTAGCCATTTTAGTTCTCGCCAGCATCCTTATTCTGCATAAAAATATGCTATAAAATTCACTAGTTTGGCATTGATATAATGAATTTGAGAAGTAAAACATATACTAGGTCATAAATCATTACCTGTAATAATCAAGATTTGGCACATAAGTGATTGTGTTTAAAATGCCATAGTTACCACCAAACAAACTTTGTCCGCAGTAAGACTTGGTATTGTACATGACTTCCATGCCAAGCTGATCTAAATATATGTCCGCATTGAAATGAATAATTATTGATAGTGCAATTTTAGAAAGTATAATAAGCATTGCACGTTGACCAAAATTGAGCTTACCAAAAATAAATATAAAAGCATTGGTGACGAGATGGTGCCCACAATTATAAGCTCCACCAACTTCACCCACCCATGCACTTCACCAAGGCCCATATTCTCGCAAAATGGCTTTGAGACTTTCAAATTTAGATGATTCTCAGCTCAGAGAAGATGGATCCAGTATCTTATCCACAAGGTGCTCATCCACACCTGATGAGAAGATAAAGGTTAATGTCCTACAAAAACATCATACTGTCAAAGATTTTAATGAAAACCATAGTATTTATGGTCTGTACCTTCCCCAAGATTGTAGATATGATGTGTTACAAGAACAAGATATACTCTGATTTGGGCTCAACTCGTGAAACCATGCACCTACAAAGTAGAAGAAGGCTATAAAAGATTCTATAAAGTGAACTATTTAGAATCTAGATGTAGTGTAGATCTCTTGAAATAAAATATAGCTTCCATTGAGCAAGGAATAGAGGGACCATCCATATGTTCTCTATCTAAGTGAGGAGGAAAGGTTGTGTGATATGTTTATCTATCATCTAAAAGTGAGAGAATGTTGGAATCAGCTAAAGTTGAATACACATTTACAGAATACAATTAAAACAGAGAGTTGAGATGAAATCTTTCTCAACCAGAAAAAGTACCGTGGTGAAACAAAAAGGGAACTCCCTAGTTTCAAAAGCTTGGAATATTTGGTAGCAAAGGTGAAAATAGGAAATTCATTAGCTAATTAAATTGAAAATACTTTTTATGCATACAACAATTTGTAAGGAAGCTAAAGAAAATGATGGAATTAGCTAAAGTTGAATACACATTTATAGAATATAATTAAACCAGAGAACTGAGATGAAATCTTTCTCAGCCAGAAAAAGTACCGTGGTGAAACAAAAAGGGAAGTCCCTAGTTTCAAAATCTTGGAATATTTTGTAGCAAAGGTGAAAACAGGAAATTCATGAGCTAATTAAATTGAAAATACTTTTTATGCATACAACAATTTGTAAGGAAGCTAAAGGAAATCCAGGGAGAACCAGGTCAAGGGACTCATTTTGAAACCAAAAGGATTCATTAAAGTTCCATACAAATGGGGTCTAGTCACAAGCACCAATGATCTAGCAGAGCTTCATGCTCCTCTAAAAGGATTACAACTTATGCCAAAAATTTTAACATAAAATCAAGTATAACTAATTTGGAATGCATATAGGATTCCTCCTAGACAATCAAAACAATGAAAAATCACTGTTTGCCATCCAATATAAATTTGGCAAGGACATTCAATCAGGTAAATTGGGTTAAGTGCTAACTTAAATAAATTATAATTCATGTGCGTCACCCATAATCTTAATGAACAAGCAATGGTATCCAAAGAGGGGCAAGTGGGAGATCATTTGGAACCTCTAAGCAATCATTCAAGGCTTCCCCCTAGGGTGGTCGCACCTACCCTTCCAAATGATAAAGTGTGGGAGGGGAGGGGTGTCCTTCATCTCCATTGCATGCTAGAATTGCAATCAGGAACACTTTACAATGCACTTGGGTCCTAAATCCTAAAACCTCTTCCTCATGAAGAGACATGTGAACCCATTAGAGATACCAACCCTTATTCACGAGTACGATAGGGATTTAGCATGCAGACATGAGACTTGTCATTCCAACAATGTGAGGGGTTTCAACTAGGAGATATGGCTTACCTGTGAAACACTCCAAAGTTATGTATTCATTATCACCTTGTTATACTTTTAAACACACAAGAAATATTGTAGACATGATAAAAATGGATTCATGTCAATTGATACTATGGGATTGATCCTCTTTTATGTCATTCACTAGGTAGTTGTGCTATCGATACAATGTAATTACTTTATTAATTAATATATTTAATTATCATTTTATTAGTCACTTTATGATCATCACTTTCACATGACTTTTACATTAGATTATATATTATTGGAGCATTATAATCAACAAACTCTTAATGCTACAATACTGACAATAAAAATATAAATTGAAAAATTATTATGAAGTATCTTCACTCCAAACTTCAAAATAAAGCAAGCACTCCATCAAGTTTTCTCTTCACCCTTGTAAACGTACAATTCTCAAATTCCTCAAATTCCCAAACTCCTAAATCAATGTAACGTTGAATTCCCGAGCTATAAAATTCCTTCAATTCCTGAGTTCCTAAATCAAGCAATTCCCAACCCCAAGTAATGTGCCCTCAACCCACTCATCCTAAAGTCAAGTGGTTATCCTCCTGATGTATGCCTCATGGTCCCACTACTCCTACGGTCAAGCAGCCTTCATCCCGATTCCTAATGCTCCTCATCAAGGTAGGCCCACATCCCATGTAAGGAAGCAATCCTCCTCCATTATGCACACCAATGAGGAAGATAACCATGCCACATAAGATAAAAAACCTATTAAGTAAGTGTGCCATGCCAATAATCTATCCTTAGCTTCCTTTTAAAGACCCTGCTAGCTCTAACCTTTCACCTTCTAACCCTTATCCACCTCCATCTCAAGTCTTCTATAGCAGCAGCCTATAACATATGTTGCTGCCCTAAAGTCTGCAACAAAAACACACAGAAGAATAACATCAAAGAGTTAGCAAGTGTCATATTACACCTATAAAACAAATATTTAATTTTAATGACAAATATTTTATTTGTTGCTCTAAAGGGTGAAGTAAGGGCTGAAAATGTTACTGTTTCTATTGCTACAGGATTGATATATCAGTCCTAGTTTAAGGAAGCTAAAATTACTAAAGCTACTACAGGAATACTCCTTAAACTAGCTTTGGTTTGGCACCTATCTTGGAGCACTATTTGAAAATCATTGTTTGATAGTCTATTGACTAATATTTTATCTAAGTGTAATATTAATTGTTGGAAAATCATTGTAATGAATTGGTGAAGTATTACTGTTGGAATAGAGGACTGCTATAGCAGGGTCATGTTACTACTATCAACTTGAATGCTGCAAGACTGCTACTCATTAGGACTGATATCTTATGTATTTCAACATTATGTAACTACTGTTTGGGGATGTTAATCAGTGACACTTTTTATGGAGAATGTGTATTGTCTATTGTTGAATTGTTCATTGTATTTAACTAATTGATTAGGTAATGGTGCACATGCTTATGCTGTCCCTACACATATAATTGGAAATTGATTACACTGGTACTATCCATTTTGCTAACTAACTCCTACCATAAACACTGTTGGATACTCACATATTTGGATATTGCTTGTAACTTTATGTCAGTCTGAAATATACACATAAGAACACTTAGGAGTGGCTTGATATGTCTTATTCATCCTCTATTTCGACTCCGCAAGGCACTGATCTTTGCATGAGGTTGTGGAAGGTATTTGGTATCATTTGTCTATAGGTGTTCTATAAGGGATCCCCCCTTGGAGGTCAAGACTCTCCAAAGAGGTTAAATATTTGTGATCGAGGTGACATTGGGTCACGACTCACAAGTCTTTGCATGTGCTTATTGGGCACTAGCCCTGCTAGTTTGCTCGGTAACACTTGACATCATTCCAAATATTTTCAATTAATAGCACTTCTAATGTACTAGTACCTATATTATACTCTCTATTTATCTTTTCTTTAGCTAAACATGTTAAGGCTACCCTCTAGTTGACCCTTAGATCTTATAAATTATTATTGTCTTTCTTTTAGCATTGTTGTAGGAGACACCTTCGCACACCTTTGTATTGAGACTGGATGTACTTTCTTAGTCCCTTTTACCTACTTTTGTGATCTATTTTTGCACATTAATTAAATTATCTCAGCTTATCTATCTATCTATATTCTTCATGGCCATTTATTTCAACAACGGTGACAAAATGAAGAAAACTTGTTAACAAGTTCAATAGATTTCTAAGCAAAAAGAAGAGAAGAAAAGAAATAAGTACTGACTATTTGATCTTAATATGTGGTCCTATGGTGAAGAATTCTTTTTCTTAACCTACTAGTTATGCTTAGTCATATGAAGTTTCTCCTTGGATAGTGGTCACTATGTGGAACTTAATCTCATAGTACTTATGAGGGTGAAGAGCACTATAATTGACCAATAATTCATGTATTTTACCACAACTTGTTAAATTCATGAAGACAATCTACGATACTTTGATTATATTGTTGGCATAGCGGAATCAAACTAATACATAAATCTTGAAGATAAGCAGATAAATTAAAAATTCTTCTAAATGTTGTGATTAATTCACCCTAAGAATGAAAATGGTTCTAACATTGCCTATGTCTTAGCAAGGTTCGAGAGACCCCTCAATTTTTAATGGACCTAGAGGAGCAACAATAGGTAAGGCATACAAAACATCAAAAATAAAATAAAAATAAAAAAATAAAATACTCAAATAGACAATAATACTAATTTAAAATATATAAATAGAGTATATATACAATAGGGAGCAATTAAATTATCCCTAGTCAACCTTTACATGGGAAAAATGAGTGGTTATCACAAGGGATAGTTGGGCATTTGTTGTGGGGATCGAGTCCAAACATCTAGGAAAGGCTCAAGTAATATATATATATATATATATATATGTATGTATGTATGTATGTATGTATGTATGTATGTTGTTAGGAATTATGATCCAAAAATGTAATAAATAGAAGTTTAGTTTAATAAATGTAAAAGGGCATCTACACACTCACGTGATTATGTGAGGTGTCCCTTAGTTAGTTTTGGTAACGGTAAATTAGTTGTTACTCTTTGGATATTTAAATCCATCGAATTTTCCATGTGAGGTAATCTTTCGGGATTTAGCCCTCACATCTCTGTGATGTAATTATTTTCCTTCTTCATTAATAAAATTATGTGTCTAAGGACACTTTGTCAAAGTGGTATCAGAGCACGTGGTTGAAGCTTGGTCTGGTTGGAACCTGGTTGGAAGGTGCTAAAGGTTGTTTGAAGAAGGTGACTTTCAAGGTTTTGGAATAGCAAAATTTTAACCGTAAGTTAATGCTTCCTATTCTTTTGGGCCAAAAAAGAATCTCTGCAGAAAATTTTTTATAGACTCAGTTTTTTTTTTACTTGGAGAGAGTAAAATATTATTATTTTTTAAGGAAAGGTTATTTAAAAAATTTTGTGGAAGAGAATTTAAAAAAAAAAAAAAGAGACGTATAAGTTCAAATGAATAATAGAACTGTAATAGCACCAAACTTATTAAAAAAGTTGATACCAATGGTGAAATAGCCTCAACGGCTATAGAAAGTGAAGATATCATGTCTAAAGAATATAGAAGATCGTCCAGTGCATTCTTTGGAAATGTCCATACTTTCTCTTCTGCATTCCAGTGTCTCCCAGCCACAGATTGGCAGGCTTCCTTTACTCTCTCATTATAAGTGCTTCGGATAGCGATCCGGTCTTCATTTATTAAATATATCTGCATAGCAAAGCAATTCTTTTGAGTCTATGGACTTCCATCCGATGAAGGCAAGTTAAGTGGAGGAACTGCATGGATACTTGCTACAATCTGGGGAAGCAAACTAAGGGCCTTTGCAATATTCTCCAGTTGACCCTCAGGATACGTCCAAACCCTTCGAAGTTGATCCATTCATGTCCAACGATAGACTTCAACGCAGCCACCAAATGCTGATTATACTGAGTCTCTAAAGCAATTCTCCCGAGGCGGTCCTTGAAAATCTTAACGGCGCCTGGCCGCTAGTTCTCTTGGAAGGAGACGACAGAACATTTGAAGGAATTACGCGGTTTCCCTGTGTAGAAGAACAGTTGAAGGAATTACACGGTTTCCCTGTGCAGAAGATGGTTTATGTCGGTCGGCGAGCTTTCTGAAGGCATCCTTTTCGAGAGAATCGAGCTCCTCCATGGTTAAACCCCATTCATTGAAAAGAAAAAACCAGCAGCCCGCGTGAAGGAAGAGTCTGCTGATAGAGAGCCACCGGATTCATCCCTGCTAGAAACCTGCAACGTACAGCAATAGGATGCGGAGTCTTCTTTTGCCATGCTGGTAGCGCAAGTGATGCAGATGGGGTCTAAATGCTTACAATAGGATGCGTACAGCAATAGGATGCGTACAGATTCTTGCCGTTCTCGCATTGCATGCACTTGGTGTTTTCCTTGGCGTACTCCATGTATACGACAACAAACCGCAGAACAGAAATGAAGAAGAATTATAACGCTCGGCTTTGAATTTGAATCTGGCTTATTTTTTCACTTAATTCAATGTTTATGTAATATTTTGAAAAGTGAATAATTATTATTCATTTTTAATTTTTGGAGATTTTTTATATTAAGAAGAAAAAGGTGGAGAAATAAACTTAAAAAAAAGAAGAAGTTATTTTTGAAGTTGATGGGACTGGATCTTGTGACCTCCCACTCAACAATATTGTATCTCTCCAATTCACCTATAAAGCTTTGTTATTTTTTGGAGTGATAAGGTGTAATTTTTATTTTTATTGGGCATTGGAGTAATAAGGAGCATTGTTGGTGTCATAAGGAGTACTTGTATTTTCACTCAAGGTTTGATTAGAGCAAAGTGAAGCTCTATCAAATTGTTTTCTTGAGGCTATAAGTGGGTCAAGGCCAAGCCCCTATAGATTTCTTTTGCATGGTGTGTGGTGTTTCTTGCAGCATTTCTTTCATGGTGACTCTTGTTGATGAGTAATTTTCTTTTCATGTTGGTGGTGATATTTTTGCATAAAATCTTCCATTGGTGATATAAGGTGATTGTTTACTTATTCTGGTGACATAAGGTGCTTTCTTTTTTAATTCTTGGAGATATAAGATTTGCATAATACACATCTTCTGGAGTTACAAGGTGTTTATTATTGTTTACAATGTCTAAAGTTATAAGTCTTTTTAATGAATCTGAGAAGTTGGAAGGATCGAAAAATTATAAAGTTTGGAGTCGTCATATTCAAAGCACTCTTATTTACAATGAATTGTGGAAGGGTGTCTGTAATGCTAAGCCTACCAAACCGACTAATCCTGATCAGCTTGCAAAGTGGGAACTAAAAGATGAAAAGGCCTTAGCATTGATTCACAGTACTGTTTCTGATGATATTTATGTGCATATTGAAAATAGTTCTAATGCGTGGTCAGCTTGGAAGACATTGAAAGATTTATTTGATTCTCAGAGTGAAGCTAAGAAAATTGATCTTCAATTAAAGTTGTTTCAACAAAAATTGTCTTCAGGAGGTGATGTCATGGAGTACATTTCTAGATTAAAAAATATCAAACAAGAAATTTCAAGAGTTGGTTTTGATAAAATTGAGGACAGCATGATGGTGACCATTTTGATTGCAGGATTGCCTGAGACATATAAGCATTTTTTGGAAACTTTACAAATTACAAATAAATTGGATAAAATTTCTTTTGATGAACTAAGTGAATTACTTGCCACACATGAAAAAAAATTTGGTCAAACAAAGCAAGCAGGAGAAGATGTTTTGGTTGCAAGTACTAGCAAACAGTCTCCAGGTAATCATCAAAAAGGAAATGATCAGAAAGCTTTTCAAAATTCAAATAGAGGTCGTGGTCAGGGTTTTGGAAGAGGAAGAGACCGCGGAAGAGGAAGAGGAAGAAATCAAGGAAGAGGTTCTAAAGAATTTGAAAGTACACAGTCACAGTTTTCTGGAAGAGGAAGAGGTTCAGGAAACCAACAGGTCTCTGGAAGAGGAAGAGCTAATAAACAGGTCACATGTTTTCATTGTAATAGAGTTGGACATTATGCTTAAGACTGTAGAGTTTCATTTGAAAAAATTCTAAAAGAAAGAGAATTTAAAGAATCTTCATCAGCAGCACATTATGCTCATGCAGACGATAGTGAAAATTGTGAATATGTCTTTACAGCACTTGGACAATCAGAATCAATGGATTTTGTTCAAGTTCATCAGTTGGAATCAGTGAATTTTGTTCAGTCTTCTTATTGTTTCAAAAATGATTTTGAAGATGCTTGGATTATGGATACAGGGGCTACTCAGCATATGACATATAGGAAAGATTTCTTTTGGAGTTATGAAGATTGTCATTTAAATTCATTTTTTCTTGCAGATGATTCTATTCATTTACCACAAGGAAAAGGAACAGTTAAGGTTGATTTGCCTGGAATTGGAGAAAGATTGATTTCTAATGTTTGGTAAGTGCCTACATTTAAGAAAAATTTGTTGTCTTTAGTTGTCATTCGCCAATTAGGATATCAAATTGTAATGGAAGATGGTATCCTTTTTGTTAATTCAACAAAGGATGCATACAAAACAGTTATGACAGGTTATGAAGACGGAAAGCTTCTTAGGATGAAGGGAACAGTTATTCCTAGATCAAAGGAACATTTGAAGGAATTTGCAGGTTTAGTTGAAACTGATGTTTCACCTATCCGATTGTGGCACATTCGTTTTGGGCACTTGAATGTTGATAGTCTTGTACAGCTTCAAAAACAAGGAATGGTAAAGGGGTTGCCTACTTTTCGGAAGGAAAATGCAAAGTGTGAAGCTTGCATTTATGGCAAACAGAGAAGGATAGCTTTTTCAAAAAGCACTTGGAGAGCAACAAGGAGATTACAACTTGTTCGCATTTATGGCAAACAGAGAAGGATAGCTTTTTCAAAAAGCACTTGGAGAGCAACAAGGAGATTACAACTTGTTCATAGTGATGTTTGTGGTCCTCTGGAAACTTCACTTGGTGGTTGTAAATATTTTTTGTTGTTTATTGATGATTTTAGCAGAATGGTTTGGGTGTATTTTTTGAAGGAAAAATCAGAAGTGTTTGAAAAGTTTCAGTCATTTCAAAATTTGGTTCAAACAGCAACAAAGGAAAAGATTGCTACTTTGAGAACTGATAATGGTGGTGAGTTTACATCAAATCATTTTTTGACTTATTGTCACGAAAAAGGGATTAAAAGACAGTTGACCAATTTTTATACTCCACAGCAAAATGGAGTATCAGAAAGGATGAATCAGACTTTATTGGGCATGGCTAGAGCAATGTTATTTTTCAAAGGGTTGAAATCATGTTATTGGGCAGAAGCAGTTCATACAGCAGTTTATTTGAGGAATAGATCTCCTTCATCATCACTTGATGGAATAACTCTTTTTGAGGCTTGGTATGGATTCAAACCTATGGTCAAACATTTGAGAGTTTTTGGTTCAGTTTGTTATGCACTTGTCCCAAAAGAAAAATGAAAGAAGTTAGAGTCTAGAAGTGTTAAGTGCATGTTGATTGGTTATTCTAATGAGAAAAAGGGGTATAGGCTTCTGTCAGATGGAAAGTTTATTGTCAGCAGGGATGTGATTTTTTATGAAACTGAAAGTTTAAGTGTAGAAGAGGCTGAAAAACAACTTAGTCACTTAGAAGAAAAAGTAACTAAGGAACAATTAAGGATGCAACACTTAAATAAGACAAGGAATGAACAATGGTTTGATCTCACTTCAGAAGTACAGGATGATGAACAGGTTGAAGACACCTTGGAACAGGTTGAAGATACTTTGAATTCTTCACAAGTTAACTTGGATGATTCAAATCAAGTTAACATTGAAAAGAAGAAACCAAAATGGGCAACTAAGTTGCTTCAGGATGTTAAGTCTGATGAAAAAGGCAAAACAGGTACAAGGAGTTCTAATACGGGTTCAGAAAATTTTGCTCTTTCAGTTGTTGAACCAACTACTTTTAATGAAGCAGTTGAGTATGATGAATGGAAAATGGCCATGCAAAGTGAGTATGATGCAGTAATGAAGAATCAGACTTGGAAAATGGTTGATTGTCCACATGATGTTAAACCCATTGGTTGTAAGTGGGTTTACATAATTAAGTACAAAGCAAATGGAGATATTGATAAATATAAGGCAAGATTGGTGGCAAAGGGTTTTTCTCAAAAAGAAGGGATTGATTATGAAGAAACTTTTGCTCCAACAGCGAAATGGAATACTATCAGGATTGTGCTAGATTTAGCTGCACAAAATGGATGGAAAGTGCATCAAATGGATGTAAAAGTGCATTTCTAAATGGTGATCTACAAGAGGATGTTTATATGACTCAACCTCCTGGTTTTGAGGTTCCAGGGAAAGAAAATCAAGTTTGTAAACTAGTCAAGGCATTGTATGGATTGAAACAGGCTCCCAGAGCTTGGTATGCAAAAATGGATGCCTACCTATAGAAAGTTGGTTTTCTTCGTAGTGAGTCAGATGATACTTTGTATGTTCGAATCCAGGAAAACAACTTAGTCATCTTGGTTATGTATGTTGATGATTTGCTCATAACAGGTAAAAATAATGATCATATATTTCAGGTTGAGAAAGAACTTCAAACAGGTTTTGAAATGACAGACTTGGGTTTACTTCATTACTATCTTGGAGTTGAAGTAAAGCAGCAGGAAGGAAGTATATTTATTTCTCAAGCTAAGTACATATCTGGATTATTGAAGAAATTTGGAATGGAGGAATGTAAACCAGCGATTACTCCCATGGAGCAAAATTTAAAACTTTCTAAGTTTGAAGGGGGGGAACTTGTAAATTGTACTGGATATAGACAGTTAATTGGATCATTTACTTAATGAATACTCGTCCTGATCTATCTTATGCAGTTAGCATACTTTCTAGATATATGTAGGAACCTAGAGAAAGTCATTGGAATGCAGCAAAAAGGGTGTTAAGATATCTTCAAGGAACAAAGGATTTTGGACTTGAGTTTAAAAGAAACAAAAATTTCAAGCTTGTTGGCTATTCAGATGCGGATTTTGCTAGAGATGTTGATGACAGGGCATCTACTTCAGGTTACTTAATGAATATGGGATCAGTTGCAGTGGCATGGAGTTGTAAAAAGCAGGATACAATTGCAAATTCTACAGCAGAAGCAAAATATATTTCAGCTTGGGAAGCTGCTTGTGAGATAGTTTGGTTAAGAAGGATTTTGCAAGACCTCAAAGTTGATCAGAAAGAAGCAACTTCATTATTTATTGATAATCAGTTAGCAATCAAGTTAGCCAAAAATCCTGTTTTTCATTCAAAAACTAAGCATGTGGATACTAAGTATCATTACATTTGGGCTCTCGTCGTCAAACAAATCATCAAGCCAAAGTATTGTCCATCAGAAGATCAAACTGCAGATATTTTTACAAAATCTCTTGGAAGGATCAAATTTGATAAGTTTAGAAATGAACTTTGTATTTGTTCAAAAGAATTTTTGGATCAAAGGGGGGATTGTTAGGAATTATGATCCAAAAATGTAATAAATAGAAGTTTAGTTTAATAAATGTAAAAGGGCATCTACACACTCACGTGATTATGTGAGGTGTCCCTTAGTTAGTTTTGGTAACGGTAAATTAGTTGTTACTCTTTGGATATTTAAATCCATCGAGTTTTCCATGTGAGGTAATATTTCGGGATTTAGCCCTCACATCTCTGTGATGTAATTATTTTCCTTCTTCATTAATAAAATTATGTGTCTGAGGACACTTTGTCATATATGTATATATATATAACACATTATCTTTCAAGAAATGAAGAATGATAGGTTAATTTGTAAGTAAGCTTAGAAACAAATTAAATGCTAATTTGTCTTTATTTTCCATACATTTGGGCCTTTTTGAATTCCTATGGTTCCCATGCTACTTGCGGGCACATGTGTGGGACTGAAGAACTTAAAAAAATCATTGAAGCATGGTTCTTTCACATAAAAATGCCCCAGAGGAGGGGGAATCATACGATAGTTCAAAATCATGAAACATCATAGAATATATCTCGAAGAATTCCATGCCCCTTTTGGTGTTTCAATGTGTTACAAATACCATTATGTTGGTGGGTTAGGCACTTCCTACAACATAGATGCAAAGGAATGTACAACCCATGTTTCCTAATAGTCGACATACCATGTTTGCTAGAATACACAAATGAATGTGTGCTTACATCTCAAACTCAATGTGTCTAGAAGTGTGTTTGCAAAGCAACAAGAGTCTTGCTAAAACCAAAGCATATTAGTTGACTTAGAATAATGAGATTTCCAAACAAGTCATTAATGAAGAACACCATGAGGTGCACAAAGCAAAACAAGTTGTTGACCAAGGGGCAATCTCCAACTTGTTAACCAAGTTGGAATTTGGTGTAGATCAATGATAAATTATTGTGAACAAAATATAGTCTTCGCCAAGATGCAAAATCATTTCCAGTGTCAAGAACAATGAATGGTCGAAGTTGAAGGTTAATTAATGCCACTGCAACTAGATTCTCATGTCCCTTCTTCTACTTGATAACTAAGTGGATTTATTGTCTATAGGTCATTGACTTCATATGTCAAGTGTTCTCTAGATTTCTAACAACAACCTCAAAAAAATTCAGAGATAACCGACTTCATGAATGGGCGAGTTGTGCTAAATAAGGGATCACCCAAGAATTTTTCTACTTCATGAATCGGGGAGTTGTGCTAAAGCATATGTCAAGTGTTCTCTAGATTTCTAACAATGACCTCAAAAAAATTCAGAGATAACCAACTTCATGAATGGGCGAGTTGTGCTAAAGAAGGGCTCATACCAAGAATTTTTCTAGGTATGGGCACACAAATTGTCATTGTATAACAAGTGTTGAATCACACAAAATCAATGACATAGAATGGATTTTGCAGTGAACAACTTCAACATGGATCAAAGAAACAAAATGGTGAAGAGTTGCAAATGCACTAATAATCTAATCATGTATATCTAACATTGCAACCTGATGGTGTAGTTTCAAAGATAATTTGTGATAGGACATGGTCTCACTAGCTTGGCACATGCTCTCATAACAACTCTGATATCACAAACCAAGATGTCATTGGAACACTGATGTGGATGGACGAGCAACACATTGTTGCACATAGAAGTCCAATAGTCACAATAGGTCATCATCTTCTTGAAGTATCTTCCTCTTCCTAAAACTAGTACAATTATATAATTTAATACAGAATATGAAAGATTTGAAAGGAAGCATTTCATATTCCTTTGGTGATTATTTATACCACAAAATTCCCGCGAAAGGAAAAATAGAGAAAGATACACCAAGCACTTCAACTTTCCTAGGCAAACTGTACTTTTAACATTGACAATGGATTCTAGCATGCAGCCAATATTTTGAGAATTGCAGTAAACTATTTTGTTTCTATGATATGCAACAAATGCCATTCCACTCAAGAACCATTAAATCGTGTCTCCTAGTACAAAATAGTTAATATTTAAATTCATAGTATTCCAGTCATTTACCTGGAATCTACTTGAGAATATAAAATATTGGTATCAGACTATTTTCAAGCATTTATAAATTTGTGCCAACATGTACACAGTTGGCATGTCAAAATCAAATAGATGTCACTCCCTCTAACAAACCAGTCAACACAGTTAGCATGAACAACCCTGTCCTCCCCCACCTCCGACCCCCCTCCTCCTCCCCACACACCCCAACACAAAAAAAATATATAGCTTTCCAAAACAACAAAATAAAAAACAAGAGACCTCTTAACTAACATGGATTGACAAAATGAATATCAGAGAAACGATGAATATACTTTGCCTATTAGTGATATTAATAGTTACTCCTCTTCTTTCACTCTGTATTTTTCATTGTTAAATTAAATGAAATATACTAATGCGGCTTTTTAAGCAACCAACATGTTAACGTAAAGAGGCCATACTGTTTGAAAAGATTCACAAAGAATTTTACCTCTTTAATGGATTGGTAATTGTCTAATAAGATTAATTATAAAGTATAAGACGACTGTCAATCTCTCAAAAAGCAGAAATTCTTATAAGAATTCCAATTGTCTACAATATTATTAATTAAACAAAAAGTTAATAAAAAGAGGAAACAAAGCAATCACAAAACAATCAAAATTCTAGTAAAAATGGTACTGCCCCAGTATAGGTAAGGACTGGAATAGGGGATTTTAGAATTACATGATTGTTTGTACAATTATTATACACAAATACATGACATTCTAAAGTATAGACTTCAGCTAATAATCAATATAGTGAGAGTGTGGTCTAGCTACATGCAAATTAAGATTGCATGCTCATTAAATAATTTGCTTCCCAAAGTGGAAAGTAGGGCACAATTTGTACAAATATTTATTAGCTAGAAAAAAACTTTTATGTACACTCAAACCGAACTCATTAATATCTGGTGAAATGTATAACAAATAGTGAAACTAATTTTCTAGGACATAGATGATCTTTGAGAGTTAAATGCCATACTAACACTTCAAGAAACTAAAAATAGAATTAATTCATGAACTAGCAGAATTATCAATGCAGAATGGTGGCTTTCTTCATTGCTACACAGCTGGACCATAGAAGCATTTTCTCAAATGGTATATAAGCTTCAACCAATTTGAACTTACCACATCTTTTGAAGTCCCATATTCATGGGCTACAGGACTCTTCAGCTTAGGTAAACCACCAGAATTCACAATAGCTACTGGAATTCTTTTGCGGGCAACATCAACAAAAAACCTGTTTCCATCATTGTCCTTACCCCTAGATGACCTGAAGTACAATGCAAATTTCCAGACAAAAGAAATAATTTTATATCAAGAAATGAAAGCAACGTTTATGTAGAGGAATTTTAACAAGGTTTTCATGTGTTTTTCTCAAAATGTAGTGCAATGCTATAAAAATTTTCTCAAGATTAAAGAACACCAAAACAAAAGAGTAGTTACAAAGCTACATTTGATCTGTTAACATAACCTCAAACACTTTAATCAACTTTTTAAAGTGAAGAGTGTTAGGAGGGCCTTTGGAAATGAGCCTCAATATGCAAACAGTGATTTCACCTTGTTATTTCAGTGATTGCCGCCAAGGTCATTTTGTTATACAATTAGCACTAGCCTATAAACTAATTTTGGTTGGGTGAAACACTTGCACTCAAAACTGAACTGAAACTGAATGAAATTTCCTATCTATAAAATGGCTAAATTGATATAGTCAGCAAAAGGAATTTATTCTCCTCCTTGAATTAGATATAAGTTCCACCAATCCATCTATGTTGAGCACGAGTAAAGTTTGGAAATTTGAGAGCCTTGTTAGGCCAATAGTGCTATGAATATCTTATGCATGACTGGATGGAATCTGGACTTGAACCACTCTCTCATTGAGTGTCCTCAAAAGAATTATTGAACCTTCAGGAACTTGACAGTAGTGAAGCCTCTAGACTAGATGATGGTTGGGTTTTGTGTTGAGTGATATCTAAAGGTGAGCAAAGTAGCTACATATTTTTTTCTCGTGGACATTTCTTTCTTAAATGATAGTTATGAGTGTTAATATATGATAAACCATGTCTAGGAATTGCATCTAAATCTTGTCCGTCCTTTTCAGAAAGCTTCCCATATTCAATCAACCTAGACATCAATCTCACAATGCTTCTTGGATCCGGCCTATCTACAGTTCAAATCATCTAGTATAGTAGCATACAACTTTGTGTATTTAGTCTCTGGATATAACTATGTGGATATTTGAGAATCTGACATTTCGAGTGGACACTCACCTATTCTTGATCTATCTGGTTCCCTGAAGATGGGTGGAGTGTCCACTCAAAACGTCAGATTTTCTAATCTCCGCACATAGTTATATCCAGAAACTAAATACAAAATCTAAACGATGGACTGAAAATATACAAGCATACAACTTGTTGAGGGTGTGACTAATGGCATAGTATCTCCAATGACACATTGAATCCAGGTCATATATAAGCCATACGATTACTCTTTAACCACTTAAAACTTCCGCCACAGTTAATGAAAGGTATTTCACTGTTTGGAACAATAGACAATAAAATGTATATACATGGGAAATTTTCCATCAGTACCTCAGCTCCAAATAATGACTCGGGGTCCAACTTGTTTATAGCGACCTTCGTTGTTATCAGCCTTTAAACCACAAGCACTTAGCGCTAAACGTGTTGATTTCTTTTCACAAGATACAGAAATAGTTGATCCATTCCTTAATTCTATGTGCAAATTATGTCTGTAAGTTATGGATTCCTGTACAGAGTAATAATTTCATCCAATATGATTGCAAGCTTCACAATTTATACACAAAAAATCAACTTCAAAATATCAAAAACCTCTCCGAGCTTGAATTTCCTCAATAGATCAATACAATCAAAGATTCTCAATATTTGTATATGCTCCAGGAATTGAATTCCAAGCTCCTTCCCCTTTCGATCTAGTTTTCAAGCTTCTTCGAGCTATTCCATCTCTATGAGCTAACCAAATCTTTCTATGCCAACTAAAAATCTCTCCCGAGCTAACCAACCAGCTAACTAAGAAAATAATTCAACTGAATTAAATACAACTCTTGTTATGTTTTCTAGATCCTTCAAAGAAGGAACAAAGTCCTTATTCAACTCTACTAACCTCTATGACATACTAACAGACTTCTAATTTCTCTCAAGTAATTCAACCAAATTCTCTCTAACTATTGTGGAAGGATCGAATATCCTTTTCCACTTTTATTCAACTTTTACATAGAATAAAACAAATTACATGTGTGAGACTCTAAGTCTCTTTAGAACTTGTTTGGTTTTGATGAAGTCATGGATGACTTCATATTTATGAGCCTATGCTCCTACATCAAACTCCCCAGCTTGAAACTCTTCATTGGCTCCTGTCCATGAGCTCCCTTCCTGTTGTTTTTCTGTAGGATTGTAGCAGTTACCCAAAATGTAAATATGGGCAATGTTCTCATCTTGAACAATCCCCTTAACCATGTCTTCCAGCATTCTGTCTGCAGCAGTTCTTTTGGTTTCTCCAATACATTTTCAAACTTCATTAAAAACTCAAGTTTCTCCTTCATCAAACCCACATACAACTTATCAGTAGACTCATCTTCACCTTCATATAAACAAATCAGCCTCCATGATACAAAGGAAAACAGAAAACTTAGTAGCATGAATATGTCTGGCATGCAAGAATTCTTTGATTGAATTTCTTGACTCTTCTTTCCTTTGCATGTCTCTATTACATCGCCATTCTTAGTAACTTCATTAGTCATATACCTCTCACAACCCTTTATGAATTCACATTGTGCTTCCTCCATCAATGTCATGCTTGCATTTGATATTTCATGTTGGTCTGTTCTTTCCTTCAACCAATCAGTGCACACCTTGTTAGTTATTTCAATTTCAAAATCATTTACTTGTGAAATTACTTTTACCTCATCTTCAATTTTCCAATCATTCACAATCCTCTTGTCATTCATCATCAGCAATTGACTACTGATTTCCTCTTGCTTACCTATGAATGGATGAAGACTATGCCTCTTCCCATTCATTTCAAAAGAATAGACATTCCTCTTTCCCTCATGCGCTACTTCTTTGTCAAACTGCCAAGGCCTACCTAATAAAACATGACAAGCATCCATTTCTATGATGTCACATCTTACATCATCCTGATAATTCCCAATCTGAAACTTTACTTGGCATTGTTCACTCACAAAAACTTGATGACCATTCTGTATCCATGCAACTCTATATGGTTTTGTATGTACCGTCCTCTTTAAATTCAGCTTGTCCGCCATTTCTATAGACACCAAATTACCAGTACTACCACTATCAATTATCAATTTGCAGCACTTACCTTTGGCCTTGCAAACTATTTTGAACAGGCTCGTTCTTTGAACTAATTCATGAATCAATTACCTTCCTAAACAATAAGAATTCACATTCTTCAGGGTAATTCTAAATCACCTCTAATTCTTTTGGAGCTTCAGGTCCAACTTGCACTACTTGTTCTTCTCTCTGTCTTGCAACATTCTCAGGACAATCCCATGACATATGGCCAAGCTACCCACATGTGTAACATTTCACTTGTACACCTCTTCCTCTACCTCTTCCTCTTGAAGCATTTCTTCCACCTATGTTCTCATTATTCCTGTCATGCTATACTTGTTGATTTGAACTGCTAACTTCACCATTCAGCTACTGTTCCCTTCCTTCAGAGCCTCTTACCTTTGTTCTCAGACTCTATTTTCTTATCAGCTTCTCCTCGGCCTTCATATAAATTTGATATGCTTCTTCAACAGACCTTAGTGGCAACAAACTTAATTCATCTTGTATATCAAATCTTAATCCATTAACATACCTAGCTACCCTGTCAGGTGTGTATTCTATATGTCCATATATGAAATTTACCTTATAAAATTCCTTAGTGTACTCCATAACTGTCATTGATTTATGCTTAATATTTTGCATTTGCCTAAACAAAATCAACTTATAATCTTGAGGAAGAAATTTACCTCTCAACTTAGCTGTCATTCTGCTCCAACTATTAATCCTTGCTTTGTTCTTCAAGATTCGCTCCTCTTGCACATCATCCCACCACAAGGATGCATGCCCTCTTAGCCTTGTGATAGCAAATATGACTTGTCTGTACTCCTTCACTTCATCAAAATCAAAATGTTTGTTCATAGCATTGATCCAGTCAATCAGTTCCTCTGGATTCAAGCTTCCACTATAAAATGGCACATCTTCTCTTGAGCTAGACCCTGCACCAAAAATGGACCTCAACATTCTTACCTCAGGAGTTTCTGCAGTTGTCTCCTCCTCCTCTTCAGGTATCTCTTCATCACTTATGTCTCTAGTGTGCTCATGGTGTCTTCCAGTTCTAAGGCTTCTAGCCTTGCTCTCAGAGTTCTTATCTCCTCTCTCAATTCAGCATTGGCATCAGGTCTTCCTCACCTGCCCTGACCTCTTCCAACTCTGACCTCCATCTCCTGGCACAACAAATCACTGATAGGTACAACTTTCCTGTCATTAATAACTTGCTTTGAATCTATCAACAAATTAGGAGTAAGTATGATCTTCCCATTCATTCAAGAAACTTACTCCAATTCTTAACACTAACAATTTCACAATATTCAGAAATAAAAGACTAATACTGCCTCGCTCTGATACCAAATGATGGCACAGTATCTCCAATGACATGTTGAATCCAGGTCATATATAAGCCATACGATTACTCTTCAACCACTTAAAACTTCCGCCACAATTAATGAAAGGTATTTCACTGTTTGGAACAATAGACAACCAAATGTATATACGTGGGCAATTTTCCATCAATACCTCGGCTCCAAATAATGACTCGGCATCCGACTTGTTTAAAGCGGCCTTCGATGTTATTAGCCTTTAAACCACAAGCACCCAATGCTAAACATGTTGATTGCTTTTCACAAGATACATAAACAATCGATCCATTCATTAATTCGATGTGCAAATTATGTATGTAAGTTATGGATTCCTGTACAGAGTAATAATTTCATCCAATATGATTGCAAGCTTCACAATTTATACACAAAAAATCAACTTGAAAATATCAAAAAACCTCTCCGATCTTGAATTTCCTCAATAGATCAATACAATCAAAGATTCTCAATCTTTGTATATGCTCCAGGAATTGAATTTCGAGATCCTTCCCCTTTTGATCTAGTCTTCAAGCTTCTTTGAGCTATTCCAGCTCTATGAGCTAACCAAAGCTTTCTAAGCCAACTAAAATTCTCTCGTGAGCTAACCAACCAGCTATCTAAGAAAATAACTCATCTGAATTAAATACAACCCTTGTTATGTTTTCCAGATCCTTCAAAGAAGGAACAAAGTCCTTATTCGACTCTACTAACCTCTATGACTTACTAACAGACTGCTAATTTCTCTCAACTAATTCAACCAAATTCTCTCTAACTATTACATTTGGAAGGATCAAATATCCTTGTCCACTTTTATTCAACTTTTACATAGAATAAAACAAATTACATGTGTGAGACTCTAAGTCTCTTTAGAACTCGACTGGTTTTGATGAAGTCATGGATGACTTCATCTTTATGAGCCTATGCTCCTGCATCTGTGACCAAGCATGATAGTTCTATAGTTGTTTGCCACTTGATCATTGGATTTAAAAATTAAGTGGATATCATGCGATTCCTATTAGGTGGAAATCCATGAGAGACAATTAAGTTGAAAAGATCAGCATTATGCATTACTAAAAGAGTTGGGCTATGTTGGAGAATTTGCACTTCAGCTGTCAATTGATTTACCAGTGTTGAGTTTAAAATTTTCCTGCATCATCATATGATATTGATCCTATGAAAAAATGGTTTCCATGCAACCTGGTCTCTACTTAGACAGGTAATTGGTTTGGGATTTTACAAAGTGAACATCCATATCTTATTAGAGATGAAACAAGAACACTTATTTGGGGTGTGCTCATTGTCCTTTAATTTAAATCTGAGGTCATAAATGGTATCTCATGTTTTCTGAAGTATGTACACTATCTAGATCACATAATCCACATATGATATTCTTGGCTCAATTATTTTCTAAGCGACACCCGATACCTGTAATTTGACAACAATGGTGATCATAAATGGGGAATATCCTTTATAAGGTTCCATTTATAGGATCATATATGTTTATTATATGTATGGCATCTTTATAGCCATTAACGTATTCATATTGAACCAAACATATCAGCTGCTCGGCCAACTCCTTGGCCTTTTTGTCCTCTTAGAACTTAGGGTAACATTGCGATTTGTGAACATGGGGCATAACGAAGAAAAGGTTGAAGTTGACATTCATTCTACAACTAAGGCAAGATAGTACAAAGATATCCCAAGCAAAACACCCTCCAGATGAACGAGAGAATTATATGGATCGTAACTCTCTACGATTTCTATTGATATCAAGAGTGATGAATCACATCTAAAAGTAGTCCCTTGGATTGGGGGATGTATGATCCCCATAACCCATATTCTGTTTGGTACCCAATGGTTACATATCAGTGTTGAAATAAATGGATATGACGAATTTAGTGGCATTGAGTATTGTTCTGCTCGTTGTTATGAGGAATATAATGTCATCAAGCAAGGTTTGGAGCAAGAAGAAGAACAAGGGTCCCTGTCCTTAGTAGGTGATATTGGTCGTGGGTCGATATTTGTATGGTGTGATGATATTGGCAGGTTTCCATGTTTCCCCATGAGAGCATCCTACTATTTTGGTATTTATTGACATATTGAGGACATGTACCATCACATTTTGTAGAACACTTTCTTATTTGGAATTATATCTTGACCTGGGTAATTTATGATGATTCTCATCGAGCAGTATATGTCTTTTGAAGACTTTCACTTTTAAAGACCTGCCATGTTTACACAGTTACAAGCAGCAAGATAGTTCCATTTTCCAACAAGTTTTTGGTGTTTCCGAGGGTTAGTTCTAGGGTCATGTCCATATTTTTTCAAGTGCATTCCCAGAGCAGTGTTTTACAGCAATTTCGGATCGGGATCTTAGAGCCCCCCTTTTACACCATATTAGACACCAAAATCTATAGGAAAGGATACAGAACATAATGGTTTCAGCTAAATTAATAGGTGTATTTTGCTTCCATTACGTAGACAGAGAATTATGTTGCACTATTTCTTGCATCTAAATCTCAAGAATCCATATGAGAAATAAACTTCACATCATGACAATTCAGTTTTTGTTCCAAAGGATGCTACCATTTGATAATGGAAGTTTTGTAGAGACACAAGATAAGGGTGTTATATTTTGAAGGTTGTGGATCAATTGTTTTTTATGCCCGTGGGTTTCTTTGTTAGTAACTGGTCGTCAACCATAGGCCCACTATGAGTTGTAGTGCAAGTTAAATGTATGCATTTGGTAAAAACCACAATAGGATGGCTAGCATAACCTCCAACTTCTTTCACATAAGGAAAGAAATTGAAACTCCAAACACAACTCTTTACTTCTTGATATTTATCTGAAGCCTCACACAAACCTTAATCGAAATCCGGAAGCATGAATGTGAAGGTGAGTTTAGATATCTGGTGTTTATAAAACTAGCACAACCACTTAACTTGTGGCCGGTGAACACTAATAGGTCACAATTCAAGTGCCATCAACAAGTTATACGTTACTTGTTACTTTTTTACTTAAATGGGTTTTTTGTCACTTCCTATTTCCATGCATGAGCTACCATGCATCGGATATGACCATAAAATCAATCTAGAAACTACACTTGTCCCATCCTCCTTCAATATAGGAAAAAGATAGATGGTAGTACACCCCAAATTCTAATATATAAACACCTATTAGTGTATTTTAACCATGCAAGATAACATATATGTGTGATGAAAATTAATTCCCATTAAATGGATTTTTCGGATCCATTAACAATGTGTTATTACAAGAAGTTGTTAACATATAGATGGTGGTTATTAATATCTATTTAGACAATGTTGATATGGTGGATGAAGACAACCATCATTACACCTCTATGGTAGTAACTGTAGATTATTGCAGATGCATCGTGGCAAAGTTTGGGTGGGAAGATAAATAGACCGAGCACTACATCTAGATAATTGCTTCAAGAAAGAGGGTTAGCGGGATTGTTCCAGTTAGATAGACAATGGGCATATGATCTATAGATAGTCATATCAATAGATCTAAGGCAGATTTTATATTTCCTTGTGACATGGATCAACACTTTGTTGATCTATGCACTCTTGTCTAACCCTAGATGTATCACTACCCTACCTGGTGCATTTTTGGTTGTTGCTTTCCTTCAACACCATACCTATTATGAGTTTAACATTCAAACCTTCTGGTAAACTATAGGGTTCTACACATGGTTCAAAAAACAAGTGATTTTTCTTTTCCACATCATATCTAAACATTGGTACATCTTAAATGTTGAATTTCATCCCAAGAAAGCTCTACGTATTTGAATCAACCTCTTTACATCTCCATATATTAGTCTATCAAAATAGTAAAATGCATTAGGCATGCATTGCAATTCACCAAACCAGGTTTCACTCTTCAACTACAATGTGAGAAATTGGACCAAATCATAATGCCAAGTTGAACATAGATTAAGATCCACATCCTTGGAACTTGTATTGAAATTATAGAAAGAAAATATCATGAACTACATGAAAGATTATGATTGTGAGAAATGACTGCAATATCATTATTACATAGGACATATCAATAGTCATGTTTCAAATATACAATGAATGACATCATTTTTACAAAGGACATATCAATAGCCACCTTTCAAATATACAATACATGGAACGCCAAAAATAACCATGTCGTTTACTAATGGAAGAAGATACACTTGCAAAACATTTACTTTGTCCTCTTTTTCCCATAGTTGAGCTTGAGATAAATGTAGTTGAGATGTAATACGGTGGGGTATAAATAAATCAAATATGTTCAATATCACCATTTTAGACGTAGCACAGAGGTTGTAAAAACTCTTAGATCACAAAAAAATTTGTTTCAATGTAACAATTAATTCATACTTGTTTGTCCTATTTAGGAAAAACGAAATACTTGAATCGCAAGATCCTTTACGGTTCTCAGTGGAGAAGCATTTGATGTCAAAAAGAAGTTACAATGACTATTATTTTTTATATATAAAGCCCATAAATCATAAAGATGAAGTGGAGTTCTATTATGATATCAAAATTCTGACATGAAAGTGATCCACAAAGTTTCATAAAAATATGCTCTGACATGATGTTCAAGGCATAGTGTTTATGATCCAACTCTAACATAATTTGTGTTGCTTTCATCCCACTCAAAAATGAGTAAAACATTGACCACCTCTCCTTTGGCTTAGTCTCTTTTACTATTGCATCATTTTTTGCAATGCAATCAATCATAAACTGCACAACAACCTGTGAAATTAAAACGGTATCAATATTCTGCAGTAAGTGTAGATGAGGCCTTTCAACAATATTTCAGATAAACATATATTCTTGTTAGTATTATATGTCACCTTATCTCCTCTTTGAACTATATCCCTTGATGGTATTTCCAATGATGTTTCTTCAGCTTTAAGAATTTGAAGTTTTATAAGCATATAAAAATAATCAGGAAAGGTGTTTATTTGATAATTGTTGATATCTAAATCCTCAAGCATCCCAAGATTTCCAATAGAATGTTGGGGCTTCCATAAGTAAGTGAAATTGCTGCCAACATTTAGTTTGACAAGACCGGTAGCAAGGACCAAACTCTCTGGTATAAGCTCCAATTCATTGAAGCTTACATCAAGTTCTTTCAAATGGGTTAAAGAACTCATAGTTGATGGAAGGTTCTTTATTCTATTATAGTGCAATGCTAAAACTTGTAATGATTCAATCCTTCCAACAGCTTTAGGAAGGGCTTTGAGATTATTGTAATATGCTCGAAGCTCATTAAGAGCAGTACAGTCACCAATTGTATATGATAGCTCCTCAATTTCATTCGTCTCAATATTTAGTTTTTTCATATTGTCCTAGGGTGTTGACCTTGATCATTTGTCAAACTTATATGACATCTGAACCTAGATATGATATTCTAAAATATGAACCTTGCGGTCATATGAATATTGCAATCCAAAGTATACAACATCAGAATGTCTAGAAGTAGGGTTTATGGATCCAATGAACTCAACCACACAGTTCTTGATTGGCTGCAATGCAACTACCAGATGCAGAGGTAACGCATCCCTAATTGGGTGGACATTTCCATTATGAAGTTTGAATCTGGCTCCAAAAGGATGTGGGTGTTGAAAACCAGGCGGACGAAATACACACAGTCACGCAGATTATTTTCCTTTGAACAATCTTGAGTTAACAACGACATAATCAAAATAAGTGGAAGAAAATTTAGTGATGCAAAAGATTCTTGGAGTTTGATACAAAATCAATGTCATTCAAACCCGAAATGAAATCTTGGCTAATATTGGATGCATCAATACCCTACCTGGTGTATTTTTGGTCATTGCTTTCTTTCAACACAGTACCTATTATGAGTTCAACATTCAAAGCTTTTGGTAAACTCTAGGGTTCTACATGTGAAGCACCTGCAACAATTAATTAATAAGAATATGCAAAAGAGCAGAAATGACAAAACTCAGAATCACTTTTATATTGATCGCAGGCCACTTCGAGGGGGAAACATCCTTTGAGCAAGCTCAATACAAATAACTTCACGGTGCCTTCATAGGCTCAACACACACTTATATACTAAGTCTAGGAACCAATACTATGGGTCAAAACCATGGGCCACTACAAACTATGGATCAACAATACTACGAGTGACTTACAAAGCATATGCACCAACAACAATAACATAAGCTATTGATCAACAAATACTATAGGACGACTTACAAAGCATATGCGTCCAACAACAATATACTAACAAAGTAAAGACATGGGTTCCTAATATCCCGTCCCCCTTAAAAAAAGCTTTGTCCTCAAAGCTTTAGATGTGGAATTTGTTGTTGAATCTGAAGGAGTGGTTCCCATGTAGCATCCTTTGCTTGCATGCTGTGCCACTGAATTAAGACCTATATGATAGAGCGAGAGCAAAACTGACGAGTGCGTCGATTGAGGATGGCCTCCGGCTCCAAAAGGATGGATCCTTCATTATCCAATTCGGGTAAAATAGTTTGCCCACTAATGTTGGTGCCAAGAACTTTCTTCAGACAAGAGACATGAAATACTAGATGAATGTGGGAAGAAGGAGGAAGTTCCAATTTATAAGCAACGAACCCAATCTTTTGAAGAATCCGATATGGCCCATAGAACTTTGGAGTGAGATTATGACGCCCTTTTAGTTTTAGGGAGGATTGCTTGTATGGTTGGAGATGAAGAAAAACCATATCGCCTGTTTGAAAAGTGCGCTCAGAATGGTTTCGAAGGACCGTGTCAACTTCCTGAACTGGTGAACTATTGGGGGTGTATGGAAGAAGAACTGGAGGTGCCTGACCATAGACTGCTTCATATGGGGTCATTTTAGAGGCAGTGTGGTAAGAGGTATTGTACCACCATTCAGCGAGAGGGAGCCACTTTTCCCACTGATGTTTTTGTTCAGAGGTGAAGCAACGAAGATAAGTTTCCAATCATTTATTGATAATTTCAGTCTGGCCATCTGTTTGTGGGTGATACCCTGAACTCATCTTCAGTTTGGTTCCAGTGTGGCGAAATAGTTCTGTCCAAAAATGACTGGTGAAAGTTGCATCACGATTTGAGACAATGGAAGCAGGGATGCCATGAAGACGAAAGATCTGGTCTAGGAAAATTTGAGCGATTGAGAAGGCTGTATAGGGATGGCTGAGAGCATAAAAATGACTATATTTGGAGAGGCAATCAACCACAACTAGAATCACTGTCTTCCCGCTAGATTTAGGGAGCCCTTCAATGAAATCCATAGAAATATCTATCAAAATCCATGTAGGTATGGGAAAGGGTTCGAGCAATCCTGGAAGGAGTGTTGTTTCACCCTTATTGCGCTGGCAGGTATCACATTCAGCCACCATCTATTGAATTGTCTTTTTCATGCCCTGCCAAAAGAAGTTATGTTGTGCCCGTTCATATGTTTTGAGGAACCCAGAGTGCCTTGTCGATGGAGAAGCATGGAGTTCATAGATGACAGCCTGTTCAAGATCTGTGCTCTAGGGAAGCACCGAACGACCCTTGTATCTCAAAGAAGCACCATCCCAAGAGTAATGTGGTATAGCAGAAGGGTTGTTGGTCAAGCATTGGATGATTTGAGATAAGGAAGAGTCATTGACATATCCCTGTTGAACAGATTGCAACCAATTTGGAGCAGGCATAGAAATAGCTGAAAGAGAACCTTGGGCATCAAATGTGCAAGAAAGAGCATCTGCCACAATATTGTCTTTACCCTTCTTGTAAGTGATCTCATAGTCATAACCCATGAGTTTTCTAACCCATTTCTGTTGTGCTAGGGAAGAGACATGTTGTTCCAAGAAATATTTCAGACTCTGGTGATCAGTCTTGATGCAGAAATGATTCCCTAATAGGTATGGTCGCCACTTCTGTACTGCATGCAAAATAGCCATCATTTCCTTCTCATATGTAGAGGCAGCTAAATTCTTACTTGAAAGGGATTTGCTGGTGAACGCAATGGGGTGTTCATCTTGAAGGAGAACAACACCAAGTCCATTTCCGCAAGCATCACTCTCAATAGTGAAGGGCTTGGAAAAATCGGGCATAGCTAGAACAGGTGTAGTACACATAGCTTGTTTTAGTTTGTCAAATGCACACTGAGCAGCATGTGTCCATGTAAAAGCATCCTTTTTCAATAGAGCAGTTAATGGAGCTACAATCTTCCCATAATCCTTGACAAACTTGCGGTAGTAGCCAGTCAACCCCAAAAAACCACGAAGGCTCTTGAGTGTCTGAGTATGTGGCCAATTGTTCATGGCATCGATTTTGGCAAGATCCATGCGAACCCCTTGTGCTGAGATAATGTGCCCAAGATACTCAACTTCCTTCTATCCAAAAGCACATTTAGACTGCTTGGCATGGAGATGATGGTCAGAGAAATGTTGCATGACAAGATCCAGATGTTGGAGATGTTCATCCCATGTTTTACTGTAGATGAGGATGTCATCAAAGAATACCAAAATGAATTTCTGCAAGTAGGGCCGAAATATTTTATTCATTAAGGCCTGGAATGTGGAAGGAGCATTAGTGAGGCCAAAGGGCATGACCAAAAACTCATAATGGCCATCATGTGTGCGGAAAGTTGTTTTAGGAATATCATCCTCATGAACCTAAATTTGATGATACCCAAAACAAAGATCCAACTTGGAGAAAAATTGAGCCCCATGAAGCTCATCAACAATAGGAATTGGAAACTTATCCTTGATGGTGAGGTGATTAAGTGCTCGGAAGTCAATGCAAAGGTGCCACGACCTATCATTTTTGTGAACAAGAAGAACTGGAGAAGAAAAGGAACTAGTGCTTGGGCGAATAATACCTTGCTTCAATAAGTCCCGAACGAGCATTTCAATCTCTGTTTGTTGGTGAAATGGGTAGCGATAGGGCCTGATGTTGGGAGGAACGCTGCCAGGAAGGAGTTGAATACGATGGTCTTCTGAACCTGAAGGTGGCAATCCCACTGGTTCAGCAAAGACACCTGTATATCGATCAAGAATTTGTTGTAGATCCAAAGGAGTAGTGGAGACCGCTAATGGTTGCATCTAAATGGAATAGATCTAAGCGATGACACCATGTGAATTCTTCTTGATGAGTTTTTCTGTGCGATGTGAACTGATGATGCTGAGAGACCCTAGTTGTAAACCTGTCAATGTGTGTTTTTGTCCATTGAGGGAAAACTGCATCCAAAGTTCAGCAAAATCTCATAAGATAGAACCAAGTGTGTGTATCCATTGAGTGCCCAAAACCACATCACATCCACCTAAGGTCAAGGAAAACAGGTCAGAGTGCAAGGTATAATCTCCCATAAAGATAGGCACATTTCGACACTTCCCTTTGCAGGGGAAGGTACCCCCATTGGAAACCATGACTTCAAAGTTGGAGCAAGGATGGATAAGACAATCAGCTTGTTTGGAGATCCAAGGGTCAATGAAATTATGAGTTCTACCAGAATCAATGAGTATTGTAAGAGGAAGCTTATTGAAGTAACCCTTGATCCGCATTGCTTGGGGGGTGGTGATTCTAGCTAAAGCATGGAGAGATATCTCTGGCTGGTCATCTTGAGATGGAGGATCAATAGGCGGTTCCTGAATGTCGACCCGAGCATCCATTGTTTCTGGATCTTCGTCACCAATTTCAGAGGCAGGCGGAGAATCCACATCCAAGAGATAGAGCTTTTGCTAAACACATCTATGTCCCCGAGTGAATTTCTCATCACAATTATAGCAAAGCCCCTTTTCTCTGCGTGCTTACATCTCTGTTTTAGACAAACACTTGATAGGAGTTGGTCGAGGAGCCTGCAGTATGGGTGGTTGTTGAGAACCCATATTTCGGAAGGGAACAAAAGTGGGCTTGGAGCACTGTTGGGCTGCAATCTTGTCTTCTGCCAACTTAGCCAACCCTAGGGCTTCCATCATTGTGTTGGGACAGAACATTTTGACCTCAGAGTGGATGGCATCATTTAGTCCACTGATAAAACAACTCCGGTAAAATTCATCAGACAATCCTTCAGTGTGGTTGGCTAGTTTCTCAAATTCGGTTTGATACTCTCTCATAGTGCCAATTTGGTGAAGTTTAGTGAGGGCTCCTGTGAACTCATCAAAAGCACTAGGACCAAATCGTTGCAAAAGGAGCTAGAAAAAGTCTGGCCATTTTGGCTTTTCATGAGCCTTGATGTACCAACGGTACCATTGAAGATCTTCTTGTTCCAAATGAAAGGATGCAAGTGGAACTTTGTTGACATCAAAAGTATTATGCAAACTGAAATACTGTTCTGCATGATAGATCCATCCAGTCGGATCAGTACCATTGAAGTGAGGAAAATCAAGCTTCGGACCACGGAAATTACTAGAAGAAGAGAACCCATTGTCTGATGAAGAATCAGACTGTCGTTTGTTGTTCATAGCTGAATGTTCAAGATGGAGGCCGAGAAATTTTTCATCCAGATCCTGGAGTTTGGCTTGGATGGATACAAGTGCTTCTTCCATGGTTTTTGCTCCTGCGCGGGTGACAACCTCTTAGGAACCCATGCCTTTACTTTGTTAGTATATTGTTGTTGGACACATATGCTTTGTAATTCATCCTGTAGTATTTTTTGATCCATAGTTTGTGTTATTGTTGGTGCATATGCTTTGTAAGTCGCCCATAGTTTTGTTGATCCATAGTTTGTATTAGCCCATGGTTTTGACCTGTAGTAATTGTTGATCCATATTTTGTATTGGCCCATGGTTTGTATTGACACATGGTATTGACCCATGGTATTGGCGCCTAGACTTAGTATATAAGTGTGTGTTGAGGCCTATGAAGGCACTGTGAAGTTAATTGTATTGAGATTGCTCAAAGGAGGTTGTCCCCTCGTAGTGGCCTGTGATCAATATAAAAGTGACTCTGAGTTCTGTTATTTCTGATATCTCGTGTATTTGCATTAATTAATTATTGTAGGTTCATCACATCTGGTATCAGAGCACTTTCTTGGGATTGCCGGGTGAAATTTCTGCCAAATTTGTTTTCGCATCTGTTGCATGTTCGGATTTGGGAATAATCCCTATCCGCTTAACTGTGGGAAGTACTTGGGCATAAGCCCTAAAACGCAT
The DNA here is from genome assembly GCA_027924585.1 of Larix kaempferi. Lineage (NCBI taxonomy): Eukaryota > Viridiplantae > Streptophyta > Pinopsida > Pinales > Pinaceae > Larix > Larix kaempferi. The sequence goes on from BSBM01000797.1 coordinate 9,838,964, forward strand.
TGTGAGGAGTACCACAGGAACCCCGAAGTAGCTGGCCCATTGAGAGGACCTGCCAGCGAAAAGGGCAACGACCCCTACCTGATTAACTAGTTCCCACCCGTGAGGTAAACCAAGAGCTATCGTTTGTGGAAAAGCGGTTATCAGTTTTACCTGAGTCGTGGAGTGAGGGGTACTACCCCAATACGCAAGCCATCAGACAGCATTGGTGGCCGACTGAAACCCCTGAACTGTTAGGAAGCCGCACATACCTAGGGTCCATATCTATTTTCAGTTGAACTATTGTCGATCGTTGCTATGCCGTTTCAGATCCAGCCATTCCAGATCAACCATTTCAGATCTATTTCAGATCTAGTCGTTTTCGCTCCATTCGGCCCCATTTCAGATCCCTCGATTTCTGCTCACTTCCGGGCCATTGCAGATCTATCTGTTTAGATCCCTTCCGAGGACCACATTTGTCTATTTTTAGGGTTTACCATAACTTCTTCGATTTTCAACCAATCCCCTTCAAATTTTACCACAAAGTTCATTTTCTAATTCTGCTTCTTTGTCCCTCTTTGCCAAATTTTCTCATTCTTTCACCCTACTTTTGAAATCCCTTTTTTCTACTTTCCTGTCCTTTCGACAGTGTCCAAAATCTAGTCAAACCCCAATTACCCATCAGATATTTTCCCCAATCCAAATTTCTCTTTACTAAACAAGCTTTTGTTTGTGTTTTTCTACCCATTCCCCCCCCCCCAAAAAAAAAAAAAAAACTGGTTATGGTTGTCACCCAGGCAGGAGCACACACCATGGAGGAAGCACTTGCAGCCATCCAAACCAAACTCCAAGATCTGGATGAAAAAATTCTCAACCTCCATCTTCAGCATTCAGCCATGAACAATAACCGATAGCTAGAATCTTTTGCAGCCACCGGGTTCTCTTCTTATAGCAATTTTCGTGGGTCGAAGCTTGATTTTCCTCGCTTCAATGGTATTGATTCGACAGGATGGATTTACCGAGCAGAACAATATTTCAATCTGCATAATACTTTTGATGTCCGGAAATTTCCACTTGCATCCTTTCATTTGGAGTAGGAATCCCTTCAATGGTACCGTTGGTACATCAAAGCTCATCCCGAGCCAAACTGGATAGATTTTTGCCAACTCCTTTTGCCACGATTTGGTCCTAGTGATTTTGATGACTTCACAGGAGCACTCACTAAACTTCACCAAATGGGCATAGTGAGAGAGTATCAAATAGAATTTGAGAAACTAACAATTCACACGGAAGGATTGTCTGATGAATTCTACAGGAGTTGTTTTATCAGTGGTCTCAAGGATGAAATCCGCTCAGAGGTCAAAATGTTCCATCCCAACACAATGATGGAAGTCTTAGGGTTGGCTAAGTTGGCAAAGGACAAGATCGCAGCTCAACAACGCTCCAAACCCACCTTTGTTCCCTTCAGAAATATGGGTTCCCAACGACCTCCCATCACGCTTGCTCCTCAACCAATTCCTATCAAGCATTTGTCTGAAACAGAGATGAAGGCACACTGAGAAAAAGGTCTTTGTTATAATTGTGATGAGAAATTCACTCGGGGGACATAGATGTGTTCAACAAAAGCTCTATATCTTGGATGTGGATTCTCCGCCTACCTCAGAACTTGGTGAAGAAGCTCCAGATACAGTAGATGTTCAAGTCGACATTCAGCACCCGCATGTTGATACCCCATCTCAAGGCGACCCACTCGAGATCTCTATCCATGCTGTAACTGGCATCACCACCCCACAAACAATGCGGGTCAGAGGATACTTCAAGAAGCTCCCTCTTACCATACTCATTGATTCTGGTAGCACTCATAACTTCATTGACCCTCAGATTGCCAAATAGGATGATTGTTTTGTCCATCCTTGTTCCAACATTGAAGTCATGGTTGCCAATGGGGACACCTTACCTTGCAAGGGGAAGTGTCGTAATGTGTGTATTTCTATGGAATATTATAACCTGCGCTTTGACATATTTTCCTCATCCTTAGGTGGATGTGATGTGGTTTTGGGCATTAAATGGTTATGCACACTTGGCCCCATCTTATGGGATTTTGCTGAACTTTGGATGCAGTTTTCAGTCAACGGGACACAACACAAATTTATCGGCTTACAACCAGGGTCTCTCTACATCATCAGTTCACATTGCTTGGAAAATATCCTTAAGAAGAATTCACATGGTTTCATTGCTCAGCTCCATTCCCTTCAGATGCACTCACCAACGGTCTCCACTACTTCCTTGGATAGATATGCAGGTGTCTTTATTGCACCAGTGGGCTTGCCGCCTTCACGAGACCTTTTCGGTAAGCATTTTTCCACATCTACATCTCAGCAGGACATGATGGCTATTTTTCATGCAGTACATAAGTGGCAGCCATCCCTATTGGGGAATTATTTCTGCATCAAGACTGATATCCAAAGTCTGGAAACTTTCCTGGAACAACGGGTCTCCTCCGCAACTCATGGGTTATGACTATGCAACTACCTACCAGAAGGGTAAGGACAATATGGTGGCAGATGCTCCTTCTCGCACATTTGATGACCCAGTTTCTCTTATAGCTATTTCTCTACTTGTTCCAAATTGGTTGCAATCTGTTCAACGGGGCTATCTCTTCTATGAACTCCATGCTTCTTCATCAACAGGGCACTCTGGGTTCCTCAAAACGTATGATTAGGAACAATGTAACTTCTTTTGGGAGGGATTGAAAATGACAATTCAATGGATGGTGGTTGACTGTGATACTTTCGAGGTCAACCAGGGTGAAACGACCCTCCTTTTGGGACTGCTCAAACCCTTCCACATCCCTACACAGATTTGGATAACTATTTCTACGGATTTCCTGGAAGCAATCCAATGGTATAGTACCAAATATAAAAGGACACCATATGAAGTAGTCTCTAGACAAGCACCACCAGTTCTTCTTCCATACACCTTCAACAGCTCCCCAGTTCAGGCAATTGACTCAATTCTTCAAAACCGCAATCAGCTTCTTCCCATTCTGCAGGACAATCTTCACATGACAAGAATTCACCTGAAACAACAAGCCGATCAACGTCGTTCTGCGCGCACTTTCCACGTCGTTGATATGGTTCTTCTTCGTCTATAGCCTTCCACGCAATCCTCCCTGAAACTCACAAGAAGCCAGTGGCCTGGAATGCAACCCGAGGATGCTACAGGGGACCCACTCCTTCAGATTCTGCATCAATTTCCACATCTAAAGCTTTGAGGACAAAGCTTTTTCTAAGGGAGAGGGGATGTTAGGAACCCATGTCTTTACTTTGTTAGTATATTGTTGTTGGACGCATATGCTTTGTAAGTCGTTCCATAGTATTTGTTGATCCATAGTTTGTGTTATTGTTGGCGCATATGCTTTGTAAGTCACCCATAGTTTTGTTGATCCATAGTTTGTATTGGCCCATGGTTTTGACCTGTAGTAATTGTTGATCCATATTTTGTATTGGTCCATGATTTGTATTGACACATGGTATTGGCACCTAGACTTAGTATATAAGTGTGTGTTGAGGCCTATGAAGGCACTGTGAAGTTAATTGTATTGAGCTTGCCCCCTCGAAGTGCCGTGTGATCAATATAAAAGTGATTATGAGTTATGTTATTTCTGATATCTCGTGTATTTGCATTAATTAATTATTGTAGGTTCATCACACAACCATAACCAGGAGTTTTTTTTTTTTTTTTTAAAGGTTGACTGGGTAGAAAAACAAACACAGAAACTGCTTCGGTAAAGGAAAATCTGGATTTGGGAAAAAATCTAAAGAGTAATTGGGGTTTGACTAGGTTTTGGACATTGTCGAATAGACAGGGAAGCAAAAAATGAGGATTCCAGAAGCGGGGTGAAAGAATGGGAAAATTTGGTAGAGGGGGGACAAAGAAGCAGAATTCAGAAAGGAACTCTGTGGTAAAATTTGAAGGTGATTGGGTGAAATCTGAGGAAGTTATGGCAAACCCTAAAAATAGACAAATGTGGGATTTTGGGCTTTGGGAAGTGGAATTGGGGATAGGGTCCTCAGGAATGAAATATGCAGAATGGGATTACAGGGGTTCCGCAAAAGTTTCAAGGGAAACAGAGTGAAAATAAGGGAGATATGGAAAAAAACTGATTTATTTATTTATTTTTATTTTTCTTTTTTAGAATGGAGCGACTATGGCTCGGAAGGGATCTGAAATAGATAGCTCTGCAATGGCCCAGAAGTGAGCGGAAATAGAGAGATCTGAAACGACGCCCAATGGATTGAAAACGGTTGGATCTGGAATGGCTTTCATAATGGATTTGAATGGATGGATCTGAAACGGCGTAGCAGTGATCGACAATAGTTCAGCTAAAAATAGATATGGACCCCAGGTATGTGTGGCTTCCTAACCGTTCAGGGGTTTCACTTAGCCACCAATGTTGTCTGATGGCTTGCGTATTGGGGCATTACCCCTCACTCCATGGCTCAGGTAAAACTGATAACTGCTTTGCCACAAACGACAACTCTTGGTTTACCTCACGGGTGGGAACTAGTCAATCAGGTAGGGGTCATTTCCCTTTTCGCTGGCAGCTCCTCTCAATGGGCCAGCTACTTCAGGGTTCCTGTGGTACTCTTCACAATGAGTTTTAGGGATTATTCCCAAGTACTTCCCACAGTTAAGCGGATAGGGATTATTCCCAAATCCGAACCTGCAATAGATGCAAAAAACAAAATTGGTAGAAATTTCACCGAGGGATCCCAAGAAAGTGCTCTGATACCAGATGTGAAGCACCTGCAACAATTAATTAATAAGAATATGCGAAATAGCAGAAATGACAGAACTCAGAATCACTTTTATATTGATCGCAGGCCACTTCGAGGGGGCAACCTCTTTTGAGCAAGCTCAATACAAATAACTTCACGGTGCCTTCATAGGCCTCAACACACACTTATATACTAAGTCTAGGCGCCAATACTATGGATCAAAACCATGGGCCATTACAAACTATGGATCAACAATACTACGGGCAACTTACAAAGCATATGCGCCAACAACAATAACACAAACTATTGATCAAAAAATACTATGGTACGACTTACAAATCATATGCGTCCAACAACAATATACTAACAAAGTAAAGACATGGGTTCCTAACACTACATGTGGTTCAAAAAACAAGTGATTGTTGCTCTACCCAAATAGCTAGGGTGGGTTCTATTCAATAATCTAATGGAATTGTGGAAGTAGTAGTTTAAATCTGAAACAAAAAAGAAATAAAATAAATATTTCTCATTGGATGGGTTCAATCCAATAAGCCAATGTCAATTTAAGCAGTGGTTTAAATATGAGACACAAAAGAAATAAACGTCAAGAAATCATACCTACTTTTTCCGCATCAACACCCAATTTCTGAGTTCTGAGTTTCTATTGCAAAACCCCCAATTTCTGAGTTTCTATTCACAAAACCCCAATTTCTAATTTCTGAGTTTTTATTGTAAAACCCACATTTTTGAATTTGGAGTATCTAGTGTAAAACCCCAAATTTATTTCCCCCGAATTTTTTCTACTACTGAGTCACTCTAAAAGATCCTTCTAAAAATATGATAGCCATGAGACTCAAAATGTAATTACAGTTAATCTTATGCCTAATAAAACCTACCTAAATAATTTTCCAAATGAAGGAAAACCTACCATACCTTGTGCTTGACTTGAGATATTTTATGATCCAGGTGTAGTAAAGATGAATCCTGGCATCTCCTTCACAATTCCGATGGGGCTAGATCAAATTGTGCCATAGATCTCGTCCAAACAATAAATTGGGGTTATTTTATTATCATCAATAGTCATAGTATCTATCATATGGGACCTCCAGTAAGATTCTACTGCTCTCCTACTCGATTTCATTCTCAGAACTTCCCTTAAATTTATATGAAAACATCCAAAATCCCTATGCAAAATTCTACAATATTTTGAGCTAAAATGACCACAAATTTATCCAGTCCATTACTCGAAATTCATGAGAGAAGGAAAACAAAATCCTAAATGTTACAGTTTAATTGGAATTCATAAAAATGGGTGGCAAATTTTTGTGATAGATGAGGATATTGTGGACAGAATGAGCTCGATTTGGTTTTACGTGTGGTTGCAAGAATGTTTAAGGAGATGATGGACAACATTGTTTGAAGTGTTGAGGATAATGTGGAAAATAAATGGTAAATTGTCAACCAAGGATTTCAGAGGCACATGGTTGGCCCTCGAAAGGATGTTTAGTTGAGGTTAGAGGAATTTGTCCACTGAATGAACCCATTTGTCTTCTTCTTCACTGGAAAGCGGGGGACTATAACCTATAATCATCAGGTCACATAGAGTGTCATGGTCACATCAAGTTGCTTATGAATGGGGGATTTTAGTGGGCACACATTATATAAGTTATATAAAATATTTGGTTAAATGTTGTTTTAGATCTCTCCCATATAATTGTGGTTATGTGTATGTAAAACAATATAAACAATTTATTAAAGGAGCAATCCACTTTAACATGGATCCATATCAAATGTGGGTATGAAAATAGGAAACAACTCTACACCGAGCTATACTTTTGTAGACGTATGAGCCTCATTTTTATTTTTTAACATGGTCCACTTTAATGTAGAACTTGGTTAAAATTAAGGCAAAAGAAAGGGTTCCACACTTACCAGTGTTGAGATAGATGGGATATATTGCATTGCGATGCTCCATGTAAACAACTAGAGTAGAATATATGGTCATAATTTAACAACTTTTACTATATATGATATGCACTTTCTATTTATATTTTTTATCTCGTTGGGTTCTCTTTTGGTTCTTAAGTAGATTTGGAATATATCATGGTCTTTTTATATAGCCTTGCTATTAACTCTTTTAGGGTTTTGTTTTTTGTTTTCTATTATGTAGAAAATTCTAAAGAAATGATTTGGCTGATTGCAAAAATAGGGCTTTAGCAAATGATAAATGCCATTTTTTCATAATATGTAAAGCATTTTGTGAATATATATCGTTTCTCTCAAGAGCATGGTATCACACTACTTGAGAATCACCTCGAAGCTTGTTCCTATCAACTTCAATGGAGTTGTATCATAACATTCCATATTAGCAACATACATGCAAACTTCGTCTTCAAGAGAATAAGAGTAAGGATTGTTTCATCTTCATGTATCCTCTTTACTATGAAATCTATGGAGGATAACAATGCATGTTGAAATATTTGACACATGGTTCTTTAAAGACTCTTATATAGAGTGTTACAATTTATTAAATTTTACCACTGTAGATGGATTCAGAGGGCCCCTCGACACAGGGTACCTCTCATCAATCCATTTATGGTGTTACAATTTACTAAATTTTAACACTATAGATGGATTTAGAGATCCTCTTTAATGGGGGTATTTGTATCCATCTAAAGTGTTAAAATTTAGTAAATTGTACAAATTCATTGTCAAAATTGTAATTTTTCATTGCCAGGGTGACACAACTAAAAATGACTAACATAAATGACTAATTCATATTCTTAGTCATTGTTAGCTAGTCGTATTTGTATTACTATGACTAAATTAGTCATTTTTATTTTAGTCACTTGTTATCTAGTCGTATATTTTATCATCTGACTAAATTAGTTGTTTATCTTAGTGGTTTTTAGTTGGCTCACTTAAAATTGCTCAATTTTAGTAATTTATCCCTTGAAAATTTTGTGGTGACTAACTTTTTTAGTCGCCTAGTCACTTATCTCTCATTTTGTACTAGTGAAAAGAAGGTAACTAGAATGTAAGGATGTAACATCCCAAAAATTAAAAAAAAATCGATATAGCTTTTAATGTGAAATCTAACTGTGCAGAAATATAATAAATGCTTACAAGTCGTATTGTTCTACTAAAAGCTCTATTAGTCAAAAGTGAAATGTTGAGACAAGATAATTAATATCTTCATTTTGATGCTAAACTCACTCAAGTGTATCTTCATCATTCTTTCGTTGTGGATCAATGATATAAGTTTATATCTGTTGACTAATGTTCTTATGTTTGATTATGAAGGGGTCCCACGGATGCCCCGAGGCTTACTTAGCATTCGTGATAAAGCATTTGAATCGTCATTTTTCGCAGCTTACAGGTAAGATATTTTGTGTTTACGTCGAGTGACCGAAGAGTTTCTAACCAGTTTACGAGTCTCCAAGTCTTAATGAATTAAGAGACATAATGTTGAGAATGCTATTGGTGAGAACTTTGGTTAGATTAGTTTGTTAAACAGAAGTACGTCGATTGTAAAATTTCCAATTTCTGTACTAACCTTTTATTAAATTACTCAACCAATGAATAGGATTCAGATATCATTGTTTAACTTTATGTATTGAAATCGTGGGTTTTCTATTGATGCAAGATATGAGGATAGAATTGTTCTATAAGTGATGGCTAATTACCATTATAATGCATTATCTATATGCAATTCTTTTGAGAATTCTAGAGCCTAAGGATTTCATACAAAATTTAATTTAAACTTTATCCTAGGATCTATTTGCATATTTAAAATCAATGCTATAGTCTCTAGCTTAAGGACTGTATACAAATCCTATGCTAAATAATTACATCTTAGTGTGTGCATCGTGTGACCCTATTTATAATATGGAAACCTAGTAAAGAAATGAATACAACCTTTTCCTAACCCAAGGTGCATATAATAAATAGTTATGCCTTCTACCAAGGTATCGATATATTACCAAGATGGCTTATGAATTAATATTAACGTGGTTTCCTAGCATCGAACCCGACACCACCTTAACTTACCACAAGGTGTTACTACATAACCAAATGATGCGATTTATCAACAATCAAAACATTGTAAGTAATGGTAATACTAACACTATGAAGGCTTTGTGCTGGCACACACTTGGTTTCCTGTTGCATTTAATACTTCCAACTGCCGAGATAGTGGAATATCTTTGTGGACATCTTCATGGCACTAGGCATGTGATAGAGTGGTGATGGTTCGAATGCTGTGATGAGCTGTAAGCGATTTGGTTTGAGCTTGATCTAGCTATCCTCCTTGGTGGCTATGGTAATGATGGTGTCATTAATGTGGTTGATGCTTGGTTTTACGTGACAACCCTCTTGTGATCTCCACCATTGATCCAACAAGGTTTTTGGGCTTTGGGTCCTAACCCTAACCACCTCTATGTGTTATGGAGTTATTGTTTTCCTTAGCATTCGGGTAGTGGTTATGAGGAGAGGCTGATAAGCCGAGAGCCTTCAGGGTCTTGTTAACTGGTTTTTGGAGTTCCCAGGGTTCGAAGACGTGACCTATTGAAAGCTTAAGATCCAATACCCATAGTTTTTTACAGTGGCAGCTTGAAGTAGAAGTTCCAGGGTGTGAGTGACAAACTCTTCGTGGTAGTTGATTCGATGCTCGGCTATCTGTTAGGTGGTCTTATTCAGAGTTAATGTGCTTCCTTCTTTGCATTTGATGATGGAGAAATGGGTACTGTTTGCAATGTCTTGGCGTTCCAGTCCGATGATAATTTCTTAAAGGTAAAGGTTCTCGGTTCAAACCCATCATCTTCCATTCTACTTGAGAGTTTCAGTTCTTATCATTTATCCTATAATGATTTTTGTCAATGCTTGTTTTTAACCACCCTCATGTCAAATGGAAGGTACCTTCGTCGATGGCTTATCTGCTTAAGTTTTTGTAGTTGGCTCCTGCAATTAGACCGGTAAGCCTCGGTGGTTACCTTGTTGCTATGGTTAGATGAATGTTGGGCCTTCGTGTGTGTTTTGTCAAGACTTCATGTTTTCTGTGAGGCTTGTTCTTCACTGAAAACTTGTGTATTGTTGGTGGCATGGGGAGGATGAGATCCTCGACCCTTTTGTTGTTGTTTTTCAGTAGTATTTGTTTCCATTGTATAATCCTTAAAGGAAAATACTCAGGAGAGGGTTTCACCCTGCTATTGTTCTTCGTAACTGAAAAAGATTTATGTTTTCATTAGACCTGTGCTTTTGTGGATGATACTGTGAGTGTTGCTCCATTTTGTAAAGGGAAGTCGAAACTTAATGTTTTGCAGTTTACTGTGTTCTTGATAATAAAGTACTATGTTTCCTATATAAGCGTTTGAGTTTAAAGAGAACATTGCTCCAGTTGTATGCACTGAGACTCATCATTTTGCAACTAAATTTTTTTTAAGTAGGGTTCCAGGGTTAAGGTTTTATCCCTGTGTTAACAATGATCAAACCCTAAAGTGCGATTCTCGGAATTGTCATGTTGTTATGATATCAATGTTTAGATTTCGAAAGCATATGTCTATAGTGACTATTCATGTGGATTTATTGTTTATGGTTTTAAATTAAAAAGTGGTGATGTAGGATCATGGTAGTGCTGAGATGGTTCTTATTTCCATCCTTAAAGAAATGTAATTAGTAATCATTTTCGTGCCTAAGTTTATGATTTTAAATGTGTTGCTCGTCATTCATGTCTGTCGATTTTAAGTATTGGCTGAGAGCCAATGTCTTCTATTCATAATTGTGTAATGAGGTTGTAACTGTTTTCTTGTTTTGATGTTGACTATAAATGTTTGAACCTTAGTGAAATTCTAAAACTGAGAGATGGATGTTGATACTTCTAGGGTTGGTCGATGAAAACTGTGTTTGGATAAAAATAATGATTCTTTGTTTTAATAGTTGTGATAACTATGGAAAATAATAAAATCACCAGATAGGGTTTCGAATCCAATGTTAAATGTGAAAGGGATTTAGCTACAGTTTTTAAATAAATAAATAATGTGAAAGAAAAGAATGCAATGCTATGCATAAGGATTTGTGCAAAATAATTATGCATTGTTTGTACTAGAAATAATTCATTGTACTTAAGAAATAAATTATTTTGCAGCTGTTATTTCAAATAAAATTTGTGAAATAAAAATACAGTAAACCTAAACATTTAACTGATGGAAAGAATGAATAATGAAAACGTAGAATTATATTATTTAACACAGAATGCTAATACTAGGAGAAACTAATGAAATACAACAGTATTGATCTTTTCATTCATCTGGCAATCTGCCTATCAATTTATCTACCTTAATCCTTTCTTTGTACTAGAGTATGATGCAGATCCATTAGCATGGGGGAAAATGCAGAGAAACATTTACTTCAATTCATCTTACTTAATCATTACTAAACAGAATCCTAGTTAGATCAAACACTTAAATAAATTTATTTGTTTAATAATATTCTTGAAAACAGTAAATCAATATTTGTAGATAGAAACTTTAACTACTTAGAATTTGAAAAGACAAGTAGAACCTGTAAATGAAGATAGGGCCGAAAAACACCCAAGGAGGCCTGTTCCTCCCAACCTTTTCCAGAAGAAGCATCCAAAACTACTTGCTTCCTTTGGAACCCCGAACCTGCTTACTAAACCAATAAGTAGATGTAATCTGTGTAGAAGCAAGGCACTCAGTAAAATAACTTCTGCACTCAATAGTGTAACTTCTGCACTCAAAATATGCCTTTTGCACTTAGTAGTATAATAGGCAGACTTACACCATGATCAAACACTTAGCATACCCCCTCATTAAATCTCTTGGGTGCAAGAACAACAAAACCCCAAGGTGAATTTCCTCGTCAGGAAAAGTGATGAACCTCAATTCATAATTTGATGGCTCTTATATAGATTGCCTAGGTCTTTAGTGGTCAGTTTTGAATAAATGAGCCTCAAGCTCCAGTCCCACCTTCCAGGGAACTATGACCACATTTCAAGGGAGTTGTCCCATACCAACAGCTAGTTAGTTGCATCATGATGCTGCCACTTGTCCATTGCCTTCTACCCCAGATTCCATTCCACCTAGTGGGTCAATAAACACTCATTCAACAGTCCCCTTAGGTGTTTGTCTCCGATTTAATTTATTAAATAATAAAATATTGTGCAATTATAGTCATCCTTGGACACTTGTCCAATATAAAACTTTAGAATAAAATTTAACATAATGTTTCCAACATAAAAAAATTTCAACAAAAAGGGTATGTTACAAAGGATCAAGCTACCATAAGGATTACCATAAATGTTAGACCACTAGGGTGTGGCATTAGGTTGTATGAGTGAGATGTAGATGTCACTAATTCAATCACTCCATTAATATAATGGGATGCACCCAACTAATATCTATGGGGATGATCATATTGTGGGTCGCAGGGGATAATATAGTCTAAATATCTTGTGTGAGCATAGATCAAGTCATATTGTTAAGCCTTGATAATGGTTTCCTCTTTGGTTTGAAGTCATTTATATGTGAGGTATTTTATTATGATGGGTAGGGAATTTTTAAATACTAATTGACAAAGAGATGGTCATCAAGATTGATTTTACATCAGCTTCTCATTCTATGCCACTCAGGAATGTGGTTGGTAATGTGGGTATTCATGTTTTAATAGAATGAAAAAATAATTTTGGCTCCTTCAATAAATCTAACATGTAATTGAAAGAATTTCATAAAATCATATGATAGAGATACAAAGTTAGAGTGCATTGTTGCGGGTTTTTCTAGATACCATCTCGACATGACCCAAGTGAGCGAACATTGAAATAACAATAATCTATTGTAATCATAAATGATGTTATTCAAGGTGTAATAGAGATGAAATGATATAATGTGATTGGTTAAGTCCTCCCAATCCATTCCTTCAAAATTTGGAATGTCATAAGGCATTCTTGTAAGCATGGGAGGCCCCGTAGCATCGTTTCGGATAGGATCATTTACTAGTCGAATTAAATAAAGGATATTTAGACTAGAAATTATCCATATGCTTAGCTCAAGTTTCATTTGTATTGGAGTGGGTATTTTTATTTCAATATGTATTAGTGCTTGGATTAGTTCCAAAAAATTTTGTAGCTAGACTTACTAGTGGGGTAAGGGCTCTAAATGAAGATGGTGAATGTAGCTCATGAGAGCCTAAATCCAATGCTCCTGGAGAACTAGGTGTTGAGGGGGGTCAATATTGTTCGATTCTCACACATTGAGGAGGACTAATAACAAAACTAGGGATACCAAGTGTGGGACACAAACCCCTAAGTTTTTGAAAGTGCCTAAGGGGTATAGGGGGCACAATATGGACACAACTCAAACAATATCTCTAATGTAAACTAATGAGAGGTGTACAAATAAATTACAATTAATTATTTGATATACTTAATTGAATAGTGTGCAAGGTGTGTACAAAGGTGATCTAAGTAAAGAACTATTTTATAAAGAGACACCTTAGAAAGAAAAATGGCCCACTATACCTAAAGGAATATCTATATCTATATCTATATATATATATATATAATAAAATTATATCCCAAGCTTTACTCAATACGTGGTAGCAAAAGGTTCACAAGTTAAGGAAAAATGGAAAGTCGAATAAGGGCCTTCCAAACACCTAAATGGTTAGGGGGCCTTCCTTTAGAAAAATCTTGGAGTCTCAATTACACTTTCAATCCAAGTCTTGACATGTGAAGAGAATTCTTGTTTCCAAATGGGTTTTAAACTATGCCCGATAGAAAATATATTTAAACTTCCATGAAAGTCAACAACTATACTTGAAAAGTGAATGAATGTGATGAATAATTTGGATGCCAATTTGCACAACCCTAACCTAACTAAAATATTGTTTTGAGTCATAAGTGAGGAATTTTACTTGATTAATTTAGTTAGATATTTTATGCCTTAAATTGATGACATGAACCATGTATTTTTTGTTTAGAAATGACATATGTGCTACAACAACAAAGTGCTAGAACTAATTACTAGAAATAGAAAGTGCAACATATAGAAAATAATAAAGTGATCAATACTAAAACTAAATACTAAAATTAAAGAGGAAATATATAATTAAATTATTTAAAAAAAAATGAATTTTTTTTCTAATATACAATATGCACTTTTTCAAAAGATTTCCAACTATGTTTCAACAATAAACTAGTAAAAGACTAGTGCAGTCTTTCAAATTAAATGTAAGATGGAGTAATGATGGATACTAAGAAAGAAAATGATTTATTTTCTCAATGAGTCTTCTCTAAACATATCGCAAAGTAGAAATAAAATGGAAGTATTTGAGATCTAATAAATGTATGCAATATGCAAATTAAGTGCTATGATTTGCAAAGAAGAGATGTTAAAATTCTTCTAGGCACTAGAAAATTCATAAATCATTGTGGGATGAAAGAATCTGTCATCTTTCTGACACAAAGAGGGTTGAATATGCAAATCACATTAGAGCGCAATTTAAAACCATTTGGTACAATATCGATCTCCCTAACCTTTTAACTCATCATAACTATGGTGATTTATAAATTCTTATGTTCAATCTTTTTTAGCCTAAAAATAAAATTCTGAATAAAACCAAGTGACTCATTTCACTTCTAAGATCCAATAAATGAAAGTTGGCCTCACCCTATCATCATCATTTATAATCGCATGTCAACACAAATTTTAAATTATAAAATGATAAAAACATTAATAGAAATGTAAAAGTGATTATTTCTTCCTATTAAATATTGCAAATATGTTATTATTAATAGAAATGTAAAAATGATTATTTTTTCCTATTAAATATTTAAAATATGCTATTATTAATTTCATTTAGAAAATATGAGAGCGTCCATTACACAGATAATTTTTTGTGCTTTATAGATACGGGCTTAAAATGGATCTATGCTAGTATATATAATTTCATATCGATACAAATTATTAAATATAAAATGATAAAAATAATAATAAAAATATAGAAAGGATTATGAACATCATTAAATGAAATCTTAAAAAAGAATTCCACAATAATTTTATTATTTTAATGGGTGTAATATATATAGTTTATAAATTATATCTATGCCCCACATATCATATTAAAATCATAAATTCACAATTAAAAGAAGGTACACTTAATTTTGAGCTTTTATTTTTATAAATAAAAATAAAAATTTATAATTAAAATAAATACACACAGTTTTGAATTTCCAATTTTATAATAAAAATATAAATTCATAATTAAATTAAATACACACTTAATTTTGGACTTCCATTTTTATAAATTAAAATATATACATAACCTGAAAACCTTAAATTCTGAATCTCATAACATCTTTATACAAAATCCTCCATAAACATTGTATAAATAAATGTTACACAAAATCCTCCATAAAGATTGTATAAACAAATACAAATATAATGTTTAAGTAATTCATAAAAATTCTTAAAATCGTAAATAAAAAAACCATCCACACACAATTATGTTAAGAGACTTATTATTGTGAAAGCAAAAACCATATTTACATTTATAAAAAAAACTATATTAAGAGATTTAATATTGTAAAAAAAAACAGAACATATTTACATTTACCCAAACACAAACTTGAATTTTGTATAAACTAATACAAAGATAATGCTTGAGTTATTTTAAAATCATAAATAACATAATTACCTACAAAAATAAAGTTATGTTAAGAGATTTACCATTACTTAAAAAAAAATTAAATTTATTTAAAAAAAATTGATACCTTAAATCCTCAATCTAGTAACATCTTTATACAAAATCCTACATAAACATTATATCAACAAATCAACAAGTATGAAAGATAATGTTTAAATGATTTATAAAAACTTTTAAAATCATAAATAACAAATAAAATATAAACATTATATCAACCAGTATAAAGATAATAATGCTTGAATGACTCATTAAAACTCTTAAGATCATAAATAAACATAACCATCAACACACATAAAATTATATTAGAAGATTTATTATTGAATCATATTTAGATTTATCCAAACACAAACTTGAACGTCTTATAAAGTTTAAAATAATACAAAGATAATGCTTGAATTACTCATAAAAACTTTTAAAATCATAAAACATAATATCCACATAAATAAGTTTGTGTTAAGTGTACTTGAGTTACTTATAAATGCTCTTAAAATTATAAATAACATAACATCCACACAAATAAGTTCTTTACAAAGAAGTTCTTTAACTTATGTGTTTTTTATTTGTATGTTAATATTATGAAATAAATCAAATCTCTGATTTCGTTGTGATGCTTTGTTATTGTGAAGTGTTTTCTATTTAATATAAAATAAATTTATGTTTTTTTCAATTATTAGCTGTATTTTTATATTATTTTAATGATAATAATAATGATGATAAGGATTAGCTTATCTAATCATTACCATTTTTCTACTAAATTTAATTTTGGTTTATCAAATTTAAAAAAAAAATTAAAATTATTATAAAATTTTATTTATAAATTAAGAACTTGAGAAAAACAAGTTCCTAAATTACCATAATTCAAGAACCAAAATAACTCTTGAACTGAAACAGTTTATGTTTTTTTTTCAATTATTAGCTGTGTTTTATATTATTTTAATGATAGTGATAATGGTAATAGTGATTAGCTTATCTAGCCCTTACCATTTTTCTATTAAAATTAATTTTAATTTATCTAATTTTAAATGAACTTTTTAAATTATTATAAAATTTTATCTATAAACTAAAAACTTAAGAAAAACAAGTTCCTAAATTAGCATAATTCAAGAACCAAAATAACTCAAACCGAGACAATAATAAAATAATTTCATGAATGTCCATCTAAAATATTAATAAGAAAACAAAAATCAAATGACAATACCATGAGAGAATGGAAACCCAGCCATTTTTTATACACTTTTCCATCTTTAAATTATTCAGTATCTTTACAAATATATTATTCAGTATCTTTACCATCATCTTTACAAATATACTATTCAGTATATACAGTTCTTTACAATCATATATATATATAAAGCGAAAATCATATGATATTTATGTCTAAAATTTACTTCCAAGACTGAAAAGAAAATTGCTAACTAATATGTAACGTGGTGGCAGTAATACTAACAAGCTAGTACTTTTCAAAGAAGATGACGTGGGGGCTGGTTGGCTGTTAAGTGGAAGGCGGTGGGATCCTACTAAGTGGTGTTAAGTGGAAGGCGGTGGGATCCTACTAAGTGGTATGGCTGTGAGGGGCGTTGCCATTTCGCATGATAATTTAAGCATCTCTGTTAGATCCACTGGGTTGTTAGGAGAAGGCACCCATGTGAAAGTATGAACCAATTTAGCGACCCACAGGTGAACCGTCCGCAGGCCAAGAGCCTTGCCCGGGCAAACTCGCCGACCGGCACCAAAAGGCGCAAGCCGTAGGTCGTTTCCTCGCACGTCCACATGTTGTCCACCTTCCGAGGGAAGAAACCTCTCCGGACGGAATTCATAAGGCCGTTCCCAGATCTCCGGGTCGTGCGTAATGGACCACATGTTCACCATGGCCGTCGTGCCCGCCGGCACGCACATACCGTTTGCCATGTGCCACTCCTCCGTGCAGAGGCGGGCCCATGATAATAGAGGCCCCGGGGGATGCATTCTCAGAGACTCTTTTACCACCGCTTGTAGATATGGGAGCTTCTCGATGGAGTCCTCAGTTAGGGTTACGTTGCGCCCGACAACTGCGTCTAGCTCTGCCTGAAGTTTGCCTTGCACTTGTGGATTCAACAACAGCTCTGCCATTGTCCATTCTGTAAGCAAAGCGGTTGTGTCTGTGCCGCGGAATATCATTTCCTGCATCGATGTCCAAAAATAAGAGATGAAACTTTTAATTCGAACACAAATTACTATAATTTATAAAAAGAACGTATCGTGTTTAGTTATGTTACCCATAGAACTGCGATCATATCATCGTCGTGGAGCTTGTCTTCTCCTTGGAGCGAAAGGAGCACGTCGACAAAGTCTGAGTCCGTTGTGTCGTGCCTCTGTCGGTGCTCGTTGATGATGTCTTTAACAAACGATCTGACACGTGGGACAAGCCGAGCGCAGCGGCTGTTGATTCTGAGTGGGTCGAGAGCTCTCAGCCATGGCAGATGATCAGACCAGTTGAATGCTCCCAGGAGCTCGAATCCCTCATCCACCATCTCACGGAGATTCTTCTCTGTCTCGGCATCGGCAGACCGTCGACCGAAGACGCTTCCCATTATATTATTCAGAGCCGTTTTCTGGAGGTGTCGCCGGAGCCTGACGGTCCCACCGTTTATAATAAACTCGTCTCTTATGTCGGAAAGCATTGCCGTGCAGTCCGCCTGACGGCCGACTTCGTGGGCCGCAATTCGGCGCGGAGCGAAGAGATGCGTAGCAGAAATTCTCCGCAGAAATCGCCAATAATTGCCGTTGGGCGCAAATCCCATCGCCCTACCGAACATCAACTGCTTGGCGGATTGTTTGAGGGGTCGGTCTGCAAAGTGAGGGGAGCTGAGCAAGTCTCTTGCCACCTCAGGATCTGATGTAATCACGGCTGGCGTTGAGCCCAAGCTAAACGCCATGAGCTTCTTGGCGCCATGAAGACGAGCCAGACAATCGAGCTTGCGGTGAGCAAGACCGACGCTCATGTCCATGAGGCTTCCGATTATCGGCCATCCTTTGGGGCCAGGAATCGCCACGCCTTTCTTGTGTCTTAATCCAGTCCATGCACAGCCTCCAGGGCCGATCCGAGAGACCAGAGCAGCACAAACAGCAGTGATAAGCAGTGCGATATACAGAGTCCAGTGGCCCTGTACTGCAGAAATATGGTCAGTGGGATGTAAGGGAAGGTCACGTAGTCCATTGTTTTTAAGAAGAGCAATGGCATATAACCAGCACCCACTTGTCACAGAGGCCCCAGGATTCTCCATTCCATAAGATAGAGAAGTATGGATGGAATGAGTGGAGGGAATGAGGCTGTACTTGTCTGTTATAACCAGACGACAGAGGAGGAGGAATGTATTATGCATGGGTAAATTGGTGTGCTATCAAAGGCGGCTGTGTGTGTGGGGCCGACCTTTCACTCTCTTGGCGTCACGGGAAATCGACAGGAAACTAATAAGACAATATGACACGGTGGCGGTGATTCATAGACCGGCAGGCACTGCTCGTTAACATGGAATCCCAACTCCATTGAATGCGCTGCAGCTCACCTAGATGGTTCCATTCCGATTGATCTCTTGAATAAATATAAGCGTTGACGTTGTTTTACTAGAAGCAATTTCGTGTTCAGAGTTAGTTGTCGCTAATAAAACAACGGTAACGGATGGGGACTCATTGTTAAACAATAAACCTTTTTGTCGGGTTATAGAGTGCTCGATGTGTGGAGTTTCATATAGTGATATCCCACACGCGTGGAAGATTTCTTTTTTCGTTTTCTATTATTTATGATGCCTGGTTTTTTGTTTGTTTCTATTTGAGTTTATATTTATGATAAGATCCTATTATATTATAGATTTTGGTTTTCATTTTGTTTTTTTATTGTTAGATGTTTTGATGAAGTATATTAAGTTATTTTAAGTTTATTTAGTTAATTGATAATTAGAGTTTTTTTAAAGTGTAAAAATTTTGGTAAATGTTGTTAATTTTTGAATTTGTAATTGACCAAATTTTTTGAGAAAAAATATTGAAAAATAATTTATAAATTAAATTTCATTCCTAAAATTTCAAAATTTACTCCGTGATTATTACTTACAATTCACAATACTCAATCACTATCAATTCACAACACTCAACACTATTATAACATAATTTTAAATATGCAATGCCCAATTCACACCATGATATATTACTTATATTTCACAACACTCAACCACTATTACAACATACTTTTAAATATGCAAGGCCCACTACAAAATTCACACCATGGTCTATTACTTTCAATTCAATTCACAAGGCTCAATCACTATTAAGACATACTTTTAAATATGAAAGACCTAGTATGACATACTTTTAAGGCCCATTACATAAATTCAAACTATGATAAATTCACACTATGATCTAGATTACTTGCAATTCACAACACTCAACAACTATTACAACATAATTTTAAATATGGAAGGTCCACTACGACATACCATTACATCAATTATGATTTATTACTTACAATTTAAACACCCAACCACTATTACAACATACTTTCAAATATTTATTCAATCAAACTTTCATCAATTTTTAATGGTTTTAGTACACACTTCAAATTACTACTTTATTTATCTATAAGACATTTGTGACTCATAGTTTGTAACTTCTTATTTTGAGGCAGCCATCCAATATCGCTTTAAACCACTTTACCTCACCACTAAGCTCCCAAATCCTTGACCATAGTTTGCAACTTTTTATTAGTAAAGAGGTGATTTGGATAATGAGATCTGTAAAATTTTAATTTGAAAAACAAAATTACAATAATGAAATAAATCCATATTGGATTTTACAATCAAATGAAGATATTATAAAGTTCATCCTATATTTTGATTTAATATAATATTTTATAAAGTTAATGATAAATTAGTAATAATATAATGTTTCAATTTTATTAATATTTTAATTTCTTACTGTTAGTTAATGACACTGCATTGAGTTTTTTCCATCTATGGAATCTTTTTGTAAAGTTTTAAGTTTACACAGAATTAACTTAGGAATATATTTTTTATTTGTTTTTAGTATATGATAGATCATAAATTATATGTTACTTGTTCTTCATGCTTAATTGTAATCATATGTTCACTATGTCTTTACTACCTTTTACATTTTTTAGTTAAATGAATTGTCTATCACTACTAATTATTTATGCATGAGTTACGAATTATCCATGCATCCACTACCAATTATTTTTTATATTTCTTTTTTTTATAATTGTTTATTTTGAATTTTGAATGACACCCATAAAATCAATTTGGACATTACATTTGTACCATTGTCCTTAAATCTAACAAAAGCATAGATAGTCGTGCACCCCAAATTCTAAGATATAAACAACTATCTTTGTAATCAATAAAATAAATAAAGAAAAGACTAACATAGAACCAACAAAAAGACATAAGAATTTTAATGCTATGGGACGAATCACTTTTGGAAAAAATTACTCTAGTAATTAAAATAAATGAAATAAATAAATAGAGAACTAACATGACATAACGAAGTTAACAAAAAGACAAAAACTTTAGATTTTTTTTGCAAGTTTTAACACATGAGGGTTAGGAATATAGTATTTTCTTTTCAATTTATTTAATATTCATTTAAATGATATGGGGCTAATTATATTTGAATTTTTTTTTTTTTAAATTAAAATTATAAAAATTATAAAAAAAACGAAAACTTTAATTAAGACTTTAAACATTTTGAAATATTAAATTTACTTGTTTCAAAATAATGAAAAAAAGTGAAAACAATAATCTCACTTTGCCACGTTCCACAAAAACTAATAAATATCTTTTTTTTTCATAAAAATTATTTGAAACACATAGGAGATGAAAATAACCTCCATCTCCCATGCTCTTCACGGATAAGAATATGTTAAAAACATTATGGATATTGGCTTAGCCATAAAAATTTATGGCGTGTTGGTTTAATCATAAGGCCTTAGAACTTTGCTTCGAAGCATACTAGTTCTCTCACTAATGCAATGATAGTTTAAACTTCTTCCTGCATGGATGCGGATATATAGCTTAGTTTTTCTAACATAATTGCAACATAGACTTAATATTCTATAACGGTTGGTAATTTGTCGGCCTTTCGGATATTTACAAGAATGGTTGAATGTTGGGCTTGAATCTTGGGGACAACACTCTAAAGACATACCCATTGTGTGGATTCATCTCCTTCATAGTAAATCTTGTGATAAAAAAATTTGCGGATCTAACTTTTCAATTCATTGGTACCAACATTGGAAGGTTTCTAGATAGAGTAATCCTAAAGGATTGCAATGAAATAGTAACCTATAATGTTGTCACCTATGTTTTCAAATTCTACGATATATGGAGTGATATTAATCAATTATCTATTCATAGAATTGTATTTTCTATCCTAAAGGATTGCAATGGAATAGTAACCTATAATGTTATCACCTATGTTTTCAAATTCTACGATATATAGAGTGATATTAATTTGTAGAATTGTATTTTGAGTTAAGGTTACATTACAAAAAAATTATGACATTAGCTTTATTTTTAACTTACATTTTTCATTCCATGTATCTTTTTAGTCAATTTGTTATAGTATTGATGAAACCTCACCTCTATTTTATAAGTTAATTTGAAAATTGACATCTATTGCATTGAATTTAGTAACAAATGTAGTACTAATTTTAGCATTGAATATAGCCATAGCACTAAATTTGTCACCATGCTACCTAAGTAACTAAATAAGTGTTCAGAACTTTTTTGAAAATAAATTAAAAAAATCAAGGATTAAAATCAAGTCACTTGTCTCAGTTCTCGTGACTGTGAGGATACTTCTTTTATTATAATTAACATATATTATTTTAATTCACAA
The DNA here is from genome assembly GCA_027924585.1 of Larix kaempferi. Lineage (NCBI taxonomy): Eukaryota > Viridiplantae > Streptophyta > Pinopsida > Pinales > Pinaceae > Larix > Larix kaempferi. Next base: position 9,861,328 of record BSBM01000797.1, read on the forward strand.
AATCCCTCAAACTAGTGCTCTTTGAAGATGAAAATGCATAACATTTTTTGTTTTTTTTCAGCAAAGAAATACACAATCCAGACAATATGATGCAGGAGCATCGGGGCCTAGGCAGACCAGTTGAAGTTAGTCGACTTGAAGAAGGCCCACCAGAGGGAGTACCAACGACCACTAGTGCGGAAAAGAAGATTGACTGTCGAAGTCAATGAGTCGAGTAGGAGCAGTCGGTATGTGACCAACAGAAGTGCGAAGGTCGACAGACGACAGATAGAGCGGAGGCGCTGATGGTCGACATGTGTTGAACCGCGACACCGACAGGTTTGGGCATGAGCCAAGCAAGAAGGACAAGGAAGATTGGTGAAGCCTGAGCACCGAGTGAAGGCAACGGGTAAGTCAAGGCTGGCAAAAGACAATATGGCAGACAAGACCGATTATTGTAGCATGTCCGAGAAGTGCAGAAGATTAGAAGAGTACTTGGTAGTCGTTTGGGGTTGCTAAGGAAGTTAAGGCAGTTATTGCAGGTAGTTAGGATTGTGACAGATGTCAACACAAGCAGAGATTGTGCAGCACGGCAGAAGCACTGACAATTGCAGGTCTGCAGGATTCGACAAACAGAGGAAGAGTGTCTCGGGTGTTGGAGCGAACATCGGGATGCGCAATAAAGGACCAGCAGGGTAGAAGACTTGTGCGTAGACACAGAGTCGGGAAGTTCAGTTCAGTTCGATCAGCAGAAGATCGGAGAGCAAAGTTCAGGTGGTAGATTTGTAGATTGGAGAGAACAGTAACACATCTACTGAATGCAGAGTTAAGATCAAATCCATAGCTCAGCAAGCGCATGCATTCAACATTGGGCGTGAGAGGGTGAAGGTCGGAACACAGAGAGAACACACCATAGTTACTTCGGTATTATAAAGGCTAAGGCCAACATAGATTAGTTGTTTACATTTACTGTTATTCCGCATTGTAACCGATTGATTTGAAGTAATAGAAGCCATTTCTGGCATCTCGTTTACATTTAGCTTTGTGTGAACGTGTGGTTGTGTCATGTGTAATTGTTAAGCAAGAACCTTGTCCTAAGGCACCTTGCGTCAGGTGGTATCAGAGTTGAAGAATCCCATGAGAAGGAGAATGTCAGTGGTATCATAAGAACAGGAAGTAGAACCTGGTAGAGCGGTTGTGAATCCGTGTTAAGTCTGTTAAGTCGAAATATCTTGAAAGTGTGTTGAACAACTCCAATTGAGGTTGGGTAGAGTTGTGCACGACTTGTTAAGTCCGGTTGCGATTGGATGAGTGGAAGTTTCAGCTGAGGTTTAAAATGGATCATAGAGGTGTTAATGTCCGAGGTATAGGACGAAGAGCGCGTGGCACAGCTGTCACAGTGGATCGTGAAATGTTCGACGAGTGCATTCGAACAATGCGAACTTTGACAAATGAAGACACAACGGTCAAAGAAAGTCAAAGATGTGGATGCATTCCTGAGGCACAAGACCACAGCGATGAGGAAGTCGAAGAGGTGGAAGCATAGGAAGAGGTAGTTGAAGAACCAAAAGATAAACTCATCAAGCTTCTGACGAGGATGAGAGGTCGGACAAAGATAGGCGTGCGTACCTACTCAAGAAGTCTAGACCCAGAAGACTTGATCGACTAGTTCATAGAAATGGAGAAATACTTTGACATAGAGCAGATCGAGGATCCCAGACAGGTTAAGACTGCATGTCTGAGGTTGAAGGGTCATGCCTCATTGTGGTGGGACAATGTACAGGCTGAAAGAGTCGAGAAAGGCAAGGAGGAAATCAATTCTTGGGACAGGATGGTCACCAAGTTGAAAGGGAGGTTCTTTCCAGGAGACTATGTGATTTCTTTGTTCCGGAAGTGGCAAAAATTTCGACAAAAAGAGATGACCATGAAGGAGTACACGAAAGAGTTCTATAGACTGTCAATTCGGTTGGGACAAACCGACGAAGGAGAAGAAGTTGTCGCTAGGTATTTGAACAGCTTGAAGTATGCGATACAGGATGAGTTGAGCTTATCAAGATTCAGGGCAGTCAATGAATCCTGTCAACTAACTCTGAAGGCAGAAGAGAGATTGTTGAGAAAATACGTAGCGACCAGAGGTAGGATGATTGGTCAGGGTGCGAAGATTGTTTCCACGAAAGGCAAAAGTAGCGGAACCAGGAGGGAATCTTTTGAAGAAAATCATCGTGCGGAAGGGACATCGACAAGGGAGAAAACGCAAGAGAACCGACGTGATGGTCGTGAGACTTGTGGTCGAGGTGCGTATGGTCGAAATGGTCCATCCGACAGAAAAGGAGCTGACAGACCGCCCATATTCTGTTACAAGTGTCGAAGAGTCAGACACAAAGCATATGAGTGCCCATAAAACCTACATGTTGTAGAGGATTCAAAACCCAGATATCGAAGAGATGAGCAAGTCGACGAGAGGGAGGAGTCAACATCCAACAACAGTCGAGATGGGAGAAGAAAGAGTCGGGCCATGACAGCCAGGAAGACACTGGTTTTGGATGACCGACGCGACGAGAAAGAGACACCGTAGCAAAAGGCTATCTTTCGGACCAGATTGCGGATCAACGATTGGCGTTGCAAGACCATAGTCGATGGTGGCAGTATAGAGAATATTGTGTCGACAAAGGTCATCGACAAAGCAGGTTTAAAGTGTCAGGAACACCCACACCCATACAAGATTTCTTAGTTACAGAAATGACATCATGTCAAGGTAACCAAACAGTTCCTGATTAACTTCAAGGTCATAAAGCTTGAAGATAGTGTGTTGTGCAATGTAATCCCAATCGACTCATGTCAACTATTGTTAGGGATACCATGGAAATATGATCGGAAGATGATCTATGATGGTCGAGCCAACATAGTCATAGTGTGGAAAAATGGCACGCGAAGTACTCTCAAGCCAAAACAAGAGGAGCAAGCTGACTATAAGCAGGGCGAGAGTAACTATTGGGAGAAGCGAGTGTTGATATGTTCAGTGAAAGAATTCCTCGCGGAGGAGGAAAAGCAATCAGGGTGTTACGCTATCATTCTGAAAGGACCATGTGTCGAGAGGTCGATAATGGAGAGAATTCTGGTTGAAGTCGAGAAGATGCTTGACGAGTTCAGGAGCATAGTAGTCGAAGAAGCGCTGACGGGATTGTCGCTAACAAGGAGCATATCCCATCAGATAGACTTGATTCCAGGATCGATTTTTCCAAACAAGGCACCACATAGAATGACTCTGGTAGAGGGTCAAGAGCTCAATCGATAGGTATAGGAGTTGTTGGACAGAGGATTGATCAGAGAAAGTTTGAGCCCTTGCATTGTACCATTTGTGTTAGCATCGAAAAAGGGAGGAGAATGGAGGATGTGTACAAACTCCAGAGAGATAAACAAGATCATGATCAAGTATCAGTTTCCATTGCTGAGAATGGATGACTTGATGGATTGTTTGAGTGGACCAACGTACGTCACGAAGATCGACCTGAAGAGAAGTTATCAACATATTTAGGTTAGAGAAGGAGATGAATGGAAGACAACATTCAAGATGAAGGAAGGGTTGTATGAGTGGTTAGTCATGCCATTCGGATTGATTAATGCACCTAGTACGTTCATGCGGTTGATGAACGAGGTACTGAAACCATTCTTGGGAATGTTTGTCGTAGTCTACCTAGATGACATTTTGATTTTCAGTCGAACCAAGATAGAACACTTGGAGCACATTCGACAGGTATTGCGAAAGCTACAGGAAGAGAAGCTAATGGTGAACCTGCATAAATGTTTCTTCATGAAGGAAGAATTGGTGTACTTGGGATTTGTAATCTCAGGTAAAGGGCTGGTGATGGACCCACAAAAGGTGAAGGAAATATTGGATTGGCCTAAACCAACAAGTGCAACTGGAGTGCGAAGTTTCCATGGACATGCCATTTTCTACAGGAAGTTCATCCGAGGATTAAGTCGAATTTGTGCACCTTTGACAGAGTGCATGAGGAAAGGGGAATTTATGTGGACGGAAGCTTCCCAGAGATATTTCGACAAGTTGAAGGAAAAGGTCACTGAGACCATAGTGTTAGTGCTCCCAGACTTTGACAAAGTTTTCCAAGTCGATTGCAACGCGAGTGGGATGGAAATTGGAGCAATGTTGAGCTAAGACGATCGACCAATTGCATTCTTCAGTGAAAATTTGGATGACGCAAAGCAGAAATATTTGGTCTATGACTAGGAATACTATGCTATTTTCCAAGCAATGAAGAAGTGGAGGCATTATTTGTTTCCAAAGGAATTTGTGTTGCACATAGATCACCAAGCGTTGAGGTATTTGAATACTTAGTCGAAGTTGAACAAGAGGCACATGAAATGGGTCGAATTCCTACAAGGGTACACATTCATGTTGCTACATAAGTCGGGAAAGTCGAACAAGGTCGCCGATGCGCCGAGTCAAAGAGTTGCATTGTTGAACATGAAGATAGGTGAATATAGATTATGAGACCGACAGGGATTTTGCGAAAGCATGGGAGGATTTTCGTGAACCATGGAGTGTCGAAAGAACTCCATACTTGGATTATTTCATCCAAGGGGGATACCTGTTCAAGGGACAATAGTTGTGTATTCCCAGAGGATCAATTAGAGAGAACCTAATTTGAGAATTGCATAGAGGAAGATTAACAGGTCATTTTGGCATTGACAAGATGAGGGAGTTGGTCGAAGAGAAGTATTATTGGCTAGGAATGACAGCAGATGTCGGTAAGTAGGTGCGATAGTGTCAATTTTTCTAGTTGGTGAAAGGAAGAAGCCAGAACATGGGGTTGTATACACCGTTTCGCGTACCAAATACCCCATGGGAGCACCTAAGCATGGATTTTGTGCTAGGATTGTCGAAGACGCAACAGGGAAGCAACTCAATCTTTGTTGTAGTTGACATATTTTCGAAGATGGCACACTTTATTCCGTGTTGGAAGACAAGTGACACCACAAGCATTGTTGTTCTATTCTTCAAGGAGGTAGTCAGATTGCATGGGTTTCCGAAGAGTATCACGTCGAACAAAGATACCAAGTTTATGGGGGATTTATGGAGAACCTTATGGAAGAAGCTGGACACAAAGTTGCAATTTAGCTCGGCATATAACCTGCAGACAGATGGATAGATCGAGGTGGTAAACAGAATTTTGGGAAACCTTCTAAGATGTTTGACAGCCGATAGACCCAAGCAGTGGGAGAACGTGTTCGTGCAAGCAGAGTTCACATACAACAATTCTGTGAATCGGTTGACAGGTTTGAGCCCATGCCAGATTGTTCAGAGATGAAGCCCACATGGAGTGGTAGATTTGGTTGAGTTACCGACATAGATTAGGAAAAGTGCAGATGTAGAATCATTCGCAGAGCATATGCAAGAAGTGCATGAAGATGTGTGAAAGCGCATAGAAAAGAGTAACGTGACATTTAAGTTGAGAGCCAATAGGAAAAAGAGGCTACATTCATTCAACGAAGGAGACTTAGTCTATGCACATTTGTGGATGGAGAGATTTTCGACAGGAACGTATAACAAGCTGAAGCTGAAGAAGATTGGACCATGTAAGATTCTGAAGAATATTTCAGACAACGCTTATGTGTTGGAGCTACCAAATGACTTGAGCATATCACCAATGTTCAATGTATCATATCTGTACAAGTTCGAAGAAGGTTCAAGCAACGGAAGCACAAAAGTGTCGAAGATTGACTGGACAGTGCAGATTCCAGACCGGCACAAAAAAGAAATTGAAAAAGTAATAGAGGAACGTGAAGTCAGGCGTACGCGCAGTTCGCGAAAGAAGGAATAATTAGTGTGATGGAAATATGATGAGTTGCAGGAAGTGACATGGATTTCCGAAGAAGAGTTCAGGAGACTAATGGAGCAGTTGAGTTCTTTTTCTCCTAGGGATTCTGATGCACGAGCATTGAGGACTAGGCAAACTAGTTGAAGTTAGTCGACTTCAAGAACGCTGACTAGAGGGAGTACCGACGACCACTGGTGTGGAAGAGAATGTTAATTTTTGAGCATTAATTCAATATACTCTAGGATCTTTACTGAGAGAATAACATGTACAGCATATCAATCATATCAAGCATGTCAATCATGTCAATCACAAAAAGAGGCAAACATAAGAGACAATAGACACACAGAGTTTCCGTGGGGAAAAACCTAAGGTGAAAAACCCCACAACTTCCTCAGAGATAGATAGAGCAATAATACAACCAAGGTACAACCAAAGTACAAGAGATAGCATTCTACTAGCAGCTCCTCCTCCTCCTCAACTAGTGCACCACTTTCCGAGTGATGTACAACTGAATAATGAGATGTCCAAATAGAGATCTCCCGATCTCTATTTATACTTGTCCTATCCTGCTCAATAAACTAATGGGGCTGACTTGTCTAGCTTAGCCTAATAACCTGTGGTTAACTTAATCAGGGATGACCCCACACATGGTGGTCTAATAACCCATCGGCAAGTTACGACACTTGCGACACTTGTCAATACAAATGACGACACTTCCTTATAGAAGAATAACACATCTCTATAGGAGTATAATATACATAGATGAAATACATAGGTGAAATACATTCCGAAGTTACATATACATCAACACTCCCTCTTAACTAGGAAGGTATTTCTCGACACAGATCTGCTAGCACAAGTCTTCTTATCTGGATCATCATTAATGAATCATCATCCTCGAATCATCATCATTGTCACAGCTACTGCTATCTCAATCAATCTCTGAATCTACTCATCATAGGAATTTCTATAGAGCTAGTCCTTTTTCATCTCGGATGTAGGACCACCACCTACAAGTCTTCATCATCATTGGCCATACTGTGGAATCCTAAGGACTTATTACGTGAGTCAACAAAACCTTGAAAGAGCATCCTAGGACTGATTACGACCACACAGCTCAACCTATCGGATCTCCCAGGACCTTTTACATGCTACTACACAACCTGTCCATGGCCACAAAGTATCACGAAGCACAACCCAGATGCACATCACATAGCACTTACATCTACGCCATGGGAGAACGTATCCACAACCATGCAAGAATGGCACAACACTTATATTGTAGCCATGGGAGAACACATCTACAACCATGCTGAAATGTCCCAAAACTTATATCACAACCATGGGAGAACACATCTACAACCATGCTCGAATGGCCCCCAACACTTATATCGCAGCCATGGGAGAACACATCTACAACCATGCTCAAATGGCCCCAACACTTATATCACAACCATGGGAGAACAAATCTACAACCATGTTCGAATGGACCTGGAAATTACATCACGACCATGGGAGAACACATTTGCCACCATGTCGGAAAATCCTAGCAATTACATCGTGACAATGGGAGAAAACATCTACAACCATGTCCGAAAAGCTCATGTGCATCTATGTCTTCGGAACTCATCACACATAAACGAACTGATTATGTAATGTATCGACCTGACACATGTCATCACATATGATCATCCTGATCATACAATGCATCCACCTGATGCATACAAAGTATCTACCTGATACATATCATCATGCATGATCCACTTGATCATACAATGTATCCATCTGATACATACACAGATACATGATCCACCTGATCATACAATGTATCCACCTGATATATATCAACATAAATGATCTACCTGATCATACAAACATATCTACCTGATACATATACAGATACATGGTCCAAGCATCCAACATGATGCATACATACATACATATAAACGATCCAACTGATCATATCCAGCATCCAACATGATGCATACATACATGCATATAAATGATCCAACTAATCATATCCAGCATCCAACATGATGCATACATACATACATATAAATGATCCACTAATCATAACAAGCATCCAACATGATGCATACATACATACATATAAATGATCCAACTGATCATAACAAGCATCCAACATGATGCATACATACATACATATAAATGATCCAACTGATCATAACAAGCATCCAACATGATGCATATACAAAGCAGTAACAGGAGCATCATCCTGATGCTCATCATCCAGCGCTTACATCCACATCCATGTGAAGGATCCTCCTCTCATCATGCTTGGAATGGCTCCAACAAATGTGTCCATCACTTCTTCCTCGAAGTGTCATCGATCTAAAGAACACCAAGCCTCTCTCTAAAGTACTCGAACTTCACTCTCGCTAGTGGTTTCGTCAGCACATCTGCAATCTGCTCATCTGTCGCAATATACAGGAGCTTCACTGCTCCTCTCTACACGATATCCCTAATATAGTGATATTTGATCTCAATGTGCTTCGACCTATCATGGAACATTGGGTTCTCAAACAGCTTCACACAACTCTGGTTGTTAGAATAGATACCAATAGCATCCAACGGAAGATCAAATAACTCAGACAGTAGCTTCCTCAGCCATATTGCCTCACAACTAGCCGAACAAGCTACAACATACTATGCTTCGGCTGTACTCAGTGCTACGCAGGATGCTTCCTGCTAAACCAAGAGATCACACCTGATCCCATATTGAAGCAGCACCCAGATGTGCTCTTCCTATCTACAGCACTTCCTTCCCTGTCCAAATCAACATAACCCTGCAGGTTAAACTTTTGATTTGCATCATACTTGAGCCCATAATCAATTGTACCCTTCAGGTACCTCAGAATATGCTTTACAACAACCAGGTGAACACCTATGGGATCCGTCAGGAATTGGCTCAATGTGTTCACCGCAAAGCAAATATCTGGCCTCGTGTTTGTCAGGTACATCAAGGACCCAATCATCTAAAGATACACTGTGACATCAACCGGATCACATGAAGCATCACACAGAAGCTTCAGGTTCGATGCCATAGGTGTGGCCATGGCCTTACAGTCCATCATCCCGAACCTCTTCAGGATCTCCACTGAATACTTCCCTTTTCCAAGGAAGATTTCATCTATACTATGCCACACCTCCATGCCTAGAAAATAGTGCATCATCCCCAAGTCCTTCATCTCAAAATCGGTTGTAAGCTTCCTCTTGGTATCGACAATCAAACTATCATTACCTGTTACAAACAGATCATCTATATACAACAGTAGTATCATAGGATTTCCTTCCTCAACTTTTTAGTAAAGGTTGGAATCCACTTTACTCTTGGTAAAGCCCAAACTAGATAGAAAGCTGTCTATCCTCCCATACCAAGTCCTAGGAGCTTGCTTCAAGCCATACAAGGATTTCTTCAACCTGCACACATATGACTTCTTGTCATGTGTCTCAAAACCAAGTGGCTGCTCCACATACACTTCCTCCTCAACTACACCATTTAAGAAGGCTATCTTGACATCCATCTGGTGTATCTTCCATTTCATCACTGTATCTAGAGAAAGTACTGATCTTATGGAAGTGTATCTAGCTATAGGGGTAAAAGTTTCTTCATAGTCAATTCCTTCTTTCTGGGAGAAGCCATGAGCTACAAATCTCGCTTTGTATTTCTCTATGCTGCCATCTGCAGCATGCTTGATCTTGTAGATCCATTTGGAAGTCACAATAGACTTCCCTTCAGGTCTTGGGACAACATCCCAAACATAATTCTTCATTATTGATTGGTATTCCTCGACCATGGCATCCTTCCATTCTTTCTTTTCCGCTGCCTCTTCATAACTGGAAGGTTCTTTGTTCATGATATCACAAAGTAAAGCAACATAGCTGGTATGTGATCTGGTCCTCTTCTTTGCTGTGTGTTCTTCTTTTGGAATGCCATACCTTTCTACATCTTGAATGAGCTCTCTATCCCGTGCAGGTTTCCTCTTGTGAGAGTCCTTCTCACGAGGTGGATCTACAGGTTCTTACGGATCTTCAATTTCACGATCAGCATCTGGAATTGCTTCAGTCATAGTAGTGTATTGAAATCTGGTTTCCTTTGGTTCTTCATGATCTTCAACATGTGTCTTCCTTGATTTTATAAATGTTGAGTTTTCATCAAATGTTACATCCCTGCTGACATCAATCTTCTTGAACCCTGGAAATTATATTTTGTAAGCCTTCGAGCTTTCACTGTAACCCACAAAGATACCCTTCTTTTCTGAAAGATCTAGCTTAGTCCTCTTTTTCTTTGGGACATGAGTATATACTGGACAACCAAATATTCTGAGATGGCTAACTTCAGGTTTCTTACCAGAGAAGACCTCTTCTAGTGTCTTGTTGTCCAATATCTTATGTGGTGTTCTGTTCTGCACATATACAACTGTCCTAGCTGCTTCTTCCCACAGATGCATAGGCATATCCTGGTCACACAACATTTCCAGTTCTGATTCCATGATTGTTCAATTCTTCCTTTCTGCAACTCCATTTTGTTGTGGATTGTAGGGATCAGTCAACTCCCTCTTAATACCTGAATCACTGCATAGCTTCTTGAACTCTCCTTAAGTGAATTCTCCGCCATTGTCAGATCTGAATTTTTTGATCTTCTTATCAGTTTGGTTTTCCATCAAGGCTTTGAATTCCTTGAACTTATCAAACACTTCATACTTGTTCTTCAAGAAGTAAACCCAAGCCTTCCTGGAGAAGTCATCAATGAAAGAGACATAGTAAACATACCCACTCAGAGAACTGGAAGACATCGGTCCACATACATCAGAGTAGATAATTTCCAAGATTCATTTTTCCTTTCTTTCACTGCTTGGAAATGCCTTCTTTATGTTCTGTTAAGTTTAAACCAAATAGACTAGCAAGATCACTGAAAAAAACATAATCACAAGATAGACATAGAATTTACCCTGGGGAACCCTCATGGGGTAAAAAACCCAGCAAATCTTTCCTCAATAAGATGATCAACCAAAATACAAGATGTGCTCCAAGACTTGACCTCCTTCTCCACCTCCTGTGCAGACCTCCTAGACAAGTGCGCTACTTTTCTGAGTTGTGAGTGTGTATCAAATGAGGAGCTCTCCTCCTCTATTTATACTAGTTCCCGACTGACTAAAATTCTAAATGGGGCTGACCTCTCCTAGAGAGGTCTAATAACCCCAAAAATATAATATCAGGGCCGACCCCCACATGGTGGGTCTAATAACCCTAGTTACCACAAATCCTCGGAGGAATAAACATCTCCGGATACATAATAGAGTCACCTCGGAGGGATGGAACATCTCCGGAATAATAATGTACAAATATAATATTCTTAGAAGTTACAATATTCAACACTCCCCCTTAACGAGAAGGATATTATAACAACATCTGCAGGAGAAAGGAGTCATCGACTACATCATACATGATACATCTATAAATCATCGGAAGCTTTCTTCAATTCATCATCATTTGTAACCCAACCAGTTACTGGAACATCAACATCATCAGTATCGTCATCACACGATCATCAGCATCGTCATCACACAATCATCAGCATCATCATCACACGATCATCAACATCATCATCACACGATCATCAGCATCGTCATCACACGATCATCAGCATCGTCATCACACGATCATCAGCATCGTCATCACACGATCATCAGCATTGTCATCACATGATCATCAGCATCGTCATCACACGATCATCAACATCGGGATCGATCTACAGCATACTCTGCAATACACACGATCATATTACAGGATGATAAATCCTGCTCTCTTTAAGACATAGGTCCATGGATGATACAATCCGATCAAGTTCCAGGATGATCAGTCCTTATCACTTTAAGACAAGTCTCGTGTCTAGGGATGATGCAATCCCATCACGTACATTTTGAACCCAGTTCATGGACGATGCAGTCCTCACATGTACCTTTAAGACAAGTCTCATGTCTAGGGATGATGCAATCCTATCTTCAATTCTTGGAGACATCAGTCTACAGATCAATTCTGGGACCAAAGTCCAGGGAAGATACAATCCCCTACCTATTCATTCAGGACTTCATTATCAGAGACCCAGTCTACGGCTCAATTCTAGGACCGAAGTCCGGGGAAGATACAATCCCCTACCTATTCATTCAGGACTTCATTATCGGGGACCCAGTCTACGACTCAATTCTGGGACCAAAGTTTAGGGAAGATACAATCCCCTACATGTTCATTCAGGACTTCATTATTGGAGACATCATGTCTACGGCTCAATTCTAGGACCGAAGTCTGGGGAAGATACAATCCCCTACCTGTTCATTCAGGACTTCATTATCAGAGACATCATGTCTACAGCTCAATTCTGGGACCGAAGTCCAGGGAAGATACAATCCCCTACCTGTTCATTCAGGACTTCATTATCGGAGACCCATTCTACGACTCTCTTTAGAACAAGTGTTCAAGGATGATACAATCCCTCTTCTTTCTCGGAGACACCTGTCTACGGCTCACTTTAGAACAAGTGTTCAAGGATGATATAATCCCTCTTCTTTCTCAGAGACACGTGTCTACGGCTCACTTTAGAATAAGTGTTCAAGGATGATGCAATCCTCACATGTATACTCATTAATACAGGTACAAGTATCCTCAACCATACAAGTACATTAATCAATACATGTATCATCAAAAGTATGTATTCTTACCAATACATCTTATCATCAAAACATGTATTCTCACTAATACATCTATCATCAAAAGCATGTATTCTCACTAATACATCTATCATCAAAAGCATGTATTCTCACTAATACATCTATCATCCAAAAGCATGTATTTTCACTAATACATCTATTATCAAAAGCATGTATTCTCACTAATACATCTATCATCCAAAAGCATGTATTCTCACTAATACATCTATCATCCAAAAGCATGTATTCTCACTAATACATCTATCATCAAAAGCATGTATTCTCACTAATACATCTATCATCAAAATCATGCATTCTAACTAACACATCTATCATCAAAAGAATAATAAGTAAAAATAAGTATTCTAAGTATAAGAGTCCTAAATCTAAATGTTTCTAAGTATCCAGGTGTAGTAAGCAGGTAGCCTCATCATCGACCTTGCTTGTTGATGAGACAATCTCATTATCAGTGACTATACTACTCCCCCTTTCGAGGAGAGTCCTTTTGAATTACACCAAGCTTGTCTTGGAAGTATTTAAATTTCACTCGAGACAGAGGTTTGGTCAAGATATCAGAAATTTGATCCTCAGTGCTCACATACTCGAGCTCGATAGCTCCTCTCTGCACCATATCTCATATATAAAAGTATCGGATCTCTATGTGTTTTGACTTATCGTGGAATACAGGATTTTCTGTCATCTTGATGCAGCTTTGATTGTCCCACATAATCACAGTGGGATCCATTTCTAAGTCAAACACTCCAGATAATAGCTTTCGAAGCCATACTGCTTCACAGCTGGCAAAGCAGGAAGCTATATATTCTGCTTCAGCAGTACTGAGAGCCACACTAGATTGTTTCTTGCTGAACCATGAGATCATGGCAGATCCAAGACCATAACATCCACCTGATGTACTCTTTCTATCTGAGACACTTCCTGCCCAATCAGAATCTGAGTAACCATGTAATCTGATTTCATGACCTCCAAGATAATATAGACCAAAATCTAATGTACCTTTTAGGTACCTCATTACATGCTTTGCAGCTATTAAGTGAACCTTTCTAGGTTCTACTAGATACTGACTTAGGGTATTTACGGCAAAGCATATATCTGGCCTGGTATTTGTTAAATACATCAAGGACCCAATGATTTGTCTATATAGAGTTAGGTCCACTAATTCTGATGAGTCATTAACTAATAATTTCAAGTTGGAGTCCATGGGAGTGGCCATGGCTTTACACTCCAACATATCAAATCTTTTTAGAATCTCCACAACATACTTACCTTGATTTAGAAAGATTCCTTTTGGTTCTTGCCATACTTCTAGACCTAAGAAGTAGTGCATTAGTCCGAGATCTTTCATCTTGAATTCTGAAGAAAGCTTCTTCTTGCTTTCAATAATTTGTTTCTCATTTCCGGTTAGAAATAGATCATCTACATATAACAACAGTATAACTTGTTCATCATCCATCACTTTGAGATAAATATTGGGGTCATCTTTAATCTTGGGAAAGCCCATGCTTGTTAAGAAATTGCCAATCCTTTCGTAGCAAGCCCTGGGAGCTTGCGTAAATCCATATAATGCCTTTTTCAGTTTGCATACACGAGTTCTCCCATCTTTAACCTAAAACCCTTGTGGTTTCTCTATGTACACTTCTTCTTTAATTACACCATTTAGAAAAGCTGTCTTAACATCCATTTGATGTAATTTCCACTTCATCATAGATGCAAGTGCCATGATAGTTCTAATTGAAGTATACCTAGCAACTGGTGCAAATGTTTCTTCATAGTCAATTCCCTCCTTCTGAGAGAATCCTCTGGCTACAAATCTTGCCTTGTATTTTTCAATGCTACCATCTATAGCATGTTTTATGTTGAAAATCCATTTGGAATAAACCACACTTTTATCTTTTGGTTTGGGAACTACATCCCAAACATCATTTTTCATTATTGACTGATATTCTTCTGTCATTACTTCTACCCATTCTTTCTTTTGAGCTGCCTCTTCATAGCTAGTAGGTTGTTGATCCGCAAGATCACACATCAAGGCCATATAGTTGGATACTAGCTTTGGTTTCTTTCTTTCTCTAGTGGAGCCTTCAGGAGCTCCATATCTTTCAGCTCCTTGAATAATATCTCTATCCCATGCTAGCCTTCGTTTCTTAGATAAATCTGTAATAGGAGGTTCTTGTGGTTCCAACATGTCATGATCCTCTGGTGAATCATGTTCAGGGATGTGCACAGCCTCTGTGATTCTAGGAGGTGTATCTTCTTCATAGATTTCTTCAAGTTGGCACTTCCTGGATTTCTTGAGAGCTGCTTCTTCATCAAATGTTACATCTCTACTTATTTCTATATGATGAAAAACTGGTATGTAAATTCTGAAGGCTTTGGATGATTCACAATAACCAACAAATATTCCCTTCTTACCAGAAGGATCCAACTTGGTTCTCTTTTCTTTTGGAATGTGGATGTACACAGGACACCCAAATATTTTAAGATGACTTACCTCAGGCTTCTTTCCTGTAAACACTTCTTCTGGAGTTTTGAAATCAATAGCACTATGGGATAGTCTATTTTGCACATATACTGTTGTCTTAGCTGCTTCAGCCCATAGATACATGGGTAGATCTTGGTCATGTATCATAGTCTTTACAACTTCCATGATGGTTCTATTTTTCCTCTCAGCAACCCCATTTTGTTGGGGATTGTAGGGAGTGGTTAGTTCCCTCTTAATTCTGGCTTCTTTACAAAAGTCTTCAAAGTCCTTTGAACTATATTCTCCGCCATTATCTGTTCTAAGAATCTTGATTCTCTTTTCTGAGAGATTTTCTATTAGAGCCTTGAACTCTTTGAATTTTTCAAAGACTTCATTCTTACCTTTTAGAAAGTATATCCAAGTTTTCCTTGAATAGTCATCAATGAATGAAAGATAGTATTCAAACCCACTTAGAGAAGTGGTGGGCATTGGTCCACATACATCTGAGTGTATTAGCTCCAAAATGTTCTTAGTCTTTGTTTCACTCTTTGGAAAGGAGTTCTTGACATTCTTCCCTTTCTTACATCCTTTACATGAACCATCATGATCAACCTTCAAATCTGGTAATCCTATGACCACGTTGCTTACATAGGGTAAGGCCTTATAGTTAATGTGAGCTAATCTTCTATGCCATAGCTCACTGGGGCTAGAGGTTTCAGGAGCAAGGGCAGCTTCTGGATGACCCTTGAGCTTATAGAGACCTCCTTCCTCTTCACCAATGACAACTGCATCTTTAATTGATTTTCCTTTGGACCACATGAGTACTTGTCCATCTATGAAAGCCACTCTAAAACCTTTCTTATCTAGTGCTGAGATAGAGAGCAGATTCTTCTTTAAACCTGGTACATATAAAACTTCTTTCATTTTCAAGGGTGTTCTAGAATCAAGCTTGTAGCTTGCTTCACCAATTCCCTTGATGGGATATTGATAATCATCTCCTAGAGATACCTTTTGTGGTGAAGACTTTTCTTCAATTCTTGAGAGAGTTTTCTTTTGACCTATCATGTGCTTTGAAGCACCACTGTCAATGAGCCATGTACCTTCACCAGGAGACACAGATCCAGAGAGTGCAGAAAATAGGACATATTCTTCTGGATCTTCTTTCTTTACTTTAGATCTTTTCCTTCGAGGCCTTTCCTCTTCTTCTTCTTCTTCTTCTTCTCCTTCTTCTTCTTCACTATCATCTTCTACCATATGTGCATGATGTCTTTTGTGGACAAACTTCTTCTTCTTCTTTTATGGTAAAGTACAGTCTCTAGCATAGTGTCCTAGTTTAAGACAATTAAAACATTGGACTATGGAGAGGTCTCTTTCTGAGTTTGTTCCTCCTTTCCTTTTGAATCTATGAGAGGGTTGAGACTTTTTGTAGTTCACTTTCTTGAAGTGACCCCTTTTTCCTCTTTTGGTGTAAGTGGCCAAGGCTTGGTCATCCTCTTTGAGAAGAGCTTCTCTGTTGGCTACCCTAGCCTCTTCTTGAACACAATCCTCCCATACTACATCAAACTTCATACTTTCTTTTCTGGAACACATGGTTTGTATGAATGATTCCTAAGGTCTAGTGAGACCATTTAGAGCAGTCATCACAAGTTCATCTTCATCAAGAGTATCACCAATGGAATCTAGTTGATCCTTGAATTGGGAGACCCTTGAGAAGTAGTCTTGAATGGATTCTCCTTTATGCATCTTGGTACTCTTCAACTGAGTCCTTAGGTTCATCTTCCTATTGATGTTCTTTCCTTCATACATTCTTCCTAGGGCATCATACATTTCCTTTGGAGTCTTCTTGGAGGACACTTGGGGAATCAAGTGGTCTTTAATGGAATCGGCTATGATTCTCTTAGCCCTAATCAAATCCTTCCTATGCTTCTCTTTGGCTTCATCTCCTTCAGGATCTGCAACAACATCCTTGACATAATGAGCAAGATCATTCTCTTCAAGAATGAGACCAATTCTGTATTTCCATGCCCAGAAATTTTCTATACCTTCTAGCTTGTCTTCAAGCTTAGTGTTTGGATCCATCTTCTATTGGGGGAGTCCAAGAGATAAGAGATAGAGTAGTACTTACCCGGAAACTTTAACTTTTCACCTTTTCAGAACTGCAACAGAATTTCTGGATTATCGCACTTTTGGTAAAACTAGGGTTTGACTTTCCCGGAGTTCTACCCAACCAAAAATTTCGATCCAAGGCTCAAAAGATAGATCTTTGGAAGGGATAATCATCCATGCAACCAGAATCCAAAAATACTAACCTTTTGCAGAAACCCTAATTTTTGAGAGAGAGAGAGAAATATAATTTCACCTTGTGAAAGATGTTCTATTCAGGCTAGCTCTGATACCATGTTAAGTTTAAACCAAATAGACTAGAAAGATCACTGAAAGAAACATAATCACAAGATAGACACATAATTGACCCTGGGAAACCCTCATGGGGTAGAAAACCCAACAAAGCTTTCCTCAATAAGATGATCAACCAAAATACAGGATGTGCTCCAAGACTTGACCTCCTTCTCCACCTCCTGTGCAGACCTCCCAGACAAGTGTGCTACTTTTCTGAGTTGTGAGTGTGTATCAAATGAGGAGCTCTCCTCCTCTATTTATAGTAGTTCCCGACTGACTAAAATCCCTAATGGGGCCGACCTCTCTTGGAGAGGTCTAATAACCCCAAAAATATAATATCAGGGCCAACCCCCACATGGTGGGTCTAATAACCCTAGTTACCACAAATCCTCGGAGGAATAAACATCTCTGGATACATAATAGAGTCACCTCGGAGGGATGGAACATCTCCAGAATAATAATGTAAAAATATAATATTCTTAGAAGTTACAATATTCAACATGTTCTTTCCTTTTGCACATCCTTTGCAAACACCTTCATGCTTGGTCTTAATTTCAGGAAGAACCTTTACAGCTTTTCTTACAATTGGTAGTGCTCTATAGTGCACATGAGCAAGCCTTCTATGCCAAAGTTCACTTGGCTCCATGGATTCATGTACCATGGCATGTTCGGGTTGTCCCTTTAGCTTGTACAACCCTCCCTCTTGCTCTCCAATCACTACGGCATCATCTATGGTCTTACCTTTTGTCCACATAAGTACTTGGCCATCTATAAATGCAACCCTCATACCTTTTTCATCCAATGCATATATGGAGAGTAGATTCTTCTTGAGCCTAGGTACATATAGAACTTCTTTCATCTTCAAAGAATTCCCAGAGTCTAGATTGTAGGAGGCTTCACCACTTCCTTTGATAGGATATTGGTAGTCATCCCCAATTTTCACCTTATGGGGTGACTCATGTTCAGATAGGTTTAGAAAAGATTCTTTGAACCCAGTCATGTGTTTGGAATCCCCACTATCAATAAGCCAGTCATTACATCAATGAGAGATAGTACCTGTGAGAGCAGAGATTAAAACATATTCATCTTCACTTGATGAATCATCACTTTGTGATCTAGCCTTCTTCTTGGGAGGTTCATCATCCTCAGCAACATGAGCATGATATTTTCTTTTGTTTCCCTTCTTATTTTTGTTGAAGTTGTTGTTGTTTTCCTTCTTGTTCTTGGGACAATCTGAGGCAAAGTGCCCTTTCTCATTACATGTGAAACATCTTAGATGTTTCCTATTTTTAAAGTGGTGAGAAGGTTTCTTAGAATGAGAATGCTCCTTCTTGAACATGCTTCCCTTCTTAATGTGAGCAGTGAGAGCTTGATATTCATTTCCCATCTTTTCTTCTCGGGCCACAAGCCTAGCTTCTTCTTGAGAGAATTCCTCCCGCAACCTACTAAAGGAGATCAACTTCTTCCTTGCACAGATTCCTTGGATAAAGGAGTCCCATGATCTGGGTAGGCCATTTAGTGTGGTCATGAAAACTTCACCATTGTCCACAATTTCATCCACATCTTCAAGTTGTTCTTGATCTAAGAGACCTTAGAGAAATAGGATTGAATGGTCTCTTTATTCTGAAGCTTTACCCCTTTCAATTAGTTCCGCGGGGTCATCTTCTGATTTATGTTCTTCCCTTCAAATAGCTTGGTAAGGGAATCGAACATCTCCTTGGGTGTCTTCAGAGATGACACATGTGGGATGAGATGGTCCTTGATAGAATCAGCAATGATCCTCTTTTCCTTGACCAAGTTCCTTTCGTGAAGAGCCTTAGCCTCTTCTCCCTCTGGGACAAGGATCTCTTCACTTATATAAGTGTCCAACTCATTCTCTTCCAGGATTAACCCAATCCTATATTTCCATGCTTGGAAGTTATCAGCCCCTTCAAGCTTATCCTCAAGCTTGGTGTGGTGAGAAATCTTAAAGAGTACTTCAAATGAAAATAGAAAAGATTTAGGTCTTACCACTTGATTTGTTGAAAACTGGATATGGTCCCAGATTAGGGTTTGTCAGAGAAACCCTAAAAATTCAAAATGTGAATTTCATAATTTTGAAAGGATATAAAGATGCGCCTTGATGAGCTAATTAGCCTGGTATATTCAGAATTTGATATCTGCAAAGTTTCACCATTCAAAAATGCCTTTTAGTCTTCCTGGATTCATTAGGGAGGACCCTGAATTAGGGTTTGAGTTTCCCAGAGCTTCACCCAACCAAAAATCTCGATCCAAAGCTCTAAACTTTGATTTTTCCAAGGAGCTTCCACCTATGTCTTCAGATTTCATAAATTCCTATTTTTGTGGAAACCCTAATTTTTAGGGCCAAAACTGAAAGTGCTCAGAATTGAATTCTGACTGGACAGATAAATTCACCTTGATGAGTAGAGTCAATCTACCTTACTGCTTTTCCAAAATCTATGGAGATAAAACCAATAAACAAGAAACCCTAGTTTCCGCCACTGCACAATGTCTTCTTCTCAGGGAAGCTCTGATACCATGTTAATTTTTTGAGCATTAATTCAATATACTCTAGGATCTTTACTAAGAGAATAACATGTACATCATATCAATAATATCAATCATGTCAATCATGTCAATCACAATAAGAGGCAAACATAAGAGACAATAGACACATAGAGTTTCCGTGGGGAAAACCCTAATGTGAAAAACCCCACAACTTCCTCAGAGATAGATAGAGCAATAATACAACCAAGGTACAACCAAAGTACAAGAGATAGTATTCTACTAGCAGCTCCTCCTCCTCCTCAACTAGTGTGCCACTTTCCGAGTGATGTACAAGTGAATAATGAGATGTCCAAATAGAGATCTCCTGATCTCTATTTATACTTGTCCTATCCTGCCCAATAAAGTAATGGGGCTGACTTGTCTAGCTTAGCCTAATAACCCATGGTTAACTTAATCAGGGCTGACCCCACACATGGTGGTCTAATAACCCATCGGCAAGTTACGACACTTGTGACACTTTTCAATACAAATGACGACACTTCCTTATAGAGGAATAACACATCTCTATAAGAGTATAATATACATAGATGAAATACATAGGTGAAATACATTATGAAGTTACATATACATCAACAAAGAAGATTGCCTATTAAAGTCAATGAGTTGAGCAGGAGCAGTCGGTATGCAAAAGACAGAAGTGTGAAGGTTGGAATCAACATGTCAAAGGTTGACAGACGACAGATAGAGCGGAAGGCGTCGATGGTTGACATGTGTCGAACCGCGACACCAACAGGTTTGGGAGTGAGACAAGTGAGGATGACGGGGCGGATTAGCGAAGCCTAAGAATAGAGTGAAGCCAACGTGTAAGTCAAGGCTGACAGAAGATAGTATGGCCAACGAGATTGATTACTGTAGCATGTCAGAGAAGTGCAGAAGATCAAAAAAGTACTTGGTAGATGTTCAGGGTTGCTAAGGAAGTTAAGGAAGTTATTGTAGGTAGTTGGGATCATGACAGATGTCAATACAGGAAGAGATTGTGCAGCATGGAAAAGGCACTGACAATTGCAGGTGTGCAGAATTAGGCGGATAGAGGAAGAGTGTCTCGAGTGTTGGAGCTAACATCGGTATGCGCAACAGAGGACCAGCATGGTAGAAGACTTTTGCACAGACATAAGTAGGGAAGTTCAATTTAGTTCGATCAACAGAAGATCGCAGAGCAGAGTTCGGGTAGTAGATTTGTAGATTGGAGAGAACAGTCACACATCTGCCGAACACAGAGTTGAGATCAGATCCATAGCTCAGCGAGCGCATGCATTCAACATTGGCCATGAGAGGGTGAAAGTCGACACACACAGAGAACACACCATAGTTACTTCTGTATTGTAAAGGCTAAGGCCAACATAGATTAGTTGTTTACATTTACTGTTATTCCACATTGTAACCAATTGATTTGAAGTAATAGAAGCCACTTATGGCATCCTGTTTACATCTAGCTTTGTATGAACGTGTGGTTGTGTCGTGTCTAATTGTTAAGCAAGAACCTTGTCCTAAGGCGCCTTGCATCACAATAACACAACATATACCTTGAGAAAACCCACTATGGGGAAAAACCCATCCATAAATGATCACTATGCCTTGATCTTTTATATAGAATGAAAATACAAAGGAATGGGTACTCTCTATGGAGTTACCTATGACTTTGCAGGTAGGATGACTACTACACAATCTCATACCTCCTCTGTTCTACTCTAATATCCACTCTCGTGGTGTTTCTGCATGCCCCAAATCTCGATTAGCGTTAGTGCTTTGGACCTTATAGAATGTTCTTGAATGTCCACATGTGAATAGCTATGAATGTTTGAGAAATGACATTTGACATGGAATCCACTCGGTACAATGATGGTGGTCAACCACATAGGTCAACTTGTGGGAGGCATAAATTCTTCATGCAGACTCGGTGTGAGGCGATTCTTTGACCACTGAAAAGGTATCAGAGCGTAGAACCACATGAAGGGACATAGAAAATAGATAGAATTTTCTACCCCAAAAAACATCATTTACACCCTCAAATAATCCCAAGAAGATTCTTGACCTCAAATTTAGATAGTGAGACCTATCCCTAGAATGGTCCCTAGAAGCCAATTTATCAAATATTTATACCTTGAAAGCACCAAAATGGGTGATAATTTATATCTTGAACCATTTTGGATAAAAAAATCATATCTCTCTCTATATATATGGACAAATATGTTGTTCATTAATTGCATATACTTCAAAAAATTTAGGTAAGGATAATGAGTGACCTGCATGGGAATTTAGTCCTTTAGAGATAGCAATTCATTTTAGGGGGGAAATAATATATTCACAATCTACATAGATTGCACTATATCATCAACTATATTTTGTAAATTTTCTTATCTAAGTATTATATATATATATACCATAAAATAAAAAAATTGTCATATTGACACATCCTTATGGACACCAATTTTTTGTATCATGTGATCAATAACAAGAAAACTAAAAATACACAATGTGGTGAATGCATTACCATTTTAATAATATTGAATATTCATAGAGACAATTTTGAGAATACTTTAAAATTATTAAATGATTAAGTTTAGAATAAAATTATTAATCAAAATCAACAATTTGTATATTGTTACAAACTAGATTTGAAGATGAATCCATTAGTAAGGGGTCACCCCTTGTTTAAATTGCATGTTTATGGAAACTACAATAGATTATACATTTGCTAAAAAAAATCGAACTGGCTCTATTCCAGAGTAAATCATCAATGTTTTGGATCTGCGATACACAGTCCATCATCGGGATAAGAGGATAATCACAATGGAACCCTAAAAGAACAAATTCTACATTCTTGTTGACAAAAAAATCTTGGTCAAGGAAATTTTTAAGGATCCATAATTTTCTTAAAGTTTCAAAACCTTGAAGAATCTTACTATTTATCAAATTTCCAAGTATAAAATGTTTGGTGCTACTTTAAAAAATATTCAAATTTCTATATGTTTTATATAGTTGTTGGACAATTTTGGCGATTTTTAGAGTAAAAAATTTAATCATGTAGAATTTGGGTTAATCATATTAAAAAAAAGGAAAGCATGGAGAATTTATGTTTTTTGAACAAACCCTCAAAAATTATCCCATGGGATAAATTTCGGCCCTAAAATTTTCCCCGCTCTTGGTCAAACTAATGTTTTGTCCTAGAGTTTGTTTTATCTCTTCGATGAGAATTCTTTTCCACAAATATAGACGCTTGGTTTGGAATAAATTCTTGGCCTCAAATTTGAGTTAACCTTATAAAATTCTTGATCAATAATATCTATTAAGAATATGAGAGGAGATCCTAACTCTTGGTTGAGAATCTAGGAGATTAATACAAACTCTCAACAGAGAAGTCTTTTAGAAGATTCTCAATTGAGCATTTAGAAAAAGAACTTAATTCTCCTATGATAATATAGGTAGAGAATATAGCTCTCATATGCGAATCTTGATGGAGAATATGAACTCTTGGCCAAGAATATGTTCTAAAGGATTCTAAAAAAAAAAACTAGGCAAAGAATATAACTCTTAATTGAGAATCTATGAAAAAATATCTCTTGAAAAATAATCCAAGCAATGAATATAAACTCTCTACCAAGAGTTTTGAAATCATGGTTCAATTTCGATTTCTCATCCAAGAATGTAAACTCTCAGCTAAGAAAATTATCTATCGACTCAATATCTCACCAAAGAAATTGTTAACCTAAAGTAAACTCAAGAAAAATATCAACTAAGATATTCTTAAATTCTCAGCCAAGAGATAAAATCTCATCTAAGATAATTTGTTCACTTTTTTGCTTGGTTGAAAAAAGGAGATATAAAATCGCTCATCATGCCTCATTCCAAAAAGTGTTTTCTATCTTTGTGTTTTCACACTTCCTGTCTTTTTCTCTACTTTTATCCTTCATTCTCCTTTATACCTCAAGGTTTCCTATCTTAGGTTTTCATTATCATGGATATTAGGGTATTATGGATAAACCTCCATGAGGAAGGATGTCCAATCTCTTCTCATATCCTCCCCCTTTCCTCTTTAATTTACTTTTCCCTTTTTGACTTGCTATTGTTTATTTTTGTTTTATAGTTGATGTTTAGTGTTTCATGCATGGAGAATAAGGCTTCATGAATGAAACTTCATTATTAAGGTAATGAATTCTCCTTTCCATTATCCTCCTCCCATCATTTTTTACCTTTCTTTCCTTTCTTTATTTTTTTCCAAGGAAAACCATCAGAAAACCCTCCATGTACCACCCCATGATTCATGGATGGTAAAATTTGTAAATTGTTGGTCCTAATTATAGATCCTAACACTAAGGGGATCAAGAGAGTTAAACCCATGACCTCCCCAAATTTGGGGGGAGATATCTCACATCTAGCTCAAGACCACTTAAGCTAACCCTTGGGGCCATATTTACTTTATTTATTTGTTAACATTTCTTTTTTCTTTCGTTTTTGTACATTTTGAGTTGCATGCATGGTGCATAGGGTTCATGGAAAATCCTCCATGAGGAAGGTAATGGCTTCTCCATTCCCTTATGTTCTTTTCTCTTTTACTTTTCCTTTTATTTATTAATTTGCTAATCTTTAATATTTTTGGTTTCTACATGTTCATGGAGAAAGAAGAACAAAAAATGGCATCCTAGGGGGTATAATTAGTGTGCATATCTAGTTCATAGGTGTGGCCTAAGGAAGGACCTTCCATTATCTTAAGGAGATATGGGTTGAAATATTAGCACCCATCTATCTCTCATTACTTATTTTTCCATTAGAATTTAAATGTTGACTTTTATCTCAACTCTGGTCACATACCTAATTTGTATTCCATATATGGATTAATTATAAAACATGTTACTATTTTTTATATTTATTTAAGAATATGAACTATAAATGTGTTAAATAAATCACAATTATTTCTTAATATGATGATTGGCTAACATTATGGAATCTATGGTTTAATCCTCCTTCTATCGATGACTATGTAACATGCACATGAATAATTTAGTTGTAATTCCAAAACTTAGTTAATTGTTTTATTACCTAGCTTTCTGTCATACTGTGTTTTATATTGTAACTTCATTGTATTATTAAAATCACGTATTAATCAAAACATAGGTCATGGCCCTCATATGATCCATTCTAGGAATTGATTGCCCTCATAGACTAGTGCCTAGTCCTAGTCGACTATTTGGTTGGATCTCAGTTGGATCGACTCAGTCAAACCTATGAATAAGTTGATCCATCAAATTAGTCGACTCTACGTATCAATTGATCCATCAACTTATTCGACACTATGGATCAATCATTCCATCGAATTATTCGATTCATGCAATCTTATACAAGATTCATTCGCCATACATTCCCCATGATCTAAAGAAAAGGTTTTTCTCCTTAAACAAGTTGTAATTTCTTATTTGTAATTTAACCTATTAAATATACAACATCAAGAGACATTCTCCAAACCAAACTTGTGTAGCCAAGATTGATCCTCTCATATAGAGGTGAGCACTTTGATTGCCTTCCGTGTAAAGGTTATTCCACCCGTATAGAGGTAATTGATCAAGGTAATGATGTTGTAAATTTTTGTTGGACAAGGCTCCGGACTTGTGTGTCAAGTCGTGATTCTCATGTGAACCTTCTGTATAAAGGTATCCATGAGATGGACCTCCCGTATAGAGGTGAACCTTATTTATAAAGGTATCCATGAGATGGACCTCCCGCATATAGGTGGACCTTTCATATAAAGGTCATTCTTTACTTGTTAAAATCATTTAATATTGTGTGATGTATTATTAACCATGATCACCAATTCTTATTAAGTCTCCTTTAGAGGTTGATTGTGCCTCTAAAGTGAATTACTTTAGCATATGATCATTTGGTCTATAATAATATAATATGATCACAACATCCGATGATTCTTCTTAGTATAATGTAATGTGATGTATAATTAAAGTTAGCACATATTGACCATGCAATAAGAGATAAAGAAATAAAAGATATAGCGTAGTGATCAAGAGAATTCGAAATTTCCCATGCAAACACTTCTACTAATTAAAGAGAACTCGAATTGTTAAATCCTCAGTTATAAAGATTTAGTTAAGTATCAATGTATGCCTCAATCAATGCTTTAGTTAAAGCATCAATTAAAGAGATGACTCAGTTAACTAAAGAACTCACAGTGGTCACTTCAAGTAAATCAATCAACATGATTTCAATTAACTAAGTGTTAAATAAACATGGCTAGTTAACAAAAGTGTTTTCACTTTAGTTAAACTAAAAGAAAACACTTCAGTAAATCAAGGAGAATCAGTTAAAGAGAGTTAACTAAGTGACAACAAAGAATATCTAGTTAACCAAATGACGACACTTAAGTTAGCCACCTAAATAATTGGGAAAGCTTTTAGTTAAGAGGTGATTTCATCCTAAGTAACAACTCAGTGATATAAAGAACTGCATGAGAAGTGGGGCGCAATCTGCTATGTTGCAAAAGAAAAAATTCTCTGATATCCATTATATTACACTGAGAATAATTGGTGTGGTTTTTGTTCTCATAGTTTTGAGGATTTTCCCCAGGGTATATCTTGTGTTATGGATGTATGAATTTCATGTGATTGAAATGTATCATTGTTTCAATTTTTGACGTCTAAAACGACTCGATTAGGAGACAGCACATGAATCTTTAGGGTCATTTTAAAAATTAACTTTAGTTAATAGCCTTCGCGGTATAAGAGCCCAGGGCGTGAAGGAGCTCAATTTTTCATTCCATCTAGAGCCTACATTGATCTTGAGAAGTTGCGAAAAATATTTGACGACTATGGCATCAGTCTCTCTACAACCAGAAGACTATCTTGAGGGAACCTAAAAATTCAACAATTGGATGGCTAGGATTCTCAACATCCTAGAGGAACATGACTTGGATGGCTACATATCCACTGTGGTGGAGGAGCCTACATATAATCTAGGGCACATCAAATTCAAGAAGAATCAAGCTAAGGCCAAATAGATCATCTATGATTCAGTAAAAGATAACTTGATTCCCGTGATCACACGATTGACGACCGAGAAAGAATGTTATGATACATTAACTAATCTATAAGAGAATAAGGCCTCCATTTAAAAAAAGGCATTAAAGAATAAGCTTCAAAACTTAAATATGGAGATGGATGAGACATTGGCCTCCTTCTTCACCAATATCTCTCAGATAAGAGTTCAAATTGCTAGTATTGGAGTAGTGGTGGATGAAGATGATCTCCTCCAAATTTCCATTGATGGTATCCCATCCTCATGGGAGAAATTCATGGCTATGTTGAATGGACGATAGGTACAGCCTAAATTAAAAACCATTTTGCATGATTTCCTCCGAGAGGAGGGGTGAATCCAGAGCATGTCAGTGTGCATCAAAGAATAAAACTTTTCCCTCATGGAAATAATGAAGAAAGGAAAGAAACCCTTCTTCCAAAATAATTTCTCTCATCCAAATAAGAAGGAGCTCAACAAAGGATTTAACAAGTTAAAATATAGATGCTTCAATTACAACAAGAAATGAAATTTCTCAAGACAGTGCAAAGCAAAGATGAAAGGAAAGTTTCATGCTTCTATTGCCATAGAAGATGAAACCACTCAAAAGAATGCATATGAATAAAAGCAGACAAGAAGGGAGTATTACCTTGTCTCATCCTTTTCGGGATCCACCATCACAAATGTAGACACATGGTTGATTGACAGTGGAGTGCTATCACTAAACTAAAGAATAAAAGTTTCACATGCATGGTAGAGTTGGGGGACAAGTCAACATATTCGATCCAAGGAGTTGGATCCACCTCATTCCAGCTGAGCAAAAGTGATATTTTACATGTGGAGGACATTCTATATGTTCTAGGATCGAAGAAGAACCTCCTTTCAGTTTCAGTTCTTGAAGACAAAGGCTTTCAAGTTATCTTCATGGATAAAAAAACACTTTTATGGCCGAAGAACAAAAGCTTAGAATTTGTTGTTGTGATTAAATTTAATGAGGGAGGACTCTAGAAGGTACATGGGAAGTACATTCAAGCTATGATTCACCACAATATCATTCCATGTGAGCTATCGCACTGAACGCTTGGATACCTACTCTACACTTGACCCTGCATATTAGTCTCAACAAGAAATACAAGCAAGTGCATATAATATATGAAATACATTAGCATAATCAATAACATGATCCATGATATAACATGCAAATGTAACCCAATGTAATTAAACAACATTCACAACATCAATTGGACGATAAAATGAGTATTTCCTTTAATGATAATAAGAAGTACATGATACAACCTCTTGCAGGCAACCGATCTGAACCAAGAACTAGGTCCCTCCACTTGTGCCTCCACCACTTAAATCCCCCATGCAATGGAAAACTCAAACTATGAAAGGAGTTTTGTAGGTGAACATAAGGAGTTAACAACAACAAGGATCAATGGATGTAGTCTCAAGTCACAACAAAAATCCAGCAGAGTTACGGTGCTCTCTGTTTCTCCTCCCTTCCATACACCATAAGAGCTCAATATATAACCTTCCAATAGGTAGGTGAAAGGTCGGATCGAGTCGTTTCTAGGTACATGGAGGGCCAAAGGTCACCCTAAAACCGCCTTTTTGGGAGTAAAAATAGAGCTTTTACTGTTTCTTACCATATAACTCGATGTATGCAGGCTGATTAGGTGCAGCCTGCATGCCACACTAGCTATAGTGGAACAACAAGCATACAGGAACAAAAATAGGGAATAATGTGTTCCTGGAGGGAAAATAATGGATCTGAGTCAATACAATGGATACTGAAGGCCAATCAATGCTGATGCTCACAAGGTGGAAAAATACGTTGTAACAGATACCACCTAATGTGTGAGGTCAAAGAAGGTACTACAATGGCTGAAATACATTATAATCTTAGAAGTGGAGTGATGGAGACAAAAATGGAAGGAGTATCCCACTCGTCATAATAAAATGATATCTATGAATACATGTCGGTACAATAAAACAATCTGATACAATGCCATGATAGGCAGTACATAGTGAATACATGTCATAGGTGGTCATAGCCATGACCTGTATAGTAAGATATGGTCTCCTACTGAAAAGGAAACAACTGGCGCAATAATGGAGGTACAAACTGCTGATGTATGAGAGATGAGATCTCATAAGTACAATCATGATCATGAGTAGCATACTGAATGCCACTACCTTCTGGAGTCTTCTACACAAATCATCTATGGTGCAAGTCCCATCAAGTGAATAAATGTGTTGAAGTCGAACCTCATGTGACATCGTCTGATTACCGGTCAATGATGTATACCGTTAACAGATGTGAGATAAACCAACAATAATGAAAATGGGCATCAAGGCACAGAGTACAATCATCAAAGTGTGAATAGATGTGTTGAGGTCGAACACTAGGATGAATCCATCGATTAGGGGACATTGATGTATTCCCAAAGCTATCAATGGTGAGAGAACCTACCACTAATGACTGCAGGCCTCAAGGTACTTAACCAAACTCTAAGTCTCAATTATGGAATAAATGGGTTAAAGTCGACGGAACAAAACTCACTGGAAGGAGAGCATTAAGGAATCCCCCATCAACCATCACAAGGTAACAACTAGGCTAAAATATTTGGAAGAACTCGAACGAATGGACTAACTCAATAAAGATGGCTGACATGCAATAGTCAAGAGATCTGAGGAGTGGCTGACTATGGTTTCAGGACTTCCTTTGAACAAGAGCATGAGCAGATGGATAGACTCAGGAAACATAGACTCAAGTAATAGATGATAAGAACACTGTGTTGTAATGTCCCCATTTTGACCCCCTTTGTATTAAACCGTAAATGATGTAAATATTGTAATTTAATCATGGTGAGGAGCTCAAGGCCAAGGCCCCACCATTGATTTAGCGTTTCATGAATCGGAAATTAAAAATAGATTCCCATGGTTCTTGTGCGAGATGGGCACAATGTATATAAGACATCATGTAATTATGAATTATCAATGAAAAACCCACATCCGGCTATGCAATGCAACAAAAGAGATGGGGCATGACTCTACAAGGAAAAGGGAGGGAAATTATTCAAACCCTTGGGGAATGGTGTTAATCCATGTGTCAATGGGGAAACCCATAAACCACCAACTACCCATTTTGTCTCATGCACTCAATCATTTAATTCTTCCAAGAAATTGGTTAAGGCAGTTAATGCCTTGGAAATGAGGAAGTATGGGCAAGCCATTTTCGTGCATGGGCAAGCCATCAACTTGGAAAATCGTGTTTTTGCTTGTGGGGCAAGAAACCACCCACGAAATGGTGCCCAAAGCCATGGGGAATGGGCATTCTTCATTCATGCACGCAGTGGGAGCTATCTGGGCTTTTCCCTTCACGTTTTTCAGCAAAAATCCTGCATTTTTCCATGCCTGGAGGTTCGTTTTTGCATATATAGCAGCCTGGGAGAGAAGGGCCACGAATTGGGGACTGGGTGGAGGTCGTTTTTGCTCCTCAATGTCCAGGGACGTTTTTCTAAAAACGGATTTGGCTTCCTGGGCTATTCACCAACTTCCCATTTCGTTTTTGTGGATTCCCACGTTTTTCTGAGTGAGCTGAAACCCCATCTCCTGCATTCCACTGTGGAAAACGTTTTCTTCATGCCCAACAGTTGTGGTTGTTGTTAAGTGCATCCTGTTTTGGATTTGAACCTGTAAGCAAGAAACTGGAATGGTAGTGGACAGAATTAGCTTGATAAACCTAGTGTAGAGAGTATCCTCTCAAGGAGATCAAGAGGGCTGGCTACTTTTCTATGCACACCCTGAGAGCACTAGAAAGGAAGGTATGGCTTGAGGGACTGTGTGACAGTGAAGAGGATAATTCCTTGTGTTGGGTGTGTAGGCATTGTGAGTACCAAGCTGAATAGATCTGGGAGGGGTACCCATAGCTCTGTGGTTGAGCTCACTAGCTTAGCAATTCTTCCTTTCCATTTCCTAGCAGCCTGATAAACCCAATCGCAGATTGGCTTGGCTCATCTTGTGTATGCTTGGCTATGTATGAGTTTGCTGTTCCCTGGTTCCTTGTAGAAATCATGCCCAGCTGGGGGGTGGCAGTGGTGCTGAGAGATTAAGGAGCACACTGGCCTATGGTTGGGTGGAACGTTGCAGTTGCATAGCCAGTTGCATGGGACTACTTTTGTATAAGATAAGTATTCCCCTGTATTACATTGCAATTACTTATTTGATGAATATTTTGAATGTATCATGGATCTGTTAATAAATTTGCTTCAACTCTGTTTTTAAACGATTATGCATTTCCATATGATCTTTTATAATACTGCAAAGATCTTTATTTCATGACTGACACAGAAACGTGAATGCATGTTAGATATCAGCATGTTTTATTTAATCCTTGTTCTGTTCTATAGCATTTCACATATACCTGTTTTATATCAATGAGTTTTAATTATAATGAATATGGGACAAATTGCCCGGATTGAGCACAGTGATTCTCTCTATCTCGATGGTACGATAGAGGGGACACTACATGTGTGATGTAGGAGGCATCAACAAAGGGATCCATAATGACTAGAAGCTTAACCAGTCGGTGGAGTAAAATATGAGAAACGAGTACAACTCCTAAGGTCCTACTATAGTCCCGACTAATAATGAATGTAGTGGAGTGAATGCTCTGTTCAAAGGCGACACAATAGCTACCAACAAGAAGAAGTGAAAATTTTCCCATCCAACTTTTTCAGTTTTTTTGGTCTTTTCATATTTGGAAAGCTTGAAAAAGAATAAAATTTCTTATAGTACAACAGGTGAGGGAACGAGTGTAAAATAGCGAGTAAACTAGTCCTAAGTAGTGGAACATACTTATGATCAATACAAGGAAGCATGTGCAGGATGTGGACACTCAGGGGGGTGTCCTCTCAAGGTAAAGGGTCATCAAATTGCAAAAGGAAAATGAAATATCTGCTTGGCTTGAAAGGGAAAGTGCTCAGGAACATGGCTAAAAATTGAGTAAGCGGGAGCTGACACAAGGCTTAAGCTGCAAGTAGAATGATGCAATGTAATCACAACTTGATATAAAATGGGGGAGTCATTATGGGAGATGGCGAGCATAAGACAAAGTAGAGTATGAGTCTTTATCACAAAGTCATGGCGTAACTACAAAGGACTCCCAATCTTAAGGAGGGACAATGGCATGGGCACCAAAAGGCATAAAAAGGCTTTAACTAGGGCACCCATGTTTGGACAAGCCCTACCGCCAAATAATGACATTTCTATAACAATGTGAAGGATCTGTGTTGGTTAAAAGCGGGGTCGTACCTAGGGTTAATGAAAAATGATCAAAGGTCAAATGCATAATGCAGGAGAAAATGACATCTAACCTATATGATGGGTGTAAAATATACCTTCCATAGGTGCGAAATGGTAAAAAAATTAACTCTCGTTGAAAAAATCTGTGCAAAATGGTACTCCAGGACAACATATTAGTCCAAAACAACTTAAAATGGTAAAAACTATAGGAAAGTGGGTTTTAAAAACTATAAACAGTAATAAAAAATTACAATTACTATTTCATTTTCACATTTCACCCAAAGAGTAGTTTTTGGTTAGTTTTCACCTCAAACTTCAGTTGCTTATTCTGGAAGCTATGGGCGTCCATTCCACGAGTCGTCTAGAGCAGGTTAGTAGTCTCATCCCCCTCTTCCATTTCATAGATTTTATTTCAAGTTTTAGTGGTCAATTTTTTATTAGCCAAGCCCTACATCCTCTCCGTGTTGTACGTGAGCTATAGCTTCACGGGTTGCGGGTAGGGCATCCTGGACACAGTCAATGCATGCGTTGACCGCGTATGGACATGACTGTCATAGTTTTTGACCGCGTACAGGGTCGTGAAGATGGTTCTTTAAATGATAAAAGCTAAAAAATACTTTGTTTTCTCCTCCAGGATGGTCCTAGAGTGGAGAGAGAGGGAACATGATGTTGTTGATGAGCAAGTCTACCAATATTTACCCGGCAAACAAGCGTTACAAGCATGCGATCTCTACAAATTCTAGAGCATTAGGGGTTTAAGGGCCCAAAACCAATTGCTCCGCAGATTGATTGATTATTGGGATGCAAATGCACAGAACTTTGACCTGGATGGTCAACCACTCTCACTAGAGGTGGATGATATCTACTTTATCACAGGTTTGTCCCGCAGAGGGGGTGTTGCTAGTCTCCCGTCCCGCAATGTAGGTGGTGGGATCACCATTACTGACTATATAGACTGGTACTGTCTTCCCGATACCCAAAAGGTGGGGAGTCAGATACCCATTGAGGCCGTTGCGAGCCTGAGCATGAAGATAATAGTGCTCACCCTCGTGAGAATAATAGGTTGAACAACTCGACATCGGGCTTCGAGGCCGGTGATATTCTACATGGTAGAGTGCATGAGACCTACAATGTACGACTGGTGCAAAACGTTACTGGATACTATGAAGACCCAGTTAATGGAGTGCAAGCTTGGACGGGAAAAGAACTTTGGTTTTGGCAATATACTCTGTAGTTTCTTCTTTGAGAGAGTTATGGGGCTCAGTCTGAGGGTTGAAGTCCCTTTGCACAGTCTCCATGATCCAGCCCAGACCTGGTGGGATGAAGTATTGATGCGACAGGGGAGTGGCTAACAGGCCTCTCCATATTCTAAGGAGTTCTTCCACTAGTGGGCTTGATAGGTCATTTCCATCGATGACTACCCATATGAGGGGATAGACTACCTGGGTGACCGTGACATGCGGCTCCCTCGACGGGCCGCATTCAGATACATCGGTATGTTACTCTTTTTGGAATATTTATTTATTTTTGTATTTTTTATTTAAATGAATGCAAAAATGTTGTTGGTCTAGTATCACATATTGAAATTCTACTGTTTGCTCGTAGATGCTGGTCCGCTAGACCAGAGGGCTACCCGAGACATCGTTGTCGAGGTAGGGGTGGAGAGGTGGTTGGCACTGTAGCAGAGCACATGCTAGAGACAGAACGGGTCAACCTAACCTGCATGAATACCAGAGTACTGGTCATCGAGGTGGAGCATATCCCAGAGGCGATGCAACGACATGTTGTAGGAGTACCAGGAACCTGGGTTCGGTTACTGCGGTGCATAGCTAATGCAGTGCATTACTATGTTCAGACACATCCTGCCGAGGCAGCTAGGCCTCCCCATAGGGCTTAGATATCTCAGAGTCCTATATTTTTGTATCGGTTATGTATATTTTTTAGATCTACGGGCTCCAGGTTTGTACCGTGACAGCACATTTTGGACTTATTATTTATTAAAAACTATGATTCTCCAGTTCTACTATATGTGTATGTACAAATATATGAATGAATGTTTATTTCTGTGCTTCTTTTATTGATTAGACAAATCCCAATCTAGGACATAATTAACATATGCGTCAGATATGTGATTAAAAAATATTGGAACATGAATGTATGTAATGGAAACAAAATGACACTCCAAGAGTCTTATCCTTAAGAACCTCCATAGTAATGTAGGATCCCTCACACGATACTAGCCATTCAATTGAGACACAACCAATTGTGAATACAGGTGGACTTCTAAAGACTAGATACCACGTGAAATGGCGTCATGAAGTAGCTCAATAATGACACTGTACTAAGTCACATTGTTGGATGTAGGACCGAGACAAGCACCTCCCGAAGACACAATCTGGCGGTAAGGTGAAAAAATAACCCACGTAGCAGAAGCGAGTCTTTGTGTATGAAGGCTAGCACCATCCACAAATCCCAAGAACACTGGAGATTCTACTGACATCTGTCAATCAAACGAAAGCAAATCAACAGATCCAGAAAAATCAAACGAAATCTAAACTATGTACAAAAGAAACTATACAATAGTATACCAAAGTATTAGCTTGAGATAGAATCTCAAGCGTAATATCGCTTGAGGTAGAGCCCATTTCTAGGCTCCTTCAAGGTGTTCCCTTCATATTCTTCCAATTCGTAAGCTCCTTTCTCAAGGACATGCCTCACTATGTAAGGACCATGCCACATGGGGTTAAACTTTCCTGCCCCCAAGGGTTCCTTAGCTTGATCATGCAAGAGGACCAAGTTACGTTCAACATATTGTCAAGGATGGACAAACCTATCATACTGAACCTTGACACGACGTTTGTTGGCATCTATAGCCACGATGGCATCTCGACGCTACTTGTCAAGTTGCTCAAGGTGGATCAAATGTTGCTCAACATCTAAGGTGTCAGGAAAGAGCTCTATGGCTAGTTTCATTGAAGGGATTTCGCATTCAATTGGCAAGATAGAATCCACACCATGTACTAGCTGAAAGGGTGAGAAACCGATGGCCGGCTTAACTGTGGTTCGATATGCCCACAAAGAAGGATATAACATGATATGCCAATTGCTCTTTCTTTGCTGGATGGTACGTTGGAGAATGGTATTTAAGGACTTATTGATTGCCTCGACTTGACCATTCACTTGGGGATAGTAAGAATATGAATGATCTTGACGAAACCCAAGCTTGAGTGACAAATCTGCCATCATTGTATTTTGAAAGTGACTGCCATGGTCAATGACAACCTCTTTCGGGATACGGAAATGAGTGATAAACTGATTGAACACGAAGTGGGCTGCAGTAGCACTGTCGGCTTTTACGGTCAGCATGGCCTTAGCCCATTTGGAAAAGTAGTCCACGACCACAATAATATGGCAATGCCCCCCAGCTGAAGCTGGTTTCCAATCCATAAAATCCACCCCCCACTTAGTGAAGGGACCGACGGTGACGATCGGATGAAGGGGTGTAGGATGCGAGTGTACATTATGAGAAAACACCTGGAAAGGGTGACATCTCTTCACGGTGTTCATATGATCTTTAAAGATCGAAGGAAAGAAGTAACCTACTCGCATGATGCGTTGGGATGTCTCAAGCCCAGATAAATGACCACCACACGCCTCACTATGGCAGTCATTCAGCACTAACTCTGCTTCTTCGTGAGTCAAACAACGACGGAGGATGGATTCTTTTCCCTGATGATACAAAGTGTCACCGATGATGACATAATCATTAGCGTGATGTCTCACACGTCATCGTTCATCTCATGAATAGTGCAAAGGGAACTTTAAAGTTTGGATATATATAATGATATCCCCATACCAAAGGTTCGTTGATGCGATAAGAAACAAATGCTCATAAACGAAAGTCTTCATGGACGATGTCCTCATCAAGTCGCGGGAAATCCGACATGAGATTAGCGAAAACCAAGGATTTCACCGATTTTGCTGAAGCAAAATCAAGATCAAACTCCTGAAGAATAACAATCCACTTATTATACTCTGCCCCAATAAGGTGTCGTGAAAGCACGAATTGAAATGGATTGACATGCATGAATAATCGCAAGTGCCAATTTCTCCAAGTGAGTGTATCTCAGCTCAACGTCTACTAAATTTTGACTAAGGTAGTAAACAACATGCTCTTGGAGCACATAATCCACTTGAACTAAGACCATACCAATCGTCTCTTGAGATGCAGCCTCATAAAGAAAAAAATCTCTAGCAAAGTCAGGTGGACTAAGCAGAGGGGCCGATACCAAATATTTCTTCGAAGTGTTGAAAGACTGCTGGGCTTGCTCATCCCAGATAAAAGGAGTGTCCTTCTTCAAAAGTCATGCCAAATCTTTTGTAAGACTGGCATAATTCACGATAAAGCGTCATAAGAAAGTGGCTCTCCCTTGGAGGCTCTGAAGCTGAATTAAGTTACACGGGGGAGGCAACCAAAGTATTGCCTCAACCTTAAGAGGATCGACTCTTATACCCTCTTTGGAAAATACGAACCCTAAAAGGTGACCCATTTTCACAACAAAGATGCACTTGTTGGGATTCAACCAAATCTTGTAACATTGACATATTTCGAAAAATGAGACGGAGGTGCTTTGGATGGTCCAATCTCTTACAAGAATGGACAGCAAGGTCATTCAAGTACGCCTCCACTATGCACTTAAGGTCATGAAAAGCATAAGTCATGGCACGCTGAAAAGTAGCTCCGACATTTTTAAGGCCGAAGGGCATCTTCTGGTATGCAAATGTACCCCAAGGACATATAAAAGAATTTTTATGTTGATCCTCGGGTTTTATCTGGATCTAATTATAACCTGAGAAACCGTCCATAAACGAAAAAAATTCGCTTCCCTCACACACATCCAAGATTTGATCTATGAATGGAGTGGGGAAGTTATCTTTCAAACATGCACAGTTCAGATCTATAAAATCTGTGCATACATGGATGGTTCCTTGCTTCTTATCTACAGGAATGGGATTTGACACCCATTCAGTAAGGGGAACCGGGTAGATGAAACCGGCTTTAAGTAGTTTCTCCACCTCTGCCTTAATCGTGGATTCCTTCCTATGATTCACAGCACGAAGTCCTTGTCGAACCGGCTTAACATTAGGATATGTTTTAATCTTGTGTTCAACAATACTAGGGTCTATTCTTGGAATCTCCTCATAAGACCAGGAGAAAACATCTCGAAATTCCTGGAACAACTCGGTGTATATACGGATCTCATCGGGAGAACAATCAACACCGATATAAATGTTCTCTATCTTTCTGGATGTGTGAGAGATGTTGATCGGTATGGTTGGGGAGATATTAGACATATTCCCCTCTGCGTAAATCCCATTTGAATCCAAAGGAGCCACACGGTGACCAACCTTCTCGGAAAGAGTCATCCTAAACTCTTCTCGCTCAATAAGATCAAGGTTGGGAAGAAAATAAGAGCGATGATGCAAATCTTCCTAGGGCCTCTCACTACCACACATAGCCTCAATGATGCCTTCATCCAAAGTAAAAGTACCATCAAGACAATCATGTGAGTAAGACGAGTCGGCTTCCCACACGGGCAGCGTAATGGGATCTTCCTCATCTGTCTGTGAAGAGGAGAGATCCAGCTCTGCAGAGGCTTGTTGAATTTCATGGTATGCAAGCTCGACTGCAGATAGTGGCAGAGCCATTCCAATGTGCGCAACATCTCCAGACGGGGAACTCGTGGATGGTAAATTCCATGAATCATTAAAGTACAAGGTCTGGAAAGGTACATTATTTAAAGAGGATGGCGCACTATAAAAAACGGTTCCAATAGAGGATATTTGTGCAACAAAGTCGAATGATCCCATCAAGGATGGATACAATCCTACACCTTCGTTAACCACTGTAAGTTTAACAATTTTATGTAAGCACCTCACATGGACTTGAAAAGCGACATGATAAGGCAAGCAAGGTTGGATATCAGTAGTGTCGAACGTAATCATGTTAGGGATACCATAATCCTGAACTGCCAAAGCACATAAAAGGGCGTTCCTCTACGAAGGACATGCCTATAAAACCTCAAGAGCCGACATGGCACACAGATTTTGACCCAAATCTTCTACAATGGAGTAGTTTTGGGCGGCTCGGGCATTGGGATTATGCGCTAAGTGCTTAAGAACACCTTTCGATATCTGTGGCACAGTAGTGGGATTCTCGATATGCAGAGAAGAGTCAGGAGGAGGGGGCTCATTCCCCATATTCAGTTGTGGTGCACCATAATCGCGTTGGTGAGTAGCAATACTAAACTCATATTTAACCATGTTCATGCATCCATAGCCACCGGCATGAGAAGAGGACGTCGAAGTTTTGTTAGTCCCATAGCTAGTGACGGGAGCATTCGAAGCCATATTCTGATGATGTGGAAGGGGATATTTCAACACAGCAGGGCTCTGTGCAAGATGCTTAGAAGCTTCTTCAATTCAAAGACACAAGTGGGTAAAGTGATCTTCCCCACAAATTTTGCAAGGGAATTTCACCTTACGTCTAGGCTTATGGTCCCCACCAGCATTTCTGCCATCCCTAGGAGGGTTGGCATTCTCTTTTCTAGGAGTATCTCTATTACTTCCATTATTCCCATTATTTCCACCCTTACGATTGTTTCTCCCCTTCTTCTTTCCACTAGATTGCTGGTTACCTGATGGGTTCGCCGATTGTATAGAATGAACATTAGATGATTGGGTGGAAGTGGACGAGGCGTGAGCCTGTCCGAGGGTAGATTGGCTAATAGAAAAAAATTTCATTTTATTGGTAACCAAATCTACGGGTCAAGTACTCGTCGATCCAACAATTCCATCAGCATGTGGTCCAGGAATAGGCTTGGGCTCATGACATGAGCGTAGTGGGTTAGGAATAATATCATACAAGATACTAGAGTGAGCAGTAGACTAGGTCTAGCTGTTGGGCTTTGAATATAGCTTGCTCCTCAGTTGTAATGCCGGACACTGAAACATCCTTTGAGATATAGGGAAGCAAAGAATTAAGGAACCATTCCAATAGAAAGTCTAGAGGAATGTTGGCTTTCACTAGCCTCTTCTGTATATGCCACTCTTGAATGTGATCAGATATGTGCGTGGCGTTGTTCTGGTGGAAGGTAGATAAGATTTTGGTTCCAATGTCGTAGCGAACCGGTAGCTGAAATGATCTAGGAAAACCAAGGCTATCTCATTAAAACTCCTGTAAGTGCCCCCAGACAACTGGACATAGCATTTCACTGTTGTCCCCATGAGGGTGCGTTGAAATAGTCTCAAACGAATAGAGTCATGATTTAACGATTTCAAGGAGCACCAAAGGTGAAAAGTAGTAACATGATCACCCGGATCCTCACCATTCTTCCCTTCTATCTTTGGAATGTAAGAAGGGAGCTTGGTAGGGACTAGAGGCCAATTAGGATCGTGACACACCGAATCATTCGTGAGCTTCAAAAGATCTAGTAGATTCAAACGAGCAAGAAACGAAAGCTACATCTATGAAGCTTGATTATAAGTTCCCAAAAGAGGCTGACCTTGCAGATCTAAAGGATGATATAAAGCATGACCATGACCATAGGGATGATAACCGCCTCCCACCTGACCCATGTAAGGGTACGAAGGTATATGTGTGTTGTAAGTACCATAGTGAGGAGGGTTGTATTAAGGGCCAGAACCAGCTACGTTATAATAAGGGTTACCACCATAATTATGGGGTATGTAAGTGCTATCTGTAGCAGGAGCAGTTAAGTGATGACCATAAGTAAACGGTATGTTCCCCCCTCCTATATTAGGAGAGACATTTAGGTTAGAAAAAGTGGTAGTAGTAATGGGTATATTCGTAGAAGCATGTGGGTTAACATGTTGGTTAAACTGTGGAATGTGAGTCATATTATGAGAAGTGTTTTCACTGAAAGTAGTGGTAGTCCTGAGAGGTGGCCCTGCTCCAACATGTGGAATAGATGAAGGAATATGACCTTTCTTAAATTGGAATGCGGAAAAAGAGGGTGTAGTGCCGCCAACACCAAGGCTAGAGTTGGCATGGCTTCTGGACGTAGTGAATGTAATAGTCATGTTAAGACTAGACATACCAAATGAGAAAGGAGTAGTTGTCACAGGGTTTGTTGTATCATTAAGATCTGGCATCCCATAAAGGAAACCATGTGTGTGTGTACCATCAAATGGGTTTGACTCTGGGGGTGGGTTCATCGTAGAACCAAAAAAAAGTAAGGTGTGGTGATGAACCTTCCTCCCCACCACCCCCAGGAGTGGATGGAGTAGGGTTGTCTTGGACTCTACCCGACGGAGTCGTGGGAATTCCTCCTATGCCAGATGGAGTAGTCATAATGTGAGATTCTTGAAGCTCGTGAGGAGTATCAAAAGGATCAGAGGGGATCCTCTGGAATCTCTTATAAAAAGGATGTGCTACCTCGTCAGCTCGAAGACCAGCCAAACGACAAGAACGACGGAGATGTGGATCTCGCTCCATGATAACCCCAAAAATTCAATAAATCAAAATGCCTCCTAACGTCCAACTAACGATCAAAGAGCACACACCTAAAGAAACTACAACCAAATACACACAAATAGGACTGGCTCAAGGGACCTCCCGACACTACAGCCGGTATGTCTCTCCTAGGAGAGGCTTGAGACTCTAAAACTATAACCGGAGGTAACAGAATCAGTTATAAGGGCTCCTAGGCTTCACTGCATGCACAAGGTCAAATCCCTATACAACAACAACTGTGTTGTCCAACCCCTATCTGACTCAGGACAATCACAGAATAACCGCAGCGAATGGCCTATGTGATACCTAGGAAAAGAAACTAAGGCCACCATGTATAAACAATGCTCAGGCAGACAGTTGCAGGTGGGATCCGTCATATGGGCAGGGTAGCTAAGCCCAAAACTCAAGAGGGTCAAATCCCCCAAGATCCCCCATACACAAACTAATCCTAGAAATATCTCCCATGTTCAGCTAGTATTGGAGGGCTATCTCTGCAACCAATCTCCCGTGACTTCGTGCTTAACTCTGGTTTGAGTAGAGATTCTTGAGAACACTGATGTATACCATGGGTTTCACCACTCCCTGGTCAGACACATAATATTTCATTTAATAGTCTCAGATTGTTAACTCACAATGATCTATTCCAAGACTCTAAACCTATACTAGTTGGTGCACCCTATCAAAGAGAAAATCGTTTCTAATCAATTTTAAGATTAAGCTTTAATTTTAATGGTTGTAATTAATCAAAGGATATGGTCGTGAAACTGATGATATAAAAGAATCAACGGTATGCACAATCGAAAAGCACTAGACTCATTGTAATATTATGTAAATATTGTGTACATGCGATGTATGTTTTCTTAGCGTGGAGCTCAAGGCCAAGGTGTCGCTAGTGTATGTTCAGATTTTATTTAAAATGGACAAGTATTTGACATTTTGTTACCCATGTTCTATTAAGCCATGGGATATTGTAAATTGATGTAAATATTTAATATTGCAATAAAATACCAAAATGGGCTATGGAAGCAACTAATGAGAAGGGGCATGTGTATTCCACTAGGGAGTGGTGAGGGGGCTGTGGGATTGAACCATAGGGTGCCAAATGTCCTTTTGAGAACCCATTTGACTTTTCTTGCTGACATTTAATTCTGTGTGAGGAAGTTGTTGAGAAATCAATCCATGGCTTCAATGGAGCATGGGTAGTGCACAAATTCATATGGCAGGTATGGGATCTATTTTTCTTATACCACAAGTCACCCTACCTCATTGGAATTCATTCTTACTCATTCCCATTCCATGGTGGAACATCCCAGCATCAGTTTTCATCTATTACTCATGCCCGACAGTGAGAAAAACCAGAAATCGAAACTTTGCAAGAACCCACGTTTTGAAGAGCCATATACACCCATAATTTGGTATTGACAATAACATCCAATGGGGGATCCAT
The DNA here is from genome assembly GCA_027924585.1 of Larix kaempferi. Taxonomy (NCBI): domain Eukaryota; kingdom Viridiplantae; phylum Streptophyta; class Pinopsida; order Pinales; family Pinaceae; genus Larix; species Larix kaempferi. Next base: position 9,903,623 of record BSBM01000797.1, read on the forward strand.
AGATATGATCCTTGGGGCGAATTTGAGAGTATTAGATACCCCAAAATCCATAGAAAATCCTAATTTCTATAGCCCACAATTCCAGTGATGGGATTGAGTTATTTGATCACCGAATGGAGAAATTCCAAGTGTGAATTCTAGAACAGAGGTTGAGAATGCTTGATAAACCTAATGAAGGTTGGAATCTCAAGGATTTAGCAGATCAGACCTTTTTATGCCCATCCTGAAGAGCACTGGAGGGAAGGGACGCCTGAGGTACTATGCAGCAAAGAAGGGGACCTTCCTTGTGTTGGGTGTGGTAGGTACTGTGGGTGCCTTGACTATTGAATTATATTGAGATGCCTTTAGCTCTGTGGTTGAGCTCACTAGATTAGCATTTCCCTCCTTTTTCTTTTGTATGCTTGATAAACCCAACTATGTGTTGGCTTAGCATAGCTATTGAGTGAAACCATGGTTGTGAGTGAACCCATCTAGTTCCTCCTTAGTGGATACACAACCCAGCTCAGGGGTGATCTATTAGATGAAAGAATATAGGCTGGACAAAGATCTATGGTTGGGTGGAACGTTGCTCTCACATAGCCAGTTGTTCAGACAGATTCATATTCAAGATAAGTATTCTTTGTGGTTGAGTTATGTTAATTCTGTGCTTTGCAATGTTTTAATTAATGACTATTGTTTATATACTGAATGCATGATGAAACTGTGTGTGTATATAGTGTTTAATTCCATTGTGTTTGTTGAGTATGAATATGTATACATAAGTTTTTACTTATACATGAATTTCTTAGTAATGTATGGGGTTGAGATTGTCAAATAAGCCCAATATGTTTGTTCATGTTACTTCCTTTGCACTGGAATGATGGGAGGGGACATGACACTCATGTATTCAATAAAAAGCATGCCTCTAATATGACAATCAATTCAACAGTTCATAAATAAAATGCAATCTCTTTTAAAATTTCAATGCACAAGTAAGTCCTAGATGAAATCACAAGATCCCTGATGCAAAATGTAGAACATAAAGCAAATATTTTGTATTTTCTCTTATAAATGAAAGGAAAATGCAAAACAATGTTTTTGCATTTTTTCAATATAATGAAATGAAAAAATGCAAGCAAAATCTAACTATTCAGTAAGAAATGCAGAGCATATCACACAGACAACCCAACAAATCCCAAAGAGTAAGACTCAACCAAGCTAATGAGCTATGAAAATGAAAAATGGTGGGAAACCAAAAAAGCTCAATAACTAATGAAAAAGGAGTTTTTGGTAAAAAATAGAGCATGAAACAGTCAGGAAACAGGCCAACTAAGACTCAGGAACACTTAGAACCAACCCAACAACAACCCAAGGTAAAAAACGAAGCAATCGCGGAGTTGTACGCGACTGTTCATAGAACAATAGCATCTATACGTTGGCTACAGTGAAAATAGTAGCGGGTAGATGCGTGCAATACTAGGCTGACCCGCATATAGGGAAAGGTAAATGAGCCAAAAAAGAGTGCAGTAACCCAGAAAAATCAAGTTTTCCAATGCAAATCGTAACGGCCAATCAATGACACAAAAGCTCGACACACAGCAACTCAAAATAAGGAAAAAATGCTTAAAAATCCCCAAAATGGAGGTTCCTTCCTAGCGGAGTCGCCATTTCTACTACGAAGAAAAACTTCCTATGGTATGGGGTAGACCACAACAGACAGATGACTATTAGAAATCAACTCAATTCTCAAACAATGTTGTATAAATGAAAATGCTAAGATAATGGAGGATAAGACCAACCTTCAACTGGATGTTCGAAGTAGATCCTCGTTGAGTTTTCAATCTCTGCACTTGACCCTGCAGATTAGTTTCAACAACAAATACAAGCAAGTGCATATAATATATGAAATACATTAGCATAATCAATAACATGATCCATGATATAACACGTACGCGTAAATGTAACCCGATGTAATTTAAACAACATTCACAACATCAATTGGACGCGAAAATGAGTATTTCCATTAATGATAACAAGAAGTACATGATACAACCTCTTGCCGGAAACAGATCTGAACCAAGAACTAGGTCCCTCCACTTGTGCGTCCACCACTTCAATCCCCCGTGCAATGGAAAACCCAAACTATAAAAGGAGTTTGGTTGGTGAACATAAGGAGTTCACAACAACAAGGATCAATGGATGTAGACTCAAGTCATGAAAAAAATCCAATAGAGTTACGGTGCTCTCTCTTTCTCCTCCTTTCCATACACCATAAGAGCTCAATATATAACCTTCCAATAGGTAGGTGAAAGGTCGGATCGAGTCATTTATGGGTACATGGAGGGCCAAAGGTCACCCTAAGACCACTTTTTGGGAGTAAAAATAGAATTTTTACTATTTTTTACCATATAACTCAATGTACGTGGGCTAATTAGGTGCAACCTACGTGTACACTGGCTATAGTGGAACATCACGCGTACAGGAACAATACTAGGGAATATTGTGTTCCTGGAGGGAAAATAATGGATCTGAGTCAATACAATGGATACTGAAGGCCAATCAATGTTGATGCTCACAAGGTGGAAAACTACACTGTAACAACACATGGTAGAAATTTGTTGAACATGTGAAGATGTATTTTTATCCACCAAAGTACATAGAACAGAATTACAAGAAATGGTAGTAGTTAAGATAATGGAAATATTAGACTGTACAGAGTTATACTAATGAATTCCATCGACTAAATGCATGATTTGGTGTTAGGGAGGAAGAAAATTTACTTTTTTTGAAGTGGATCAATGGATTAGTCCCTTATATCCAACTGTAAATTAATTCCTCACTATTGGAACTCTTGTAGAAGAATTCCATTGCACCATCAAGCTTGAGGAGAAATTAAAGGTGATGGGATGTTTCTTGAACAAACTGATAGGTCGAACTTTCAATAAGAAGCCTTATTCAACTACTAACTCCGAGAATTCAAAATGGTCTACACAGATTACTTCATAGAAGCAAGAACATGGTAAGAATCCTTCCAAAAAATATAAGGGAAAACACATCAAACAACCCCCTATAGGAAAATGGTGTGATTACTACAGTTTATCTTGCAATGATGCATCTAAATGCAAAGGTCATAAGACATTATTGACACATATGTTTACTTATGACTTAGGCTCGGCTGACAAAGCTATTGTGGAATCAGATCTAGAATCCTCAACTCTATTGGCATCGACTTTGAAATTGCTTGTGAATATCAACAGGAAGGAGAACGACTACTCCATACACATATATGGGTACATAATAACTCACTACATTTGATTATGGACAATAGTAGTCAAAATAAATTTGTCTCTAAAGACATTGTGAAGAAATTGGTTCTTGTTACTACTCGACATCCACAACCTCACAACAATGGTTGGATGAAGGATGGACAAGAATTATGCATCACTTGAAAGTGCAAAATTGCCTTCTTCATCAATCCTTTTCGAGATGAGGTGCCTTGTGATATAGCGCCACTCTTAGTAGATGATGTACAGTTTGGGAAACCCTACTTATGGGACATAGATGGAAAGTATCACTAGATAACACATAAAGTGATTGTCAAAATATAGAATTAGTGGTATTGCATTCTTGAATGTCGAACGAAGCCAATAATCCAAATGGTTTTTTCCAAAACAAGCCAAGAAGTTGATCAACCAAGCTCGAAAATTCATGTTGTTGATAATCAAAACTCAACCTTATAAGAATATTGTAGCGAGTCAACTCTATAATGACCACAACCCTATACAAAAACAACAGGTCAAGAGATTTGTAACATCCCAAAAATTCACAAAAATTAAAAAAATTTCTTTGCGACAATCAATGTTATACTAGCTGTGCGGAAATATATAAAATGCTAGTTTATTCATTTAAATACATACTGGAATAAAATGTTATCATGATCATGCATGTATTTTGTTTTACGATGTGTAAGGAATATGATTATGTCTACATTATGATGTTGTTGGATATTTCTTACCTCAGTTGGGCAACCTAGTTTACTTATGAGTTGATATTGATGATTTATATAATTACTTTCTATTGTTTAACTATGCTAACTGTTTGTTCTTCTTTTTGATGGTGAAGGGGGTCCTATGGGTACCCTGAGGCTTACTTAGCTATTTTGTTAAATCATTGTACCTCTTTTTCACAGATCGTAGGTAAGAGTAATAATGTTTTTAGAGTGTGAAAGAAGAACTCCTAAATTCACTTCAGTTAGTCTTCAATGTCTTTAGAGTTAACCTTGGAGTATTTTCTGGTGAGATCTTCCAGTTTGACCTTCATTCATACTTTAACCTGTTTATAAACTGGAGTATTTGTATAATATTGAAAGTATTGGAGTGTTAACTTTGATATGTTAGGAGGTTACAATCCTACCTTAGCAATATCAACATGTAACAAGGAACTATAAATTAGATTCTATTCTAACTCTAATGCTATTATTATAATCCTATGAATTTCTTATGTTCCTATACATCATATACATAACCTAAAGAATAGTATGCAAATAGAAACTTGACTAAGTCTAAGGTCGTGAATTATATCAAATTCATGCACTTACTTATGTGATAGATTTATAATGTTTAGAGTATTGATATAATCACTATATCTTAGTGATGGAATAGCCTTTAGCCTTTACACAAGGATTTGTGACATTACATATATTGTAAAATGGGTGCATTTGTGAAACATAAACTATATGCCAAATACCATGCATTTCTATGGTATGTAAACTAAATTCAATACCATACTATTCCTATAGTATGTGAACTATATTCAATACTATGCATTTCCTATTATGTGTAAACTATATGCAATACCATGCATTTCTTATTAGGTGTAAACTATATAAAATGATAAGATAATAGGCTATATGCACAATGAACTTGTGAAAACTTTAAACCTAAGTTTGATGGTTTGTTGATACGATACGAAAAGATTGTAACTATTGACATATGGTATTATATGTTATGACATGTTGCAATCATAACCATCGTGCCAAATTCCAATACAAGTAAGGTATTAATGCCTTAGTGGTTTAAACGATGGAAGGCACTCGCGTTGAAGCTCGGGATTAACTCTTCTATATACTACTTGGTGGAATTCTCGGTGGCAGCTATCGTGGATAGTGTCATGTGAAAACTTTGTAAATGTAACACCAACATTGTCGAGCTGTACAATGTTGGACCTATCCATAAGCTGAGTTGGTCTCCACGGTGGAGGTGGTAATTAATGTGGTTTTAAATGCAGCTGGTGCTTGTAGCACGATGTGCATTGTTGGCAAAGTATCCACCATCGATCTCGTGGTGCTCTCAGGTTTTGGACTAAGCCCTAGTCCTCCACTATGTTTTCGTCGAGGTTGGTTCTTTGGCATTCATTTTGCAATGGAGGAGTATGGGAGAGGCTGACAGCCTGAGAAGTTTTAGGGTTTTTTTGGTAGGGTGTTAGGGAACCTCCCTGTTTTTTATGTCATGATCGATGACTGTAGCTTCACCCTCAAAGACGAACCTTTAAGAGTACTAGCTTACTGCATTTGTTTGTAGTTGGAATAGTTTCCAAGTTTTTTCAATAGTGTTGAGAGTAAATGGTCCAGAGGCTGGTTTTCGGTTGCTAGAAAATGGTAGTTCACATAACTATAGTCAGTCGTTGCTGTGTTTGCTAAAAAGGTGATGGCTTGGTTCCTGTCGGTCATGGATGTTTCAATCTTTAAGAAGTCAATTATAAAGGTAATGTATCAGTCTCAGAATAGTACTATTATCTAACATTGTTTTGAATCTTCGTAATGTATTTCATTTAACCATTCAAAGATTTTGTTGGCAAGTACGCTCATCTTCAAGGTGTTATGACCGAAGCTTAGAAGAGGATGCTACTTACACAAACGATAAGCGTCGGTGGTTTCCTGTAGGTTACTCATGGAAATGTTGGCCATTGTTTGATGTTAGCTGTAGCTGGGGTTTGATGTCTAGTTGAGGATTTGCCATCGTTGTGACTCATTGTGACCCAAAAGGATGAATGTAGGGAGGATGGGTATCCTCGACCTACTTGCAGCGTTTCACTCTAAAGTTATTTGTGGAAATGTAAAATATGATGAAGGGTGTAACCCTCGGTTGTTTTTAATGAAGAGGAGAGGATTTTGTTAACTTGATACTCTTTGTACTCGTTGTGTTGGAGATCACTGCTCTAGGACCTGTGTTATTATATTTGAATGTTTAGCTTGAGAATTGTTTTGTACTGTTACTAGCCGAGATCCAGAGGTTAATGTCTTGTTTTAAGGAACCTCAAACCCTAATGTTTACTTCGCTTTGATGTATGGAAATGTTTGCAACCTCGAACCCTTGGTTCGGCACGTGACTAAGATGTTGTTGTGTTTAAAATGTTGAAAGACAAAATGGCTTGTTCCCTCGAATTGTAAACTTATTTTTGTTTGTGTAGATGAATAGTATCGATGGGCAATTGATTTTGCTATTGAGAACTTATCCACCTTGTTTTGTTTCCATTCTATGTTTATAAAGAGTTTTGTTTGCTAGTTTTAATGCGTTGTATTATATAAAAGTGATAAGGGTTTCGAACCCGTGAATGTTATGTAGGAAAATTACCTCTAAAAGGTCGAACTCAGTCTTCGGTAGTCTATTTGATTTGATAGGTTTGAATGAGTACTAAAATGTTATAATGCAGAAATTGGGGTTCTGTCAAAATAAGAACATTCGTCCAATACATACTTGTTTTGTGTTAAAGGATCTATGGTAATAACTATATAAGTGTTAACAGTTTGGTTTAATTTGCTTATGATGATAGTTGTTTTTAATCTTGAATATGGGTAACTGTTTTGATGTTAAAATAATTATTATATAGGATAGATAAAAGTCTTATTAGGAGCTTTGCATACTATGATTTTCGAAAAGAACATGATAGAGTAATTACTGTGTATATATTTGCAAAGTACAGTTGATCTTCAACGAAACCCTAGGTTCTGTGCATAAACTAAATGTTTGCTTCTAATGCTATAAAACAATATAATGTCTATGTGATAAGAATGTTGTTATATTTTCTAAGACTTGGCATGAAATAATTAAACTTACAGAATATAACACAAAGGAGAAATTTAAAAGAAAACATAACAGAAAAGGAAATCTTTAAGGGAAATAAACAGAGTTAGTTCTATCATTCATCATTCTCATTGCATATCATTTATCTAATTTTAATCCCTCTTCCTTGTCCTAGAGTATGGTACAGAAAATAGTGCGTGGAAAAATACAAGGAAGTTATTTATTCAATCATTTCATCTACTTAATCATCATTATACAGAATCATAAGTAGATCAGAATTTGAAACAATTACTTCTGTATGATGATAACTATGAATACTAAATCAATAATTGCATAAAATAATGTAACTACTTAGAGGCTAAAATAACAAGTAGAACCTGTGACTGTAGATAGGGTGGACAAACACCCAAGGAGGCCTGTTCCTCCCAACCTTCTCCAGAAGAAGCAGCCAAACTACTTGCCTCCTTTGGACCACCGAGCCTGTTTACTGAACCACTAGGTAGAAGACTCTGTGTAGAAGCAAGGCACTCAATTTGTATAACCAGCAATCAATAGGGACTTTCCACCAACCTCAATCTCTGCACTCAACAGTATAACTCTGCACTCAGCAGTAAACAAGGAAGACTTACACCATGATAAAAAACCTAGACTTCCCCTCATCGAATCTCTTTTGTGCATACAGTAGAACGAAAAGGTAAGTTTCCTCATCAGGAAAAGTGATGAACCTCAGTCCAAAATTCGATAGCTCTTAAAAAGATTGCCTAGTTTTTTAGTGGTCAGTTTTCAATAAATGAGCCTCAAGCTCCAGTCCCATCTTTCAGGGCACTATGACCACAATTCAAGGGAGTTGTCCCATACCAATAGCTAGTTACTTGCGTCATGATGCTGCCACTTGTCCATTGCCTTCTACCCTAGATTCCATTCCACCTAGTGGGTCAGTAAACACTCTTTTAACAGTTCTCCTTGGGTGAGTGTCTCCTATTTTATTTATTTAAATAGTAATATTGTGCCATTACAGTCATCCTTGGACACTTCTCCAAATATAAAACTTTACAATAAAAGTTAAGATAATGTCTTCTTCAAACATAAAATGTTTTTCAGTAAAGGGGTATGTTACAAGATTACTTAAAGAATACCAAGATGTGCTCAAAGATCTAGCTAGAGTACCACTACATTGCCAAGTTAAATATTCCAGTGACCTTGGTCCTCATTCTTAATTACCCAATGCACCTATTTACAAAAGGTATGTTTCAGAGAGTGAATAAATTCTTACACAAATTCAAGACATGATCGACAAAGGGAAAATTCGACCCAACTCCTATCCTTATTGAATTCTAGTCATCTTAGTACCTAAGATTAAAGATGGGACATGGCACATGTCCATTGACTATAGGGATCTCAATAATATTTTAGTAAAGAATCGATATCCTCTTCCTAGAATAGATGATTTACTTGATTATTTGAAATATGCTAAATTATTGCACCGAGTGAAATGAGGTGCTCTACAGCCCAGTATGGGGGAGATGTTGTAACGTGTATGTAGCGTTACATCTAATAAAACGTAAAAAGTAATTTTTTTAATTAAAAAATAATTAAAAAAAATCATGTTGGTTCATAAAATAAAAAATTATGGAAAGTATTTAAAAAAAAATCCATGTTGGTTCATAAAATAAAATATTATGAAAAGTAATTAAAAAATAGATGTTCATTTATAAAATAAAAACTTAAAACCTAAACCCGGATCTATAAATCAAGAGAGATAAAATTTCTTAAGTTTAAATTTAAAAAAAAAATACACCTCAAGAAATTGGATCCCTCTCGGTGCTTGATAGATATGGGTTTAAGATGGATCTATGCTGGTTTATCAAAATTGACCTCAAGTTAGATCGAATTGCCATATATTCCTCATATGCATAGAATATTACTTTAAAAACCAGGGAAGGTCTATTTGAATGGTTTGTCATGCCTTTTTGGTTTAACTAACAAACTTGCAACTTTTATGAGATATATGGACGATGTTCTTAGAACTTTTGTATGAAAATGTGTCATTGTTGATATAGATGACATCCTTACTTTTAGTATATTGTGGGATGAGTATTTTCAATAACATTAGCAAGTTTGTAACACTCTCATATAGAAACAAATCTACTTGAACTTGGAGAAGTGCTCTTTTACAATGAAGTGTATCAAATACTTGGGCTATGTCATTAAATTGGTAAGCATTCAATTTGAACCAAAAAAGATACAATTCACCAGGGAATGGATCGCTCAAATAAACATTGATGAACTAAGGATTTTCCTTGGTTTGACACATTTCTATAGAATATTTGTGTTGGGATTTAGCCACGTAGATTAGCTAATGAATTGGTTAACTAAGGGAGGTGGAAATACAATTTTGAAATGGACCATAACACAACAAATATATTCTGAACACCTCAAGAACAAGCTTTGCACAAATCCAGTTCTCATGCTACTTGATTTACATAATCCACTTTAAATTGAGACTGATGCATTAGACTATGCTATGGGCACCATGATCACTCAATAAGGTCATCCAGTGGAATTACATTAAAAAAATTATAGTGATACTTTTCTTAGGTATTTGACTTATGAAAAGGAACCATATGTCACTATACAAGTACTTAAGCAATATAGACCCTACATTCTAGGAAAATGAATGGTCAATCATATGGACCATAAGCATCTACAGTTCACTCCATCACAATCTAAGTTACTACATATGATGAGACAACCCAAGTGGATTAGTTACCTACAACAATTTTAGTTTGTAATTAAACATCAGAAAGGAAAAGCCAATGCAGTAGATGATTTCCTTAGCTCACCACTAGTCACTTTAATTCTTATAGTGTTACGTATGCATGGTTATAAAAGCATTACTTGGCCTTGACTATATGAATAAGACACTAACTTCTAATCAGTGTATCGAGAACTCTAGAAAGTTTTGTCAATTTCTCTCGACTACCACTTGAAGAACAATTTTCTTTACAAGATTGGACAACTTTGTGTACCTCTAAGTGAGCACATACATAAGCTCATTTAAGATGCATACTATAACAAAGCAATAAGACATTTTGTAGTGGAAAATACTCTCACAATACTCCACAAGTATTTCTATTAGTATTCACTTAAGATGGATGTCGACAAGCATACCAAGTAATGCATGATTTGTGCCATAACCAAGCCACTGAATTGACCACATGGTTTGTAGACACCCTTTCCCATTCTAAGTCGACAATATGAATCCATTTCCTTGGACTACTTGACTGGACACCCCATCATCAAACACTAGCATGATGCAATCCTGGTAATGCTTGATAGATTCTCTAAAATGGCTAACCTCATTCGTTGCAAGAAGAATACAACATCACAATAGTCTAGTCATCTCTTCTTCGAGCATGCCTGGAAATACCATGGATTATCGACTACAATCATATCCGATAGAGATCCAATATTTGTTAAGAATTTTTGGAAAACACCCTAGCAGTAGCTCAACACACAACTATCTATGTTGACTGTGTTCTGTAACAAGAACGATGGACATAAAGAAGTTTTGAATTGCAGGGTGGTACAATAGAACCGCATGTACAACCAAAATCATTGCAGGACATGGGATGAAAGTCTCTCATACATCTAACATATCTATAATCAAGCACAACATGGTTCAACATGAAATAGTCCATTTGAAGTCTATTATGTATTTTAGTCCTCATTGCCTATCAACTTAGTCAATCAATCAACTATTTTGATCAACACAAACCATGAAAAATGAGAATTCAACAAAGCACTCAAGTTCAAGGATAGGGTTTGTGAGATTCTAAAACAAGCACAAGAGATGTTGTAGTGAGCTAGTGAGAAATCCAAGGCCCGACACGACAATCATCGTACTCCTCCTTCATTTGAAATTGGGGATTAGGTATGGTTGCATATCAATAAAGAAATATTCAATGGAATGGATATGAATTTAAATACTTTACAATATGGTCCTTACACCATTCTAGAGAAAATTGGGGGAAATTCTTTTAAGCTTGGAATTCCACCTTACCTAGGTTTTCATCCAATATTCAATGTGGAGTTGCTTCGACCATATTTTCCACCACTCTTGGAATAGGTCAAATTACCTCTGACAGATCAACATCCATCTAGATGTTCAAGAGTCTCTTGTTTCTAACACCATTTTCAGACAACAAGAATTCAATAGTAACACAAGGACACAAACAATTCCCTTGTTTTAGGTTTCCAAAGCAGGACATCTCCTAGCTCAAGGAACGTCATATTCTCTCACCGAATTGGAGCACAAGTTTCCTCATCCACTAAAGCATGAAATGGGGACTATTTCCACTTAAGGGGGGAGGTTTTATCCATTCCAGAACTTGACTGGTGCCATCAACTAGTTCCTAATACTAGAAAAATCCGTGGTCGGATCTTAGTCGAATCAGCTTAGTCAAACCTATGGACTAGTCTATCCATCAATTCAATCGACTTGGCAGATAAATCGATCCAACGACTTAGTCAACCCTAGGGATCAATTGGTCCATTGATTTAGTTGAATCACACAATATTCTACAAGATTCATTCATCATACATGCACCGCGACATTCAATGACTCTAACACATGTTAGACGACATTTTGAATATATGGAAGGAACCGAGAAGATACCATCAACATGGCATCGATGTCTCTTCATCTTCTTCTTGCCAACAAATGGAAAGAAAATGGTTTCTAACCTCAACAAAGTTGTAACCACTTATTTATAACTGAAACATGGTGGTTAGGCACCCAATTGTCCCTTAGATTTGTATATATGCATGTAAGTCCAAATATGAAAGGGTTCATTGCACTAATACAGGTTCCAAAAGAGAAGGATTGATCGGTTCCTTAGTTCCTTCATTCCACCTCCATTTATGTAAATGAGTATTTTGACTCAATACACATTGATGTAGAGTTTTCTTACATAATTAAGAGACCAACATACCATAGATGACTATTCAATAAAACTGGAGACTCCATCCTTGGGGTTTCTCGGTTATCAATTCCCAACTTGCATTTTCATGTGATTGGTATCGTGTATTCTTTCAGTCATTTATTTTTGGTTAGTCTCTTCTTTGGTTTTATTTTTTAGTCTAGTATTCTTCGCTTTCACTGTAACATAGCTTCACTGATTCAATAATCTCTATCATGTCAACTTCCTGGGTGACATAAATCAATACGTGATATTTTTAGGGTGTTCTAGGCTTCATTATACAAAGCACCAATGTTATTCAAGACTTAATGGTTTTCTTACAAACATCAAACTTGAAATTTATTATTTCATAGCATTATTTAGGATCATTGTTTAATTTTTATATAATTCTATTTTAAATTTTTCTAAACCTAAATATGTGCATAAATACTAATCCTAAAACTTTGACTACCTCATTAACCAATAGTTTACCTTATGTAAACCTATGAACTTCCATATATAAACATTGGGTCGCACTTGTATAAGTTTTAGACCCATGAATGAACAAATTCTAAATGTTAGAAAGTTACTTTCGCCGTGAATAATTATATGGATGGGTGTGGAGACAATACTACTCCATTATTTAGTGCAGTTTTGGATTCCCAAACAATATAATGGGGAAACTGCCCTTGTAGTTTTGGATTCCCAAACAATATAATGGGGAAACTGCCCTACCCATTCAATGCATTTGACCTCTAGTAAAAATCCCCTTCATAGTCGGAAAGTGAAATAACGAGGGTTACAAGAAGTGTTTGTAGGGAAATAACATACAATTTTGTAACTTCTTCCAGTTAGGTATCATGACTACCTTACTTAGAGTTTAACCTTCTCACGAAGTACCCACTAATATTTACTTCAGATAATAAAACTGTTTTTACTATACATAAATTTCCATTGAATAATTTTAGGAATTCTTACTACAATTATTCATTCCTTACATGGTTTCATATATGCATATTTTTGTTTTAGTGTTAAGAAGTAACACTTAAATTAGTCAACTCCATATTAGGGTTTTTCATTTTAAAGAAGAATGCTATATTTTGAATTTTTTCAAAGAAAAATAGAGGCAAAGTCTCTACTTAGCCATAATTCAATAGATACTTTTAATGGAGGAGGGGTTAAACCCTAGCTCGATTTTGAGCTATAAGCTCAACTAGATGGCCAATGTGAAACATTATTGGTCCACTTTCTACTTTTATCTCTATTTTTAAATGAATTTATCTTCTTTGGATACCTTCTATCTCTTTAAGGATTGTTTTCTTAGGTTTGTAGATAGACAACCTCTTCCACTTAACCACGTAATATGGGGTTTTGACTCTATTTCAAACCTTTTCTGAGCTCCTTTATATTCATGAGTTGAGGATAATCTACAACAATATTAATTTGTTTTCTTATGCATAGGGTTAAACCCTTTCTTGGTTAGAAAGGGGTTCAATAATCAAAACACCTAAGATAAAACCCTCTACTTGGTCTTATAGGATGGAAAGAGGTTAAATATTGCAAGCCTTGGCTATGATACAATAGATAAGTAAATTTTCCAAAATCTTCTCGGACTTGTTCTGGTTCTCAACTTAGTTTCATTTTTTTATTTCTATAGCAATAGGCTAGTTAACGGAGATGACTCCTTAGGTAGTGGTGAAGTATAAACCTTCTTCTTTCTGGGTTGTACTTAATTCCTGGACATTTCAATATGTAATTATGCATTTGTATATATTCAGACGAAGAATATTGTAAATCTCTTTAACATTGTAATTTTGAATAATTTGTTTTCGACTATAACAACAATAACATGTTGATGTATATGTAACTTCAGAATGTATTTCATCTGTGTATTATATATATATTTATTGTACCCTTATAAGAGATGTGTTATTCCTCTATAAGGAAGTGTCATCATGTGGATTGACAAGTGTCGCAAGTGTGTGTACTTGCCGATGGGTTGTTAGACCACCTTATGGGGTCGACCCTAATTAATATAGAATATAATGTGGATGTATCCAAGTAGACAAGTCGGCCCCAGTAGGTCACTGGGAAAAAAAGGTGAGTATAAATAGAGATAGGAGATCTCTATTTTACTCACTCGGAAAAGCAACTATCTCTCTCTCTGAAAAGTGGCGCACTAGTGAGGAGGAGGAGGATCATCTGCTAGGAGACTATCTCAGTGTTATTTTGTTGTATTTTGGTTGAGCCATTGCTCTCTCTATCTCTGAGGAAGTTGTGGGGTTTTTCACCTTAGGGTTTTCCCCACGGAAACTCTGTGTCTCTTGTCTCTATGCTTTTGATTCTTGTGATGCTTGTGATGCTTGTCATATTATGATTGTCATGCATTGATATACTGTAGATGTTATTCTCTCAGCAAAGATCCTATAGTATTGTGATTTAATACTAAAAATTTAACATGGTATCAGAGCTTAATTGAGAAGAAGACATTTTGCAGTGACGAAAGTTTGTATTCCTTGTTTATTGGGTTTCTCTCCACAGATTTTTGAAATTCAGTATAGTAGATTGGATCTACTCATCAAGGCGCATCTATCTGTCCAATCGGAATTCAGTTCCGAGCATTTTCAGATTTGGCCCTAAAAATTAGGGTTTCCACAAAAATAGGAATTTCTGGAAACTGAAGGCACAGCTGGAAGCTCCTTGCAAAAATCGAAGGTTAGAGCTTTGGATCGAGATTTTTGGCTGGGTAAATCTCCGGGAAACTCAAACCCTAATTCAGGGCTCTCCCTAGTGATCCCGGGAGGACAAAAAGGCAATTTTGAAGGGCAAGACTTTGCTGATCTCAAATTCTGAATGTACTAGGCTGATCAGCTCTCCAAGGCGCATCTTTCTATCCTTTCGGAATTTTGAAATTCACATTTTGAATTTTTAGGGTTTCTTTGACAAACCCTAATCCGAGACCAGATCTAGTTTTCAGCACTTCAAGTGGTAAGTCCTAAATCTTTTCTATTTCCATTTGAAGTACTCTTAAAGATGTCTCTCCACACCAAGCTTGAGGATAAGCTTGAAGGGGATGATAGCTTCCGAGCCTGGAAGTATAGGATTGGGCTAATCCTGGAAGAGAATGAGTTGGACTCATATGTGAAAGAAGACATCCCTATCCCAGAGGATGAAGAGGCCAAGGCATTGCACAAGAAGAACTTGGTCAAGGAAAAGAGAATCATTGCTGATTCTATCAAAGACCATCTCATACCCCATGTGTCTTCTCTCAAGACACCCAAGGAGATGTTTGAATCCTTGACCAAGCTATTTGAAGGAAAGAACATAAATCGGAAGATGACCCTGCGGAACCAATTGAAAGCAGTGAAGTTTTAGACTGGAGAAACCATTCAATCTTACTTTTCAAGGGTCTCCCAGATCAAGGAACAATTAGAAGCAGTAGATGAAATGGTGGAGAATGGTGAAGTGGTGATGACCACTCTAAATGGCCTACCCAGGTCATGGGATTCCTTTATTCAAGGAATTTGTGCAAGGAAGAAATTGATCTCCTTCAATAGATTGAGGGAAGAATGCTCTCAAGAAGAAGCTAGACTCATAGCTCGTGAGGAAAAGATGGGAGGAGAAGATCAAGCTCTTGCAGCTCACACCAAGAGAAGCAAAACCAAGAAGGATCACTCTCACCACAAAAGATTCCATCAAAAGAGTAAGAAGGACCTAAGATGCTTCACATGCAATGAGAAGGGTCACTTTGCTTCAGATTGTCCCAAGAACAAAAGGGATAATAATAACAACTCCAGTAAGAAGAAGAAGGGCAGCAAAAGAAGGTTTCATGCTCATGCTGCCGAAGATGATGAACCTCCAAAGAAGAAGGCTAGGGAAGAAAGTAGTAGTGATGATGACTCATCAAGTGAAGAAGAATATGTTCTAATTTCTGCTCTTACAGGTACCATCTCCCATGGATGTAATGATTGGTTGATTGATAGTGGGGCTTCCAAACACATGACTGGGTTTAAAGAATCCTTTGTGAACCTATCTGAACATGAATCACCCCATAAGGTGAAACTTGGGGATGATTATCAATACCCAATCAAAGGAAGTGGTGAAGCCTTCTACAACCTAGATTCTGGAAAATAATTGAAGATGAAAGAAGTACTTTATGTATCTGGGCTCAAGAAGAACTTACTCTCCATCTCTGCATTGGATGCAAAAGGTATGAGGGTTGCATTTGTGGATGGCCAAGTCCTAATGTGGCCAAAGGGAAAGACCATAGATGATGCAGTAGTGATTGGAGAGCAAGAGGGAGGCTTGTATAAATTGAAGGGACAACCTGAACATGCCATGGTACATGAATCCATGGAGCCAAGTGAACTTTAGCATAGAAGACTTGCTCATATGCACTATAGGGCACTTCCAATTGCAAGCAAGGAAGTAGAGGGTCTTCCTGAAATCAAGACCAAACATGAAGGTGTTTGCAAAGGATGTACAAAAGGTATGAACATTAAGAAGGCTTTCCCAAGCAGTGAAAGCAAGGCAAAAGACATCCTGGAAATCATCCACTCAGATGTATGTGGCCCTATGTCATCCAGCTCCCTGAGTGGGTATGTTTACTATGTATCATTTATCGATGACTTCTCCAGGAAGACTTGGGTATACTTCTTGAAGGGAAAAGATGAGGTGCTTGATAAATTCAAGGAATTCAAAACCTTGATGGAGAATCAAACTAACAAGAAAATCAAGACATGCAGATCTGACAATGGTGGAGAATTCACCTCAAATGACTTCAAGAAGCTTTGCAGTGATTCAATGATTAAGAGGGAGTTGACTGCTCCTTATAATCCTCAACAGAATGGAGTTGTAGAAAGGAAGAACAGAACAGTCATGGAAGCAGCAAGGGCAATGCTGCATGACCAGGATCTACCTATGCATCTATGGGAAGAAGTAGTTAGAACAGTTGTATATGTGCAGAACAGAACTCCCCACAAGATATTGGACAACAAGACACCAGAAGAGGTCTTTTCTGGGTTCAAGAATATTGATGTCAGCAAAGATGAATATAAGGACAGGTAATCCAGGAAGCAAAGATCAAAAGGGAGCACACTCCAGCAGCTCCTGCAAGGAGGCAGATCTTCAGAGGGAGTTGACCATCTTCCTACATTACACAACAGAAAGGTGTAGAAGAAGCTACTTCAACAACTCCTACCAGGAAGCAAAGACTCAGAGGGAGTCCACCCAAACAAACAAACAAAGATAAGTATTTCAATTATCATTTCTTGCCTATTTTGTTTGTTTAATAATATTATGCTTATGTTCCTATACTTAGGATATGTATTGTGCATATTTGAATGATTGCATTAATGAACAGTATACTACTAATATGCATGTGATGGGTAAGTGGCCTATGGCATTGTACAACATTCCAGTGCTACTTATCTAGAATGAAACCTCTTTGCTGACATGTTGGGAGTAGTGCAAACTCTTAACAATGTTCTGGTAGAGACTGGAAGGCATCTAGAAAGTTGTGGAACATGGATAAATGTTGTATTGAAGCATTGGCTAAGATAACTGCATGACTGCATGACATATTTCTTTATGTGTAAAGAATTTGTTCTGAAAATTATGAGATGTTTCTAATCATGCAATTTAACTTGTTTTGTAGGAAAGACCGTATATCTTCACCTACAAAAGGACTACAACATTTGTTCCAGCAAGAAAGATATCTATTGAAGATATTGAAGTTCCCAGGATCTGGGATGAAGAAATGGAATGCCATGATCCGTCGATCATGAAGAATGATGTTTGGGATGCGATCCCAAGAGCTAAAGGGAAGTCTGTTGTGACTTCCAAATAGAACTTTCAGATCAAGCATGTTGCAGATGGCAGCATAGAGAAATATAAAAGTGATGAAATAGAAGATACACCAGATGGATTCAAGACAGCTTTCTTGAATGGTGTAGTTGAAGAAGAAGCAGCCACTTGGTTCTGAGACACATGATAGGAAATCATATATGTGCAGAACTTGGTATGGTGAAGATAGATTGATTGCCGACATGCAGCGGAATCTTACTACCGAGTTCGAGATGAAGAACTTGGGGATGATGCACTATTTGTTTTTGGCATGGAGGTGTGGCAGAGTGCAGAAGGAATCTTCCTTGGACAAGGGAAGTATGCAGTAGAGATCCTGAAGAGGTTCGGGATGATGGATTGCAAGGCCATGGCCACACCTATGGCATCAAATCTAAAGCTTCTATGTGATGCTTCATCTGAGCCGGTTGATGTCTCTTTGTATCATCAGATGATTGGGTCCTTGATGTACCTGACGAACACGAGACCAGACATTTTCTTTGTTGTGAACACATTGAGCCAGTTCTTGACGGATCCGAGGAGTGTTCACCTGGTTGCTGTAAAGCATGTTCTGAGGTACCTGAAGGGTACAGTGGGTTATGGACTCAGGTATGAGGCGGATCAAAAGTTTAACCTATAGGGTTATGTTGATTCAGATTGGGTTGGCAGTGCTGCAGATAGGAAGAGCACATCTGGGTGTTGCTTCAGTATGGGATCAAGTGTGATCTCTTGGTTTAGAAGGAAGCAATCCCGCGTAGCACTGAGTATAGCTGAGGCAGAGTATGTTGCAGCCTGTTCAGCTAGTTGTGAGGCAGTATGGCTACGGAAGCTACTGTCTGAGTTATTTGATCTCCCGTTGGAGGCTACTGGTATCTTCTGTGATAACCAGAGTTGTGTGAAGCTGTCCAAGAACCCAGTGTTTCATGACAGGTCGAAACACATAGAGAACAAATATCACTATATCAGGGATATGGTGCAGAGAGGAGCTGTGAAGCTCCTGTATGTTACGACGGACGAGCAGATTGCAGATGTGCTGACGAAGCCACTAGCCAGGGTGAAGTTCGAGTACTTCAGAGAGAGGCTTGGCGTTCTTCAGATCGAGGACACTTCGAGGAAGAAGTGATGGACACATTTGCTGAAGCCATTCCAAGCATGTTGGAAGGAGGATCCTTCACATGGCTGTGGATGTAAGCGCTGGATGATGAGCATCAGGATGATGTTCTGGTTTCTGCTTGGATATGATCAGATTGGATGATTTTATGTATGTATATACGCATCATGTTGGATGTTGGATATGATCAGTTGGATCATTTTTATGTATGTATGTATGCATCATGTTGATGCTGGATATGATCAGTTGGATCATGTGTATGTATTTTGTATATGCATCATGTTGGATGCTTGGACCATGTATCTGTATATGTATCAGGTGGATACATTGTATGATCAGGTGGATCATGTATGGTGATATGTATTTGTATCAGGTGGATACATTGATGATCAGGAGGATCATGTATGATGATATGTATCAGGAAGATACTTGGTATGCATCAGGTAGATGCATTGATGATCAGGTGGATCAGGTATGATGACATGCAACAGGATGTTGCAGTGATGATCAGGATGATCATAGATGATGAGCTTCAGGATGTTGCTCCAGATGACATGCAGCAGTATGTTGCAGTGATGATCAAGATGATCATAGATGACGAGCTTCAGGATGTTGCTCCAGATGACATGCAACAGGATGTTGCAGTGATGATCAGGATGATCATGGATGATGAGATTCAGGATGTTGCTCCAGATGACATGCAGCAGGACGTTGCAGTGATGATGATCAGGATGATCATGAGTACATCAGGATGATGTATGGTGAGTATCAGGTTGATACTCTATGGCCGTGGATCAGGTTGTGCAGATGAGCATGTCTGGGAGATCCTATAGGTCGGAGTTGTGTACCCGTAACAGCCTGGGATGCTCTTTCGAGACATTGCTCTTGGAGGACATATAATAGCACCCTGGGAGATCTCAGGTCGGAGTTCTGTACCTGTAACATCTTGAGATGCTCTTGCGAGGTTTTGTCCTATGGCATGTAATTTGGGCCCTGGGAGATTCCAGGTCGGAGTTGTGTACCCGTAACATCCTGAGATGCTCTTGCGAGGTTTTGCCATGACCAAATGTAATTTGTGCCCTGGGAGATTTCAGGTCAGAGTTGTGTACCCGTAACATCCTGAGATGCTCTTGCTAGGTTTTGTGGTGGACCACATGTAATTTGTGCCCTGGGAGATTTCAGGTCGGAGTTGTGTACCCGTAACATCCTGAGATGCTCTTTCGAGGTTTTGTGGTGGGGTCACATGTAATAGCGCCCTGGGAGATCCTACAGGTCAGATTTGTGTACCCGTAACATCCTGGGATGCTCTTTCAAGGTTTTGTGATGCACGTAATAAGTCCTGAGGATTCCATAGTATGGCCAGTGATGACGAAGACCTACAGGTGGTGGGCCTACATCCAGTATGAAAAAGGACTGGCTCTGTAGAACTTCCTATGACGAGTAGAGTCAGAGATTGGTTGAGATAGTAGCAGCAGTGATGATGATGATGACGATGCATCGATGATGATGATCCAGAGAAGAAGACTTGTCTAGAAGATCTGTGTCGAGAAATACCTTCCTAGTTAAGAGGGAGTGTTGATGTATATGTAACTTCAGAATGTATTTCATCTGTGTATTATATATATATTTATTGTACCCTTATAAGAGATGTGTTATTCCTCTATAAGGAAGTGTCGTCATGTGGATTGACAAGTGTCGCAAGTGTGTGTACTTGCCGATGGGTTATTAGACCACCTTATGGGGTCGGCCCTAATTAATATAGAATATAATGTGGATGTATCCAAGTAGACAAGTCGGCCCCAGTAGGTCACTGGGAAAAAAAGGTGAGTATAAATAGAGATAGGAGATCTCTATTTTACTCACTCGAAAAAGCAACTATCTCTCTCTTTGAAAAGTGGCGCACTAGTGAGGAGGAGGAGGATCATCTGCTAGGAGACTATCTCAGTGTTATTTGGTTGTATTTTGGTTGAGCCATTTCTCTCTCTATCTCTGAGGAAGTTGTGGGGTTTTTCACCTTAGGGTTTTCCCCACGGAAACTCTGTGTCTCTTGTCTCTATGCTTTTGATTCTTGTGATGCTTGTGATGCTTGTCATATTATGATTGTCATGCATTGATATACTGTAGATGTTATTCTCTCAGCAAAGATCCTATAGTATTGTGATTTAATACTAAAAATTTAACATAACATACGTATACATAATATGATTTTCCCATGTTTGTAGTTTTTTTTTTGTTCAAATGTGACTATAGTGAAGATATTTATATTTCTTTCTTCTCTATTACAATAATTCTAAATAAAGTATTATTACTCAAAGAAAATAAAATTGTGTAACAATATAATCTTATCATATTTATATTGTATGTTTAGACTAAAATATTTATTTGTTTAGGAAAAAGATAGGTTAACTAGAATCTCAATAGGTGGTTCGTTTACCTTTATATGTTTGTATACAAAAGGATAAATACTAAAAAATCCCCTACTGTGTAAACAAACGGATTTAAGGAGTAATATGTTTCACATACATTTAAACAGAAAAATGTAGGAGTTTAAACAAATTGTCTATAAATTCCTCCAAGAAACTGAGCTGGGAAGGTCTACGTATCATAGGAATTATGCAGGTAAACTTTAATCCTTTTCCTCAGAAAAAACCCCCAAGTTGCTCCATGATGCCTTTAGGAAAAGTAATCTTAGGTTCTATAGCTACTTTAGTAATTCCATTTTGTACACTTGGGGTTATATAGTGAATTTATCTAGACATAAATTACTCACAATATCTGCCACCTAACACCTCTAGGTTCTCTTCAAGGTGTGGATATGAAGATTTCATTTTTTGGACTATGTCTTTTAATGAATTTTTACTAGTTATGAAGACTGTCATCAACTAGGAACTCCCAATACCTGCATCATACAACACCAGAAGGTCATTTTTAGTACGATCTTATAGATTCCATTAGAACTATAGTTTGATTGAACCTTTTCCAAATATAGTAGATACTTTACTACTTAAATACATGGTTTGTTTATTATGGTTGTCATACTAGTTCTTGTAACTTTGTTTTTCCTCCTCTTTCCCTTAACGATTTCCTTCTCTTTCTCTCTTCTAATTTCTTCCTCCCAACCTCCCTTCTTCTATTTGAATCTCCCATTTTCATGAAAAAGAGTACCCCCTCAAACTTCTCCTCAGCCTAGGAAATACGATGACACATTTTCCTATAATATTGGAATCATTGATATATCTTATGCAAAGACAATTTGACCACTTTTGGGAAGAGGCAAAACATGTAAATTCTTAACACTTCCTCCTTCAAGATTAAATTTCACACTTGTAGTTTCATAGCCCTTCTTTTAGTGGAACCCTACTCATTCAACTTTGAAATTTTGATTTTATTTATTTACATAAATTAAAAAATCTTATTTACAAAATCATCATTAAAAATAATAATATCTCATGGTGAGTCATAACCATGTCTTGAAAATAAATTTCATCCAGTGTATTTTTTAAGGATTCTAATATTATACTTAAGTATAGTATCCTAGGCGATTATTTTGGATTGAAAAAAACATGTTTATTGATAGGTAGGCGAATATTAAGTATGAAACATACAATTTACTACTGAAATGTGTAAATTTTGGCGAATATTATGATAAAAAAACATATTTTATGTAAATATAGGCGATATTAGAGACTAAAAATGACCAAATAGCGAATTTATTTTTTGAAAAAAAGTTCAAAAAATAGCCAATTGGCGAAATTTCGCCCTTAAAAATTACCCTGATTTGATCACAAATTAAATGCTAACAATCAATTGACAATTCAGATTTCTAAGGGTAATATACTCGGATATTACATCCCCTTCCCCTTAAAATAA
Organism: Larix kaempferi; assembly: GCA_027924585.1. Lineage (NCBI taxonomy): Eukaryota > Viridiplantae > Streptophyta > Pinopsida > Pinales > Pinaceae > Larix > Larix kaempferi. The sequence continues at coordinate 9,926,467 of BSBM01000797.1, forward strand.
CATCATCATTGGTGTTCCCCTTCCCTACAACCTTTATTTTTAGAATATAAATTTATATGCTTTCTTCATAGAATGTTCCATTTCCCATGTAGCCTCCTTAGGTGCATTGTGTTCCCATTGCACCTTTACCTGAGTGATAGCTTGGTTCTGATGTAATATTTCTTTATTTTCTATTATGCACACGACTTCTAGATAAAAATCTCCCTATGCTTCAACCTATATCATATGTCAATCAATTACATGGTTAGGGTCATAAACATACTTCTTCAATAAGGAAACATGAAAAACAATGTGAACTCTTATATTATCTGGAAAAGCAAGTTGATAGGCCACTGGTACTATTATGAATAATATCTCAAAGGGTCCACAATATTTAGGAGTAAGCTTATGAAAATTTCCTAGATTCTACGAGCTTCTTTCCAGTTTCACCTTCATGTACACATCTTCTACAACCTGAAAATCATTATGTAATCGTTTCAAATCTACATCTTCTGTTTGCTTGTCTTGAGTTGTTTTCCAATTCTTTGTATCTTCCTTCACTCCCTGTTCCATTTCTTTGAGCATGCCTTCTCCAATAATAGCCATGTTTATAGGATTATTCTAAATAATATGAGTATTACATTTTATTCCATAAAGTATTTCAAAATGACTCATTTTCATATATGTTTGATATCCATTGTTATAATAAAATTCTACAAGATGCAATTACTCCTATTAGTTAATAGGCTTATTCATCACATAAATGGAAAGCATTCCCTCTAAAATATTCCATCAATTTGAGGGATATAAGTGGTACTAAAGTTTGATTTGGTACTAAATCCATTAAATAATGCTTTTAAGAAATTGGAAGTGAATTTAACATCTCTATCAGATATGTAGTAGTGGGCATTCCATGACATTTGAAAATCTTTCATAACAATTTATGAAGTATTCATTATTTTATAAGTAGACTTGATAGGAATAAAATGAGCACCTTTGCTTAATTTGTCCACCACAACCACAATGACATCATTTTTTTTGTTTGTTTAGGTAATATTGTAATAAAATCCTTGGAAATGGAAATTGCATCCAATTTCCATTTTGGTAACGACAAGGGTTGTAACAAACTAGTTAGATGTTGGTGTTCTGATTTTATCTATTGACACTCGATACTTCTTGCAATATACTCTACTACATTATTTTTCATTCCCAACCAAAAATATTCATTTTTTGTAACAACAACCATCTTCTAGTATCCTGGATGACCCGAGTCATGTTTTTTATGTATTTCTTTCATAACAAGAGTTATTAAATAACCAACATTAAGAATGTATAGGCTATTTTGATAGACCAGAAACCATTCTTTTCATTATATTATAACCTACAAAATTTCGGTTCAAATATATGTTGCTGTAATCTATTCCTTATTTGAAGGAAATGTTCACCAATCGTCAAGGCTTCATTCATTTGGATATGCAAATCAGAATTATAGGTGATAATGATTGCATTATGAATCACTTGTATTCTCCAACTAAGATCATCTTCCACTAAATTTTTATTTTCTTTAATATCATTAATATCAAAATCAAACTTACTCAAAAAGGCATCTAACTTGTCTAGAATTTAAATGAGGTTGGTTAAGTATATATTTTAACCCAAAATGGTCTGTCATAAGTACAACTATTCTCCCTATCAAATAATGGTGCAACAGTTCCAATGCATGAGTTATCACAACTATCTCTAAATCATGAGTTTCATAATTTGTTTCATGATATTTCAATTTGCGAGACTCATAGAATACTACATGATTTCCTTGTAAAAGTGCCCCAATCCTTCTCTACACATAGTAGTGCATACTACAAAATATTTGTATGGGTACACAATTTTCAATATGGGTGCAGTAGTAAGGAAATTCTTTAGCTATTGAAAACCTCTTCCACATTTTTCTGACCATATAAATATTGCTCCTTTCTTCTGCAAATAGGTTATAGGATAGGCTAAACTAGATAATCCTTCTAAAAATATCATGTGGTAACCGAAAATCCTCAGGAAAGATCTTATATCATCTAGATTTTTAGGAGTAGACCATTCCATAATATCTCTTACCGTATCATTATCCACTACTATCCCTTCTTCCGTAATGGTATGTCCCAAGTACTACATTTTTTTATAATAAAATTAATACTTACTGAAATTGGCAAACAATTGATGTTGTCTTAATATATGTAAGAATATTTGGAGATGTATTTCATGCTCTTGTTTATTTTTGGAATAGATAAGTATATCATCAATAAAATCCAATACAAACTTATACAAATAATCTTAGAGTATAATATTCATAAGATAAATGAAGGTAGATGGTGCATTAGTAAGACCAAATAGCATGCCCACAAATTCATAATGTACATATCTTGTCCTAAAATTTGTCTTATATATGTCTTTAGTGATATATAATTCTCACTTAACGATATCCCCATCTTAATTCAATCTTAGAAAACACTTTTTCCATTCTTACTTAGTCACAGAAATCATCTATTCTAAGAAAAGGATATTTGTTCTTTATTGTTACCTTGTTTAATTGCTTATAGTCTATACATAATATCAAGGTTCCATCCTTCTTTTTCATGAAAATAATTGGTGCTCCCCATGGAAAAACAATGGGTCTGATATATTTATTTTCCAATAGTTCCTATAGTTGCATTTTTATCTCCATCAATTATGTAGTACTCATCCAATAGTTCCTTCGCACATAACCAATATATTTATTCCCACATTGAACTGGTTGGTTTTGAAGAATACTACTCTTATGATCACACCTTGTCTTATTTTTGTACTGTGGAGGTCTACTGTTAGGATATTTAAACACATAGGAGTTAGTTAAGATCAACTTGTGTAATATATCCATTAGGGATAGTGTGTTTCTTTAGTATGCATTTGTAAATACTTAATCCGACGGTCACGATATGTTCCCGACATAGAGTGATCCGACGACTCAACTTCTCTTAGATCAAACCTAACCTTGATCCGTGGCTTAACACCCGATTGGTCCATGATCTCTATTTAAAGAGCATGAAGGGTCATTGTTTAGTTGATCGATATTTAGACACTTAGGAGTTAGTTAAGAACAACTTGTGTAATATATCCATTAGGGATAGTGTGTTTCTTTAGTATGCATTAGTATGCATTTGTAAATACTTAATCCGACGGTCACGATATGTTCCCGACATAGAGTGATCCGACGGCTCAACTTCTTACTGGTAGTGACCCTAACCTTATAACCCATGTGAAATCTAGTCTTAAACAAAATTTTGAAATGTCAGACTTAGGACATTTGCATTGTTTTCTTGGTCTCCAAGTCCTGCAAACCCAAGAAGGAATCTTTCTTTCCCAGTCTAAGTATGCTTGTGACCTTCTTCGTCGCTTTCACATGGAAGATTGTACACCAGCCCCTTCTCCCTTCCAGTCTGGAGTCAAAATTTCTGCCACTTGTACTTCACCTGAAGTCGATGCCACCTTATATTGTCAGCTTGTTGGTAGTCTCTTATACTTGACTCATTCTCGTCCTGACCTTTCCTTTGCCGTTGGTCGTGTTTCCCGTTATATGCGGACACCTCATGAAAGTCATTGGAAATCAGCTAAAATAATACTTCGATATATTCGAGGTACAATTCAGTTTGGGATTCATTACAATACAGTGGGGAAACCTTTGTTGGTTGGTTTCACTGATTCAGTTTGGGTCGGCGATCCCGATGATCGAAAGTCTACTGCAGGTTATGTTTTCAGTCTGGGATCTGGACCTCTTACTTGGGCTTGTAAGAAACAACAAGCTCTTGCTCTTTCTTCAGCAGAGGCAGAATATCGAGCAGCAGTTAATGCTAGTCAGGAAGCTTTATGGCTTCGATAGATCCTTTCAGAGTTTGGATTCGAGCAGCAGCAACCTACTCCACTTTTGTGCGACAATCAAAGTGCCATCAAGCTTGACAAAGATCCAGTTCTACATCAACGCAAAAAACACATTGAGCTACATATGCACTTCATCAGAAATCTTGTTCCTGATCGTGTTCTTGAAGTGCTATTTTGCCCTACATATGATCAAGTTGCAGACATCTTCACCAAGTCTCTTACAGAAGCAAAGTTTTCTAAACTTCGATCTATGTTAGGAGTTCAGGAACTTGTCATTAAGGGGGGATAGGCTCTAATGCCTCCTTCCTTCTCCTAATAGTGTCACTTTTGTAAATCCTTCAATCCTATCCCAAGTTGTTCTTAAGGGGGGGTGTTAGGATATTTAGACACTTAGGAGTTAGTTAAGATCAACTTGTGTAATATATCCGTTAGGGATAGTGTGTTTCTTTAGTATGCATTAGTATGCATTTGTAAATACTTAATCCGACGGTCACGATATGTTCCCGACATAGAGTGATCCAACGGCTCAACTTCTCTTAGATCAAACCTAACCTTGATCCGCGGCTTAGCACCTGATTGGTGCATGATCTCTATTTAAAGAGCATGGAGGGTCATGGTTTAGTTGATCGATTATGAGAAGCTCATTTGTAACTTTCTTTCTTTGCATAATAAATTGTCCCGTAGAAGCTATTTGGCCAGGGCCGTGGAGTGTTTCCCTCAAGAGGGTTTAAACCACGTGCCCCTTGTGATATTCTACTTAACAGTTCCAACTATTTCTCATGGAAATCTCGTATGGAGGATGTTCTATGAAGTAGGGGACTTTTCAGAATTACCTCAGGGAAAGAAAAAGAACCCACTGATGATGATAAGAAAATAAAATGGGAAAATAGATGTGATGAAGCTCGTGGATTGATTGGGATTTCAATCTCTACTGATTTGCGATTCCACATATCTGGAATTGATGAACCTAATGCTGCTTGGGACAAGTTGGTATCTGTGTTTGGTAAACACAATAAAATTCGAGGTCACCAACTCGAAAATGAGTTGATTTCTTTAAATCGAAGTGACTTTTCATGCATTCAAGATTATTTATCTAAGTACAAAACTCTTAAACTCTTATGTGCAGAATGTAAGGTTGAGAGGGAAGACAAACAATGCATTTATCATATTCTTTCCAAACTTGGACCTGCATATTCTGTTTTTGTATCTACATTTTACTCCATGAAAGCATCCTTGAATGCAGCTAGCTATCAAGAGCCTAGTCTTGAATCCTTTTGTGATTCCTTGATTAGAGAACAAGATAAACTCATTCATCTTGGAATAATCAACAATGCAGATACATCTGGGAAAGCCTTATTGTCCCAACAGAAAGAAAAGTCCAAGCCTCCCAAGAAACAAAATTTTTGCAATAATAAGTCAAACAAGGGTCCAAAACCCTCTCAGTCAGCTCCTTTTTTCAAAAATGACAAAGGATCCAAGCCAAAAGGCAAGAAGACTAAGCGTCATTGCAACTATTGCAGGAAAGATAATCATGATGAATCTAAGTGTTTCAAGAAGATGGCATCCTTGGAAGTAGCAATGAAGAAGCACCACATCAACCTAGATTCACCTTCAGAATATGCCTCTCATGGACATGCACTTTGTGCTTCTGGTTATTCTTATAATGCATCTTCTTCTTCTACTTCAAATGAATGGCTCATTGATTCTGGAGCATCTTATCATATGACTAAGGATCAAGCCATCTTTTCTACTATGCATGAATGTAACACCAAACAAATATTTGTTGGTGATGATAGATCTCTAAGTGTTGTAGGAGCTGGAACAGTTCCAGTAGATAATGGTCATTTTAGTGATGTACTATGTGTTCCAAGAATTTCCTGCAATTTGTTATCAGTCTATCAGATCACTCATTCTGGTGAAGGTAAAACTGTGACCTTTACACCTCACCAAGTTGTAATCAAGGATTTTAAAGATCCTCAACAGGTCCTAGCTACCGGAATTGTTGATGATATTATCAGGTTGTACAAGTTTAACAACTTTGGTTCATCACCTTTCCCTTCAGTTTTTGTTGCTCATAGTTATAACTTGAGCAAACTTTGGCATGAGCGATTTGGTCACTTAAATTATCGCTCATTGCAACAACTATGTAAAGAAAATATGGTGACAGGTCTTCCGATGGTATCTTGCAGAGATGGTGTTTGTTTTGGTTGTGTACTCGAAAAACATCATCGGGACAGTTTTGACAAACGTGCCTCTTGGCATGCATCGGTTCCCTTGGAGCTTGTGCATAGTGACTTGTGTGGTCCTCTTCCATCTGCTTCCTTTTCTAGTTTCAAATATTTCTTAACTTTCATTGATGATTACACCAGACGCACTTGGGTTTATTTCCTAAAACTTAAGAGCGAAGTATTTAACATGTTCTTGGCCTACAAGGCCCTTGTTGAAAAACAATCTGGTCATCAAATTATTAAGTTAAGATCTGATAATGGAGGAAAATATGTTAACAAACAGTTCACTAATTTCTGCACTGAACAAGGGATCCAACAATAGCACACTGTTCCATATACACCACAACAAAATGGTGTAGCTGAGTGGAAGAACCACACTTTAAAAGAAATGGCTAATTGTATGATCCAATCTAAGGGACTAAGTCTTCAATTTTGGGTTGAAGCCATAAATTGTGCAAATTACATAGTTAATCGCACCCCCACAAAAGCATTACAAGGTATAACACTGGAAGAAGCATGGAGTAAAACTAAACCTGATGTAAGTCACTTTCATGTGTTTGGTAGTGAAGCATGGGCTCACATTCCGGATGAAAAATGGAAAGCATTGCAGCCTAAAAGTGAAAAGTGCATATTTGTTGGATATTCTGAAGATGTAAAAGGTTATAGACTTCTTCAACCACATTCTCATGATATAATCATTATAAGAGATGTTAAATTTGATGAAAATCTCTTGGCATGTGAGCCTAACTCGACGATTGTGCCATCTTTGGCCTGGGAGCCTGATTCGGTGTTTGTGCCTTCTTCTTCTTCCAAATTCCTTGAAAGGTTTCCAACTCCAGTTTCTGATAATGACAGTGAGGATGAAAATCCACCTCCGCCTGCTCATGTTCCTCCAGTTGCACCAGCACAAGTGCTTCCTCGATGGGTCCGTTCAACATGTGAAGCAGCTGGTGATCTTGCCGGTGATCCTAGAGATCAATGTCGAACACATTCTCAGTTTCAGCGAGCCTCTTCTCTTTTGCCTCAAGTTTCCAAGAATAATGATCCAGAAACTTTTGCAGAAGCTTCAGGGAATCCAAATTGGGATGCATCCATGGATGAAGAATATCGTTCCTTAATGGCGAACGATACTTGGGATCTTGTACCTCTTCCAAAAGGAAGAAAACTTGTAAGACGTAAATGGGTCTACAGAACTAAGTATGCATCATATGGAAGTGTTGAAAGACTTAAGGCAAGGTTAGTTGCCAAAGGTTTTTTCCAAGTTGAAGGGATTGACTACAATTAAACCTTTGCTCCCGTCGCAAAAATGAACTCCATCCGCCTTGTTCTTTCCCTTGCAGCCTTACACAACTGGGAAGTCCATCAAATGGATGTCAAGTCTGCCTTCTTACATGGTGATTTACAGGAGGAAATTTACATGGAACAACCTCCTGGCTATGTTCAGAATAACTCTAGCCTTGTCTTCCACCTTAAGAAATCCTTATCTGGCCTTAAGCAAGCTCCTCAAGCTTGGTATGCCAAAATGGATAACTTTCTCCTTGACACTGGTTTTTCTAGATGCCATTCTGACCCCAATGTCTATACCAAGAAAGTAGGAAACCATCTCATCATACTTATTCTATATGTTGATGACCTTATTCTTACTGGTAGTGACCCTAACTTTATAACCCATGTGAAATCCAGTCTTAAACAAAATTTTGAAATGTCATACTTAGGAAATTTGCATTATTTTCTTGGTCTCCAAGTCCTGCAAACCCAAGAATGAATCTTTCTTTGTTATTCTAAGTATGCTTGTGACCTTCTTCGTCTCTTTCAAATGGAAGATTGTACACCGACCCCTTCTCCCTTCCATTCTGGAGTCAAACTTTCTGCCACTTGTACTTCACCTGAAGTCGATGCCACCTTATATCGTCAGCTTGTTAGTAGTCTCTTATACTTGACTCATTCTCGTCCTGACCTTTTCTTTGCCGTTGGTCGTGTTGCCCGTTATATGCAGACACCTCATGAAAGTCATTGGAAAGCAGCTAAAAGAGTACTTCGATATATTCGAGGTACAGTTCAGTTTGGGATTCATTACAGTACAGGGGGGAAACCTTTGTTGGTTGGTTTCACTGATTCAGATTGGGATGGCGATCATGATGATCGAAAGTCTAATGCAGGTTATGTTTTCAGTCTGGGATCTGGACCTATTACTTGGGCTTGTAAGAAACAACAAGCTCTTGCTCTTTCTTCAGCAGAGGCAGAATATCGAGCAGCAGTTAATGCCAGTCAGGAAGCTTTATGGATTCGACAAATCCTTTCAGAGTTTGGATTCGAGCAGCAGCAGCCTACTCCACTTTGGTGCAACAATCAAAGTGCCATCAAGCTTGCCAAAGATTCAGTTCTACATCAACGCAACAAACACATTGAGCTACATATGCACTTCATTAGAAATCTTGTTCTTGAAGTGCTCTTTTGCCCTACAGATGATCAAGTTGCAGACATCTTCACCAAGTCTCTTACAGAAGTGAAGTTTTCTAAACTTCGATCTATGTTAGGAGTTCATGAACTTGTCATTAAGGGGGGATAGGCTCTAATGCCTCCTTCCTTATCCTAATAGTGTCACTTTTGTAAATCCTTCAATCCTATCCCAAGTTGTTCTTAAAGGGGGATGTTAGGATATTTAGACACTTAGGAGTTAGTTAAGATCAACTTGTGTAATATATCCGTTAGGGATAGTGTGTTTATTTATTATGCATTAGTATGCATTTGTAAATACTTAATCCGACGGTCACGATATGTTCCCGACATAGAGTGATCCGACGGCTAAACTTCTCTTAGATAAAACGTAACCTTGATCCGTGGCTTAACACCCGATTGGTCCATGATCTCTATTTAAAGAGCATGGAGGGTCATTGTTTAGTTGATCGATTATGAGAAGATCATTTGTAACTTTCTTTCTTTGCATAATAAATTGTCCCATAGAAGCTATTTGGCCGGGGCCGTGGAGTGTTTCCCTCAAGAGGGTTTAAACCACGTCAAAATATCGGTGTGTTGATCTGTGATTTGTTTGTGTGAAGTGGTTTCTCTTGGTGTTTGGTCCTTTTGTAGTACCCTGTGTACCTGAACATCTACATCCATTTTTTCTTAGTTCTTATTTGTCCTTCATCTTTTCTCTACAACCCTTAGGAATCTCCATTTTGTTCGTATACTAACTGCAACAGTACTTAGCATTTCTTATTGTTTCATCTGAGTTCTCAAGTTTGTCAAATTCAATCCCATCTCTGTAAGATTGAGGTCAAATTCTCAAGAAATATGTATCTTCACATTTTCATCTTTGATTTAGGGGACATACCTTAACAATTCTAAATGCTTATTATCTAGGTCATCCATAGTCATCTGTCATAATTTATGTTAATGGAAATATTTAATTGTCCATGAAATACCTCTCTAAAAGGTTTTTTTTTTTAAGAATTTCTTAAATTGCTTCCAACTGACTCTGTTTTCACTACTTACTTAATATTTGTTCACCAAATTTTGTTTTCCCATTTATGTTATAAATTGCTACTCTACCCTTCATATTACTAGACTAATCATATTCAAAATATTTACTCATCCCCGATAACCAAGCTTCTACTTCTTATCCTTTTTAACCTCGCCATGAAATGTAGGTGGCCTAATATTCTTGAAATATCCTTTTAACTCATCCCTATAACTTCTTTTCTTTCTCTTCTTATGAAATGATGTCTTGGAATTGCCACTTCTTGAATTTTTTGAAGTAGATCCACTATCTCATGAAAATTTAGTGGAATTGTGAATTTTATCAAAAGAACTCAAGTTTTTATCTTTACTAGATTTCTTCCTTGAAAAAAAATTACAAATATTACTTTAAATTGGACCTTGTTGTTATTGATTTTTTATTTCAATTAAATTGTGTAAAAGGATAGCATTCAATTCTTGTTACACTTCTTAACGTTTTAGTAAATTTTCATTATCAAACTTAATGCTTTGTAGCTCTTCCTGTAGGTTTCTCATAGTCTCAATCATATTGGAATGAATTTTTAAATATTCTCTTTCATTAGACCCCACTTACATACAAATATCTAGTTAGTTTTATGTTGTTTGAATACTGGGTATACCCTCCATAGTGTGAATACAAGAAAATGACTATATTTGCTTCTCCAAGGTTTTTCCACATCAAGTAAATGAAATTACAAGTTTCTTATTCTCTATAAATGGACGAAGCAACAATTTATTGGCTAAACTAAAAGAAATGTTATCATAATTTTCCTTTTGAATCCCATTGGTCTCCTAGATCTGAAACTTGGCTCTAACACCAATTTGTCACATACCTAATTTTTATTCCATATATAGAATAATTATAAAACATGTTAGTATTTATTCTAGCTTATGAAAGGTAAATGTGTTAAGTAAATTGAAATGTTTTCTTAATAATGTGATTGAATAACATCATGGAAGATATGGTGTATTCCTCCTTTTATCGTTCAGTACGTAACATACACATGAAGAGCTCAATTGTAACTCCAAAACACAGTTAATTGCTTTATTTTCTATGTTTGTTAATTATCGTGTCATACTACTTTTGCTATCGCAAATTCATTGGATTAATACTGTCAGTTATTAATTAAAACACATGCAATATCCCGTAGATGACCTTTTTAGGGTATCCTAGGATTCATGAGCCAAAGAACCAATATTATTCAAGAATTAATGGTTTGCTTACAAACATCAAAATTGAAATTTATTACTTCATATAATTATTTGGGATCATTGTTTAATTCTTATATAATTTTATTTTAAATGTTTATAAACCTAAATATATGTATAAATACTAATCCTAAAGCCTTGATTACCTTGTTAACCAATAGTGTTTACAATAAGTAAACCTATGGAATCCCATATATAAATGTTGGGTCACACTTGTATAATTTTTATACCCATGAATGGATAAATTCTAGAGTTTTTTGAAGGTGCTTTCGTGGTGAAGAATTATTTAGACAGGTGTAGCAAAAATATTACTCCATCGTTTAGACATAGTAGTTAGTTTTTGTACTAAAATACATGGTTTGTTTACTTTTGGTTGTATTACTAGTTCTTGGAACTCTATTTTTCCTCCGCTCTCCCTTCAATACTTTCCTTCTCTTGATCTATTCTAACTTCTTCCTCTCAAGCCCCATTCCTCTATTCGAATCCCCCTTTTTTTACAAAAAAACAGTGCCCCTTTAGACTCCTTCTCAACCTAGGAAATAGGATGACACATTTCCCTATATTCTTGGAATCATAGCTATATTTTAGAAAATATGTTTTGACCACTTTTGGGATGAGGGAAAAATGTAACTACTTAACACTCCCTCCTTCTAGATTAAATTTCCCACCTATAGTATCATGGCCCTTATTTTAGTGGAACCCTTCCAAGTCGGGTATGGAATTCTGATTTTATTTATTTACATAATTTAAAAACTGTTATTTACAAAATCACCATTAAAAATGATATTATCTCATGTAATCATAACCATTTCATGAAGTTAAATTTCATCACAAATAAATGGTAATATCAATTAACAATTCATATTTCTAAGGGTAATATAATATTACATCCCATTCCCCTTAAAAATAGCATTGTCCTCAGTGTTCCTATTTTCAACAACCTTTATGTCTAGAATAGAAATGGGCATAGCATGTTTGGTTTCCCATGTAGCCTCTTTAGGAACAAAATGTTTCTTTGCACCTTTACATGAGTGATAAATTGATTTCAAAGTAATATTTCTTTCTTTTCAATTATGCATAGGCGTTATGGTTGGAACTCTCCCTTTGGTTCCACTTGTATCACAACCCAATCAATTACATGGCTAAGGTAATGAACAAACTTCTTCAATAAGGAAACATAAGAAACATTGTGGACTCTGATGTTAGATACCAAAGCAAGTTGATAGGCCACTAGTATTATTATGGATAATATATCCAAGGGTCCATAGTATCTAGGAGCAAGTTTAGCACATTTCCCTAGATTCAGTGAGGCTCTTTTCAATTTCATCTTTAAGTACATATTTTCTCCATACTAAAACTCTTTATGTAATATTTTCAAATATCCATAGTTTTTTTCCTATCCCGAGCTATTTTCAATTTTTATTTATATTTATTCACTTCCCGTTCCATTTATTTGAGCATGTTTTGTCCAAGCATGACCCTATTTAAATAATTATTCCAACTAATAGGAATATTACACTTTCCACCATAAATTAATTCAAAAGGAATCATTTTGAGAGATGCATGATACCCATTGTTATAAGAAAATTCTACAATATGGAAGTATTCCTCCAACTTAGTAGGATTATTCATCACATATATGCAAAGCATGTCCTATTAAATATGATTAGTTATTTCAATTTGTGCATTTGTTTGAGGGTGATTAGCAATCCTAAAGTTTAATTTGGTACCCAGTCTATTAAATAATCATTTTTGAGGAATTGAGAGTGAATTTTTTCAGATATGATGGTAGTGTGCATTCCATGAAGTTTGAAAATTTATTTCATAAAAAATTCTGCAATATTCACTACTTTAAAGGTAGACTTGATGTGAATAAAATGAGCATATTTTCTTAATTTATCTACTACAACCATAATGTGATCATTTTGTTTTGTCTTTTATGTAATCTTGTAATAAGATCCATGGAAATTACAACCCAATTCCATTTTGATAATGAAAGGGGTTGTAACAAGCCAACTGAATGTTGATGTTTTTCTTTACCTCCTGGCACTCGATACATTTGTTAATATACTCTACTATATCCTTTTTCATTCTTCCCCAAGTATATTTTTTTTATGCAATAACCATTTTTGGGTAGCTTGTATGACATAAGTAAGGTTTTTTATGCATTTCTTCCATTAAAAGATTTCTTAAATCACTAGAATTAGGAAGGTAAACTCCATTTTTATAGATCAATAACCCTTCTTTGATCATATTATAACCTGCAAATTTTGGTTTAGCTATATTTTTCTATAATCAATTCCTTATTTGAAGGAAACTCTCATCACTTTTAAAGGATTCATTAATTTTAAGTTGCAACTCAGAATTTGTTGGCCCTAGGAAATTTTGGGTACCAATTTTGGAAAATCAATTTTGGTGTGGATAGAACTGAGGCAAAGAGGTTTGACGAACTACTCAAATCTGACAAAGTGGCCTAGAAACTAGGAAGATGCTCATTTTGAATGTGTCAAAGGGCAGGTTAAGTAAGTTAGTTAGGGTTTTTCTCCACTTGCATTAATGAAATGGGTAGTTAGTTAGTGGCGCAGTGGGAGTGGGGAAGGTTGTGTGCACCCCATAAATATGTAATGGGTTGGGAATTTTGGGATTGGTAGTGAATTAGCAAGTCAGTCGATGTATTTTTGGGGAAGCTTTGTTTTTATGTTAAGAAGAGTCGTACGATTTGCACACTGTGTGCGCAGGTTTGTTTTAATAGAAATATGTAAGTCATGACACACATGAAGTACTTATTTTTTGCTGTGACTCATGAATAAGAGAAGGGCTTGTGTGGTTTTTCCCATCTTGGGTTTGCATGTTAAAATCATGGTGTCAAATGTGATGTGATGTGTTGTGTGATGTTTATGTTGCTTATTAATTACATAAGTTGATGAATGAATGTGCTTGTAATGAAGAAATGTATGAATGTGAAGTATGTGCTATGTCTTAAAGTTATAGTTAGCTCATGATATTTGTCGAAGTGCATGTCTTGTCGCAGATCTTAATCTGTCGTAGATATTAGTTATTTTTTGAATCATATATATGTCGAATTGTTCCCCTTCCTCGCTGCATAAATATGGTTCCTCTAGTCCCCATAGGTAGTTCAGGTTAGAATTCATCTTCTTTGTAGGTGTTTCTGAAAGGGATAAAGCCCTTTTGGGTTGGTATCTTGGGTTTTGTTAATATTATGTTGTGTGTGTGAACCTTGGTCGAAGTAGAAGTGCACCGAAAAAATTATAGGCTTCGATGGATGCTTTATGAATAATTTGTATGCTCCCACTGAGAGCATCTAACTCTTTATTTTGTTTTCATTTAATAGGTTTAATCTCGAAATTGAACTAACTCGAAAGATTAACCATATAGATTGTATAGAATTTAAGTGGAGCTAGTTAAATGGATATTTTAACCCAATGTAGTCTATCATAAGTACAAATCTTCTCCCCATAAAGTAATGGTGCCACATTTTCAATCCATGAATTATGGAAGCTAGTTCTAAATCATGAATTGCATAATTTATTTCATGATCTGTCAATTTATGAGACTGATGGCATACTACATGATTGTCTTGTAAAATTACTCCCCCTAATCCTTATCTACACACATAGGTGGAGACTACAAAATCTTTGTAGGGCTCCACAATTTTCAATATGGGCGCAGTAGTAATAAACTTCTTTAGTTGATTTTTTTTTCACATTTTTTGAATCAGATAAAATTTTCCCCTTTCTTCACGACAAAGATATTATATTATAAGATATGCTAACCTATATAATCCTTCTAAAAATTTCCTATAGTAATCGGAAATTCCCATGAAATATCTTAGCTATATTTTTGGGAGTACGCTAGTCCATAATATCTTGTATCTTATCATGATCCGTCGCTATCCTTTCTTTGTAATGGTATGTGCCAAGTACTGAATTTATTTTTGATAAAAATCACACATAATAAACTTGGCATAAATTTGATGTTCTCTTAATATCCATATTACTATTTGGATATGTACTTCATGCTCTTGTTTAGTTTTCACTAACATGCTTTATTAACTTAATATTTGTCCACCAACTTGCAAATTCTCGATTTAGGTTATAAATTGTAACTCTAGCCTTCATATTAATAGGATAATCATAAATTTTGAAATATTTTCTCATCCCCTATAACCAAGCTTCTTCTTCTTGTCATTTTTTAGCCTCCACATCAAAGGTAGGTGGCCTAGTCTTCTTGAACTCTCCTTTTAACTCATCCCTAGAACTTATTTTCTTTCTCTTCTTATGAGATGAAAAGTATTGGATCTACCACTTATTGATTGCTCCAAAGTAGATACACTATCACTTGAAAATTTAGTGGAAGTGTCAATTTCATCAAAATAATTTTTTATCTTTACAAAATTTCTTCCTTGAAGGACCTTTACTAAAATTACTCAAGTTTGATCTTACTTTTTTTTTCCCAGTTAAATTCTATAAAAGGATAGAATTCAATTATTGTTTCACTTCTTTATATTTTACTAATTTTTCATTATCATCCTTAAAGTTTTGTATCTCTACCCATGGGATTCTCATAGTCTCAATCATATTTGAAGGAATGTTTAAATCTTATCTTTCATTAAACACCACTTCCATACCAATCCTGGATTTATTTTCTATTGTTTGAATACTGGCTACACCCTTCGTAATGTGAAGAAAAGAAAATGACTACTTACTTCTTCGAGGTTTTTCCACAACAAGTAAATAAACTTACAAGTTTCTTGCACTATATAATTGACAAAACAACAATTTATTAGATAAAATGAAAGAAATTTTATCAGAATTTTATTTTTTAAGTCTATTCCTCTCCTAGATCTGAAACATGGCTCTAATACAAATTTGTCACATACTTAATTTGTATTCCATATCTGATTTTTTTTGTGTCAGGAAGTATCGACAACTGAGGTGGTTCTCATACTTGTGTGACATGGGGTCAATTCCCATCCGCTACCACTATACCCCCAAGTGCACCCACACTACCCCTACATGTGTACACAAGCTATTTTAGGTTTGAACTTGCGACCTCACAAGGAGTGCCTTAAGAGTGCACCATATCACCAAATGGTCTACACCCTCAGGGATTCCATATATAGAATAATTATAAAACATGTCATTATTTATTTATTTAATCTTATGAAAGGTAAATTAATTAAATAAATCATAATGTTTTCTTCATATCACGACTCACTAAAATAATGGAAGCTATGGTGTAATTCCCCTTCTGTCGATGACTATGTAATATGCACGTGAAGAATTTAATTGTTACTCCATAACGTAGGTGTTAATTTATTTATTTCCTAGTTTTTTAACTATAGTGTCATACTATGTTTTCTATCATAACCACATTGGATTAATAAAGTGCTTCATCAATTAAAACATAGGTCATAGCCTCATGGTGCTGTTGGATTCATGAGAGGAATCATCAATGCTATTCAAGACTTAGTTTGTTTACAAACATCAAACATAGAATTTATTACTTCATAAAATTATTTGGAATCATTGTTTAACTCTTTTATATATATATATATATATATATATATATATATATATATATATATATATATATATATATATATATATATATATATATATATCATAGAAGCTTGATTACCTTATTAACCAATAGTGTTTACAATATGTAAACCTATGAACTTTCATATATAAATGTTAAGTCGCACTTGTATAAGCTATAAAGGTATTTCCATGGTGAAGAATTATTTGGGCAAGTGTAGTGACAATACTACTCCGTCATTCAATGCACTTAAGAACTCTCAAAACATGTTTGGCCTTTGGTGGAAAAACCCTTCGAGGTTCAAAGGTGAAAGTACTAATGTTATGATAAGGGTTTCTAGGAAAATAACTTATAATTTAGGTCTAGCTAGTTGTCATGACTAGCATACTGAGATTTTAACCTCATGAATTTCTAGTTAATATTTACTCTAGATGCTTAAACTATTTTTACTTTACATAAGTTTGCATTGAGGAATTTTAAGAATTCTTACTACCTTTATTCTTTCCTTATAGGGTTTTCATATATAATAAAACTTTTGGTCTCAACGTTAAGAAGTGACACTTCAATTTGTCAATTACGTACCAGGGTTTTCATTTAAAGAAGAAAGGATTATAGTTTGAATTTATTTAAATAAAACTAAAGCTCAAGTCTCTACTTAGTTGCAATTCAATAGATATTTTCATATGGAGAGGGGTTAAACCCTAGCTTGATTCAGAGCTATAATCTCAAATCGATTGCAAATGTAAAGTATTCTCTATTTAGTTTATACTTCTTTTTCATTATTTTTAAATGGGTTTATCTTCTTGGAAACCTTCTAAATTTTTTGTGTTTGTTTTCATAGTTTTGTAAATGGACGGCCTCTTCCTCTTAACCAGGAAATATTGGGTTCCAACCCTTTTTAGAGCTTACTGATATTCACGAGTTGAGTATAATATGCAACATTATTAATTGTTGAGATGAGAAATAATGAATGAAAGACACATTATAAATAGTTATTCTGAGCAATTTTCTTGAGATTAGTGAGGTCACCTAATTTTCCAGAACCCTGCGGTTGGACTATCCAACGGTTGGGATGAGAGGTTCACCACCGTCTATCTTCTTTGATGTTATGATGTTTTATTTTATCTTTGTTTGAGAAGATCCAGTTTTTAAATTATTTTACCATGAGAGCATATGATATTCTCTCGGCTTTAAAAATTTATTGGAAGACATTTTTACCATGAGAGCGTAAGAAATGTTGGTTTAAAAATTTATATTTTCCTTCTTTTATGCTAAAATAATTCTAAATAGGGTATTTTACTTGAAGAAAATAGAATTGGGTAACTTTGTAATCTTATCATATTTATAATGTAGGTTTAGACTAAAATATTTATTTGTTTAAACTAGGTTAATATGAATCTATATATCTCGCTATTTTTCCTTCATACATTTGTATATAAAAGCATAAATAAAAACATATATAAATAGTTAAAGACCTAATTTTAATTTTTCTCTTCTTTTAATACCTGCATCTATTTGATGTATTATGTTTTCCTTTACGCTTGAATACTAATAAATCCCTTATTGTGTAAACAAACAAATTAAATGAGTAATATATTTAACATACATTTAAGCACTTAAACAACTTATCTGTAAATTCTTCTAAGAGAGTGAGTTGGACAAGTCCACATGCCACCCAATCGTAGGAATTCCATAGGAAGCCTTTAATCCATTGCCACTAAAGACACCCCTAA
Source organism: Larix kaempferi (assembly GCA_027924585.1). Lineage (NCBI taxonomy): Eukaryota > Viridiplantae > Streptophyta > Pinopsida > Pinales > Pinaceae > Larix > Larix kaempferi. The sequence continues at coordinate 9,944,579 of BSBM01000797.1, forward strand.
CATGCTCCATGATACAACCAAGGAATGTAATATCAGTTCTGTAATTAATTTAGTAATTCAAGTTTTTTAATACCCTTAATTTTGACATGGAATGTATTTAACCAAAATGATGTAAATGGTGTAAATATGTTAGTATGGATTCCTCGGGTGCAAAGCTCAAAGGACCGACTAGTAAATGGCTAGGTAGATATTGTTATTTGGACTGTATGGTTGGCTTGTCATGCTAACTCGAAATATATGTAAATACTATGTTGCATAATTAATAAAATGGTAAAAGATGGATGTGTAAAGAGCACTAGAGGAGATATTTTTCCACTAGAGGGGAAGATAAAAAGGGGGCCATGGGAGACTAAATCATCTCCTTCCAAGTGTCAACCTTAGAACATGTCCAAATTCTTCCATGTGCTTTAAGTGAGCCAATTACCTCATTTTCACTATTGAATCCAATCATTGCATGCATGTGCGAGGTTGGTCGGAAAATCCACCTCATGCAATTAGTGAAGCATGGGGATGGATGCAATTTTTTGATAGATCTGTTAGTTGTTAGAATTTGTCACAACCCCAAATTACCTTTTTTTTGTATATATATATATATATTCATTTCTAGCATCGTCAAATCAATTTACTTTACATGATTTACATATTGAATTTTAAACATAATTTATTTTATGTCGACAGGGTTCAACTTCTCTTCCTGGAATCAAAGATCAACCTAGGTGAAGCCTCTAATTTCTTAACAACTTGTCAAGCTTTTGTCCTTAAAATAAGATTTGTATATATACTCAAAATAAATACACCTACATGTATAGTACATGATTCAATTCATTTAGCTTACAATTTATTCATTAGTTTCAAGTTGTTATTTCCTTGCAGGACATATAGTACCAACATTGGATTATTAGAAGAGGCCATACCACTAAATTTTTTTCCAAGGATAAGGTTTTCCTAAGCTTATGCCTTTGATTCCCCTAATGTGATTGAGCATAGTGATTGTAATTAATGCTTATCCATGGATGAAATTAGTCATTGTTGGGTTTGTTAATGCCATTAGAAGGGTTTTTGTTTGGGTTCCTTATATTGTTTTATGGATTTGGGGGTTTCCTTCTTTGTGTAGTCACCCTTTCCTTCAATGCATACGTATTGAAAGTATTATGAGGTTTTTGTGTGTCAAGTTCAAGGGCCTATCATGTTTCTGTATGGGATTTCATGTTGTCGGTTTATACCATCATAGGGATTTAGTAGTTTCCTCATATAAATATTATATAGAGTTTTCTCATTATGCTTATTTTGGAATATTCTTTGTTGTGGGTTCACTTCCATGTGGTGGGGGTTTTATTGTTTGCATCCTATTTTTTGCTTGGAAGGACCACAAAGGATTATTAGAGGAGGACTTACTGAACAATTTTATAACATCATAATTTATTTTTAGAATTTTAGTTGTGATTTATTTAATGTGGCTGATCCCAAAGGTCACAACCAAATCCTTTGTAAGAGTGATGTTGGTTGTTGGTGGGGTTTGGTACGATTCAATAATTCTTTCAATGGATTTTGGTTCAGCCATCTTGTTTTCTTCAAGGTATTTGGGGGTTTCCTCCTTTGTTTCTTACTCTGTCTAGGTTATATGTTTTTTTCTATGTCTCTTTTGTTGTTGGTTCCTATGCTACTTTCAGGTCATGTTCTATAGTAACCCTTTCCATTGTTGCATAGATGTTGAAATACTTATGGGGGTTTTGTGTTGTGACTTCAAGGATTCATGTTGTTTTTTGTGAAATATTTTGTGTTATAGGTTCACATCATTGGTGTTTTACTCTAGGGATTTGTGGATCTCATGCTTTTTGTCTTGTCTAAGGTTTCAACAATTTTTTTTACTATGTGGAATTCTTTGTCAAGGGAACACTTCAATATGGTGGATGTTTCATTTTCTACCTCTTATATTTTGGTTTAAAGGTAATCTAGTGTATAGAGGACTCTACAAATGATACACATTGGATTATGGTAGCATGACAGTTGTGCAAAGTGTTATAGATGACCTGCAGTTTGGTTCCCCATAGCTTGCAAAATGGTTTCTGCTAGTATTTAGGTATGCAACTAATAATTTCTTTTCATGACATCTTTTTGTTCAAAATCATATTTCTAGTATTTCTTAGTATGAATGGTACATTTTATATCTCTCTCTATCCATTTTTCAATGCATTATCTTCCTCCTTACTTATCTTCTATTTCCTTAGGATAATTTAAGCAACAACCCTTTTCTCTCAGCCCGAGAATAATGATTATGAAGATTCCATATTGTATCTACCCTTACATAGCTTAAAGGAATGGTCTATGGAGTATTTGAAATAAAAAATCAAATATGTTGGTATGGTTTAAATATAGATCTTGTTTCCCTAAAAGAAACGAGTGCAACTAATCATTCCTAGGTGCACATTTTTGTATTCCTCAAACATGTTCCCTCTTAAATAACTGACAAACCTTATGGAAAATGTTTAATGATTCAAAGTTTCTTTACAAAGAAGTATAGGATATTTTGAATTGTTCATTATCTCCATTCATTTTATAAAGAGACTACCTCTATATTCAAGTTTTATTTATCAATCACCATTTTCATTCATTCCTATGAAACCATTATAGTATGTATACTTAGTAGTGGTTTATAAAAAAGTAATAGTGTCATTATTTGAACATTTCATACATGGGTCATTTTGTTAGTTGTGATGTTATTTCACTACATGTGCTATTTATTTTTTATTTAATACAAATATATAGCTCCCTTAATGATATTTATGCCTTTATTCATCCTCTACTTTCATACAAATCTAGAATGTTCAATAGGTTGGATTGGAAATTAATTGACTTGGAAATGGAAGCTATTTTAAGTTGACCATGTGTAAATTCCTTGATAATGATTTGTGTACACCCATTGATGTAAAACAAATATTTCAATGTGCTTACAAATTCAATTCATAATTATTGTTACACGGAAATTTTCTACTCATCATGATTATGAACCATGTACACTTTATCCTTTCCTAAATCCCTAAAGTACTTGACCAAAATCCTTGGAAGATGCGTCATGAGGGTTTTTCCCTGAAAAAACCTTGTTTAGACAGGTCGATGCACCTTTCCTTCTAGCAAAGCGTGTCTCTCCCGATAGATGCACCTTGCTCCATTACAAAGTGCGTCACTGACGCATGTTTCTAGTGTTTAGGCTGCTCCGATGCCCGTACAGAGGGAAAAAAGAGAAGTTTCGAGAAGTCTCTCGAAGGAGACCCTCGTGGAGGCTTATCCCTTCCATATAGGGTGGATCTTACTCACCTCCCATCTTAGTAGGATCCCACCTCCTACTTATCCCTAATCCACTCCTCTCATCCTCATCTCTTTTGGACTATAAATTAAGCTCCTCTTCATGGGATAGGGGGGTTGAAATGAGGGTAGCCAAATGCTGAAGAAATTGAGCTAGAAATCCATTCTTCCATGATTGGAAAATTGAGGCAAGGTTCCATCAAAAAGGATCTTCAACACCAAGGCTTCATTGGTTGTAATTCTTTCCTCTATTTTAATTAATACATCAATGTCTTCCTTTCCCATAAATGATGTGTAATTTCATTTATAGTAGTTCTCATTGGTCAATTTATTAGATGTATCATGTTATCTTGTAGTCTCTTGTCTTTGTCCTTTTGAATCTTTTGCAGGTAATCTCTTCATAAAAAAGTAGGATTGCAAAAGCTTCAAGCCACGAGGACGACCTTCGTAAATAAGGTATGGACTTGACTCTTTGTATTCAAGTAATTTGATAGGTCTAGGGAAAGTTTTTCATTCTTGTTTTGCTTTGTTCTAGATCTGAACCATTCAGACTAGGGAGATCATTGGTGTCCGCACCGACAAATTTATCCGTTAACAAAATTGATGACTCCACTCGGGAAAGAGTTATTTAAGTTGTAGATTCCCTTGCCTGCCTTAATTTTTATTAAACTTGGCTTAATTCTCAATTGGTAGATCACATCCAATTGGTAGATCTAACTGTCTATATCCCACTGTATAATTCACTTTAAGTCTCAGACCCTAAAGTTTGGTGATTGGCTTGAAAATCTTTCTTTTTTCAATTTTCGGGGTCGCCCGATGCAATTTACCTTCTTGTATAGTGCGTCACTTTCAGCATGACACACTTTGCCTTTGTACAGAGTGCATCGCTGCTACATTTTGATATTTAGTAGACCGCGTCGATCCCCCACTGATGCTCTCGTATATACCTACAATCCGCATCGACCTATTTATTTTTGGCTTGATTTTCTACCCAGACCTTTCAGTACCCTGTTGCTTGGTTTGCGACTGGGTTGGTAAGTGTTTTCTTCTTTCTACAGTTGAAGAGAAGAAAATATTTCGTTTCCATCTTAGTTTAAGGAAATAAATTTATTTTCACTTTCTTTCTTAGATTTGAAATATTTATTAAAATTCCAAAACGAGTTTTTCTTTTAACTAGTCTTGTTTTGGTTCAGATCTGAGTTTTATAAAAAGAAAAGAAAGGTACTTTTAACTTTTGCACAGTTAGGGGTTAGAAAATGTTCTTTCTTGTTTGGAAACAGTGATTAGATCCTTTCTTCTTTTCATTAAAGATCTACTTTCCCATTATTTGTTAAAGCAAAAGGATTTTTCTCTTTTCTTGGTTCTTCTTGAGATTTGGAGCCATGTTTGGCCCCTTTAGTCAAAAATAGTATTTTGCATGGATGTTTGGCCATGAATCGTGTATCCTACAATCATTTTGACCCATATTAAGGTTTCCAGATATTTTTTTATTTGGTGTGGATTGGCTTGTTTCTACCATATTTGAAAAAGTTAAAATGGCATTTGCATAGGGTTGTTCACTTAGGAAAAATAACCTCTTACTCTCTCTTTACGTAGGACTTCATAAAAAAATGAAAGATTTGCATTTCATTTAAATTAGTGGTGCACCTTGTTTACTTTACAAGTCTACATTTCATGCATCCACTTAACTGCATAAGATAAAATCAAATGCTAGTTAATTTAAAATATTTAGCAACTTTAATGATAGGTTAGAGATGTGTTCTGACGTCTTAAAGCGTAGGAGATGTCATTATTTTCCTGCACTGCATTCTGGGGTCTGTGTGGTTCTTCCATGTACTTGTTGGTATATAAAATGGCCTTTGACGTACCTTTGGGTATATGAAAGGTAGTTCATGTACTCGATAGTATATAGGAAGGCCCCTCTCATACGGTTGTGCATTAGACAACACTACTACGGATTTGAGCTCCCACATACCTTGTGTATATCGGGAGACCCCTTTAGCATCCTGGAACTATCTGAGTAAACCTATTGGCCATCTTATTGTTGCAAGACACCGAGAACAACAATTAGGGATATTACTACGCATGTACTGCTAGGAAGTTGGGTTATACGGTGAGGGATACAGTCCCAATCCTCCCTGGTTAGTGCTCTGAAATATTGGGCCAAGTATAACTGCTGGACCCTACAATATATCATGAGTTGCGGAAATTTGATAATTCTATGAGAATATGGATTACTTATCAATCCTTTTCACAGACTGCTTGTTTCTTTTAGATTTTAGTAGTGTTTGATTCATGTGCTAATTTAGAGGTTCTTAGAGATCTTAGGTATGGAAAAATATTCTGGGGCTACCAACCAAGAGACCCCTTTTTAGGGTATGTCTTTTGTTTCTCCACCATTTCGAAGTGTTGGTCCTCCCTTCATGGCCACATTGAGCCTCCCTGGATTGACTATAGGATTACTAGTATGGTTATTCTCCAATCCGACTATCCCAAGTGCACCGATTGTGTCAGATCACCGTCCTTCCCCACAAAAGAATCAACCTCATGTTGATCCTTCTCCTTCTTTGTCAAATGTTGAGTCTGCTTCCCTTTCTTCCTCTTCACCTACTGAAAATTGTGACATTAGCAACCAGGTGGATAAGAAGAAAAAGAAAAGGAAGGCTAAGAAGAAGAACACTAAGTAGAAAGTCAAAACTCCAACCTATGAACATCATGTTGGAAACCCACCAGCCACTGATCATCATGCTGGGAGTATTGATGAACCTATTTCAAATATTCGTAAACCTATGTCCCCTTGCAAGATTTGTGAGGGGTTCCATTTTCTTAAGGATTTCCCTGGTATTCCCAAGGTCTTAGAAGTATGGTCACAAGACTCGGAACGACATATATCGTCATCCTCTTGACATCATGCTGAAGGTACATCCTCTTGACTCTTTGGTTAAGGGTTATAAAAGTAAAGTCAATAATACTTTCCTATTATGTAGGGATATGGACCGTACTTAGCTTTGTCCTCGCATGGACAAAGCTTCGTGATTATTGGAAGGTATTTTTGTGTCTCGATCACATCCTCCAACAAGTTGTAGTAAATTGGATCTTGACTTTCCTTGGGTTGATCAAGTGGTCAATCTAGTTTCATCCTCGATCGATAACACTCCTCCCTTGAAGAGTGAAACCCAAGTGGTTGATCTATTTTCATCCTCGGTCAATCCCACTCCTCCCTTGAAGTGTGAATCCCAAGTGGTTGATCTAGTTTCATCCTCGGTCAATCCCACTCCTCCCTTGAAGAGTGAATCCCAAGTGGTTGATCTAGTTTTATCCTCAGTCAATCCCACTCCTCCCTTGAAGAGTGAAACCCAAGTGGTCGATCTAGTTTCATCCTCGGTCGATCCCACTCCTCCCTTGAAGAGTGAAACCCAAGTGGTCGATCTAGTTTCATCCTCAGTTGATCCCGCTCCCACGTTAGAGATTGAATCTAATACCGCTCAGGTTCTTCTTGTTAATAAAGATTCTACCATGCAGGGGAGCATTAATCCTTCTATTACAGGACCTCCTCCAAGTAATGAGGCTTACATTTTTCCACCTTTAGTTCCAAATAAATCTATTTTTATCAATTGGAACAGACTTCCTACACCTCGCCTTCCTTCATATCTTCCTTTCGAAATCATTGTGCAGGTTGGTCGTATAGATGTGCCTCACGCTATAGTTTATGAAGGTGTCATAGTTATCATTCTGTGCTCAAATGCTTGGCAGGCTATGGGTTCCCCGTAGCTTGTGCCCATTACTCAGAATCTATTAGCTTTTAATAGAGGAGTCAATCAACCTCTGGGGATTTTTCCTCAGTTCCCTATTTCATTAGGTGGAAAAATGGTCCTTATTGATGTTTTGGTAGTTCCAATTCCTTTGTATTTTAATCTACTTCTCGGACGAGATTATGTCTATGCAATGAAAGCTCTCGTGTCCACACTCTTTCGAGTGTTGTCCTTCCCTCATGATGAACACATTGTGACTATCGACTAGATTTTGTTTGTTAACTCTCATCCGACTACCGATCATCCGAATTATTCCCATGGGGTACCTTACCCGCCGCAGGTATATTATGTGGAATTAGATCCCATGCTTCCAACTTCTGTTGAATGCAGGATTCTCTTTGATTGCTTGTCTTCTTTAACCTTGGATTCAAGAGTTGACATGGTTTATCTTCCTTCCAATGAGGACCTCTTAGAAGTCATGATCGAGGGTTATCCTTAGACATGTATACGCGTCATCCTCTTGGAATCCATGAAGGTCATAAATGAGCATAGTTTTCATTCCATTTTAAGCTCATTAAAAAATGAAATGGATCCCTTCAAGCATAGTTATTTTTCGTTTCAAGCTTGTGTAAAAGTGAAATAGGTCCTCTCAAGCATAGTTTACCATTGGTTTGAAGCTTGCATAAAAATGAAACCAGCTCCATGAGCATAGTTTTATTCCTGTGTCAAGCTCATTAAAAAAAAATGAAACAGATGACCATGAGCATGGTTCTATTCCTGTTTCAAGCTCGTTAAAAAAATGAAACAGATGACCATGAGCATGGCTCTATTCTTGTGCCAAGATCGTTAAAAAATGAAACAAAACCCTACGAGCACAGTTCATTTCCTGTTCCAAGCTCGTTAAAAAATGAAACAGATCCCCTCCCCTTGAGTCAAGTCTTTCACTAGATTTAATATCTGAACCTTCATTTCATTTGCCTATGCTATTTAATCATATTTTTTTGTCCTCCCATGGTGAACATATTCCTATTAGTAACCGTGAGTTTGATTGGATGAAGAAAAATAGTAGGAAAATGAAATGAAGCTTGGGGTGCATGTCTACAGCCTCTAGAAATCCTACTAGAGGAAAGCCATCAGCATCTTATGCTGGGGGAAAACTTCCAACCTCTGGATATCATGTTGGGAAGAAACCTGCCAATAGACATTATACCGGGCATAGTTTATTTTCTATTACAAACTCGTTAAAAAATGAAGCAAACATCGTCAGATTTGTTTTCACCTATCTTCGAGCTCGTTACAAACAATAAGATGGTATTGAGCATACTTTTCACTTTTTTTGTGCTCTGGTTGAATCATGAAAAGGGGTTTGAGCTTATTTTTTACTTTTTCGTGCTCTTGTTCAAACATGAAAAAGATTCTTATTACTTTTTATACCATTTTTGTGCTCATTAAAAAATCGAGTAAAAAGGTGTGTCTAATGAGTATAGGTTTATCACTTTATCCGGCCTCGCTAGACTACTTATGGAAAAAGAACTCTGCTGAGTTTACTTTTTCCTTTGTTGTACTCGGTCATCAACCATGACAAAGTTGTACATGGATTCCTCTTTAAGCTCTTTTCAAACTCCCAAAATAGAAAAAGGTTATCGAGCGAACTTGTTTCTTTCACACTCGTAAAAGGATTTGAAAGGATGTCCATCCGGTGATAGTTTATCCATTTTTCAAACTGTTTAGACTATTTACGAAAAAATGAATACTCTAGTCAATCATCATTAGAAAATTTCTCTCTCACATTGTTTTATTCTTTTTCGGGTGAGGAGACTAACTTTCATGAAAAAGTACCATTAGGAGTCTTCTTTTGACCGTTCCAGACTCTCTAAATGTGAAACGTCGCCGATTTTACCTTCTTTGAAATCGTAAAATTATACATAGAAGGACCCTTTTTGGGACCGAACCCCTCCTTTCTCAGGTTCGTAAAACATGTGATATTGGACTCATCATATGATGAGATACACCGAGCGTTTGTTACCCTTTTCGATCTCGTTAAAAAGCAAAGAGGAACTCATCCATCATGATGGGGAAATTAAGGGAATGGGAAGATGTATTTGAGTCTATATTAATGAAAGTTTAAAGTCACCTTTGAACATGTCACGTATTCGCGTCTCATCATATAGTTGGGTAATCTACCTTCCTTTGAGTCATACCAATTTCATGAGTCGTCCTGCTCCTTCAAACTCATATGAAGAATGCCTTAGTCATTGTTGCGTTATGTCTTAGTGTCTGATATGTTGGTTCAATGCTGACAAGTCGTTTGTTGTGCCATTAAATGTTCAAAGGGTTTCTTTGGCCGGAATCAACCTTCGCAATCATTAAGCCTTCCATTGTGTCGATCATCCCTATTTACCATTACACCTTTGTGCCAGTTTAGACTCATTTGATCTACCATATTATATCACTTCCCGTGTTAGTTTCGTTTCAATGATTTGGGATGAAACATGGTCCTCCTTTGACAAGTCTATTCCTTTCAACATCAACCCATCATCTAGGAATTAGACTTATAAACTAGTCAAGTACCTTGGGCCTGCATGCCTCAATGGCATGTTACCTCGCTTTCAACATGAGTTCACATCATTGACTCTTGATTGAAATATTCCATTGAGTGTTCGACCTCAACTCATTGATTCACATTCGATGGTATGTACTATGATACCTTGGGAATCATTGACATCAATGGTGATTTCCCTTGCACTTGTTAACGATATACATTAACGACCGGTAATCAAGTGGTTTCTACCATGTTCGACTTCAACACATTGTAATCACATGGTTAGATTCATATCATTTCAGAAATGGGTAGAAAACCCTGGGTTGTTCTGATGTGTCACTATTACACCCAGGTTGCGATGGATATTTTTTAGTAGGTTCCCACACATACGTTATGATGGAGACCTTGGTAATGTACTGTCACACAAATCCACTCTTGTATTGGATGTGTTTGTGTTATTATCTCATCATGGATCTACGCTTCTATTTTAGAAACCATGATTATGTTCAGTCATTTAGATATGGAGCCACGTTGTATTTTGGTGGCCACAACATTGATCAGTATCAACATGGATCTGCAATGTATTGGTCGGCAGCCATGTTGTGAGTTGTTGGGATGATAAAATTATTGTACTGCAAAAATATTCTTGGTTATTGTTGACAGATTTACAACCGATGGTTCCTTGCCTCGATCCTTTATACTGTATCCATCAAAGTATTTCACCTATCCAGTTACTCTAGCTTCGTACTTTGGGGGGCATTTGTTACATGAAAATTTTGTACTCATCATGATTACGAACTATGTACACTTTATCCTTGCCTAAATCCCTGAATTACTTGACCAAAATCCTTGAAAGATGAGTCATGAGGGGTTTTCCCTCAAAAACCCATGTTTAGAGAGGCCAACACACCCACGGGGGGTTCACTTAGTGAACTTGTTACATAGCACGATCATTCATAGGATATTGAAGAATATACCTAATTTCACTAAATATTGAAAAATGCCTCCTAAAATTGTATTGTTGAACCCCCCTCTCAATATACCTTTCCAACTAAGAAAACCCCTAGTTTCACCAGATATTGTAGGTATCCATTTTTATCAACCCATTTTTAATACCCCCTTTATATCATATTATCAAGTCGTAACAAACAATAGCCCTAACACAAATTGGTATAAGCAAACATGATGTTAAATAAAATAATAGTAGAATTTTAATAAGGATCCCACTGGGATTGTAGGGGTGACTAACCAATTTGTAGCGTTGGATAGTGGAAGATCCAATGAAATAGTAATGGGAAAGGGAAAATTCCAAAAAGGAAACCCAATCAAGGGATCAATGTAACAAAGAATGTAAAATATTGATAGTCCAATAGTTAGTGTAATGCACCTAAAAAAAGATGAGAATTGATAACAATCACATAACTACACTTCCACCTAAGAATATGCACCTAAACTACACTTCCAATCAATAACAATCACATAAAAGATAGAAATCCTAATCCTTTATTAGCTCAATTACATTAACAATTTGAATATCCATTAACCAACCAAGCACATGAGCAACATGAAAACAGTTCAACAAAGCACTAACATCAAACATCCTACATTCCAATTGAGTATCCCGTGTCCATCAAACTCAATACCTCATTCCCTTGTCCCCTTATTTTACCTCTACCTCCCCTACACTGCTTATACACGAAATGTAATAAAATATACCGTAAATATTTGTATGTCATATAACATAATTAAGCCCCCTTGGCCCCTTAATACAGGGCAATATATTCTCTCATTTTCGTGTCATAGTCTATTCCCCAATATGAATGGACATGATAGGATATTGCCTACCGACTAACCCCCCCGTGGACACACCTTGCCTTCTAGCAAAGCGCGCCTCTCACGATAGACGTACCTTGCTCCATTACAAAGTGAGTCACTGACGCATGTTGCTAGTGTCTAGGGTGCGTCGATGGACATACAGAGGGAAAAAAGAGAAGTTTCGAGAAGTCTCTCGAAGGAGACCCTCGTGGAGGCTTATCCCTTCCATATAGGGTGGATCTTACTTGCCTCCCAACAGAGTAAGATCGCACCTCCTTCTTCTCCCTAATCCTCTCCTCTCCTCCACATCTCTTTTGGCCTATAAATGAAGCTCCTCTTCATGGGATAGAGGGGGTTGAAATGAGGGTAGCCAAATGTTGAATAAATTGAGCTAGGAATCCATTCTTCCATGATTGGAAAATTGAGGCAAGGTTCCACCGGAAAGGATCTTCAACACCAAGGTTTCATTGGTTGTAATTCTTTCCTCTATTTTAATTAATACATCAATGTCTTCCTTTCCCATAAATGATGTGTAATTTCATTTATAGTAGTTCTCCTTGTTCAATTGCTTAGATGTATCATGTTATCTTGTAGTCTCTTGTCTTTGTCCTTTTGAATCTTTTGCAGGTAATCTCTTTATCAAAAAGCAGGATTGCGAAAGCTTCAAGCCACAAGGACGACCTTCGTAAATAAGGTATGGACTTGACTCTTTGTATTCAAGTAATTTGATAGATCTAAGGAAATGTTTTTATTATTTTTCTGCTTTGTTCTAGATCCGAACCATTTGGACTAGAGAGATAAGTTAGTTTCCGCACCAACCGATTTATCTGTTAACAATTATACATGGTATCCCTCCTTGGCTCATACGTTTATTATAGAAGAAATCCATATATGAACCATTACCATAGTAATACGGATTATGATAATTGTGATTTCTTGTAAGAATGAACAACATACAAAGTCTATCTTCTGTACATTTAATATAAAAAACAATCGATATCCCATATACTTAAATATTGTTTACTATTTACATAGTGTTGTACATGCATTTATTATTCATAATAGGCCCATAATGTTTGTTGAGATTCATATAATATTTTGGTTCTCTTTCTTTAAGACGTGGAGCTGGTTTTCTTATTGAGGAATGAAAAAACATCTAATTTGGCTTTGCTTAGATTTCCTTTATTTTACTATCCATTTAATTTAGTGCATAGTTTTTATCCATTTCTTTGAATGTTCATTTTTCCATATATATTTTAGTTTTCTTTTATTTTAGTGCCCATTTGATTTAGTAAATAGTTTTTATCCCATTTTTAATGTTTATTTTCCCATATATATATATATATATTTTTAAGTAATTATTAATAAATATGTATATAAAAGTGTTGGGATTTTAATGCATCGTTATTCCATTCTTATTTGGAACTTGTAGTTTCATTTCTTTTATAATTTACCAAAGGTTAAGGAACATTTTCCTTTCCTTTCAATTTGTGCTTTTAATGTGAAAAATATATTTATTAGAAAAAAAAGGATTGACCCACCCCCAAATAAATGTTTTCTTTTATGAAGACATTAAATTATCCAAGGTAGTAATGTTTCATTGCTATAATTCACTATAAATAGAAAATATGTGGTTGCCAAAGTTGCACCAAGAGATCCAGCTAATAAGACAAGTTCACTTTATCCACTCATTATTTGCAATGTTTTCTAGATTGTACTTCAAATTTCTAATGTTCTCCATAAAGACGTGGATCATAAATGTAGTCATTAGCACACATACCATATCATGCATAAATTATGGTTTTGCTTATTGATAACATCTTTTATACTTTGTTTTCTTAGTTTTAGGAACTCACCTCCATTTATGCATTATTTTTCTTATTGTCTTGGTGTTAATGTAATAATAAAGTTTCTTTATATGGGACACATATTAATTATGTAAGGTGATAGTTTTCTTCGTATGTGCATAATTTCTCTATAGACTAAGGTTTTTAGAAAGTTTGGGTTCAAAAATAAATGATGTGATTGAGATTGGGGTGTTAATCAACATCTATATGAAGTGATAACTATTTGCAGTGATAACTAGAAAGTTATGTAAATGATCTTGCTGGGTTTTGTTAATAGTTTTTTCAAAGAAAAAAAAAAAACTATACTTTTTTTATAAGTATATGAGGTACAATGAAACAGAAAAGTCCAGCAAGCAACCGCACATGTGTCACCAAATACCAAGACCAATCCAGGTCACATAATATAGTACATAAGCCAAAGAGATAGAGCCGGGATATACCAATCCCCCAGAGTGTTTAGTGATAAACAAAGGTCCAAAAAGTAGTAGCAACTAGAATAGATAAGAAAAAAAAACTATCCTCCTAATACGAAAACAGCCAAAAAAACATGTCATCAGACTACACTACAAAAATATTCCAGAATCCCCTAGATGGAGGAAGGGATCCATCCAAGATCTCATAAAAAATCCTGCCAGTTGTCGCCTCAAGTACCCGCCTCAAGAGAGAATCTGCCACATTGTTATGCTCCTGATATATGTGAACAATAGAGGACGGCGCACATTGACTTAGGAGTAACCTCATTTTTGTGATGGTTTTGTTAATTGTTGTGATAGTGAGCATGTGTTTGGTGTGATTTGGTTTGAGTGAAATGTTTTCTTTACGGGATTTGAGAATATCCTACTATGTAGCTTGTTTGGATTGTCTTGTTATATATATTTATATATATTTAGTTCTAATGCATAACTTCCATGTTGTTGGTTGAATTCCCAATGGTATCTTCTATATGGGATTTTATGTTATGGGTTCACTTTATTGTGGTGGTATAATGTGGTTTGTTTATTATATTTTTTTTGGAAGATATTTTTTGTAGAGGGATCTAGAAACCTTGAATGTTGATTTACAATGGTGTGATATATATGCAAAAAAATATTGGCAAAGTGCAAGTTGGTACGTATCAATTTAACATTAGCTTTTAATGGTAAATGAATTAGCATGTTTTGGTTTGGAAACACCATTTTCTTTTTGGGCTTCAAGGTTTTTCTTCTTTATATCTTTTTTGAGGTTTTGTCCTTTGTATCTAATGCTTCAAATGACCATGGTGTGGGAATTCTATGTTAAGGGTTGATTTAGTGGTAATGTTTCACACATTCTCTCCTTTCTCAGGATTCTATGCTATAGGTTAAAATTGCCATGGTGGTTTTTGTCTAGGACTCACTATTATGGATCTAATTCATTATGTTAGTTGTTTCATGGTCTACATCTTGTGGTTTACTTGAAAGATAGGTTGAGAAAAGGGCTTTACAGGCCCTAGATATTGGTTTGTGTATATGCAGTGTGTTGGTTGTCTAGATAAGTCTGTATATGTTACATGTTGGTTCCTCATCATTCGCCAGTTGCTTTTTAGGGGTATACATGTATGTGTTTTAAATTATCCCTCTATGTCAGTGCTTAATTGACAAATATATTTACATTAATTATATGTGTGTGTGTGTGTGTGTGTGAATTAGCTCTCATAAGATAATACATCTACTATTGTCAAGTAATGTGATGAATCGAATCAATTATGTGAGTTACATGATTTGCTATGTAGCATCCCATATTCTACTTTTTCTTCAAACCAAAATGTTGAGACTCCTTGTTGCAATGATGTTCTTATTCCTTCAAACAAAAGGCATTGACCCCTATCCCATGACAAGGTGATATAAATATATCCCCGCTATTGCACTCTACAAATTGTGATAGTAATGAGCATTTCATAAAGAGGCTCATTGGTCAAGATGGTTTACAAGTGAAAGTAGTGTTTTAGCACCATTTCTCTTAGATTTATTTTGGAATTCTTGTAAAATCAATGCTAAGGGTACTACTGAAAGTGAATATATTATCTCAAGTATTTTAGGTTTGGTATCGAATTTTTTCTTTCTTTCTTTGCAAGTGGGAATAAGACTTGACACACACATTTATATTCCCTTGACTATAAGTGCTTTCATCACGGTCATTGTGTAATTTTACATTGTTTTTTATGCATAGGTCACTTTATTGGTAATATTTGGTGTGCCTTGAAATTCTCTAGTGATTCTTACTTTAAAAACATTACCCTGGGGGAATTAAATGGGAAATTTAACATCATATACTACACTATCAATTATTTGTAATGATGGGGTGTAGATAACCATGTCAGGTT
This sequence comes from Larix kaempferi, assembly GCA_027924585.1. Taxonomy (NCBI): domain Eukaryota; kingdom Viridiplantae; phylum Streptophyta; class Pinopsida; order Pinales; family Pinaceae; genus Larix; species Larix kaempferi. Next base: position 9,960,179 of record BSBM01000797.1, read on the forward strand.
TCCATGTAGGGACTATTTTTAATATAAGCACTTCACCATGGATGTTTTATCATGTCCCATCATTGATGGATACTGGATTGAGTTCCTAACCCAATCAATCCCTTGGGTTGAGGAGAAAGACTTCATTTACTTGGGGTTAATTTTGAAAGTTTGAGCATTTAATTAGTTATGAGGTGTGGTTCATTTTTCCTAAATTTTGATATGCACCTAATACTAATTATTTGTCATGAAATAGTTATTTTTATGTTGAAATAAAGTGGATAATACTCCATAAGTGCACCTTAGGGAATAAGGTTGACCAAAGAGGTGGCTTGCAAGAAAAGATGGTACATAGTAGAAAGGTAACACAACTCAAGAAAAGAAGCATAAAGTAGAAAGTAGCATAAAATCATAAAGCAAGATAAAGAAAAAAAAGAGAGATAAGGCAGAAAAGCAGGATAAGGCATAAAAGCAAGAAAAATCAGGCCAAAAAAAATTGGATAGAAAAGGTAAAGTAGAAAAGGTAAAAACAAAAAGCAAAGCAAACAATGAGAAAAGGATGAAAGAAAGCTTTCCTTATCCATCCACGAGGCCGCACTAGACTAAGAGACTTGATCCTCAAGTCATATTCCATATATAAAATAAAGAGAGCACACCACTATCACATCTTTTGACAATTTGAGAATTGGAGTGAGTGCAATTGTGCCTGAGTGACTTGGGAGATGTTCCCCTAGACCAAGTTGGGCGATATGCCCCTACTTCATGTGAGAAGATGATGGTATTCATCCATTGTCAATGAGATTATTGTAGGTTCTGAAGTCTGCACTAGAGGAGTACGAGACTATGATAGAGATATGATAGCTCTCCATGTAGATCTATGAGCATTTTCCTAGTCTTTCTTGATGAAAGAACTTGTTCTTGATGTATCTCTTTCCTGAGAACTATCTAATGTGTAAATAAGATACTGGTGGATCATATGACTATAATAATGGACCTCTGATGTAAATTCTAAAGTCTTACTGAATAAAAATCTGATTCCAATACCTCTTCTTGCACCTAGTCTAGATTTCAATGAAAATAAGCTAGTTTCCATAACTTGTTTTGTAAATGAATGAATATTGGCCCAAATGAAGTTATTTCTATTTCTGATGTTAATTAATATGCCAAATGACCCATTCCAAGATTAATATCAGAAATTCGTGAGCCTCTCAGACTGGTAGGGAATTCCTCAATTTGGCCTAGTTGTTTTATCCTTGAAGGCATTTTTTCTTGTATGTTTGTGAGACCTCCTTAGAACCTTCCCAAAATTTATGGAGTGAACATAGGATGTTCATTTACTATTATTTGATTTTATTTAGCCTCAATAATCCAAAATACCTCACCTTTGGTTCTCATTCAATGCTTAGTTGAAGTTCTAGTTTGCATATGTTGGGGTGCCCAGGAGCCTTGGAGTAGACTTCATCCTAGATGATGTTGGAAACATTAATCATTCTAGTACATTTTGGAAAGGTTTTATCAGCTGGCATGATCCTCATTCCTTCCAGAGTCCTTTAATTTTTCCCTCCTACAGTCAAACTAGTCACCAGAGTTCATTGTTTTTCCTTGAATCTTGTAGGAGAGTTAGTGTATCATCAGTCATGGTTGGTACATTACAGTGGTATCAGAGCATGGTCCTATGAACCTGCTCTTGTCATATTTCTATGAGTCCTAAAAGACATTCAGATTCCAAGAATAAAGATCCTATGATAGAGGGAAGAAGAGGGAGAAGAAGTCAGTTCTACTGAAGACAAGTTACAAGGAGAATCAAAGATGTATCACAGTGAAGAGAAAGATAAGTTCAAACTCTTTACTCAAATCATGATGAAAGGTTTATAGGACATATCCCACAAAATTTTCCAATCTGGAAAAGAGACCAGAGAAATCTTAGCTCAATAGCTAGGAAACAAAAATGGAGAAGGGGGCAACAATGGTTCCCCACAAGGTGAAACTAAGATCAGTGGTGGTTCTACTTTCCCAAGAACTGGGCCTCACAATCACCCTAATCAATTGAATATGGAGTCTCAACCCAAATCAAGATCTACTATTCCCAAATTTACTGAAGATCAAAGGGAGGAACGTGACGTTCGAATTGAAGGTCTTACTTCCTGGGAGGATAAGCATGTTGAGTACCTTACATTGAATGAAGAATGTAGAAGAGCGTTGTCATTCAGAGATATATGTGATCTTTAGGACAAGACCAATTCAAAAGGAAGTTTTCGGATTCCAAATCAGAATAATGAGTTAAGAAATTCTATTGGTAAGATTTCTTTGCCTTACTTTTATGGTTCACAAATGTGCACTGTTAGTTCTTGGATTCAAAATCTAGATACATATTTTTAGCTGAATCCAATGGCCGAGAGCGATGCTATCAACTTGGATACTCTACACTTAGATGGTGAAGCCAATGATTGGTGGCTTCATAGCCTGAAAACATTTGGACATGATCAAGCGACCATTTATGAAGAGTCCACAAGAATATTGGTTGAAAGGTTCAAAAGAAGAGATCCTAAAATCACCTTCAGAGAACTACCACATGTGAATCAGACTGGAACTCCTGAATACTACATATCTGAGTTTCAAAAACTAGCCATTAGGGGAGTTTTGAGGTCTAAAATGGGCCTCCTAAGGGAAATAATAAAATAAGAGTTTTAATAATAAAATAAGAGTTATAAATTTTAGAGAGGAAAAAGACAAGCTACTTTTTCTTATTGTATTTTTGACATATCTCATTAACGGTTTACCCAAATTTCAAGTTTGGGCACTCGTTGGATGCATATTTTAATTCTGCATCCAACCCATACCCACACTGCATACTTCTGAGGCACCCACGAAGTATGCAGTGTGGGTATGGGTTGGATGGGGAATTAAATTCCTCATCCAAAGAGTGCCCAAACTTGAAATTTGGTTAAACCGTTAAGGAGATATGTAAAAAATATGGTAAGAAAAAATAGTTTTTCTTTTTCTCTCCAATTTGTTTTACAAATTTTACCCTTATGGTTGACATCATCATCTTGAATCCTACTGGTTCTTATAAAGTGAATTTTTATGGTACATTATTTGTTTTGAGGCTCATTTTTTACCTCAAAACTCCCCTAATGTATGATGGTCACTGATATCTTAGAAGCTCGATTGATCCTATTGTTCATTGAAGGATTAGCAGAATGTTTGGAAGGTTTGGTGAAGGCCTACAGACCCTCTACCTTGAAATATGCATTGAGTAGAACAAGAGATTTGAAAGAATCTATTCCGAGGACAAGATTTCCTCCAAGAACTGTTGTTCTTGCTCAATTCAAGAATCAAATTTGACCCATGAAGAGTCCTTCTAGAAATTTCAAGAAGGACAATTACTCCAAAGATCGAGATGAATTGAGAAGAAGGAAGTTGTTTTCACCTGTCAGGAACCATATGTTCCGGGACATAGGTGTGCTAAGGGAAAAGCACATTATATTGAATTTTATTCATAGAGAAAATCTGAGGAAGAAGAATAGGGACCAGTAGATGTATAAATGCCCTATGAGACCGCGAAATAAGAACACACTCCTGAGGTGAGCAAAATTATAGTATTATCAGGAGTGCCTCACTTCCACACTCTCGGATTCAAAGGAGTGGTTCAAGGGAAATCAGTCATTGTGTTATTGGATGGAGGATCAACCCATAACTTCATTGATTCATCTTTGTTTGAAAGAATAAATCTACCTACTAGGAAATTGGAAGCCTTTACTATTATAATTCCGGGTAATCATTCAATGGATTGTTCTAAATGGATTCCTAAATTGCATATCACTATAGGATATCCAACTATTACATATAGATTTTATATTGTGAATGCGGCTGATACTAACATGATTTTGGGAGTAGAATGGTTGTATTCCATTGGGAAGCACACAATAGACTACCAAATTCCTGAGATGACATTCAAGGGGGAAGTTGGAAAGGAGGTAGTGTTGAGAGGAATCAATACCTACCCAAAGAAAATGGTGAGTGCACATAATACGAGGTCCCTATTGAGGCATGTGGACATTGAGTGGGTTGCAGAGTTCCTAATCACTACTAAAGGCAGCTCCTTAGAAGTACCAAAATATCCAGAAGATATTCAGAAATTGCTCCAAAAAAATAAGAGTGTATTTGGGGACCTTCCTCATTGTAGGCCACCTAATAGAAGAGTGGAGCATAGAATTGAGTTGGAGATAGGCACATCACCTATCAAAGTACATCCTTACAAGCACCCAAAAATATTCAAGGATGAGATAGAGTGAAACAACAAGGAACTGCTTGACCTGGGATTCATTAGAACAAGCTCAAGTCCCTTTGCATCATCTGTAGTCCTTGTGAAGAAGAAATATGGGACCATGCACATGTGCATAAACTACAGAGCTCTCAACAAAAAGACTATCAAGAATATATATCCCATCCCAACGATTGTTGAGCTGATGGATGAACTACATTGAGCCAAATACTTTTCAAAGATTGACCTTCACTTTGGTTACCATCAAATCAATATGCGAGAGGAGGACATACAAAATACAAATTTCTGGTGTCATCATGGGAACTTTGAGTTCTTGTTTATGCCTTTAGGCCTAACTAATGAACCCGCAAATTTTTAGTCTTGCATGAGCTGAGTGTTCAGCAGGAAGCTCCTTAAGTTTGTTCTTGTTTTCTTTGATGATATATTAATCTATAGTAGAACTTGGGAGGAGCATTTGAACTATTTGGATGTTGTACTAACAATCTCGGCATATCAATCTTTCTATGAAAAACTATCCAAGTGTGAGTTTGGAATGACTGAGATTTGTATATTTGTCATGTCATTGGGAAAGGAGTTAACGTTCAGCTTGAGAAGATCCAAACCATTTTGGATTGGCCAAGTTCTAAAAATATCACTGAATTTAGAGGGTTTATTGGGATATGCACTGACTACCGAAATTGTATCAAAGGATTTTCAAAGCTATCATATCCATTAACAGACCTTACTAAGAAGGGATCATTTAATTGGTCAGAAGAGGATGAACAAGCATTCAATAAGGTGAATAAGGATATAGGGAAGCAAGTTAAGGTTTCAAAAGAATTTCCTCCCCTTAATGATGAAGGTCATTTGGTCTTGGTTCTAGAGAATATTTTGGAGGTCCAAGAAAAGAAGCTAAGAAGCATAATCATTAAAGAATTCCTGGTGCAATGGGAGGGATTTCCTAGTGAGGATGCTACTTGGGAAGGAGAACACATCTTACAACATTCTGGTTTGAAATTGCTTGAGGAAAAGAAATATTGGGAGGGTAGGACTATCATGTCCCCTCATTGATGGCTACTAGATAGATTTCATCACCCAATCAATCCCTTGGGTTGAGGAGAAATACTTCATTTACTTGGGGTTACTTTCGAATGTTCGGGCATTTAATCAATTAGGAGGTGTGGTTTATTTTTCCTAAAGTTTTATATGCACTTAATATTAATTATTTTTCATCAAATAGTTATTTTGATGTTGAAATAAAGTGGATAATTCTCCAGAGGTGTGCCTCAGGGGATAAGGTTGACCAAAGAGGTGGCTTGCAAGAAAAGATAAATGAAAGTATCCAAAGCTAGAAAATCAAGAAAAAGGAAGAAAAGATGGTACAAAGCAGAAAGGAAGCACAACTCACTAAAAGCAGCACAAAAGCATAAATTAGGCTAGAGACATAAAAGCAAGATATGGTAGAAAAGCAATAAAAAGAAGGCAAACTAAAAGTAGGATAGAAAAGCTAAAGCAAAAAAGGTAAAATCAGAAAGCAAAGGTAAACATGAGAAAAGGTAAATAAATATTTCCTTATCCATCCATTAGGGTGAACTATCCTAGGATAATTGCTCCTAAATTCATATTTCATCTATAAAATAAGGAGAGCGCACCACTATCACATCTTTTGAAGGTTGAAGAATTGGAATGAGTGAAATTGTGCCTCAATGACTTGGGAGATGTGCCCCTAGTCCAAGATGGGAGATGTGCCCCTGCTTCTTGTGAGAGGATGATGGTATTCATCCATTTTCAATGATATTATTGCAGGTACTAAAGTATGCACCAGTGGATTACGAGGCTATGATAGATATCAGATATGTATCCTTGCAGATATATGAGTATTTTCTTAGTCTTTCTTGATGAAAGAACTTGTTCTTGATGTATCTCTTTCCTCATAACTATATGATGTGTAAATAAGATAATTATGGTTGATATGAATATAATAATGGACCTTTGGCGTAAATTCTTAAGTATTATTAAATAAATATCTTATTCCAATACCTCTTCTTGCACCTAGTCTAGATTTCAATGAAAATGAGCTAGTTTCCAGAACTTGTTTTGTAAATGAATGAATATTGTCCCAAATGAAGTGATTTATACCTTTTATGTTAATTAAGATTCCAAATGACTCATTCCAATATTAATATCAAAATTTTGTAGCCTCTTAGACTGTTTGGGAATTCATGAATTTGGCCTAGTTGTGCAATCCCGGAAGGAAATGTTTCTTGTGTGTTTGTGAGACCTACTGAGAAAATTCCCAAACTTGATGAATTGAAACTAGGATGTTAATTAAATGTTATTTGATTTTATTTATCCTCCCTAATTCAAAATCCCTCACCCTTGGTTCTCATTCAATGCTTAGTTGAAGTTCTAGTTTGCATATGCTAGGGTGCCCAAGAGCCTTATAGTAGAATTCATCCTAGCTGATGTTCAAAACATTAATGGTCCCAGTATATTGTTCAAAGGTTCTATCAGCTGGAATGATCCTCATTCCTTCCATATTCCTTTGATTTTTTCTTTGCTATAGTCAAACAAGTCACCAGAGTTCATTGTTTTTCCTTGAGTCTTGTAGGAGAGTTAGTTAGTGTATCATCAGTCATGGTTGGTAAATTATAGTGGTGTCAGAGCATGGTCCTCTGGAAATTCTCTTGTCATATTTCTATGAATCCTAAAAGACATTCAAATTTCAAGAATAAATATCCTCTGATAGAGGAAAAAGAGGGAGAAGAAGTCAGTTCTACTGAAGGCAAGTTACAAGGAGAATCAGAGATGTCTCACAATGAAGAGAAATATGAGTTAAAAATATTTGTGCAAAGCATGATGAAAGGTTTATAGGAAATATCCCACAAAAGTTTACAATCCGGAAAAAAGACCAGAGAATTCTTCGCTCAATAGCTAGGAAACAAAAATGGAGAAGGGAGCAACAATGGTTCCCCACATGGTGAAAGGAAGATCAATGGTGGTTATATTTTATCAATAACTTGGCCTCACAATTTCCCTGATGAATTCAAGATGGAGTCTCAGCCCAAATCAAGGGATACTATGCCCAAATTTACTTAAGAGCAAAGGGAGAAACTTGAGGTTCGAATTGAAGGTCTTGCTTCATGGAAGGATAAGTATGTTGAGTACCTTGCATTTAATGAAGAATGTAGAAGAGCCTTGACATTCAGATATTTTTGTGATCTTTAGTACAAGAAAAATTCAAGAGGAATTTTTTGGATTCTAAATTAGAATAATGAGTTAACAAATTCTATTGGTAAGATTTCTTTCCTTACCTTGATGGCTCACAAAAGTGCACTGCTAGCTCTTGGATTCAAAATCTAGATGCTTATTGTCAGCTGAATCCAATGACTGAGAGAGATGCTATCAAGTTGGTTACTCTACACTTAGATGCTGAAGCCAATGATTGGTGGCTTCATGGTCTGAAAACACTTGGACATGATCAAGTGACCACTTATGAAGATTTCACAACAAGATTGGTTGGAAGGTTCGAAAGAAGAGATATTGAAATTATATTCAGAGAACTAGTGCATGCGAAGCAGACTAGAACTCCTGTGGACTACATATCTGAGTTTCAAAAATTAGTTGTGATGGTCATTGATATCTCAGAAGCTCGATTGATCCTATTTTTCATTTAAGGATTAGAAGAACCTTTGAAAGGTTTGGTGAAGGCATACAAACCCTCTACCTTGCAAGATGCATTGAGTAGAACACGAGATTTGCAAGAATCTATCCTGAGGGCAATATTTCCTCCTAGGACTATAGTTTCTTCTCAATTCAAGAATCGAAGGCCACCCATGAAGAGTCCTTCTAGAAATTTCAAGAAGGAAAATTACTCAAAATATCGAGATGAATTGAAAAGAAGGAAATTGTGTTTCACCTGTCAGGATCATGGGTTCTAGGACACAGGTTTGCTAAGGAAAAATCACACTCTATTGAAGTTTACTCAGAGAGAGAAGCTGAGGAAGAAGAAGAAGAGGCCCTAGAAGATGCAGAAATGTCCTATGAGGCTGTGAAATAAGAGCACACTCTCGAGGTGAGCAAAAATGCAGTATTATCAGGAGTGCCTTGCTTCCACACTCTCATATTCAAAGGAGTGGTTCAAGGGAAATCAGTCGCTATGTTAGTGGATGGAGGAGCAACACATAACTTCATTGATTCATCTTTGGTTGAAAGAAGAAATCTACCTATTGAGAAATTCAGAGGCTTTACTTTTATTATTCTAGGTAATCATTCTATGGATTGTTCTATATGGATTGCTAAATTGAAAATCACTATAGGATATCACACTATTACATATAGATTTTATGTTGTGAATGTGGCTGATACTAAAATGGTTTTGGGAGTACAATGGTTGTATTCCAATGGGAAGCACAAAATAGACTACCAAATTCCTGAGATGACATTCAAAGGGGAAGGGGGAAAGTGTTAGTAATTACACGAGCATACATATTTTACCCTTCGAGAGAAATAAGCACAAACAAGAAATCACATAATAGAGACACATAATTTACCCTGGAAACCCCATGCGAGGAAAACCAACACCCAATGAAGATCTTCACTACCCTTGACCTAAACTGGCCAAGCTCGGCCAAGTGATCTCACCTGCTCACCTCCAGGCCACTTTACAATGGAGCCTCATCAAGCCTTATAAAGGCTTCCTTACATGCAATACCATGGGGCAATACCATAGGCTACAACAAACCATGTGCCCAAAAACATGTGTTAGACCTAACCAACTTTGACTCAATCCCGAGTCAAGGTTAACCCTAACAATCCCCTTTTTAAACTTGACTTGGAGTAATCACCAACGCCGCTCAAATTTTTAACCGAGGAATCTCACATACACCCCCTATCAGCTAGGTATTTCTCTCGACTTTACTAGTAAGTTACTAGGGGTATGCATGCCTTACGAGGTCTTACATCCATATGCCCTTTTACATGCAAGCCGCTCCATTATTTTTTTTTTTCATGTGTCTTCATGGTGACTACACCATCACCATCCATTGCTTCATCCTCTCGCTTTTCCATACTCGCTTTATTGCTCATTTTCTGCCATGCACCTTTTAAAATACCTATCTTGCTTCTCCTATGCAAAATTTTCATACTACCACTTTACAACTATGTGACATGCCCCACATTCTTGCCATGATTATATTCACTGCACCCTTTTCCATATCCATTAATTTGAAAAACTTAATGGTTCACCTTTTTTGTATTATTAAAAATTCCATGGCATACAACTTTAAAAAAAGTTCATTCTCTTAAAAAGGGTGTAAGTTCCTTTTGCCCCTTTTTAACGTGACATCCATTTACTTGCTCCCATTTTAGTGTGACTTATTCTCCAACAAGCCACCTCTATGGAATCCACTAAATCATAATAAATGCATCATGTCGACTTGATTTTTTTTTATAATTCATTTAAAAAAACGTGTCTTCGCCCTTTTAAATGACGTGATCTCATCCTTTTATAAAATAACATATATGAATTAAATACCTTCATGTGCCGTAAAGAGTGGCTGCCCAAGTAACACTTCTCTACGCATGGTTCTTTTCATGGGTATTATCCACATGGGTAGGGATTTATTCTCCACATTTGTTCTTTCCTCAACGGATCAGAGCTTTGATCTAGCAGGCCAGACAATCAACATGCAGCCGTCTTTTCTCCAGCTCGATGGATCGACTCCTCCAGTATTTGCAGCAATTTCTCCTCTTGGATGGGCGCTTTCTCCTCTTCGTTCATGTTGAGTGAGGCTCCACAACGATAGCAGTGGACAGTGCACCTTCTCCACGGAGCACTAGATATCACGACCTTCACTGCAACCTCTAACCGGAACAAATCACTCATTTCTCATGTGCACGGGTCATTCTTTTCACATGGTGAATTTTTTCAGGCAGTGATTCCTCATGCCTAATCTATCATGTAGATGAGCTTTCTCTCTATGGCCTTTCTTGAATCCTTGCGGCTACAGCCTCATGCAAGAAACTGCTTCCTTGTCTCCCTTGGCTTATGGATCTCCATACGAGGCCTCACGATATGCAAGATTTCGTTGTCCTCAAAGATATGTTTCTCATCTACATCATCATGCCAACATATTGGATCCTCTTTCATGAGGTGGATCGCTACATTTCTCAGGGAACAAATTGTGGCTCCTCCACAATCTCAAATTATCCATGGATTGCACTTCCACACTGTCAGCGACTCCTTCAACATTATACAATATTCCACGTTATACAATGGGGTGACCTCAATCGTAGAGGAAAACTACCTCATGGCACATGCACACAATGCTTTGACGGCTACAATAACAGGTATTAATTGTCTCAAGCAATGGCTTCTCCTCGGGTCCACAAGAGGCAGCAATTTCTTCCAACGTTGATCTCTACCCAGATCAATCAATCTATCTCTGCATACCTACACTCATAGAATTCTCAACGAGCACAACCAGGCTCTGATACCATTTGTTAGTAATTACACGAGCATACATACTTTACCCTTCGAGAGAAATAAACACAAACAAGCAATCACATAATAGAGACTGTAATGTCCCCTTCGCCCATCATCAAATGCAGGGAAGGAAACATTAACAACACACCGGGCTTTTGTAAACTTAGCCCCAATATTTTTACTCATAAAATATTAGGAATTAAAAACTTCTCTATACAGATGTAAACCTTAATAAAACACAACAGAATTTAAACATAACAACACATATAAGCATAGATTCGCATCAACATATTTATCTCAAGCAATCAATAGGCAGAGAATTCAATCCCCTATTTAAGCTACATCGTATCGATTTCAACCTCATGAATACATAACATTCATATTTAGCACATTGCAGAACACAGATTGTATATAATTTAATCCACGAAGAATACTTATCTTGCAACGCAAATATCCAATGACTGGCTATGTGAGAGCAACGTTCCACCCAACCATAGATCTCTGTCCAGCCTGTATTCCTTCAGCTGAGAGATAACCCCCGAGCTGGGCTGTGTATCCACTAAGGAGGAACTAGATGGCTCACTCACAGGTAGGGTTTCACTCAGACAGCCATGCAAAGCCAACACACAGTTGGGTTTTTCAAGCATGAAATAGGAGATGGAGGAGGATGCTAGTCCACTGAGCTCAATTCCAGAGCCACATACCCTTCAAGTTGGACTCAGCAATCCCATCCTCTGTTCATACATCCACTCTTGGATTTCTCACAACTTTGTCACAAATAGCTCCAAAACCGTCACTGATTTTCTGGGCAGTTAAAACTAGGTTTCCCCACGGATTTTGGGGTAGCTATCGCTCCCAAATTCGCCCCAAGGCTCATACCAACAGATCCCCCTTTGGATTTCACTGCCCAATACCCATTCTGGGCGTTTTTGGTTTCCCAAAACATGGGTTCATTCCAAGTCGCGATTTCTGGTTTTCTCCCTGCTGGGGACTCGTTTTTGGGTGGAGAGTGATGCCAGCTTCTTCCACCATGGAACGGGGATGAGAATGAGGCCACTTCCAAGAGGTAGAGTGACTTGTGGGACAAGTAAACAGAGCCCATACCTACCCATATGAATTTTTGGATTGCCCATCCCCCATTAAAGCCATGGGCTGACATCTCAACCACTTCCTTACAACAGGCATAAATGTCATCTAGGGAAGTCAATGGGTTCTCATAATGACATGTGGCAGCCTAGGGTTTAGTCCCATAGCCCCATCACCACTCCCTAGTGGATACACGTGGCCCCTTCTGATTCGTTGCCTCCGTAGCCAGTTTTGGTATTTTATATTGCATGATGTTTAATTACACCCTTTTACAATGTTCCATGGCTTCAGAGCACATGGTATCAAAATATCAAATACTTGCCCTTTAAATAAAATTTGAGCTTTCACTAGCGAGGCCTTGGCTTTGAGCTCCACGCTAGGAAAACATACATCACATGTACACATTATTTACATTAAAGGTTAATATATCCTAAGGGTCGAATTGGGGGTATTACAGAGACACATAATTTACCCTAAAAACCCCATGCGAGGAAAACCAGCACCCAATGAAGATCTTCATTACCCTTGACCTAAACCAGCCAAGCCTGGCCAAGTGAGCTCACCCGCTCACCTCCAGGCCACTTTACAATGGAGCCTCCTCAAGCCTTATAAAGACTTCCTTACATGCAATACCATGGGGAAATACCATGGGCTACAACAAACCATGTGCCCAAGAACATGTGCTAGACCTAACAAACTTTGACTCAATCCCGAGTCAAGGTTAACCCTAACAGAAAGAAGGTAGTGTTGAGAGGAATCAACACCAACCCAAATCAAGTGGTGAGTGTACATAGTATGAGGTCCCTATTGAGGAATGGGGACATTGAGTGGGCTGCATAGTTCATAATCACTACTAAAGAAACTATTAGTGCCAGGATTTGTCCCTAGATTACAAAGGGGCAAGTCAACACAATCTTAACAGTTTCAAAAGGATTTGAAATAGGCTTTTCCTGGTTTAGGTTGTAATGGTTTGAAGGTTTCAATTTCAAGAAATTAAAAAGGAAATGAAACTTTAACAAGCTACTAAATCATGCCATCCATCAAAGAACTGAAAACAAATTTTAATAGAGAAGACAAACCATGACATTCACAATCACACATTCTGGTTTTCATCTACAACACATAAGCATTCATTGCATTAAAACATTAAAATAGAAATGAAATCATGTATTGAATGACCAAACTGATCAGAAATAAAAAATCAATCAAAATAGTATAAAATGGATTATATTTCATATGTATTATCTCAGTCTTCAGGACTTACATGAGAGTCTTGTCAGTTTCAAAATCACCACTGCATAAGTCTTCTTAAAACCAAAAAAGTCGAACCATTCTACCTCCCCATTTACTTCCTTTTAACCATTTACAAAAGAGTAGTTTCTAACTACTTTTAGGTTTTGGTATCAAAAGCAGTTGCATAATCGAGTCTTTAAACTAAGTCCTTAACTAAAAACTTAACTATTAATAATTACATACTTGATACGAAATCAAAATGCATTAAAAAGTAGGCACTAAGGAGCCTTTTTGGTAGCCTCTACTAACATAACAATCCCTTCCAGCACATGAGTCCTTTTGTTATGTTGAGGTTGCTCAGCTTCCAAGTCTTTAACCTTGTCTGATAGAAGCTTGTTCTTCTCTTTCAGTTTCTGCACCTGTCTATTTAAATCATCAACTTTATTCTCTGCTTCTATTTTCCTCTTTAGAGCCTTCCTAACAACACCAATCAGCTCTTGATAATGAGCATTAGCTTCTCCTAAATATTCCCTTAAATGTTTATTAGACTTTGTAAGCCTATCATTTTTCTCGTTAAGAAACACTATTTCTACTTGATGCTGCTTTTGGACTTTTATGAGACTTTCAATCTCTGAACATATGTTTACTTCTCCATACAAAGTAGGATCCTGAGATGTGGAAGGTGGAATATCCAGTTTTCTGAAGATTAAATCTTCTTCATATTTATCTTTTTCTATTCTTTGTGCAATTTCAAGTTCATGTTGCTCCATTCTAAAAATGATTTCTTCTTCTTCAACTTTATTTACTTCTTCATCTGTTTCTTCTATATTTTCGCCTTCCTGCTGTAGGTTCATTTGATGAGAACTTGTTCTAACTTCTTCCTCCTCACCTTCATTAGTTGAAGAACTTTGAATTACAGTTATATCCTCTGTTTTTTTATTGGAACTTGAAGCTTTTTCCACATTACCTTTCATAGTTGATCTTGTTCTAAACTTCCAGCTTGATTCCTTTAACTGCATAAGGAGATTTGCATCTTCCTCAAAGTCTTTATCTTGCAAACTTTTATCTTTTGAATTATCTGTAGAAGCTTGTGTAACTCGACTGTTAGCTTGTTCTGATATAATTTGACCTTGAAGTTGATTAATGGTCTGCTCCATTTTCTAAGTTTCTTGACAATGTTCCTGTTCTCCTTCGAATATACTGACTTAATTCTCTTCTATGAAACTTTCAGGCTTTTCCACTTCAAGTATATTAACCTTCTTTTCTTTCTCAGGGATTTTAATTTTATCTTGTGACAGAGGCTTCTAAGAAATATCTTGTATCAATACTCCTCCCTTCTTATTCTTTTTGCTTTCCCTTTTAGGCTTTCTCTTGTTCGCATGCTCATCCCGCTCAGCAATGAAACAAGACCAATATATAAAATGCTCCTAGGTCTTTTGTTCCTTCTTTAACACTATTTGAATAATAAGTTTTATCAATCCATGATGAAAGACTGACTTCCTTGAAACCTCAGGCTGTGCCTTAACTTATTTGACATCTTTTGGTTACTCTTATACAGGAAAAATGGCACATTCATTTTACAGTTCATTTTAAGATGCATTAAAAACCTAATATGGTATTTAAAAAACATTGAGAACCTGCCCTCGCATGTAATATAGGTTTGTATAATGCTGAGCACCTGTCTCCATTCGGGTTGAAAATTTGATATATGAACTCCATTGCACCAATTTAAAGTTTATTTACCTGGCAGTAGGAAAGGATTTGGGTCGAACTCGAAGGGAATTTTTTTGAACCATAACTCCCCCTCCATGGCGATACCTGTAGCCTCATAAATTAGGGCTTTTGTGAGCTGAAATCGCATGGTTTTGAATTTAATACCATCCTCATTTAGGTTCTTTGCAAAATAAATCGAAACCTCCTCATTAAGCCCTGCGATCTTTTTAAAGTAATTAAACCATCTAGCTACCCTAAACACATATGCACATAACGAAAATTTCTCTTCCCACTGCATATCCATCGGCTCCAGTCTGTTGGTTTTACCACTCCTTCCCATTTTACAACTGTACTCTGCTAATTAAACCTCTGAGAAAAAAGGAATGATAAATGTTTAAAGTTTAAAAGCTAACCACGTTCAGCAAACAGGTGTCTTCAACTCTCTGATCCCCAAATTAACTTGTGGCTTCAAACTCCGATTTTTCCTGATGATGAAACGTTATGGAACTTACAACTATCACAAGTCTTTGACATGTGTCTAAGAATTTCAAATAATCATAGAAAAGCCTCTCGAGTCATCATAATTTGAGCAAACCATTACTCAGCATGAATAACCACATTTTTCCATCATATTGGATTTTTGTAGCGCATTAGGGGTCTATTTTGTGGTTTGCGCTACCAGAATCTTCCAACATAGCACATTTGATAAATACCCTTGACATAAAGTTTAAAACTTGGTTATAAACTTTATAATAAAGCTGAATAAGTATAACTGAAGACTTTGAGATTAATACCATGTTGATAAGACATTTGAAAATTTTCAATTAAAATAAAATAAAATCAATCAAAATTTAATAAAAATAAATTAAAAACAAAATAATGCAAACTGTAGATAAATGAAAGAAAATAAATTTCAAACAAACATAAAGGAAACACACAAAAACAAAAGGGAACAATTTTAGCATTAACATCTAGCTCCAGCTGCGGGATGAAAGCCTCCTTGTGAGGTTTCAAGAACTCGTAGACTAATGCCTTATGCTACCTGAACCTGCTGCTTTATTCTGCAAACTTCCATTGGGTATGGAGTCTTATTTCATAGCGGTATGTACAATGAATGCGATCTCATTTACCTTCATGAACTATAAAAATGTTTGAGGAAACGTCCATTAACTTGAGTAGACAATTCCTCACCTTCGAGAGTTTGTAGTATGAAAGTATTATTTTCTAAAATCTTTGAAATCATAAAGGGACCCAACCATAGATTGTCAAACTTACCATGCTGACCCTTCTGATCCCTCCTCGCATCCCATCTGAGCACCATATCACCAAGAGAGAAAGTATTTTATTTTACCTTTTTATCAAATCTTGCTTTAATCTTCCTTCTGTGTGCATCATCCCTTTCTGCTATAGCCTCACGTTCTTGTTGCAATTGAATAAATGAAAAAATTCTACTTTGAAGATCATTGGGTTCTTCTTGACTATCTTGAAAAAAATTCATAACTGGAATACCTAGCTGAATAGGGAAAAATGCATTAGTACCATATACCAAATTGAAAGGGGACAAACCTATTGCTTTCTTGGCAGTTATCCTATCTGCCCACAATGCATACTTTAGCATTGAATCCCATGATCTCTTATTTTTATTTAACATCTTTCTAATACTTTGAATAATGTTCTTATTTGATGACTCTGCCAAACCATTACCCTAGGGATAGTAGGGTGCAGAATGCCTCAAATCAATCCCATTTTTCTTACAAAAACTTACCATATCTTTTGACTTAAAAGCGGGTGCATTATCAGTCAATAATTTCTGTGGACAGCCAAACCTACTCAAAATATTTTCTTGTATAAAATTTTGAAGGAATATTGGTCAATACTGAGAGGGGGGGGGTGAATCAGTATTGTTAACTTTTTACCTTTTAACCACTTATTAAACTTTAATCAAAACATTGAATCAACAAGATACACAAAAACACAGAATTTATCATGGAACCCCAATTGGGTAAACCACCAACACTTTCTATACTGCAAAATTATGTTTACAATAAGTTTTGCAAGCCACAACTTGCTGGAGACACCAATCCCCAAGTTTGTCATCCACCACTGAAGGATGCACCCACACCCTAGTTTCTGCCTGCACCTACAGACAAGGATACACCAATACCCTGATTTTTCAGCCACTACTGGAAGGAGGCCAAGACCCCCCTTGCAGGCATGTAGCCTGCCCTAGCACCACCCTACCTCCCTTGCTTGATATTATTAATACTTCTACGGTCTTATTCAACTTCTGTCTCTTTCGATCTTAACTTGGTCTCTGCCTTGCTACTACAAGGATCTTCACTGTCGTTTTACTTTGCTAGTCTCTATCTTTTATTCTGCTCTCTTCTTCTACTTGACTGTGCACTCTCTAGTCTCTGCCTCTTCTTACTATAGCTTCTACAAAAGTCTTCACTGGTTTCTTGCTGGTATCTGTCTTCTGTTTTACTCTTGCTCTGCTTCAGATCTTCATCATTCCCCAGACACAGTTTTTCTGATCTTTATACTGCTTCAGATCAACATCATTACTTAACCATAGAGACCCTCTTTAATATTGGATCTTCATTATTTCTGCCTTCTTCAACAAACTCGACTACAAAGCCACTTTCCCGCTTCATTATTCATCCACAAAAGAGACACACATTTCGAATGACTTTGTTTTCTCAATATATATACCTCTCCAATAGTCATGTGTATTCTTTGGAGATAACACAACTCTTCAAAACAATGTGACCCTTTTAAAAACATGACTCTTCATTTAAAATCACTTTTTAATTATATCTTTTTATTTTACATTTTACTTCCAACAAAAGGTTAAATACTTATTTCTTTCCAGCAACAAGTTTTCCCCTTTTTTAATTTTCAATTTACATCTCTTATATATTTTTATTTAACTTTTCACTCCAACAAAAAGTTAAATATTTCTTTATTTCTTTCCAACAACAATTTTTCCCCCTTTTCTAATTTTCAATTTTCATCTCTTACATCCTTTTTATTTAACTTTTTACTCCAAAAAAAAGGTTAAATATTTCTTTACTCTCACGTGCTTTAACATATATTTTAATTATATATTTAACATATAGAAAACCTGTCCAACATTTGAAGGTTGTGTCTCTTCATTAAGAATTTAACTAACATCACGTCCTTATCTTTTATAAAACATCATGACTTTTCACAAGATGCGTCTCTTTATGTTTTATAACATATCACTTAATTCTTATATTTATTCTTAATAACATGCAACTTAATAATGTATTACTCGTCATAAAACTTCGTTGACTTCATAGTTGTGAAACTTAGCAAGGGATTCTAAACCATCGATCACTTCATATGTTTTATAACATATCACTTAATTCTTATATTGTTATTCTTAACAACATGCAAACTCAACATTTTTCTTGGTTTATGCAGGTTAATAACTTGCACGTGTGAACACTAGGAGAGGATCTGATCTCATGGTTGAATAGCCAATTCATCAAAGAACATGATCATGCCATCTTTGGATTTTACTAACACACACACACTCTTTGGCAAAAATTTGAAAATAGCCTTCCAACTTGTTTAATTTCAACACTTAGACAAAATTGTCAAACCCTAGTCATTACTGTGCCAGGAGGCATTTTGGCAGACTCATATCTTTGTCATCTGACCATCACTAAGCAAACCGAAGGTATGGTTGGATAGCCAATCCACTAGGCAACAAAACCACGTCACCTTTAGAATTTACTGAGACACCTAAGCTTCTGGCGGGCGTTTCAAATCAGCTTCTCAACCTCTTTTGAACATTGTTATAGCTTAAAATGACACCTCTCCGTTCGTGACGACACTTGCTTCCCTTGGTCGCATGACGACACTTCTTGAGATCAAGTTCAATCACACAACAAGACATTTTTGGATGGAGGAGTCATTTGGGACACTAAAAATGGTTGAAATTACCTCATTCTTGACCCATTTGATGTATATGACCCTTAGAAACATTTTTCCAGACCAAACCATCTCCTGAAAATGAGCAGAAAACCCTGTTTTTGGCCATTTTTTAACATGAGCGCGACTCCACTGTTGGAATAGTAGCGCTCAAAACCTTCTGAGCATGACTCCACTATTGAAATAGTAGCGCTCAACTCCATATGTACGCTACTTTGTCTATTGTAGAGTAGCGTACACCCCTGTTTTGGTCAAAAATCTCGAAATTCAAGTAAGTTAAGTTGGTTGGGAAACCTCTTGAGCGGTTATAACTTCTTTTCCTCTTCCTCACTGACTATATAAGGAGGGTAGAAGGGCCATGTGAGGGGAATAAGCCCAATTACAAAGCTATGCTGGAGGAATGGAGACCCTCATCCCCCTCTCTTGTGCTTCAGTTTTGGTAAACCCTAGCACAGTTGATTAGAGGCTGGAATCCTTGGAGAATACAAGCAGGAGACCTTGAATCTAGGTTTCGTGAAGTGCCAAGCTTGAAAGAAGGTATAACTGTATGTACTTGCTTTCATTCATTAATAAAGATCAGACGTTCTTTTCTTTCCAAATATGACCTATTAATGTGTATTAGATTTGATTACAGTTTGTTTATAATCTGATGTCTTCTTCTATTATGAATATCAGTCTTATATATGTAGTCAAATGTGTTTGATAAAGGTATCAAGTTGTTTTGCAGGTCTGGGCATTACGACATTGAATAGCATTGAAGAGCGACGGAGGAAAAGCTAGGATCAACCTTCTGAATAAGGTGCCTACATATCTAAACCCTAATCTCTTCATTTATTTGTTGTACTTGCAGAATGCTTGTAAGTCTATCTTTATCACCGTAAGTTGGTACTTTCTCCCCTGAACTATAGCTGCAGTTTCCCCACAACAGAATGGCGACTCCACCGGGGAAAGCCTAACTGCTTAGGGGTATCCAAGGTCATTTCTTTAGTCTTATTTGATGGTATTTGTTCATTTTATTTATTAGGATCAATTAGTAGGTTCTGTTTGACCCTCCTTGTCTCTTACAGACCCTTCCTAGCCCTTGCAAACACTTGTGGACCCAGGTGTGGTGGTTTTAACCCCATTTTTCCAACTTTTTCCACATGTATGTTGTTGTTTTTACCACACAGTAGCGCCCATACACTACTTTTCCTCTACATAGTAGCACCCATCCTGCTATGGGTGCTAGTTTCCTTCATACACAGTAGCACTCAAAATATGGGTTTGATTTTTTTTTTTAGTTTTTGGGTTGTGGACCCAAATATGGGGGTTGTGGCTGCATTTTTTGGGGTCCCTGATGACCCTAGGTCTGAGTTAAACCACTGTAATTGGTCTCCCATCCTTGTACTGATCCTACATTCATGATTTGAACCTCTTTTGATCAATTTGGGCTTGTTTGAAAAGTTTTGGGGTTTGTTGACCTAAGTTGGGAGGTTGTGGACCTGTTTGGTGTTTTGTACCCTAATTTGAGTCTGACTAAACTTGCTTGCCCCATTTCCACTGGATTTGAAACCTTTTGAGTCTTCTTGACCCTGTTTGTATCTATTTGAGTGAAATTTCTCTTTTAGGTTGGTTTCTTATCCTCCCTTATGCTTTTAGTTTTTCTTTTGTAGTGAAAGCTCAAGTGTTTTAGCTGTTGTTCAAGACCTTGTTTGCATTGTTTATGTGCAGACCTGACTTTACCAAACCATACTTCTTCATAGGTCATTTTCTTCATTTGGGTCTAAAAGTAGTTTTTGTACTCTTTTCCCAATGGTTGGCATGCTTACATCAATAAGAATTTGAAAGACATATTTGGTAGCTTTTACTGTTTCATAAAGAGAACCCGAAAGTTTCTTTGCTTTGCTTTGATAGTAGGTTAGTTTCAGTTTTGTTTCTTACCTTTGAAAAGCATAAAGAATTTTGATGCATTTTCTGAATAGAGTACCTTGCAAGTGGCTTAAAATATTTTAGAGTGCTTTGCATCAAAAAGAACAAGTTTTATTTTGCATACCTAGTTGCTTGAGTAGCTGCATTCTTAGGTTTTGAGTTTAATTTTGTACATTTAGACTTTATTTTTACCTTTTTTGCATTCGAAAGATTAAAAATTGCATTTGCACATGCATTCTAGATCATAATTTTAAGACTTGCATTGAAAAGAAAAAGATTTGTTTGGTGGTAAATATTTCATTTTCAGTACTCTATTTCTATTATAACCACTCTCACACACCCACTACTTTTTTGAGTAAGCAAGTAACCTTTAAAATGAACTCTAATAAAATGTACTAGAAACATTTTCTATTCTAGGTTACACTACACCAACTAGTCTTGGTTAGGATCTTGGGTTTAAAACACCTTAAACCACCCAAGATCACACATTATGCAAAAATCGTAGTTCAACTATCACAGGTAAACCCAATTCATTCAAAGCTTGCCTGGGATCTATGCAGTAGGTCTTGTGAGATCAGATTGTTGGGAATACTCCTCCTACTTTATGTTTCGAGCATATACCAGGATTGGATCATGTATGGGGACTCTTTTGAGTTTCGGGCTCAGTTACCCTGCCCATGCCTTCTGATTCGACCAGCGACTGTTCCCCCAAGAGTTTTCGGTGTTGTGGTATCCTTAGTATCTAAACATAGGTTCATACACAGGTGACAGCGGAGGGTATATCTACTGTACCTAGGATAGACGTGGGAGGAAATCCCTTGCAGGTCTTTGGGAGGGTGGTTGGGTGATTCCATCGCTTGCACCCTTAGTCATTGTATTGTGGACCCCGGGTAACTGTTCTTCATCCTTCGTTGATCTGTTCTGGGCCCTCATCATCCCAGACTCTTCTCTGGAAGGCATCTGTTTGCCTGGTTTGATTTACCTAGGACTTTTTTTTAGTGGTGTGCTTTTTGTGCTACTTGTTTTAGTTTTCCTTAGAGAACTTCTTGTTCATTTGAGCAGGAAACTATGTCTAACATTCCGGCGAGTGCCGATCAAGGTACCCCTGTTCCAGGGCATCCTTGTGCCATTCCATTCATTGGAAACATTGGTACTCCCTTAATGGCTACTTTAAATCTTCCTGGATTCACCATAGGGCTGTCGGTTTGGTTGTTTTCCACTCTGAATGCCTTGCATGCTCCCGACTCTTCTTTTGTGAGCACCTAAAATCAAGAGCATCAGAACCCTGTTCCTCCTTTTCTAGTAACATATTCTCCTCCTCCTTCTACCTCATGTGGCGAAAGTAGCAATACTAGTAGCCAACAGTCTAAAAGGAATAGACGGAGGAAGAATAGGAAAAAGATGCCAAAACAAGGGGGCAGCAACCCAGCCTCTGCAAGTCATGCTGGGGGAAAACACCCTTCCTCTGCAAGTCATGCAGGGGGCATCTACCCAGCCTCTGGAGGTCATGCTGGGAGAAAAATTGTAGTCACTGAAAATCATACTAAAAGTTTTTCTTCAACCACTGTCAGTCATGTTGAGGACACGTCATTGATCACTGCTAGTCATATTAATGACAAGTCACCAGTTCCTGTGAGTCATACTGGAGACTCCAGATTAGCCACTGCAAGTCATGCTGAGGAAGTTGACATTGTCGACAAACCAAACAAACAGAAGCTTAAGTTCCCTTGTAAGTTTTGTGAGGGAGATCACCTTACTTACTTGTGCCCTGTACTTCCAGAAGTACAAAAAGTGTGGTCCTTAGTTCAAAAGTCTGATGCTTCTGAGCAACCAGCCTCTATGAGTCATGCTGGGGGCAAGCTGTCAGCCAATTCTAGTCATGCTGAGAGTACTAATGTTGTAAAGGATTCTAAACCTATAGGATGGAAACCAAAGCTCCCTTGTAAACTTTGTAAGAGAGACCACCTTACTCACCGATTCCCTGCCATTCCAGAGGCATGAAGAGTGTGGTCCATGTCTAAAGGAACTTATGTTCCTAAGTTGTCTATAGATTCCCTGCAGTCAGATCAGCCTTTGGTTGATAAAGTGGTTGAACCAATGCAATCTTTGGTCGACCCCACTCTTCCTTCGGAGAGTGAAGTGATCGAATCAATGCAATCTTTGACCAATCCCATCAGTCCTTTGGAGATTGATGCAACTACTGCTGAAGTCTTCTGCATTACCAGTTTGGATATTCCTGAAAAAGGGGGCACTTCATCTATGCCATGTGAACCCATACCAAGCCATAGGATTGTTTCCTTTGATTGGATTAGTATAGCTGAGCCTCGTCTTCCTTCTTCGACACCTTTCTAGATAAAGGTTGATATCGGGAACCATACAGTTGATCGATGCATTGTTGATGAATAAGCTTCTGTTAGTATCTTATCTGCTTATGCTTGGAGAGATTTGGGTTTCCCTAATGTTATTCCAGCTGTTAATTGGTCGTTGACCTTCGATAGAAGACCTAGTGAACCGATCGGATTCCTCCGTCAGGCACCTATTACCTTCGGTGGAAAAACAGTCTTAGTTGATTTTATGGTTTTAAAGGACCCTGTGGACTTTGATATGATCCTCGGGCGTGATTACATTTATGCTATGCATGCTGTGGTGTCTAGTCTTTTTCTTGTGATGCATTTCCCTCATAACGAAAGCATCATCACTATCGACCAGCTTGCTTTCGTTGATCCTCCTTATTACCCAACTATAGACCAGTCAGATCCCTCGTCATTAGGCACTACTATGTCACATGGGACTTATGTGGCATATTGTTCCTTGAGTTCAACTGCTACTGAGAAGAAGTATCTGAGTTCATGCTTACCTTCTCGGGACTTGGTCCCAACTTTTGACCAAGTGACACCTCCATCTGAATGTTTAGATATGTATTCTATCTGGGATGACATGCTTCCTTCCAATGAATTTTTCTTAGAGTCTATAGTACAGTCTACCATTCATTTGGATGTTGATCCAGTCGCAGTTATGTCCAGCCCTGGTTTGACCTTAAAGTCTGATCTTCCTACTGTTGAGTCTTTGGACTCTCCTATAGATCCACAAATCGGTGTTCCTACTGAGTTTGATTCTGCTTCTAGAATTTTCAACTCCCGTGATGATGAATTTGTTTCTGCAGATTCCATCATGTCCTTCAACTTTGATCTTCATCCTGAAGTTGATCTTGTTGATTGTAAGTCCTCGGGCTTGGGTACCATAGAGTCTTCATTTGAAAAATCTGCCTTGTTTATGCCTATTGTTGATGATAGTGAAGTTGAAAGTATTTCTACCACAATGACTTGTATCGGGTCTTTCTTTACATATGTTTTAGATCTGATCTTGGTACTGATGTTTCTTGGAGACAGGATTCTTAGTTGGATGTATACTTGCTTACTGGTCCTTTTCGACACCTTGTGCGACCATGTCAGGTATATTCGGAACCTTGCATATAGGTTTAGGCTTCCCCGCTGTTATGTTGCATTTGAACCTTTTTCCATCTGAATTCGCCATAGTGTCGAACCTGTTGGATATTAGTGTGTTAGCCATCTCTTTATGCATTGTGCACCAGTCCGACAGCAGAGCCTACCTAACATGTGTCACCCTAGTCAGCACCCTTATGCCATTCTGGTGCCCATGTTGAGTTTTTCTCATAGGCTCAGGAGTCGTTTTAGATTTACCATGACTTTGAGAAGAAGCCTCATATCTTTCTTCCTCATATATTTATGGCCATCCCTGATAAGGCTCCCATCTTTGTGTTCAAATTGCATATGCATCTGTTATGATCCCGCTTGCGCTAATGAGCCTGAAGCTGGCTTCCACGCTTTTAGCTCATTATATAAGCCTCCATCTATGATCTCGTTTCTGCTAAGCCCTGTATCATTTTGCCTTTGCAATTTGACACCTTTTACCTGGAGGAGACACACCCTGAGTGTCCTTATCTTGCCCATGTTCCTTGCATTAGGCATAGCTTTGTTCCATGTGCTTGGAGCTAGTTTCGCATGTCCCTGACACTCATGTCCTCCCATTGCGAGCATTCTTCTTTTACTTCGAGCTCATTAAAAATAGTAAGTAGGTTTCGAGCATTCTTCTTTTACTTCAAGCTCGTTAAAAACAGTAAGTAGGTTATGAGCAGTCTTCCACCTTTCCTTTGAGCTCATTAAAAACAGTAAGGAGGCTACGAGCATTTCTTTCATCTTCACTTCGAGCTCGTTAAAAACAGTAAGGAAGTTATGAGCATTTTTCTATCTCCTTTGAGCTCATTAAAAATAGTGAGGTCATGAGTTTACTTTTCCATACTCGTTAAACCTTTACGGAAAAGATCCCTATGGAGTTCTTTTAAGCCCTTTTCAGACTCCCTAAATAGGAAAAGTTTTCCGAGTATAGTTGTCTTTTCGGGCTCATTAAAATAACTGAACCGACATCCACTTAGGTATAGAATTACCACTTTTCCGTGCCTCAGTGGATAATTTACAGAAAAGGTATACTCTAGGTATACTCTAGTATGCGCTAGAAGAGTTCTTCTTCCATCATTTTACGAAAAGGAGACTAACTTTACGAAAAAGGACCTTTGGAGTCATCTTTAGGGTTTTCAAACTCTCGAAATGTGAAAACACCAAGTGAGCATCCACCTACTCGGGCTCGATGTGAAATCCACGAGATAGTTGATAGAGGACTATTTAAGTTTTTCAACTCTGTAAATAAGAAAACACCGCCGAGCACATACCAATCCGGGCTCGATATAAAATCCACGGATAGGTGTATAGAGGACTGTTTAAGTTTTTCAACTCTATAACCAAGAAAACACCGCCGAGCACATACCAATCAGGGCTCGATATAAAATCCACAGATAGGTCTATAGAGGACTGTTTAAGTTTTTCAACTCTATAAGCAAGAAAACACCGCCGAGCATAGACCAATCCAAGCTCGATATAAAATCCACGGATAGGTGTATGGAGTTTTCTTCTAGGTTTTTCAGACTCCTTAAATATGAAAATACCGTCGAGCATGCTTTAGTTCTTTGTCAAGCTCGTTAAAACATGAAAAAGGAAAGGGAAGGGAAGAATGTCAAAATATATTTCAGTATGATGGCAGCAAGTCAACTATTTCCTTGAACAAAGCACCTGTTTTGAGTCTATCAAACAAGTTGGGTTCTAGTATTTGGCCTTAGGGTAAACTTGATCTCAAAGTTCTTATTCCTCTGTTTGGTTAGTCTTACAATCATATGGAGAATCTGTTAATGTCTCCTACATTGCAGACTTACGTCGTGGTCCCTTTGTGTTAAAAGATGCCTAAGTCACTCTTGTGTTGTGCTCACTGTTCAAGGATATAACCTGTGTCAGCCATTCTACAGTTGCCTTGACCTCATGTGTCGGCCATTCCTTGGTGTCAGTATGTTTCATAATGTGTTTAGTCCTACTCCAAATCAGCTCATACATGTTGAGTGTCCCTCATGTTGGATGATGGAGGATGCATTAAGGCCTCCCTTCCAATGGACTTCTTACCATCGACTTCAACTCATTTTACTCTAGGAATGAAGTTTAGAGTTTCGGTTAGTACCTTGGGGATTGCAGTCATTAGTGGCAGTTTCCCTCACTATTGGATAGATGGGAATACATCAATGTCTCCTATCCGATGGATTCTTCAAGTGTTCGACAGCAAGACCACTTATTCGCACTTGCTTGAATGTACTAGGTACCTTGGGTTCCATTTTCATTATTGGTGGACACCCTCGCGTTTGTTAACGGTATACATCAATGATTGGTAATCAAACAATACCTCCCATGTTTGACATCAACTCATTTATTCGCATGGATAGGTTTGTACCTTGGGTTGTTTTTGGATGAATACCTTGGGATCCTCGATAGCATCACCTCATTTATGTTATCGCCCAAGTTGCGCAAGACTGAGCCACACTCGTTTTGGCTATTGATGAGACATAGATCCAGCTTGTTCTCTATGGCTATGTTCTCCAGTTTTGACATAGATCCACCTTGTCTTTATGTGGCTATGTTTACACTTATGTTCCTCATGGATCCACGCTTGTATTTTAGTGGCCATGATATATGCATCAGTATTTGGATCATTATTGTATCCTCTTGGAGGTCATGTTCCACCATTTGAACATGGACAGTTACCCCATGGATAAGTTTGTCTGACATTGCCTTTGCTTTCAGGTACTTCATTTGAGCCTATGATTCTTGGTTTCTTCGTTCCTCCATGATTTCAACTCTTTGTTATTTATAATGTATTTCGGCCATCGTTTCCCGCACTCCCTCTGACCTCATACATTAGGGGGCATCTGTTATAGCTTGAAATGACACCTCTCCATCCGTGACGACACTTGCTTCCCTTGGTCGCATGACGACACTTCTTGAGAGCAAGTTCAGTCACACAACAGGACATTTGTGGATGGAGGAGTCATTTGGGACACTTAAAATGGTTTAAATTACCTAATTCTTGACCCATTTGATGTATATGACCCTTAGGAACATTTTTCCAGACCAAACCATCTCCTGAAAATGAGCAGAAAACCCTGTTTTTGGCCATTTTTTAACATGAGCACGACTCCACTATTGAAATAGTAGCGCTCAAACCCTTATGAGCGCGAATCCACTGTTGAAATAGTAGCACTCAACTCCATATGTACGCGACTTTGTCTATTGTAGAGTAGCGTACACGCCTGTTTTGGTCAAAAATCTCGAAATTCGAGTAAGTTAAGTTGGTTGGGAAACCTCTTGAGCGGTTATAACTTATTTTCCTCTTCCTCACTGACTATATAAGGAGGGTAGAAGGGCCATGTGAGGGGACTAAGCCCAATTACAAAGTTATGTTGGAGGAATGGAGACCCTCATCCCCCTCTCTTGTGCTTCAGTTTTGGTAAACCCTAGCACAATTGATTAGAGGCTGGAATCCTTGGAGAACAGAAGCAGGAGACCTTGAATATAGGTTTCATGAAGTGCCAAGCTTGAAAGAAGGTATAACTGTATGTACTTGCTTTCATTCATTAATAAAGATCAGACGTTCTTTTCTTTCCAAATATGACCTATTAATGTGTATTAGATTTGATTACAGTTTGTTTATAATCTGATGTCTTCTTCTATTATGAATATCAGTCTTATATATGTAGTCAAATGTGTTTGAGAAAGGTATCAAGTTGTTTTGCAGGTCTGGGAATTGCAACATTGAATAGCATTGAAGAGCGAGGGAGGCAAAGCTAGGATCAACCTTCTGAATAAGGTGCCTACATATATAAACCCTAATCTCTTCATTTATTTGTTGTACTTGTAGAATGCTTGTAAGTCTATCTTTATCACCGTAAGTTGGTATTTTCTCCCCTGAACTATAGGTGCATTTTCCCCACAACAAACATCAAAACACTTTTCTTCCTATTTTGGCAGACTCATATTTCACACATGTGAACACCCATAGGAAAACTGTCTCCTTGGCTGGATAGCCAGTTCATCAATGAACATGTTCTATACTTTCTGATGAATTTATCATCACTCAGACAGGCTTGGGCGGGCATTTCAAAATGCCTTTTCAACCTTGTGAATTTTACACTTAGTCAATTTTAGGACTTCCTCCAAAACTAATTCTGAGACCCCTTTTTGGTAGATCCATAACTTTGTTTGTAGACATGTTCAAGGAGAAATAAATCCATGGTTATATATACAATAAAACATAATACAAGACCACCATGTGCTGTAGGAATTTACTCTAACCCATAAATTAGAGCGGGCATCTTTTTGAGGTGATTTAGTCATTTTTGCTTGCTAAACCCCTATTTTGGTAGGTCCATAACTTCTCCCTCATGCACGTTCTGGACAAAATGAAGACATGGTCAAGTAGGAAAAACAACAATCCACAAGACCCCCCTATGGTGCAGGCATTTATAATCTCCTATAAATTATGGCGTGCATTTCCTTAAGACAGGTTTTACTAAATTTCCAATACTAGTCATTTTCTTGTTTTTCACCAAATTGCCATATTTTTCCAAAATGATGTTGGATTGCAATAATGAGTTTGTGGTAACTCCAGAACACCATCATGTGTTTTTCCAGCCTCATCACACATGCCACATCACCATACATGCCATGTCATTACTACAAACCATGCCACATCATCATACATGCCATCCTTTGACTTTCACTGAGTTCACTCTTGCCATCATGTCCTTGGTTATTCCTTTGTCATCACTGAAATACTTTTGACATCAATGACAACCATATTCTATATTTCCAACAATCTCCCTCTTTGGCATTGATGGCAACACCTAAACCTTCTCCCCCTTTTACAACAATGACAAAGGATAACTTATTATGCCTTTTTGCTATAACCAACTTGACATAAAATTTCCAATTGTTCCCTGATGGACAACTGCCCTTCTTTTGCTTTTCTTCCAATTAAATTTGGACTTGGTGTTGATCATCCTATGAACATCCTTCTTGTAGTGATTCTTTTGAATAAGATCCTTGGATGATGAGTTTATGAACTCCCCCTATCACTGTGCTTCTCTTCTTTGCAAACACATTCCATCTTTAGAAACTGAGATAAAATCCACTTGTGGTAGTTGATTCGAATTTGTCACTTCTACACTTCTTCTTGATTTTGACCAAGATAGCTTTTACCAAGTACTCTTATTCTTCTTCTCATTTTGATGGAAACTTCAAGACATTCTTCTCTTCTTTATCAAAAGACATTTTTCAAGTATTAATTACAACTTTCTGATATTAAAACGCCTTGAGTTTGTGATCCCTTTAATGTTCATCTTGTGATTCTCTTCTAGGTCATGAGAGTTCTTAGAAAAGACTTTCAACTTCAGCTCCACCACCATTACTAACTTCTTCTTCAATATCTTCATCTCCATCAGTGTGTTCTTTTATATTTTCATGTTGCTTTCCATCATAATGGATGTCATTCTCATTTGCAACACTGTTATGCTTCTCATCATCTTTGGAGTCTTCTTTTCTTCTCCACATCTTTCCATAAGGTACCCTACTTACTGGCCTTGTTGGTTTCTTGAATTTCTTACTTAGGTATTTTTTCTTGATTCTGCAATCAATAGCATTGTGGCCAAAGTTGTGACAGTAGTGACAATAGCCATAGAAACTACCTTCAGATTTTAGAAATCTTTGAGCTTTCTGATTCATGGCTTCCATCCTCTTCCATTCCTTCCTTTGTTCTTGGAATTTCATTGAAGAATTCTTCCTTAGCTTACATTCTCTAGCCATATGTCCAAAATTATGACATGTGTAGCATTGACCCAAAAATATTTGTTGAAACCTACTTGTCATTGGTCTTTTAGGCATCACATTAGTTCTGTCTTTGTTATGAGAGGAGGTAGCAGAAATCTGACTTTCTTTCTTCATAGATGGACTCTTTAGTTTAGCAGCATGACTTCTATTATCTCTTCTTTGGTTTTTGAAAGAGGAACATTCAGGCTTCCTTTCATTGTCATACCCTAAACCAGCTTTATCTTTTGATGGTCTTTGGCTACTCAAAATGTCATCCAAAGTCTTTAAGCTATTTTCAAACTTTGTTTTAATAGATTCTTCATTAAGCCTTTTCTAAGCAAAGTAACTTCTTCTTCAAGACTTCTAGACTTTTGCACTTATTCTTTAATTTTTTTATTAATGATCTGCTAGTCTTCTAGCTTCTTTATTTCCTTTTTGAAGTTAGCAACTTCTTGTTTCAAGCTCTCAGCTTCTTCCATGCTAGCCAACACTTGTTGTCTTTAATTGTGCAACTCTTCTCAGAGAGTCTTGACTTCCTCTTCATTTGAATTTTGGTCTTCTTGATACTTTGAAAATTTTTCTTGCAAAGACTTGTTCTTCTTCTTTCTTTTTCTTAATTCTTCGAGGGTACTTATGAGTTCTACTTCTAGGTTCACGTCACTTTCCTCATCTGAAGAATCTACCGAAGTTTGAGTTATTGTTCCTATAAATAGATTTTCTTCATCTTCATTTGTGTCTTCACTATCAAACTCACAAATAGCAAGGCTTGTTTGTGCTATCTCTTCATTTGAATAAATTTTTTCCAATTTATTCCAAAGTTCCTTGGCTGAAACACATGGTCCAATCTTACTTTAGATGGATTGAGGTATTCCATCCAAAATGGCCTCAATTCCATTTCCATTATTTTTTTTGGCTTTCTTTTGAGCTGGAGTCCTTATTCTCTTTGGTGGGATATAATTAGAGATAACTGCATCCCATACATCAAGTCCTAATGACTGCAGATAACTTTTCATTCTTGTGCTCCAAAATATGTATTCTTCTTTTCCAAATACTGGAAATCCATTTTCTGTGTAGATCTCTTCTTGTTGATCCATAGTGGTTTTTAATAGGATCTTCCTTCCAGTGGTTAAACTATTAGTGAAGAATCCTGCTCTGATACCAATTGAAGGAATATTGGTCAATACTGAGAGGGGGGGTGAATCAGTATTATTAACTTTTTACCTTTTAACCACTTATTAAACTTTAATCAAAACATGGAATCAACAAGATACAAAAAAGAACAAAATTTATTGTGGAACCCCAATTGGGTAAACCACCAACACTTTCTATACTAAAAATAATGTTTACAATAAGTTTTGCAAGCCACAACTTGCTGGAGACACCAATCCCCAAGTTTCTCAGCCACCACTGAAGGATGCACCCACACCCTAGTTTCTGCCTGCACCTACAGACAAGGATACACCAATACCCCGATTTTTCAGCCACTACTGAAAGGAGGACAAGACCCCCCTTGCAGGCATGTAGCCTGCCCTAGCACCACCCTACCTCACTTGCTTGATATTATTAATGCTTCTCTAGTCTTCTTAAACTTCTGTCTCTTTCTATCTTGAATTGGTCTCTGCCTTGCTACTACAAGCATCTTCACTGTCTTTTTACTTTACTGGTCTCTATCTTTTATTCTGCTCTCTTCTTCTGCTTGACTGTGCACTCCCTGGTCTTTGCCTCTTCTTACTGTAGCTTCTACAAAAGTCTTCACTGGTTTCTTGCTGGTCTTTATCTTCTGTTTTACTCTTTCTCTGCTTTTGATCTTTATCATTCCCCAGACACAGTTTTTCTGCTCTTTATACTACTTCAGATCAACATCATTATTTAACCATAGAGACCCTCTTTAATACTGGATCTTCATTATTTATGTTTTCTTCAACAAACTCGACTATAGAGCCATCTTCCTGCTTCTTAAAATATTCATTATCCATCCACAAAAGAGACACACATTTCAAATGACCTTGTTTTCTCAATATATATACCTCTCCAATAGTCATGTGTATTATTTAAAGATAACACAACTCTTCAAAACAATGTGACCCTTTTAAAAACACGACTCTTCATTTAAAATCACTTTTTAATTATATATTTTTATTTTACTTTTTACTTCCAACAAAAAGGTTAAATACTTATTCCAGCAACAAGTTTTCCCCTTTTTTAATTTTCAATTTACATCTCTTATATATTTTTGTTTAACTTTTCACTCCAACAAAAAGTTAAATATTTCTTTATTTCTTTCCAGCAACAAGTTTTCCCCTTTTTTAATTTTCAATTTTCATCTCGTATATCATTTTTATTTAACTTTTTACTCCAAAAAAAAGGTTAAATATTTATTTACTCTCACGTGCTTTAACATATATTTTAATTATATATTTAACATATAGAAAACTTGTCCAAAATTTGAAGGTCATGTCTCTTCATTAAGAATTTAACTAACATCATGTCCTTATCTTTTATAAAACATCATGACTTTTCACAAGATGTGCCTCTTTATGTTTTATAATATATCACTTAATTATTATATTTATTCTTAATAACATGCAACTTAATAAAGTATTACTCGTCATAAAACTTCGTTGACTTCATAGTTGTGAAACTTAGCAAGGGATTCTAAACCATCGATCACTTCATATGTTTTATAACATATCACTTAATTCTTATATTATTATTCTTAACAACATGCAAACTCAACGTTTTTCTTGGTTTTGGCAGGTTAATAACTTGCACGTGTGAACAGTAGGAAAGGATCCGATCTCATGGATGAATAGCCAGTTCATCAAAGAACATGATCATGCCATCTTTGGATTTTACTGACACACACACACTCTTTGGCAGGCATTTGAAAATAGCCTTCCAACTTGTTTAATTTCAACACTTAGACAAAATTGTCAAACCCTAGTCATTACTATGCCAGGAGGCATTTTGGCAGACTCATATCTTTGTCATTTGACCATCACTAAGAAAAATGAAGGTATGGATGGATAGCCAGTACACTAGGAAACAAAACCATGTCACCTTTAGAATTTACTGAGACACCCTGAGCTTCTGGCGGGCATTTCAAATCAGCTTCTCAACCTGTTTTGAACATCAAAACACATTTCTTCCTATTTTGGCAGACTCATATTTCACACGTGTGAACACCCATAGGAAAATTGTCTCCTTGGCTAGATAGCCAGTTCATCAATGAACATGTTCTATACTTTCTGATGAATTTATCATCACTTAGACATGCTTGGGCGAGCATTTCAAAATGTCTTTTCAACCTTGTGAATTTTACACTTAGTCAATTTTAGGACTTCCTCCAAAACTTATTTTGAGACCCCTTTTTGGTAGATCCATAACTTTCTCTCTAGACATGTTCAAGGAGAACTAAGGCCATGGTTAGATAGACAATCAACATAATACAAGACCCCCATGTGTTGTAGGAATTTACTCTAACCCATAAATTAGGGGGGGCATCTTTCTGAGGTGATTTACTCATTTTTGCTTGCTAAACCCCTGTTTTGGCAGTCCATAACTTATCTCTCAGGTACGTTATGGAAAAAATGAAGACATGGTCAAGTAGGAAAAACAACAATCTACAGGACCCCCGATGATGTGGTCATTTATATTATCCTATAAATTATGGCGTGCATTTCCTTAAGACAGTTTTTACTAAATTTCCAATACTTAGTCATTTTCTTGTTTTTCACCAAATTGCCATATTTTTCCAAAATGATGTCAGATTTCTATAATGACTTCCTGGTAACTTTAGAACACCATCATGTGTTTTTCCAGCCTCATCACACATGCCACATCACCATACATGCCATGTCATCACTACCAACCATGCCACATCATCATACATTCCATCCTTTGAGTTTCACTGAGTTCACTCTTGCCATCATGTCCTTGGTTATTCCTTTGTCATCACCAAACTCCTGTTGACATCAATGAAAACCATATTCCATATTTCCAACAAATTCATGATAACTCCTTCAGTTGCTTTGCGTGTTGGAATTGCTTTCACCCATTTAGTGAAAAAATATGTAGCTGTAAGTATCCACCTGTGTTGTCCACTTGATGCAGGGTTAATCTCACCTATAAAATCTAATCCCCACTATTGAAAAGGGGTATTGAATGCAATAGGATTTAATGGTAAAGAAATGATCTTTTGCCTCCCAACAAACTTTTGACATTGAACACATCCTCGAACCTGTTGATACACATCTGAGAATAAAGAGGGCCAATAAAACCCAGGCCTAAGAATTTTATATGCTGTAGACTTCCAATACTTGTGACCCCCACAAGAACCCTCATGCATTTTTTAGATAACGTCCTTCACTTGTGATTTTTTCAAACATCTGAGCAAAATTCCTCCTGGATCCTTCCAGAACAATTGTTGATTAACCAAGGAGTACTTTGTGGCCTTCAACTTTAATGACCGGGATGCCTTTTTGTCAAAATGATCTGGACATTTTAAATGCAATAAAAAATAGACAATATCATAATACCATTCTAATCCTGCATATTTATCTAAAATCTTCTCTCTATTTTCCTTCATCTCTACTTCTTCCTAAGTTGGTTGATTTGCCACCAAATGAATATCCAAAGCCTCACAATTTGAATCAGCTAACAGTTTTTCTAAACCGTGACCTTTCATTAACTTTGTAGGTCTGATTTCAACTTCATACTCCATAATTTTGGCAATCCACCTACCTCTTTTACCTTCATTGTCGGGTTGGGTTAGAATTTCTTTAATAGAAGCATTATGTACATAGGCAATTATCTTTGAATGCAAGATATAATTTGTGAAAAACTTTAAGGCTTTAACAAGTGCATATGCTTGCTTCTCAAGTGTGGTGTACTTCAATTATGAGTCTCTGAGAGTTTTACTAAAGAAAGCTATTGGCTTCTCTAAATCATCTGCATTCTTTTGTAGAAGAACAACTGCTATTGTGTCTTGGGATGCAAAAGAAAATGTAAGGAAATCTTTCAAAAAATCTGGACTTACCAAGACTGGGGCTTCTATCAAAGCTTGTTTAATCTTCCCAAATGAAGCCTTAGCATATGCTGTCCATTTCACTTCTTGATCCTTCCTCAACATGGATGTAATTTGTTTAATAGTTTTAGCAAAGTTCGGGATAAACCACCTCAGAAAATTAATTTTCCCAATGAATGATTGAACATCTTTTTTACTCTTAAGGATAGTAATCCTTAGGATTTCTTTGACTCTCTCTGGGTCTATTCTAATACCATCATTTGAAACAAGCTGTCCCGGAAGTTTACCCTCCTGTACATCAAAATGTGACTTTTTGGGGTTCAAAGACAGCCCAAATTTCCTACACTTCAGAAATGGTTGCTCAAGATGCTTCAAGTGCTCATCATCTGACTGAGAGAAGATAGTAATATCATCCAAGTAGATCACAACAAATTTCTCCTTTTCTCCTACAAAGGCTATATCCATAGCTCTTTGGAATGTTGCACTCGCATTCATCAATCCAAATGGCATTTATCGTACATGAATGTGCTCCATGGAGTAGTGAAGGTTGTTTTCTCCCTATCATCCTGGTGTACAACTATTTGATTATACCCTGAAAATCCATCAACCATGGGGATCATCTGAGCTCCAACTACTTTTTGCAAAATTTGCTCAATTTTTGGCAATGGATAATTGTCCTTAAATGAAGCTCTATTAAGATTCTGAAATTCCACACATAACCTAATCTCCCCGTTCTTCTTTCGAACTGGAACCAAGTTTGCAACCTAAGATGAATATGTTAGTGGAACAATTATCTTTGCATCTAGCAACTTCTTAACTTCTTTCTCTATGACTGGTAGTAGAGCTGGGTTAATCCTCCTTAATTTTTGTTTAAAGGGTTTCACATTTGGTTTTAAAGGCACCTTATGCTGAATAATACTTGTGTCGTAAGTCCTTAAATCTTCATAACACCAAGCAAAAATATCAACAAACCTCTTCAACAATGTAATGTACCTGCTTCATTGTTCAACTGAAAGAGACTTAGAAATATTCACCATTATGGGCTGGTGCTCTGTACCAATGTTATAGCTCATGATATTTTCTTCTAAATATTGCATTGAAGGTTTCAGCAGAGTATCATCTTTGGAAAACATTCTCTCAAGGGGAACCAGACCCTTAGGAATAAAATTACCCTTTAATTCAATAATTTTTTGATCAACAACTTCATTTTCTGTGTATGCAGCAGTATCATCTATTTCCTCATCTTGATCTTAATCAATTAAAGAATTGGAAAACTCTCCAGCTAATTCCAAGAACTTTTTAATCTCCACATCATCCTCAAAAACTCTCCACTGTTTGATATTGTCTGGCACTGAAGGTCTGCATTTAACTTCAATTGGATATTTCAGTTGAGTATGCTTTGGAATCTTGAAATGTGTGGCTGCTAATGCTAATGAACCAGTAGTCTGATTCTGATCTCTGGGAATGAATGTAATATTGAATGCTATGAAAAATTTATCAATCATATCCCAAACCTCGTTTCTATATACTTTCAACAAATCCTGCTTTACCTGATATTTTTCCCTTCACCTGTTGGACAACCAATTTGGAGTCGCCATAAAAAGAAAGTTGTTGAATTCCCAAATCCTTCATAGCCCTTAAACTAAATATCAATGCCTCATATTCTACTGTGTTGTTTGTAGTGATAAATTCTAGTTTATACATCAAACTAATTACCTCTCTGCCAGGGGAAATCAAAACAATGCCAGCTCCTGCTCCTTCATTACATGAAGAGCCATCAAAATACATATGCCATGACTCATCTTTTTGTTCAACAGTAGGCTTTACTGATGCTTCTTTTTCTACCTGCAGTACTCCTGTTGTACTCTCATCACTAAAATGAAGCATACAAGAGTCCAATTCTTCATCTACTGAATAAAGGGGATGATTAGTTGGATTCTTATCATCAATGACTATGAATGCATACTGTAATTCTTTGTACAATCTTCGATTCTCTCCACCAAACACTGGGATTGTTGCATAAGGCAGGTCCATTTGTAATGTACCACCTACTTTCTTTTCCCAAGACCTTGAGAGCAGCATGCCAAACTTAGGGGAGATGTCAACAACTACTACATCCATTATAACACTCTTCATTGGTAATTGAGAAACATTAACCACTAGATCCTTTATTACTCCTAGACATTTCATAGCTCTAGAATCAAATGCAAATAAATCATGGTATGGCTTAGTGACACTCAAACCAAGGGTATCCATGACTCCTTTAGGCATTAGGTTATGTGAGGCTCCAAAATCTAGAAGGCAGTTGTGAATCATTTGGTCATGGACTATCAAAGTTATATAAAAAGGTGGAGGAAAGGTTGAAACACTTTGAGGCTTTTCAGATGAAGCAGAGCCAAGGATTATTGTTGGATGTTCTTCTTGTAAATTTAATGTATCTGAAATAGAAGAATTAACTGGAACATTCAACAACTTGCATGCTGAATCTCTAAAACAAGGAGTCTTCATTAATTCAGTCAATGGAACTGGAACTTTGATTTTACACAATTCATTTTCAAAGTTAAAAGTCTGTGAATTTTTGTTGGTTTCTTCAATTTTTGTTGTTTTGGTATGATCACTATGATCTTGTTTCTTTCCCTGTGTTTGATTAGGTAGCGGTCTAATAGGTAGAACTACTTTCTTCTTTGGAATCTGAACAACCTGTTTAGGGCCTGAACTTAAATTATAAGACTTTTTTAGATCAGTCTGACATTTACCAACTAAAACCCGAGGATGATATTCACTCCTTTCTTGGTAATCATATGAATCATAGTACTCAGAATTATGATAGTTGCACTTGGTTGTAAAACCTTCAGATGATAATTCTCCAAAATAGTTTAAATTCTGATTTGAATCATCCTCATACTACACATCTTCCACCTGTTCAACTTCTTCTATAAAATTATTTTGGAAAGGAGGAGGAACTTTCTGATCTTCATTTTCTCTCCTCTCCCTATGAATATCATTGTTTCTCCTTTCTCGAGGAATGAATCTTGGAACAAATGGTCTTCTAAACTGGTTAGGATTTTGATTAGGATTTCTATCTCCATCTTGAAAAGGTTTATTTGAGTTCTTCTCCAATTCCAACTTGTTCACTTTTGCAGTCAAGGTTTTAATTATTTTACTCATCTCATCTATTTGAGTTTCTTCCTTCTTTGATGTAGAAGCTATAGCAATTACTACGCTCTTACCCTTTCGAGCATGAATTTGATGGTCTGACTGATCTTTAAGGCTATTAGATGCAAAAATGTTCGATTCCACCTCTAGAGCAGATTCTTGCATATTCATTAATGTTATAGGTCTCCTTGCTCTGAGGTGCAAAGAAAAATCATGGTCAAATGCATTTACATATGTCAATTTAGCCAAGGTTTCTGAAGGTTTAATTTCCACTGGAATTCTGCCATACATTTTGTTGAAACGTTTTGAAAAGTTAGCTATAGATTCATCATGTTTTCTTTTTAAAGCTACAAACTTAGTAATATAATATGTGTGATATTTTGTGTCTCCCCATTGTCTCATGAAAACATTCTGTAATTCTTCTATAAGGGTTATTGAGTTTGCTCGTAGTTCCCTGAACCATTTTCTAACATCACCATCCAAACTATGCACAAACATTCACATCCTTACATCCTTTGCTTCTATATTTTGATTATCAGCATAACTAAGGAATTCATTCCAGTGTTCCTCTGCAGTTGTTTCTCCCAGTCCATTAAACCTAGGTAAATATTTTTGATAATCTCCTCCCGGAAGAGCATTTAAAGGTTGTGGAAACACTAAGGGAGCATACCTAGCTACTACCATTATATCCATCATATCAAGTTGTTGTCCAGCCATCTTGGAAGTAGTCTGACTAGTTGAGGACAATGATTTATTGGTTTTAACTGAACTGATTTGAATGGAAGGAATATTAGCTTTAGATTGAAACAAGGGAAATAACTGAGTTTTGAGATTTTTAGAAGTGAATGGAGTGGTGAAATTTTGAATATCTACCTCTTCTAATTTAGGTTCAGAATACAAAAATGAAGATAAAAATTGAGGTTGACCAAGAGAAACTAAAGATGGGGAAGATTTAGATCTTCCAAAAGAAGACTTATTTGACTCTTGTTTAGATTTCTTCAAGATATTTTCTGGATCTGACACCCCTGGGTGTAATGGTGAAGAAGGCTTCCCTCTAGTCCCAGACCTCCTATAAGCCACTATGAAACACTACCTTGGTGAATTGTAGTCTGAAAAAACTTTCTGGTTCTGTCCACCTCAAAGCTAGAGCAATAAAGATATCCCAGGGAAGATGAAACTTCACTTCCATCCCTGGAAACGGTGCCAAAAGATGTTAGTGCCAGGATTTGTCCCTAGACTACAAACGGGCAAGCCAACACAATCTTAACAGTTTAAAAAAGATTTGAAATAGGCTTTTGTTGGTTTAGGTTTTAATTGTTTGAAGGTTTCAATTTCAAGAAGTTAAAAAGGAAATAAAAATTCAACAAGCTACTAAATCATGCCATCCATCAAAGAACTAAAAACAAATTTTAATAGAGAAGACATAAACCATGACATTCACAATCACACATTCTGGTTTTCATCTACAACACATAAGCATTCACTGCATTAAAAATATTAAAACATAAATGAAATCATGTATTGAATGACCAAACTGATCATAAATAAAAACTCAATCAAAATAGTATAAAATGGCTTATATTTCATATGTATTATATCAGCCTTCGGGACTTACATGAGAGTCTTGTCAGTTTCAAAATCATCACTGCATAAGTCTTCTTGAAACCAAAAAATTCAAACCATTCTACCTCCCAATTTACTTCCTTTTAACCATTTACAAAAGAGTAGTTTCTAACTACTTTTAGGTTTTGGTATAAAAAACAGTTGCATAATCGTGTCTTTAAACTAAGTCCTTAACTAAAAACTTAACTATTAATAATTACATACTTGATACAAAATCAAAATGCATTAAAAAGTAGGCATTAAGTAGCTTTTCTGGTAACCTCTAACTAGAACAAATCACTCCTTTCTCATGCGCACGAGTCATTCTTTTCACATGGTGAATGTTTTCAGGCGGTGATTCCTCATGCCTAATCTCTCATGTAGATGAGCTTTCTCTCTATGGCCTTTCTTGAATCCTTGCGGCTACAGCCTCATGCAAGAAACTGCTTCCTTGTCTCGCTTGGCTCATGGATCTCCTTACGAGGCCTCACGATCTGCAAGATTTCTTCGTCCTCATAGATATGTTTCTTGTCTACATCATCATGCCAACATATTGGATCTTGTTTCATGACGCAGATCGCTACATTTATCGGGGAACAAATCGTGGCTCCTCCACAGCCTCAAATTATCCATGGCTTGCATTTCCACGTTGTCAGCGACTCCTTCAGCATTATGCAATATTCCACATTGTACAATGGGGCGACCCCAATCGTAGAGGAAAAATACCTCATGGAACATGCACACAATGCTTTGATGGATACAATAATAGGTATCAATTGTTTCAAGCAATGGCTTCTCCTCGAGTCCACAAGAGGCAGAAATTTCTTCCATCGTTGATCTCTACCCAGATCAATCAATCTATCTCTGCACACCTACACTCATAGCATTCTCAACGAGCACAACCAGGCTCTGATACCATTTGCTAGTAATTACACGAGCATACATATTTTACCCTTTGAGAGAAATAAACACAAACAAGAAATCACATAATAGAGACACATAATCTACCATGGAAACCCCATGCGAGGAAAACCAACACCCAATGAAGATATTCATTACCCTTGACCTAAACCCGCCAAGCCCGACCAAGTCAGCTCACCTGCTCACCTCCAGGACACTTTACAATGGAGCCTCCTTAATCCTTTTAAAGGCTTCCTTACATGCAATATCGTGGGGCAATACCATGGGCTACAACAAACCATGTGCCCAAAAACATGTGCTAGACCTAACCAAATTTGACTCAATCCCAAGTTAAGGTTAACCCTAACAGAAAGGAGGTAGTGTTGACAGGAATCAACACCAACCCAAATCAAGTAGTGAGTGCACATAGTATGAGGTCCCTATTGAGGAATGGGGACATTGAGTGGGCTGCAGAGTTCATAATCACTACTAAAGGAACTGTTAGTGCCAGGATTTGTCCCTAGACTACAAAGAGGCAAGTCAACACAATATTAACAGTTTCAAAAGGATTTGAAATAGGCTTTTCTTGGTTTAGGTTTTAATGGTTTTAAGGTTTCAATTTCAAGAAATTAAAAAGGAAATGAAACTTTAACAAGCTACTAAATCATGCCATCCATCAAAGAACTGAAAACAAATTTTAATAGAGAAGACATAAACCATGACATTCACAATCACACATTCTGGTTTTCATCTACAACACATAAGCATTCACTGCATTAAAAAAATTAAGACATAAATGAAATCATGTATTGAATGACCAAACTGATGAGAAATAAAAACTCAATCAAAATAGTGTAAAATGGCTTATATTTCATATGTATTATCTCAGTCTTCAGGACTTACATGAGAGTCTTGTCAGTTTCAAAATCATCACTGAATAAGTCTTCTTGAAACCAAAAAAGTCGAACCATTGTACCTCCCCAATTACTTCCTTTTAACCATTTACAAAAGAATAGTTTCTAACTACTTTTAGGTTTTGGTATCAAAAGCAGTTGCATAATCGAGTCTTTAAACTAAGTCCTTAACTAAAAGCTTAACTATTAATAATTACATACTTGATATGAAATCAAAATGCATTAAAAAGTAGGCACTAAGTAGCCTTTCTAGTAGCCTCTAATAACATAGCAATCCCTTCCAGTGGATGAGTCCTTTTGTTATTGTTGGAGCCTAGGCCGCAGCTATGGTAAAGCTGCAAATTTTGAGGAAAAAGCACAAGTGTTGAAGGGAAAGTGCTAATTTTGAATAAGCACCAATTTTGGGCAGAAGCGAACAAGTGCGCAGTACGGTGATAGATGGACGAGCTTAGCACAGATTACTGGCTGG
Organism: Larix kaempferi; assembly: GCA_027924585.1. Lineage (NCBI taxonomy): Eukaryota > Viridiplantae > Streptophyta > Pinopsida > Pinales > Pinaceae > Larix > Larix kaempferi. The sequence goes on from BSBM01000797.1 coordinate 10,002,133, forward strand.
AAATCGCGGAGCTCATGCGCACACGTCAAAGGAGAATGAATGTGGTCGAGTAGAAAGCTCAGCTACCACAATAAATGAAGCAATGGAATAGAGGGCTCAGCTACCCTCATTAAGGCTAAGTACAAAAGTTATGGTTTCTCTAACCAAGGGAGAGCAATGGACCAAAGTATTGAAGGCGAAGGACAAGGAGCAGAGAATGATGAGCAGCGCCCATACCCGCAATCTGGGCCAAAATTCACAAAACCTACAGGAAACGGCGACATGACTGCAAGCGGCGCCTACAGTACACCTAGCCATGTCCGCGGTTAGGGTTTTTGGGGATTACTTCTAGGAAAGGCCCACATTTTTGTAAAGGTGCGACCCTCAGGGCCACCTATATATATGTGTAATTGTAAAGGTTAGACGTTAGCTGGTTAGCTAGTCATTAGATGTTTTAGACGTAAGAAGGTTAGATGTTAAGAGAAGTGATAGTTGTAGAGCTAGTCACTGAGTGCAGAAAGTCTCAGTCGAAGTGTGAGTCATTGTAATCTCTGTAGAAGAAGAAAGTAGATCTAGGAGAAGGGCTCCCAGCTGTGTGTGTGGAGTTTCCTGGAAAGATCTAAGGCTGCAGCTGTGTGCGCAACAGGACTGTGTAATTCCCATTTTGGGTCAATATAAGATAACAGTTCCAGTGAATGTGATTTCCCCGTGGAGGCGAACTACATAATTCTCGTTGTTATGATGCTATGTTGTGTGAATGCATGTTTTAGTTTACTATCTGTGCTTACCCAAATGTTTCATTGTCTTTATGAATGAGTATATAAAGCAAGTCCTTGAAGCTCCCTCGAAAGTTATTCTCGCGCACTATCGAAGGAGTCGATAAGAGCACTATCGCCGAAGCGCTTAGGGAATTCGTCACTACGCTGGGCGCGCAAGCAATGACGATACATAGTGTATCGGACGCAGTGGGTAATTGCCTCATGCACAGGAGCAGAGATACCGCGTAGCTAGGCTGGTACAAGTTTCAGCATTGTTGCACTGAGGTCTGCGGAAGAGTAAGATGTTCCGCTTTGAGGAGTCCTCTCGGAAGAGAGAGGGAGAAGATTGCAGTCTCCGCGTTGCCAGGGTTAAGGAATCCTGATTCCTTAGCCCCCCCATAGCCACTTCGGGTGAGACTTCGGGCTGCTGCGCAGCTAGTTTTCGAGAGGGCCAGTGCGCCAAGGGGTGTTTGTTGCTGCGCATCCTGAAAACCGAGGTCTGTCCAAAAAGAAGCCAACAGTTATGTTGAGGATGCTCAGCTTCCAAGTCTTTAACCTTGTCTGATTGAAGCTTGTTCTTCTCTTTTAGTTTTTGCACCTGTCTGTTTAAATCATCATCTTTATTCTCTACTTCTCTTTTCCACTTCAGTTCCTTCCTAACAACACCAATCAACTCTTGATAATGAGCATTAGCTTCTCCTAAATCTTCCCTTAAATGTTTATTACACTTTGTAAGCCTATCATTTGTGTCGTTAAGAAACACTATTTCTGCTTGATGTTGCTTTTGGACTTTTATGAGACTTTCAATCTCTGAACATATGTTTACTTCTCCATACAAAGTAGGATCCTGAGATGTGGAAGGTGGAATATCCAGTTTTCTAAAGATTAAATCTTCTTTATATTTATTTTTTTCTATTCTTTGTGCAATTTCAAGTTCATCTTGCTCCATTCTAAAAATAATTTCTTCTTCTTCAACTTTATTTACTTCTTCATCTGCTTCTTCTATCTTTTCGCCTTCCTGTTGTAGGCTCATTTTATGAGAACTTGTTCTATCTTCTTCCTCCTCACCTTCATCTATAGAAGAACTTTGAATTACAATTATATCCTCTGTTTTTGGATTGGAACTTGAACCTTTTTCCACATTAGCTTTCATAGCTGATCTTGTTCTAAACTTCCAGCTTGATTCCTTTAACTGCATAAGGAAGTTTTCATCTGCCTCAAAGTCTTTATCTTGCAAACTTTTATCTTTTGAATTCTCTGCATAAGCTTGTGTAACTCGACTCTTAGCCTGTTTTGATATAATTTGACCTTGAATTTGATTAATGGTCTGCTCCATTTTCTTAGTTTCTTGACAATGTTCATGTTCTCCTTCAAATATATTGACTTGATTCTCTTCTATGAAACTTTCAGGATTTTCCACTTCAAGTATATTAACCTACTCTTCTTTCTTAGGGATTTTAATTTTATCTTGTGAAGGAGGCTTCTCAGAAATATCTTGTATCAATACTCCTCCCTTCTTATTCCTTTTGCTTTCCCTTTTAGGCTTTCTCTTGTTCACACGCTCATTCCGCTCAGTAATGAAACCAAACCAATATATAAAATGCTCTCAGGTATTATGTTCCTTCTTTAACACTGTCTGAATAATAAGTTTTATTATTCCATGATGAAATACTGACTTCCTTGAAACCGTAGGCTGTGCCTTTACCTTATTTGACATCTTCTGGATACTCTTATACAGGAAAAATGGCACATTCATTCTACAGTTAATTTTAAGATGCATTAAAAACCTAATTTGGTATTTAAAAACCATTCAAAACCTGCCCTTGCATGTAATATAGGTTTGTATAATGCTGAGCACCTGCCTCCATTCAGGTCAAAAATTTGATATATGAACTCCATTGCACCAATTTATAGTTTCTTTACCTGGCAGTAGGAGAGGATCTGGGTTGAACTCGAAGGGAAGTTTTTTGAACCATAAATCCCCCTCCATGTCGATTTTTGTAGCCTCAGAAATTAGGGCTTCTGTGAGATGAAATCGCTGGGTTTTGAATTTAATACCATTCTCATTCAGGTTCTTTGCAAAATAAATCAAAACCTCCTAATTAAACCCCGTGATATTTTTAAAGAAATTAAACCATCCAGCTACCCTAAACACATCTGCACATAACAGAAATTTCTCTGCCCACTGCATATCCATCAACTCCAGTCTATTGGTTTTACCACTCCTTCCCATTTTACAACTGCACTCTGCTAATTAATCCTCTAAGAAAAAATGAATGATGAATGTTTAAAGTTTAAAAGCTAACCGCGTTCAGCAAACAGGTGTCTTCAACTCTGCGATCCCCAAATTAACTCGTGGCCTCAAACTCCAATTTTTCCTGATGATGAAACATTATGGAACTTACAACTATCACAAGTCTTTGACATGTGTCTCAGCATTTCAAATAATCATATCAAAGCCTCTCCAGTCATCATAATTTGAGCAAACCATTACTCAGCATGAATAACCACGTTTTTCCACCATATCAAATTCTTCTAGCGCATTAGGGGTCTATTTTGCAATTTGCGCTACCAGAAACTTCCAACATAGGACATTTGATAAATACCCTTGACATAAAGTTTGAAACTTGGTTATAAACTTTATAATAAAGATGAATAAGCGTAACTGAAAACTTTGAGATTAATACCATGTTGATAAGCCATTTGAAAATTTTCAATTAAAATAAAATATAATCAACCAAAATTTAATAAAAATAAATTAAAAACAAAATAATGCAAACTAGGGATAAATGAAAGAAAATAAATTTCAAACAAACATAAAGGAAACACACAAAAACAAAAGGGAACAATTTTAGCATTAACAGGAACCTCCTTAGAAGTAGTACAATATCCAGAAGACATTGATAAATTGATCCAAAAACATAAGAGGTTATTTTGGGACCTTTCGTATGGTAGGCCACCTTATAGAGGAGTGGAGCATATAATTGAGTTAGAGATAGGAACATCACCTACCCAAGTGCATCCTTACAAGCACCCAAAAAGATTCAAGGATGAGATAGAGAGAACCATCAAGGAACTGCTTTACTTGGGATTCATTAAACCAAGCTCAAGTCCCTTTGCATCATCTGCAATCCTTGTGAAGAAGAAATATGGGACCATACGCATGTGCATAGACTACAAATTTCTCAATAAGAAGACTATGAAGAATAGATATCCCATCCCAAGGATTGATGAGTTGAGGGATGAACTACATGGAGCCAAATAATTTTAAAAGATTGACCTTCACTATGGTTACCATCAAATCAGTATGTGGGATGAGGACATGCATAAGACAACTTTCTGGTGTTAGCATAGGCACTTTGAGTTCCTGGTTATGCCTTTTGACCTAACTAATGCACCTGCAACTTTTCAATCTTGCATGAACAAAGTGTTTAGTAGGAAGCTGTGTAAGTTTGTTCTTGTTTTCTTTGAGTATATATTAATCTATATTAGAACTTGGGAGCAACATTTGCACAATTTGGATGTTGTACTAAAAATATTGGCAGATCAGTCATTTTATGCAAAACTATCCAAGTACGAGTTTGGAATGACTGAGATTTTGTATCTTTGTCATGTGATTGGGAAAGAAGGAGTTAATTTTCATCTGGAGAATATCCAAACCATTTTGGATTGGCCAAGTCGTAAAAATATCACTGAATTGAGAGAGTTTATTGGGATATGCACTTACTACCAAAAGTTTGTATAAGGCTTTTCAAAGTTGACACATCCATTGACAGACCTTACTAAGAAGGGAGCCTTTAATTGGTCAGAAGAGGATGAACAAGCATTCAATAAGGTAAAGGAGGCACTAGGGAACCAAGTTAATGTTTCAAAATAATTTCCTCCCATTGATGATGAAGGAAATTTGGTGTTGGTTCAAGAGAAGATTTTGGATATCTGAGAGAAGAATCTACGAAGCAGAATCATTAAGGAATTCCTAGTGCAATGGGAGGGAATTCCTAGTGAGGATTCGACTTAGGAAGGAGAACACATCTTACAGCTTCCCAGTTTGAAATTGCTTGAGGATAAGAAATATTGGAAGGGTAGGACTGCCATGTGTTGGTTGTGGAGCCTAATCTCCCAGATTCAGAGATATTATTATTCAGCCATGTTTGTACCCTAGCTTTATATGATATGAATAAGGACTATACACTCACCCCAGCAAGCCCCCAAGAAAGGGGGTTCGGGGGCGAAGTCCTCGAAGGAAATTTTTTGGGGCTGTTTTACAGGCCCATGGTTTTGGGTAACCCGTGGTATTTCCCCATGGTATTCCCCTTTATAAGAAAGACATTGTAATACATATAGGGTTGATGTATTAGGTATTATGCATTGTAAAGATCTCTGAGATCGTGGAAGAGAGACTGTGAGACAGTGAATAGGAAGTGCAGCAGATGTGCTGCAGGTTGTATCCCTTCATTTGTTGGATGGTATAATAATAAGGACTGGCAATTTCAGTGTGGACGTAGCCCATGTTGGGTGAACCATGATATATTGGTGTCTCTCTTGTAATATGTTTGTGTGATTGTATTTGCATCTTGTTTATTGTTTATTGCTCTGCGATCCTATTTTTCTAACATCATGTCCACTCATTGATGGATATTGGATTGGGTTCCTAACCCAATCAATCCCTTGGGTTGAGGAGAAAGACTTCATTTACTTGGTGTTAATTTTGAATTTTCATGCATTTAATTAATTAGGAGGTGTGGTTTATTTTTCCTAAAGTTTGATATGCACTTAATATTAATTATTTTTCATCAAATAGTTATTTTTATGTTGAAATAAAGTGGATAATGATGCACAAGTGATCCTTAGGGTATTAGGTTGACCAAAGAGGTGGGTTGCAAGAAAATATAGATGAAAGTATCCAAAGCTAGAAAATCGGGAAAAAGGAAGAAAAGATGGTGCAAAGCAGAAAGGAAACACAACTAAGGAAAACCAGCATAAAGAAAAAAGTAGCATAAAAGAAGAAGGCAGTATAAAGACAAAAAAGAAGGATAAGGAAGAAAATAAAGAAAAAGGAGGCAAAAGCAAAGCGTGATAGAAAAGCTAAAGCGTAAAGCAAAGCGTGATAGAAAAGCTAAAGCGTAAAGCAAAGCAAAAAATGAGAAAATGATGAAAGAAATATTTCCTTATCCATCCATAAGGGCACACTAGCCTAGGATAATTTATCCTCAAGTCATATTCCATCTATAAAAGAATGATATCACACCACTATCACATCCTTTGACAATTGGAGGATTGGAGTGAGTGCAATTGTGCCTGAGTGACTTGTGAGATGTGCCCCTAGTCCAAGCTGGGAGATGTGCCCCTACTTCCTATGAGAGGATGCTAGTATTAGTCCATTTTCAATGAGATTATTGCAGGTCCTAAAGTCTGGACCAGTGGAGTACGATCCTATGACAGAGATCTAATATCTCTCCATGCAGATCTATGAGTATTTTCCTAGTCTTTCTTGATGAAAGAACTTGTTCTTGATGTATCTCTTTCCCAAGAACTATTGGATGTGTAAATCAAATACTGTTGGATTATATGACTATAATAATGGACCTGTGAATTCAATTATGAAGTATTACTAAATCAAAATCTGATTCCAATACCTCTTCTTACACCTAGTCTAGATTTCAATGAAAATGAGCTAGTTTCCATAGATTGTTTTGTAAATGAATATTGGCCCAAATCAAGTGATTTATGTTTCTTATTTTAACTAATATTCCAAGTGCTCATTCAAATCTTAATATCAGAAATTTGTGATCCTCGCAGACTGTTTGGGAATTCCTTAATTTGGCCTAGTTGTGCAATCCTGAAAGGCAGTTGTTATTGTATGTTTGTGAGACCTCCTTAGAACCTTCACAAACTTGTTGGAGAGAACCTAGACTATTCATTGACTTTAATTTGATTTTATTTATCCTCCCTAAATTAAAATACCTCACCCTTGGTTCTCAGTCAATGCTTAGTTGAAGTTCTAGTTTGCATATGTTGGGGTGCCCAGGAACCTTGGAGTATACTTCATATTAGCCGATGTTCAAAACATTAATGGTCCCAGTACGTTGTGCAAAGGTTCTGTCATATGGAATGATCCTTATTCCTTCCAGATTCCTTTGATTTTTCCCTCCCATAGTCAAACTAATCACCATAGTTCATTGTTTTTCCTTGAGTCTTTTAGGAGAGGTAGTTAGTGTATCATCAGTCATGGCTGGTACATTACATGTTCTTGGTACTTGGGTTATCGATCAACTAGCCTTACTTCATGATTCAAAAATGGAAATAGTATTTTTTACAACCGAGGATTTCTTGTAACTAAATGTCTATTGGAATTGGTTGTTTTTCCAACGAATTCCTTGCATCAAAGAAATCTATCTCTAATTATCATAATTTCGGGTATTTAAGTCGAGCAAGTATTTTGTAATCCTTTCATTTATTGGAATACCATGAATGAAAATTATGGGTTTCTAGAATGAGATGGATTTTAAATACTATAATGAGAATTGGTTTATTATTCTAAATATTATATTCAACAACCCTCATGTAAAATTGTCATGTCCCAAATTTTGCATTGGGTCACAATGGCCTAAGCCCATTGGTCGTATTCATGAGAGTTTGTCAAATTGATGCTAAGGGTCAAATAATTGCCAAGGAGAAAAATTACTAGTTTCCTAGGTTGTGGGTGGAAGCATTGGGATTTGAAATAAGAAGGATAATAAATGATGTCTGGAAATTAGAAGACCATAAATATTTAATAAAGGATCTAAATAAATATATACAATGGAAAATCAAAGTGGCATTTGATCATGAAGACACATGGAGGAAGTGGGACCCACACAAGCTAGATTTTCTATGCCACATGGCATTCTCCTCTTGTGATTTCGAATCCATAAGAAGCAAAAGGTTCTTGAGATGAGTTGGAAGGTCAATATACTTGGCATGAGTCATGTAAGTTTGAATTGGAGTGGAAGAATAATTCCTAAGGAAGAGAAAGAGGCAATTTGGAGCTAGTGAGACACTTGGACTAGATTCCCTAGGACTATGACAACAATGATGAAGATGCTATGACACCTATGACACAAATCAGACATGAAGGCTGACATATGACATATATGACATGTTAGGGATAAAAATATCCTCCAAGAGGGAACTCAAGTGAGTTGAAGCAGCCAAAGAGACACCAATTCGAATTTGGAGAAGGAGAGAGCTAGAATTGGAAGGACAAGTGGCATACTTGGGAATCTCTTCCCAAAGTGAGTTGGCATGAATCTCTTGGAAGGAATTCGACCCATGGAGGACATTAGAATTTTATAACAATCATGAACAAATACTAATAGCAGCTTTTGATCATTTTTAGAATTTGCAATTGCATTTCTGAAGAGGGAGAGCTAGTGGATGACTAGTCTCTTGCCTTAGCCAATTTCGAGGGTGAAATATTCCCATCGAAGTTGGTAATTGGAAATAACATTCAAACCTTTCATTTGGAGCTTTAATGGAGTCATTTTTTGTAGGTGTAAGCTACAGGGCAGATCAGGTTCTCTTCTATTGCAGCTCATTCCTTCAACCATTTCCAGTTCTCATTGCATATTCTTGATCCTTGGGGGAGGGTGTTTTTGGTGAGCTATTGTACTCTTTGGGGGAGATTCTAATGCCCCATTTATTTTATAATATGAAGAAAATACTCTTTTCTTCATTTCCAGAAATTTTTAGGTGGAAATATCAAGTGGTTGTATGTAAAATTGATGTTTAATGAGCAAACAGTGACCATTCCCCCACTAGATTGATGTATGCCAATGTATTGATGATGATTTCCAATGGAAGAATGTTTCTCTAATATATTTATGATGTATTGAATGAAATTTATGAGTATTAAAAGTTTCATGTTCATCACTTAAGCATTTGGAGCCATCTTGCTCAATTTTATTTCATTTGAAGAAGATTTAATGCTATTTCCCCCAAGGTCGAAACTAGTCTTCTTGCATCTGATTTAACGGAGTTATAGAAGAAATTAAAAGTTGAAAGGTGATTCATATGATTTCATGTTGATTTACTTTCTATGTACCCTTCTTCCATTCAGAAATTTGAGTTGGATTGAGTGCATTTGGAAAGTCATTTTCATCATCTACCCTTAGGGGATTTGAACCACAATTTACTAGTAAAACTACGTACATTGATCAGATTTCCAAAGTGAGTTGCAGAAGTCATTTGACGGTTGAAAGACACCTATAAACACCATTTTTATGTATTAATATAATTCATACACCTACTGGTACAATTTGAGAGCATTTGGAGCTATTTAGAGCCATATACCATTCGGGGTTTGAGCCTCAAAATTACTAGTCAAATTCCACACTTTGTCTAGAATCTTAAAGGGATTTGCAGAAGTATTTTGGTGGTCATATATCATACTTGAACCTCATATTAAATTCCCAATATCATTCATATACCTTCTCAGAATATTTGGGAGGATTTGGAGTAAATTGGAGACCTAGACATCAAAACTAGTCAAAGGTCGAACTAGGGGAAAAAGTGAAAAATTTGCCATTTTAATAAAATTATTAAAAAGAGACATTACATTAGTATCAGAGCATGGTCCTTGCACCTGTGAATAAATATCATACATTGAAGAATAAGTTGCATCCATGTCTTACTATTATGATGAATCCTATGATTACAATTCTTATGAGGATTATGCAGATGACTGTGAAGAATATGAAGGAGAATGTGAATGGTATGAGGAAGAGGTGCCATCATGCAACACTTCTTACAATTTCAGGAGGAATGAAGATTATTATTATGACCATATGAGTATTTCACACCACCAAAGGATAATTATATGGATGAGTTACAAAGATGGAGAGCAACATCCTTGCCCCAACAATATCAAAGATATCAAGCATATCTTTCTTCGAAGGAAGATACACAAAATGCCATGACCTTGAAGACTATGCTGATGGGATGTTTGGAAATAGACCCAAAAATGAAGATGTGGAGTTAGTGAAGAAAGGTTTATGCCATTCATGTAAAATACCTTGGAGAGAAAATCATGTGTGTGTGAGTGAAAAGAGCAGTGAAATATCTGAACCTTCAGAGAATAGATCTATTTCCTACTGGATGAGAGCTTTTGGATTTTCTTAAAAAAGAGACTCCAAAGAGATTGATACTAAGGAAAACAAGGGGAATAATGAATCAACTTGCTTGAAGGAGCAAAAGTAAGAGACATCACAAGAGCATGAAGAAGATTCTATTGAAAATATGGAAGATCATTTTGAGGCACCTTCTACTTTAGACATGAACCAAAGAGCATCTACTGATGGATACTTGAACTATGAAGAAGTAACTACTGATGGGTGCTCACACCTCCATGTTGGTGACATATAGATCACTTTTGAAAGTGTTTCTGCAATCCAAACTTCCATTAAACATGGAAATGAATACCTTGTAGTAGTTGAATAAGAAACAAGATCAACTTCCCTATCACCACTTGAGCTTCATGAAGTTGGTCCAAGCAAGAAAGAAGAAGACGAGGAGGTTCATTTGCAAGAGACTCATTTTCTTGAAGGGTCCTTAAATATGAATAAAAAGAAGATCCAAGAGTCCATCAACATTCTCCATGACACTCAAGCATTGGTGTAAAATTCTTGTTGGAGAGCTACTTCATTTGAGGAAACATCCTTCCTTGAAGACATGGAGAAGATTCAAAGAGAAATGTGCCACATCAAAGGTAATTTCATGTCTTTGATTTTTGATAGAAACCATTTTTTTAAGCTTAATGAATTGTTACATGATGAATACTTGAAGAATAATGAGGATAATCATAATCTCACAATTCAAAATGAGCAACTTCTTGAAAATTTGCAAGATACTTGTTTTTCCTCATATGTTTCAGATTGTCAAATGGTAGATTGTTTGGAAGATTTTCATGACATGGTGGATCATGAGAAATGTGGAAATTTGAATGTGCTTGATATGTTTGAAGATGAACTTGAATATATCCGAAACTTCATGTGGTGGAAGATGAACTTGAATTGTATCTTGATGAAGGTTATGCAATTTTTAAAAAGAGCACGATTCCTCTACATTGGAACCAATCTATGACAAAGGTTTCACACTTTTGAAGGAGCTGCATGATACTACCCATATGGATCCTTCCCATGATGAAACTTCTGCACTTTTTGATCATTTGGGTGAGTTAGTTCAATCTCCTACATCCTACAAATCCATGATTTGCAGCATCAGTCTTAATGAAGTATGGGTGAAAGGGTTCTTTTTTATGGTGCAACATGAGGAGTATGGAACTCCTAGATTTACCTTTTATGATGACATGGTTGGAGCACATTCTTGCTCACATTTGCAGCAGCATCATTTGTTACTTTTTGATGATGCACATCTACATGGATGCACCTATGATATGCATTTGAGTCACTTGAAGACTCATGGTGTCTCTTGCTCAACACTTGGCTCATTTGATGTTGGAGGAACTTCATCCAACACTTGGGTGAATAGACTTATGATCGTAGAACATTTTTGTTGGCAGACACATACTTTGTTATATCTTTACGATTCTCCCATTCATGGATGTATGCGTGAGATTTCTTTGGGTCATTTGAAGTCTCCTTATTTTTTCTGCTCATTATTTGGTTCAGATTTTGGTGGAGATTCTTCATTCACTTCTTGGATGAAAGAATACATGGCTGAATATTTTGATGCATATCATATCCTCTTGGAGCAGCATTATAGGACATGGCATCCTCACCTATTTCATTGGAGTAGATTTGATTGGTTACTTGTTGATTGTATGCACTTGGAAAATGGTGGTCTCCTTGCTTGGAGGTATAAGCACTTTCATAATTCTTTGATGAAGCATCTCCTTGATGTACATTTTCATTATGTTTTTATGTACTTTGATGATATATATTTTGTACTCATAATGTTTGGAAGAATACATACACGAAAATGGGATCCAGGAATTGTCTTATTTGATGGTATGGGTTGGAGAGCACTCTTAATTGTTGGGGTGCAACACAAACAATGTCACCCTGGAAAAACTTTTGTTTCATTGGTTTCAATTTTTTGGAAAACAAGCAGTATGGGATATGGATTTCCCACTTAATAAAGTGATTTTTTATTAGAGTAGTGCATAAGCAAGCATGGTGTTTCCTCTCTAAAATATTTATGGAATTTTGAAGACTCAAGGTTGGGCAATTCAGTGGCAACTTCAAAGAATTATACAGAAAGCGGGCTCTTCAACACCCATGATTGAAATTGCTTGAGGACAAGCAATATTGGGAAGGGAGGATTTGTCATGTCCCAAATTTTTCATTTGGTCACAATGGCCTAATCCCATTGGTCATATTCATGAGAGTTTGTCAAATTGATGCTAAGGGTCAAATAATTGCCAAGGAGGAAAATTACTAGTTTCCTAGGTTGTGGGTGGAAGCATTGGGATTTGAAATAAGAAGGATAGTAAATGATGTGTGGACATTAGAAGAGCATAAATATTTTATAAAGTAGTTAAATAAATATATATAATGTAAAATCAAAGTGGCATTTGATCATGAAGACACATGGAGGAAGTGGGACCCACACAAGCTAGATTTTATATGCCACATAACATTCTCCTCTTGTCATTTCGAATCCATAAGAAGCCAAAGGTTCTCGGGATGAGTTGGAAGGTAAATATACTTGGAATGATTGATGTAAGGTCGAATTGGAGTGGAAGAATAACTCCCATGGAAAAGGAAGAGGCAATTTGGGGCTAGTGAGACACTTGTACTAGATTCCCTAGCACTATGACAACAATGATGAAGATGCTATGACACCTATGACACAAATCAGACATGAAGGCTGACATCTGACATACATGACATGTCAGGTCTAAAAATATACTCCAAGAGGGTGCTCAAGTGAGTTAGGGCAGCCAAAGAGACACCAATTCAAATTTGGAGAAGGAGAGAGCTAGAATTGGAAGGACAAGTGGCATACTTGGGAATCTCTTCCCAAATTGAGTTGGCATGAATATCTTGGAAGGAATTCGACCCATGGAGGAAATTAGAAGTTTATAAAAGTCATGAACAAAGAATAATATCATCTTTTGATCACTTTTAGAATTTGCAATTGCATTTGTGAAGAGGGAGAGCTACTGGATGACTAGTTTCTTGCCTTAGCCAATTTCGAGGGTGAAAGATTCCCATCCAAGTTGGTAATGGGAAAGGCCATTCAGAAATTTCATTTGGAGCTTTAATGGAGTCATTTTTTGTAGGTGTAAGCTATAGGTCAGATCAGGGTTTCTTCTATTTCAGCTCATTCCTTCAACCATTTCCAGTTCTCATTGCATATTCTTGATCCTTGAGGGAGGGCATTTTTGGTGACCTAGTGTACTATTTGGAGGAGCTTCTAATGCCCCATTTCTTTTATAATATGAATTAAATACTCTTTTATTCATCTCCAGAAAGTTGCAGGTCGAAATATCAAGTGGTTGTATGTAAAATTGATGATTATTGAGAAAATCACGGGGGGTTCACTATCAAGGAAATATCATATCATGTCCCTTCATATTGGGGGTTTGAATACTCTTAAAAACTCAAAAATATATTGCTCTGTATTAAGGGGTCAAGGGGGCTTTTTAATTTGACATAGTAATATAAATATTGGGGGTTATTTTATTTGGGTGGTATGAGGAATAACCTCCAAATCATGGAATGTATTCATACCTCCAAATCATGGGATCACTTCATACCCACCTAAAACTTATGGCGCCTCCATTTTTATTTGATATTGAGGCTTATAATGATCCTAAGTTTTCCATAAATATGATAATAATGTACCAATGATGATATCAATAGAAGTCTCTTTGGAGTACTATCCTTGAGCAATCCTCATTTAATAGCTTATTTAGGCTTGGTTTGAATTGATGTTATATTGTTTTTCATCTTTAAGTTAAGATATGTAGCTATTTGGGAGTCCAATAGTTGAAAAGTTGTATTGTATTTTTTGTAGGAATTCAAGTAAAAGATCTAAATATTCATTTTTTAAGTTGGGTTTTAGGTGTGTATTGAGATTCAATCAAACCTTGCTCCATGACAACCAAGAAAAGTGAGATCAATATTTCTTCGCTCACTGGAACCAAGATGTTTTTTTTGATAGGAAGGTAGGGGCATCTTTCCACAAAAGAGTTTCAATTTTTCATTTTTATGTAGTTTAATTTATTAAGCTTATAGAAAATATGAGCTCTATATGGCTATAATTGTATTTACATAATCTAAAATTGGTAGATTGGCAGGCTATGGTGTGAAACATTTTCAATTCTCATCTTTTCTAAGCATTGCACTAACTAGTGGACTATCAGTCTTTTACATTCTTTGTTATGTTTATCTCTTCAATGGGTTTCCTTCTACACATTTGTCCTTCCCTAGTACTATTTCGTTGGGTCTTCCACTATCCAATGTTACAGATTGACCAGTCGCCCCTGCAATCTTGGTGGGATCATTATTAGCATTATCCTATTATTTTATTTAGCATATTTTTTCTTATACTAATATGTTCTAGGGCTCTTCTTTGTTACAACTTGATAATATGATATAAAGGGGGTATTAAAATTGGGTTGATAAAAATGGATACGTACAATATCTTGTGAAACTAAGGGTTTTCTTAATTGGAAAGGAATATTTGGAGGGGGGTTCAACAATACAATTTTAGGAGGCATTTTCAAATATTTAGTGAAAATAGGGATATTCTTTAATATCGTGCGAATGATTGTTCTATGTAACAAGTTTACTGAGTGAACCCCCCGTGGAGCAAACAGTGACCATTCCCCCACTAGATTGATGTATGCCAATGTATTGATGATGATTTCCAATGGAAGAATGTTTCTATGATATATTTATGATGTATTGACTGCAATTGATGAGTATTAAAAGTTTCATGTTCAACACTTAAGCATTTGGAGCCATCTTGCTCAGTTTTATTTCATTTGAAGAATATTTAATGCTATTTCCCCCAAGGTCAAAACTAGTCTTCTTGCATATGTTTTAAGGGAGTTATAGAAGACATTAAAAGTTGAATGTTGATTCATATGAGTTAGTGTTGATTTCCTTTATATGTCCCCTACTTCCATTCATAAATTTGAGTTTGATTGAGTGCATTTGGAAAGTAATTTTCATCATCTACCCTTAGGGGATTTGAATCACAATTGACTGGTAAGACTCCATACATTGATCAGATTTCCAAAGTGAGTTGAAGAATTCATTTGATGGTTAAAAGACACCTATAAACACCATTTTTACATATTCACATCATTCATACACCTATTGGTACAATTTCAGATCATTTGGAGCTATTTAGAGCCATCTACCATTGGGGGTTTGAGCCTCGAAATTATTGGTCAAATTCCACACTTTGTCCAGAATTTTAAATAGGTTTGCCGAAGTATTTTTGTGGTCATATATCATCCTTGAACCTCATATTCAAGTCCCAATATCATTCATATACATTCTCAAAATATTTGGGAGCATTTTGAGTAAATTGGAGACCTAGACATCAAAACTAGTCAAAGGTCAAACTAGGAAAAAAATTGAAAAATTTGACATTTTAATAAAATTATTAGAAAGGGAAATTACAAAAATAATGCAATAAAATGGGTAAAATAATAAAAAGGGAGTATATATAATGTTATGTAAAATAATAAATAAAATGGGGTAAATAATATAATGGGGAATATGAAATAGAAATTATGGAAAACAAATTGCATTAAAATAAATTAAGAAAAAGGGGAGAAGGGGGAGATTAAAGGAGGAGAAGGGAAGAGAGGGGCATATTTTTGGTCTTTTGGCATTTTTGAAGGGGGACTCTGGAGGATCCAAGAAAGAGGAAAGCAAACAAGCTCTGGAATAGGGTTAACTATTGGGGGATCAGGGGCCTCAGCCATTAGCTGGGGGTTGGTTGGGTGGAGAGTCGTACCCCTACCTTCTGTTGCACACATTGGAGCTATTCAAGATAATGGTAGCTACCAGGTCATATAATAAAGTATGGTTCCTATAATTTTCATAGTATATTTTATGTTATTATTGATTAGATCCATTGTTTTGTCGGATATTCTTGCATGCTATTGATTTGTTTGTATTTTTATTTTTTATCAGTTTACAGCTCTTACATTTGGTATCAGAGCTTTGGTTCAAACACTGGTCCTTAGGGGCTCTTAAATTATTTTCAAATTTGTCAGATGCTTAATTTATATGGGTGCATGTTGATGGTTCTTAGTGTTTATTGGTTTTATTATCATTTGGAAAGGTTTTATAATTATCCTTCTTCTTACCAAACTCCTAGCTATGGGATTGTGCACCTTCCTCTATCATTTTTCTGTCATCAAAAGATGCCCTAGCTGTGTAGTCAAATGCTACAACACCTTTCACAAACAAAAAAAACCTGTTCTTCCTCAATAAATAAATAAATTTGGATACTCTAATTTTTTATTTTTTTTTGATCCACAGCACTGCAATTTATGGATGCATATTGTATGGCATGCTTCTCTTGAAAGGGAAACCTCCTATCTACCTTTGCATTGAACCATTTGTCACAAGAATCGGTCAGTAAATATGATTCTTGTATGTTGTTTTGACAAATAGCACTGTGAGCTGACTGATGTTTCTCAAGAAATGCATGGAAATCCTATCCTGACATTGCAAATATGGCCTTGCACTTCATCTCTAAAAACGCATCATTATCTGCATAAGAGGATAAAAATGTCTAGAAACATTTCAAGTATTTTGTCACTTTCAGAAAGAGAATATTCGTTATAAGTAGGATTGAACCTCTAATGTTGTAGTTAACAACCACAGGCTATAACCATAAGAGGAACTCTTGTAATTTTTGAGAAGATAGGTGCCTTTTCATCAACCTTATCCATGTCGGTGTTACATAATAACGAATGATAAGAACGAGGCAATATGATATTCTTTCACAGTTAAGCTGTTGTCTGTGTTAACATTTAGAAAGAAGATGGTATCTACTTTTCAAAATATTTTCCATCCTTTTTCCACACACGTATCTCAGGTCAAAGCCGTATCTTTGATATGTAAATTAGGAAAAAGGGAAAAGAGAAGTTGTGCGATATCTTCTATGGCTTCGATTACATTGTGTGCAGAAGATCACATAGTTTTTCCAGAAATTCAAAAAAGACATCTGCATCGATTACCTGTGCATGAGAGTAATTACGATTATGACATTGGAGCTCTACTGCACTCACACATCAGTATGCATTTTATATTACCTTGCAACCACCGTTTCGCCATCATAGGAAGGCTATACATGGCATGGCATCTTGAAATTGGGTGATTTTAGCTATCATAACTTTCGTGAGATTGACCTAAGGAAAAGATACACAACACTGCTCTGTAGGATAGTGTGGGATGGATCGAATGGGCCTTTTGACATACCCATCCCAGATCAATGGTTACATATCAATTGTTACAGCTCAATGGTGGAATCAAAGTAAGTGCCTTCAATAGAAGCCCCAACGTTAAATTTGTGGAGAAAACGCTCAATGCATAGGAATCTTAATCGGTCATAAAAAAATCGGGGTCTCTCATTACATGCATCGGGTGTGGTGGGAAGTGAAATAATAGATGGAGTTTAGTAAAGGCTTCCTCCAAAATGGCACATGCATCATGCATGCAGATGAATACCACCTTTCTGCATACTCTTTAAGAATTATACACCTATACAAATTGCCAACCATTTTTAGTGGTTTCCACCATCACAACTTCGAGAGGTTCAAGCACCTGGTAGGGAGTGTGGGACACTTGTAGTGAGTTCCATTTTCATGGATTCGAAATGTTCAACGCTTGGAAAGAAGGGTGAGACACGAGGCCAAAGAAATGTACTGGAATTCGCTTTCTTGTCTAAACGAATATCACATTATCTAGGGACCACTTTCAAAGAGTAGGAGCAGGACTCCGTATTTGATTTGATAGCGGGAAGATTAATGTTTCATAGGAATTGCAAGCCTTTGGTCGATATATGGCCATCATTTTTTTCTGCTAGGCTGTACCCCATTCTTCTAATAAACCCCAGTTATTTCGTAAGTTTTCTTCGTGCCATTTTTTTTCACAATCAAATTTGGTGCAAAATTGGAAGTGTTTTTTACTTTTCATCTTAATTGTAGTTTAGAGTTTTGATATGTTGCCGAATCTGTCCTAGAGCAACATAATCTCTTGAATTTTGGATGGTGAATCTGTGATTCTGCTTTAATTTGATTTTGAACACTGAATTTCTCTGTTCAAGGTTTTCAACGCTGAAGTATGGCTGATTTTGTGGATTTTGGGCTTCGTTTTATCTATTTTTGTTGGGAACTTTGGTATTTCATTGATTTTCGATGGTGAAATTGTCCTCTCTGCTTAATTTTGGCTTGCGATCTGAAAACCCTTGAAGTAGGGCTCTTCTAGCAGCTAAATATAGTTGAATTTGTGTTTTTTAAATAATTGGGTTATCTCTTTCTTATATATTTTAGGGTTTTGTGTGGGTTTCATGCTTTAATGGGTTCACATGTTTTGCTTATTTTTTGTGTATTTGTGCATGTCGTTGGGTGGTGGTTTTTTTTTTTTCTTGATTATCCTTTGTGGATTGAAAACCGAATAAAATTAAACTTGATAGTGAGCTCTTTAGGTGAATGAGATCTCATGTTTACCAAACTGGGTTTATCCATCTCTTTCAAGGTAGGGCCTGTGACATTTTCGATGGTGAGCATGATCTCATTTCATGTCCCCTCCCATCATTCCAAACCACAAAGGGAAACATGACTGACATTATAGGTCTTATTTGGTAAACTCATCCCCATACATTACTAAGAAATTCATATTAAATAAAAACTTATGTGTGCAAGTTCATACTCAATATAAACACAGCGGAATTAAATCATATTTCCACACACACAATTATAATGCATCAACATATCTATCACAAGTGGATGATGATGCAATATGTAGAGAATCGATCCCTTCCTCATGTTATGCACAAACTTCATATAAATTCCATTGACATGAATAATTATCATTCAGAATTAACACATTGCAAAACTTATAATGCATATAATTTAAACATAGAGAACACTTATCTTTGAGATGAAGTTGTCCAAACAACTGGCTATGTGAGAGAAACGTTCCACCCAACCATAGATCTCTATCAAGCCTATATTCTTTCAGCTGAGAGATCACCCCCGAGCTAGGTTGTGCATCCACTAAGGAGGAACTAGATGGGCTCACTCACAGCCATGGTTTCACTCAACAACTATGCTAAGCCAACACACAATTGGATTTATCGAGCATAAAAAAGACAAAGGGGGAGAATGCTAAGCCAGTGAGCTCAACCACAAAGCTACAAGCATCTTAAATGAACTCAACAGTCATGGCACCCACAATACCTACCACACCCAACACAAGGAAGGCCTCCTTCTCTGTTGCACAGTCCCTCAAGCACCCCTTCCCTCCAGTGTTCTTCAGGGTGGGCATAGAAGGGTCCAACTGCTAATAACTTGAGATTCTATCCTTCACTAGGTTTATCAAGGAAACCCAACCTCTGCTCAGTCATTCACACTTGGATTTCTCACAACTCTATCATCAAAATACTCAATCCCATCACTGGACTTCTAGGCTATGAAAACTGAGGTTTTCTATGGATTTCTAGGTATCTAATACTTTCAAATTCACCCCAAGGTTCATATCTATGGATCTCCCATTGGATTTTACTGTCAATACCCAATTCTAGGTGTTTATGGCTCTTCAAAACACGGGTTCTTGCAAAGTTGCTATTTCTATTTTTTCTCACTGTTGGGAATTCGTAATGGATGCAAAATTGATGATCCCATGTTCCACAATGGAATGGGAATGAGGAAGAACCAAATCCCATGAGGTAGGGTGACTTGTGGTACAAGAAAAATAGAGCCCATACCTACCATACTAATTTCTGGGCTTCCCATGCTCCATTGAATCCATGGACTGAATTCGTCAACAACTTCCTTACAATAGAATTAAATGTCAGCAAGGAAAGTTAAATGGGTCCTCAAAATGACATTTGGAAGCATATGGTTCATCCCCACAATGCCCTCACCACTCCCTAGTGGAATACACATGGCCCCTTCTCATTCGTTGCTTCCATAGCCAGTTTTGGTATTTTATTGAAATATTAATATTTACATCATTTACAATATTCCATGGCTTAATAGCGCATGGGTAGCAAAATATCAAATACTTTCCTTTCTAAACAAATCTGAGCATAACCTAGCGGGGCCTTGGCCTTGTGCTCTATGCTAGGAAACATACACTGCATGTATACAATATTTACATTAAAAACCAATATTTCATACGGGCCAAAATTGGGGTATTACATCTCGAAAAATTGACAATTATTGTAAGAAGTAAAGACAGACGAGTTGGCTATATATAGTTACTAGCATTTTCCCGTTGAGGGGAAAAAATGAATGCTGGTAGGAAAAAAGAGGAAATTTAGAAGGAACAAAAGCATAGGCCCAGGCAATGAAGGATACTGGTAGGAAAAGAGCAAAGTTTGTAATAATCTCATATTACAAAGTCATAGGCACCCAACCCATAACAAAAAATAATGTTAAGTTCATCAACACAGTGAGTCAACTACAATTTCTTTTCTCACAATCTCTGTAGTAGTAATCTCAACACTATAGATTACTACTATATCTGGAATATATAAGCAATTTGAAAAATCATTTCTACAAAAAACAAAAATGTTCTTTTTCCTAAGAAAAGACATTGATGTAAGTGAAGCTAAACCTATAGACACAAGGGTCACTCTACATAAGATAGGGTAGTTTGGATATCTTGTTTGATAGAATCTTTCATTTTCTATGCAATCTATGTGAAATCTCCATGGACATAACTGCACAACATATTTGTTCACAATAGATCAAAGCGTATGTTTTAGTTGATTTTCCTGCCAATGAAAAAGGGGAATTTGATCATGTAGCCAAATTCCATGGCATTATAATCAAAACTTGGGACAATTTTCTAACTTAATTGAGAAGACCCTCTCAACTAAACAGTCAAACAATTACAAGCTTTGTTTGAGTTGCTTATAGATGTCCATTCCCTTGTATTTTAGGACTTCGAAGTGGAATTCAGTGCAAATGAATGTTAAAGTTGAATATGAAGAGGGAAAAAACACAACAGGGACCTTTGTAAACATGATAGCATTAGAGTTGTTATTAGTTGGTGGGAATCACAAGGGGAGGTGTGTATCCCTTACAAATATAGGTTAGTATTTGAGGGTCAAGAATCTCTTAAGCATGATCTTAAACTTACTTTTTAGATAGTTCAAGCCCATGTAGACTCGATGATGTTTGTTGTGATGCAATTTCATTCGTGAAATGATTCATTGAGAACCTATGATACGACTATTAGAATTTTGAAGGATGACTTGGGGAGGGATATAGAGTCTTTAGGCAGATATGTATATCTCATATTCTTGTTGAACTAATGTTAGATATCTCCTATTTGTTTTTAATTATGAGTGGCATCACTTTGTTAGCTTTAGTGTTAGATATATCCTATTTGTATTTGATTCCGAGTTGCATCAACTTGTTACTTTGAAAGTGTTTACATCATGTTTGGAGGTGCTTCTATTAGTTAGTCGAAGATTCATACTTAAATTGTGATTTTGTTTTCTGTTTCAATGATGCCAGTATGACCTTATTCCCATAATATGCCCAAACTACTTTTATTTCCTTGTGCTCTTTTGCTCTCGGCGTTCCTTTTTCCCCTCTTGGGGCAATTGCTAGTGTACGCTTTTGGAGGAATGGGAAAAACTACCCTTGCACAAGCTGTCTTTCAAAACTTGAGCTGAAAGAATGTAAATATTCAAAATTTAAACTCTTCAACGATGTCAATTCATCCCCAAATATATTAGAGTTGCAAAAACAAATATTAAACGATTTGATGGGAGAAAAGATACCATAAATTAGAGACCCTCTAGATGGATGGCTGGAGCTGACTGACACCTTAAAAAATGTGCAGGCTTTCATATTCATCGACATTATTCTGGGTCAATGTGAACTTCAAGACCTTTTGTCACATGATATGAGTGGAGCAAAGAAGGTAAGGCTGCTCATAACTGCTCATGACCGAAATGTGATTAAAGTATGGCCAAAGGAAACATCTTCCATCTTCTACCTTATGGTATACATGTCCTCTACCGAGGCTATGAGTTTGCTACAACATGAAATGTCAGATGACCCGAAAAGAATATTAGGTACTAAGCAAGTCAACAAGATAATAAATAAATGTGGGGGTATTCCATTGATGTTAACGTTAGTAGCAAAAGAGCTATATTTTGCAAAAGACAAACTGCAAGTCATTCTTAATGTCATCAATAAACTGGGAGATTTCAAGTGTGAAGAGTTTTCCGTGAATATAATAGAGCATTACTTATTCTTTTATGACAATCTTCCTAAGGAGTGAAAAGATCCCTTCCTTGACATTTGCTCATTTTTCCATGGATGGGATAGGGATACAGTGAAAGATATTGTGGGAGACTCTGAATTGGAAAGGATAGAAAGCAAAGCGCTCATCACTCAATATACAAACGGGGTTATAAGTGTTCATGATATCATCTTACAACTTGTTTTTCACAAGTCAGAAGGAGTAAGATATAGATTCATCACTGCAAGCAAAGTAAAAGAGTTGTTGGATGATAAGGAAGAAAGGTAACAGGTCTATGATCTTGAAAAAGGGAACATATATATTTGTTTCATATATATATATCATCATGTCTATTTAGATTTTGACTCGATCGTATTTAATAATGGCATGCAAGACATTCAGGCAATCATAGGCATTTGGTTGACCAGTAATTACAATAATACATTGGATACCTCTGCTTCAAAACTGGATTTGATGTATAATTCATTGAGAGGTCTTGCATTTGAAAGCTTAACAAGCGTGAAGGGAAAATGCAATAAAATATTTCAAAAATTGATCTTCTTTAAAGCTAAAATTACTCACTTTCCATTTCATGTTTCAAAGCTTAAGGGGGGATTGAAGTACTTGAATTATAAACCTAAAGACTTGAAGCTATCAGAGGAAAGTCTCATATCATTTAGTCTCATATATTTTAAATATACCTATTTGATTTCATTTAAAACCATAGAACCTAACGGTCAAAGAATCAAGATTTCCAGCAAGCTACTGGAAAAATGGAAAAACTAGAGCCATGCTTTATCCAGATCATTTTACTCATTAAATGCAACTCAATCAATATAATTTTTATGTAGAAGTTCATAAGGAAAAAAAATACTCATAAAAAAATTATAGCTCGATGATGTATTCTTCATGAATACATCAATTACTCCATTTGAAACCGCTTTACTTCAATCTTATCTACAGACTTAAATTTGCATTGTTGCATATGCTGCATGATTAAACAACAAAAGAATATGTGTAAGATTCATGTCTTTCCTTTGAAAATTTCTTGCATATTTATAAAATTGATGTTACTGATGTCAATTTCTTATAATAAAGGAAATAACATAGAGAGGAAGCAATCACTCTGATAGCATATGTTTCTACTCAAGCACAGATGAATAAGAAGGAACTTCTTACCATAATTTTACAATGAAGTTGGTATCACGTGTGTTTTGCATAAGATTCCTTCTAGCCATCTCTTCTACTTGTAAAGAACTTCTAGAAGATCCTTTAACCTGAAGTTTGTTCAACAGTCAAATCTACATGTGCCAAGATTTTTAATAATCCAGGTAACCAGTAAAAAGAAAACGAAAGAAAATACCAAGCAATGTTGTGAGAATACAATGTACGTTCATCACTACCAAAAGGTTGCAGAAATAGTTAAAGAAACATATAAGCATTGGGATATTTAGTACCTCAGAATGGATGGCATAGGGAAGCCTGACTCCTCTGGGTTTCATGATCAAATATCTCTCCATCAATATCGTCATGCTAGCAAGTTCATTCATCAAAGGAACTGCCAGTGCCTCCACCTCTCGCAGCTGCCTTTCAGCAAAATCAGAAGCCTTTTCTTCTTGAAGATGAAATGGTCTACAATCTGAGCACATGCATGCTACCTTGCATGAACGAGGGCTTACTCTTAGGATCCCTTTAGTGTTAAGATTTAATATGCTAAGACAGAAAATAGCAGCATTACATTCTATTTCACAATAATAGCATATACAGGATCACTGAAGAAACAACAAGCACATCATAAACACAAGAGACAGAGATTTATCCTGGGAAACCCTCATGGGGTAGAAAACCCAGCAAAGCTTCCTCAATATAGATGACCGGCAATATACAAAGATGAAACCCTGAGACATGATCTCCTCCTCCATAGTAGCAGACCTCTCCTCCACAAGTGCGCTATCCTCAAGTGAGTGAGTGTGTATAATGAGGAACACACCTCCTCTATTTATACACTACTCTGATATGTATTTTACACAAGTACACGTAGGCTCGTATTTAACCAATGGGTTAAATACCCCACTACAACTGACTGGGCCGACCCCTCTAGGGTGGTCTAATAACCCTTTGACCCACATAACACATACAGGTCCGACCCCCACTAGGGAAGTCTAATAACCCGAGTTACCACATTCCGACGGAGGAATAAACATCTCCAGATATACAATAAGATCTTCACGGAGGAATGAAACATCTCCGGAATAATAAAGTACAAATATAATATTCTTTGAAGTTACAATATCTCAACACTCCCCCTTAACAAGAAGGATATTATAACAACATCTGCACGAGCAAGGAGTCATCAACATCATACATGATACATCCATAAATCATTGGAAGCTTTCTCAACATCATCAGTAACTCAAGCAGTTACTGGAACATCTTCAATACTGGAACATCAACATCTTCAGTATTGAGTCTTTATCTTCTGTAACACTTGAACAGCTACAACAATATCATCATCTGGATCCTCACGATTATAGTCATCACACGATCATCAGCATCGTCATCTCATGATCATCAGCATCGTCATCACATGATCATCAGCATCGTCATCTTACGATCATCAGCATCGTCATCACACGATTATCAGCATCGTCATCACACGATCATCAGCATCGTCATCACACGATCATCAACATCGTCATCACACGATCATCAGCATCGTCAGCATCGTCATCACACGATCATCAACATCGTCATCACACGATCATCAGCATCGTCAGCATCGTCATCACACGATCATCAGCATCGTCATCACACGATCATTAACATCGTCATCACACGATCATCAGCATCATCATCACACAATCATCAACATCGTCATCACACGATCATCAGCATCGTCAGCATCGTCATCACACGATCATCAACATCGTCATCACACGATCATCAGCATCGTCAGCATCGTCATCACACGATCATCAACATCGTCATCACACGATCATCAGCATCGTCATCTTACGATCATCAGCATCGTCATCACACGATTATCAGCATCATCATCACACGATCATCAACATCGTCATCACACGATCATCAGCATCGTCATCACACGATCATTAACATCGTCATCACACGATCATCAGCATCGTCATCTTACGATCATCAGCATCGTCATCACACGATTATCAGCATCGTCATCACACGATCATGTTCCTAGGATGATTAATCCTGCTCCCTTTAGGACATAGGTCCATGGATGATACAATCCGATCTTCAGTTCTCGAAGACATCAGTCTACCGATCTATTCTGGGACCTTAGTCCGGGGACGATGCAATCCCCTTCCTGTTCATTCAGGACTTCATTATCGGAGACCCAGTCTACGGCTCTATTCTGGGACCTCAGTCCGGGGATGATGCAATCCCCTACCTGTTCATTCAGGACTTCATTATCGGAGACCCATTCTATGGCTCTATTCTGGGACCTCAGTCCGGGGACGATGCAATCCCCTGCCTGTTCATTCAGGACTTCATTATCGGAGACCCAGTCTACGGCTCTATTCTGGGACCTCAGTCCGGGGACGATGCAATCCCCTGCCTGTTCATTCAGGACTTCATTATCGGAGACCCAGTCTACGGCTCTATTCTGGGACCTCATTCTGGGGACGATGCAATCCCCTGCCTATTCATTCAGGACTTCATTATCGGAGACCCAGTCTACGGCTCTATTCTGGGACCTCAGTCCGGGGACGATGCAATCCCCTGCCTGTTCATTCAGGACTTCATTATCGGAGACCCAGTCTACGGCTCTATTTAGGACTGAAAGTCCAAGGATGATCCAATCCCCTCAAGTCCACCAAGGACTTCATTCTCGGAGACCTCACGTCTACGGCTCTTTTTAGAACAAGTGTTCAAGGATGATACAATCCCTCTTCTTTCTCGGAGACCTCTGTCTACGGCTCATTTTAGAACAAGTGTTCAAGGATGATACAATCCCCACATGTATTCTCATCAATACAAGTACAAGTATCCTCATCTATACAAGTACATTAATCAATACATGTATCATCATCTAGCATCAACAGCATGTATACATCATACATTAAAAGCATGTATTCTCAGTAATACATCTGACATCAAAAGCATGTATACATCTATCATCAAAAGCATGTATTCTCACTAATACATCTATCATCAAAAGCATGTATACATCTATCATCAAAAGCATGTATTCTCACTAATACATCTATCATCAAAAGCATGTATACATCTATCATCAAAAGCATGTATTCTCACTAATACATCTATCATCAAAAGCATGTATACATCTATCATCAAAAGCATGTATTGTCGCTAATACATCTATCATCAAAAGCATGTATACATCTATCATCAAAAGCATGTATTCTCACTAATACATCTATCATCAAAAGCATGTATACATCTATCATCAAAATCATGTATTCTCACTAATACATCTATCATCAAAAGCATGTATTCTCACTAATACATCTATCATCAAAAGAAAAAATATAAGATTCCTAAATGTAAATAATTCTAAGTAACTAGGTGCAGTAAATAGGTAACCTCATCATTGATGAGACAGACTTGTTATCAGATACTATGCTACTCCCCCTTTCGAGGAGGGTCCTTCTGGACTATACCAAGCTTGTCTCGGAAGTATTTAAACTTTACTCGAGACAGAGGTTTAGTCAAGATATTAGCAATCTGATCCTCAGTGCTTATATACTCGAGCTTGATGGCTCCTCTCTGCACCATATCTCGTATATAGAAGTATCGGATCTCTATGTGTTATTGACTTATCGTGGAAAACAAGATTTTCTATCTTGATGTAGATTTGAATGTCACACATAATCATAGTGGAATTCATTTCTAAGTCAGACACTCCATATAATAGCTTCTGAAGCCACACTGCTTCACAGCTGGCAGAGCAGACAACTATATATATATTCTGCTTCAGCAATACTGAGAGCCACACTAGATTGTTCCTTGCTGAACCATGAGATCATGGCAGATTCAAGACTATAACATCCACCTGATGTACTCTTTCTGTCTGAGGCACTTCCTGCCCAATCAGAATCTGAGTAACCATGTAAACGGAGTTCATGACCTCCAAGATAATATAGACCAAAATCTATTGTACCTTTTAGGTACCTCACTACATGCTTTGTAAGTGAACCTTTCTAGGTTCTACTAGACACTGACTTAGGGTATTTGCAGCAAAGCATATATCTAGCCTAGTATTTGTTAGATACATTAATGACCCAATGATTTATATATATAGGGTTAGGTCCACTAAATACGATGAGTCATTAACTAACAACTTCAAGTTGGAGTCCATGGGAGTGGCCATGGCTTTATACTCCAACATATCAAAGCTTTTTAGAAACTTCACAGCATACTTACCTTGGTTGAGAAAGATTCCTTCTAAGCCTTGCCATACTTTGAGACTTAGGAAGTAATGCATCAATCTGAGATCTTTCATTTTTTCATTTATGCAGCCATCTTCTTCTTTCTTTTCATGATCTGTTTCTCATTCCCTATAAGAAAGATATCATAATAATAGTATGATCCATAGCCTTGAGGTAAAGGATAGGAACAACTTTAATTTTTGGTAAAGCCCAAGCTTATCAAGAAACTATCAATTCTCCCTTTGTGACTGAACATCATTCACACTCTGCATTGAATGATTTTCTGCATATCTATCTGTGCCATCTCTCGATAGATGGGTCTACTGATATGGGCCTCAATATTATTCAAACTTTGTGGTGAGTTCCTTCTTGCATCCATGTCATCTGTGTATGAAAACCATATTCAATCTTGTAGCAAAGGTTGAGATCCACATCACCCGTGGTGATCATTAAGCTCATCAATTGATTATCGATCCTGGGTACCCATACAAAACCTGAATCACACTTCTTCTTTAATTACACCATTAAGAGAATGGTTTTATTTATCCACTTGGAACAAACATAACATCTCATCATGATTCTCTTTCTCTTTTCTAAGAGAATCTTCTGACCACAAGCCTTCTATTGTGTGTTTGAATTGTAAATCCTTTTGTTGAACATCCATCGCTTGTTCATCATTCATCATGATTTTTCCTACAAATCAAAATTAGGTACATGATTAGTAATACTTCATAATCATCAAATCATATTGACATGATAACCTATTATGCATACAGATATTATTTACATAGTTATGCAATTATCTTGACCAATACTTTGGCACAACACTTTCCCATATCCTGTATGCATACAGTGGCTATCTAGATGCCTTCCATCTCTACCAGAACATACTATCGAGAGTGTGCACAACTCTCAGCATGTCAGCAAAGAGGTTTCATTCTAGACAAGCAACAATGGAATGTTTGTCCAACTTACCAATCATATGCATATTAGTTGTATACTGTTCAATGTTCTATGAATATTTATACTTAGCATGATATATTATAGGAATACAAATATGCATACAACCTATTATAGGCAATATCATTTACTATTTCAAATAACAACTCAAATACTTATCTTTTATGTTTGTGTGGTTGCCTCCTGCTTGATCTTCTGTATGTCTTTCGAACTTCTATTCATTCTGTACCATTGTGCATGTTCAAGTGTCATCCTCATGATCTCATAACAAACATACACCCATTAGTATGTTCTAAATGTTATCAAAACATTATAGTTCTAAATAATCTTGAGAATGTAAAGTCATGATTATAGTTAGTAAACATTAGTATTCAAGATTTCAGGGAAGTCTTCTTTTACTCATGCATATCATCAATCAAGATAAAAGACATAATATGCATAATCCCTTGATTACTAACTTTATGAATAAGCATAACCAATCATACCAAGTATACTTATATGAGGGATCCTAACACAAGGTAAGATTCATGGGAAACATACCTGGATCAGTATACCTACTTAGTTATGTACAACATACCTAAACAATCTCTTCAATGATTTAGAGATCCTAAGGTAGAACATGCATGTCTCATAGGTTAAGCATAATATAACAAAGTCATACATACCTCATAAGTAGAACAAAGATTATGGATGAGTCTTTGTCTTCATGTTTTCATGGTCATGGAACCTGATTTATCTTTTGTGATGTACCTGTATCTTGTTAGCAAACAACATCAACCTCACACAACATCATAATGCATTAGTACAATCATATAGCCCTAATCAAAGAATGTATTTGATCATTCACATGCATTCATACTGTTACTAGGGTGATAAGACAATTCTAACATTAATCAAGATTGTACTAATAAATAATATGAAGACAAACACATCATGAACTTAATCAAGAATTAGATTTCAAGACATACCTGAGCCTCCTTAAGTCATACCTGTCGAGACTTCTTGTAGTCTTCTTATGTAAGGCCTTAGCCTCAACTCCCCCTGAAACTTGATCTGGAGCTTGATTAGGGTTTTCTAGAGAAACCCTAAAAATTCAATCTTTGACTTTCACACTTCTGAATGGATGAAAGAATATGTCTTGCTGAGCTGATCAAACTAGCATACTTCAATTTTGGAATTTCCAAAATTTGACCCCTCAAAATTGCCTTTGAAACTTCTGGATCTTCTGGACAGGATCTCGAACTAGGGTTTTATGAAGCCCACCCTTCTGCCCAAACAAAAGGTTCGATCCAAGGCTCTAAACTCTTATTTTTCTTAGGAGTTTCCAGCCGTGGTTACAGACTTAAAAAATTCCAACTTTTGCTGAAGCCCTAATTTTCCATCTTTCCGATCAAAATCCCGAACTGGGGTTTGATCAAGCCCGGTCTTCCACCCAACCAAAAAATTCGATCTTGGTCTCTAAATTTCGATTTTCCTGAGTAGCATTCAGCCGTGGACTCCAATTCCAAAAATTCTAACTTTCTCCGAAACCCTAAATTCCGGAAGCCATGAATAAAGGTGCTCGAAAAATAATTCTGTTTTGACAGAAATATGCACCTGATTGTTTCTACTATAACTCTGAAATTTTTGCTCCACAAGGTTTGAAACCCTTTTTTTGCAGTAGCCTGACCTGTCATATTTCCATCCTGACAGGTCTGACCTCAATTGGATTTTCTGAGAGAGAGTTATGCCAAGTGTCGCAACATGACCTGTTTATGGGATAAAACAGGAGAGCGAACTTGTACGGCATGCCACGTGTCACTGGTTCATCTTCGGCCTCTGAAAACGTTTCCTGAGATAGTACAGTATGTTTACTACCTGTCACTTTTTACGAAATTTCATTTGGAGCTTCCTAGCCCAAATTATGCCAAGTGTCGCAACGTGACCTGTTTATGGGATAAAACAGGAGAGCGAACTTGTACGGAGTGCCACGTGTCACTGGTTCATCTTCGGCCTCTGAAAAAGTTTCCTGAGATAGTACAGTATTTGTACTACCTTTCACTTTTTACGAAATTTCATTTGGATCTTCCTATCCCAAGTTATGACCTTTTTTCCAAGGTCACCTGATTTTGACTGGGATCTGGAAGAGGCAGAAACTCTAACTTGTACTGATCATAACTTACAAAGTACAATGAATCTGAGGATTCCCTTTGGACACAAGGTACCTGGGGATGTTATCTTCGACCTGTAAACTTTTCAGACCCTGAACCTTCTCCAAAATGGATTTATAGCGAACGTTCCACGATGACGGGTTTTTGCTATGTAAAACCCTAACCTTCAAATTGTCGTAAGTAAAGCAAGTGTCGTAAGTGCCATACCTTGTCTTCCTTCAGGTTAGCTCTGATACCATGTTAAGATTTAATATGCTAAGACAGAAAATAGCAGCATTACATTCTATTTCACAATAATAGCATATACAGGATCACTGAAGAAACAACAAGCACAACATAAACACAAGAGACAGAGATTTATCCTGGGAAACCCTCATGGGGTAGAAAACCCAGCAAAGCTTCCTCAATATAGATGACCAGCAATATACAAAGATGAAACCCTGAGACATGATCTCCTCCTCCACAGTAGAAGACCTCTCCTCCACAAGTGCGCTATCCTCAAGTGAGTGAGTGTGTATAATGAGGAACACACCTCCTCTATTTATACACTACTCTGATATGTATTTTACACAAGTACACGTAGGCTCGTATTTAACCAATGGGTTAAATACCCCACTACAACTGACTGGGCCGACCCCTCTAGGGTGGTCTAATAACCCTTTGACCCACATAACACATACAGGGCCGACCCCCACTAGGGAAGTCTAATAACCCTAGTTACCACATTCCGACAGAGGAATAAACATCTCCGGATATACAATAAGATCTTCACGGAGGAATGAAACATCTCCGGAATAATAAAGTACAAATATAATATTCTTTGAAGTTACAATATCTCAACATTTAGAAGGAACAAAGGCATGTGTGCCTGTAAGCGTGGGAATTTCACCACAACTTGGAACACAGGAGAAATCAACTGAACGAGGCAGAGATGGAGGAAGCGATTTATCCTCAACTACAAATACATTATCTGCATCTGATGTTGATGGATTTTGCACTGGGAGAAGGGACGGGGAATGTTCATTGAAGAACATTGAGGGAGTAGAATTTTTAGAAGACTAAGCTACAACATTTTGTTTAGTATCATTAGAGGACTCATGCAAATGAGAAGCAGGGGATGATTTTGACTGATATCCATGATGCTCAGATTGAACATGCTCAATTAACAAAAATCCCCACTAAGGCCATGATCATTGGAAGATGACTTTGGTTGACATGGTTTTGACTGATATCCATGGTGCTCATACTGAACATGCTCAATTAACAAAGAATCCCCACTAAGACCTTGATCATTGGAAGCTAACTATGGCTACTTGCATTTTGCTCAGGCTTAATATGTTTGATGAACAAAGTACTCGAGCTTGGACCTCTGCCACTTAGGGATGAATATGACTAGATTTTAGGTTGTTCGAGCTTAACATGTTGAATGAAAAAAGAGTTGCTACTTAGACCTCCATCAACAGGGGCTGAATCTGATTGAATTTATTTTTGTTCAAGCTTAACATGTTCAGTGGACAAGGGTTCCCTGCTCAGATATTTATCACTGGAGAAAAACTCCATTTGACTCTCACAGTGTTCAATATTAACATGCTCAACATGCATAGGCTCCTTGTTCGGACAACCATCATTGAAGACCAGATATGATTGCCTCAAAATTTGCTTAGCCTTGACATGTTCAAGGGGCAAGCACTCCCTGTCTAAAGCTTCGTCTGTATATGTATCACACTCCTTAGAAGCTAAGGTAATTGTTGTTGACGACGTTTTTGGAGTAGATTGAGCAAGTGAGGTCCCTAAAAATGGGACCATTGTCAGTACACAACATATGGAGCTGATTACCAATACCTAAACTAAATATCAAACAATGGAAATCAATGTGAATGCAAATGTAAACCCATTCTTACTTGCAAGATCCTTCACCATTTCAGTGCAAAATGGAAACATTCTTCGATATCTACTGCTATTTTAGGTTTCCAATAGCTTCAACTGCAAACTTGGAGAAAATGTTTGCACATCAATGCAACCTCGTTAAAACTTTATTCCATAAATAATAAACAACGTTGTCCCCAAAAGATACATGCTGAATCATTTTACAAGGTCTACTATTCCACAGGTATCCATCCCTTACAAAATAAGACTTGCTCTACTATTTTATAAGTAAGGCTATGGAAGCCAAGTTCCCTGGGCGGTTAAGGGTTCCATGTTCACAGTGGTT
Source organism: Larix kaempferi (assembly GCA_027924585.1). NCBI lineage: Eukaryota > Viridiplantae > Streptophyta > Pinopsida > Pinales > Pinaceae > Larix > Larix kaempferi. The sequence continues at coordinate 10,035,079 of BSBM01000797.1, forward strand.
TGTCCTGTCTGTATGGTGTGAGTTTCAAAAGGATGTGATTGGTTGCAAGTTCCAAAGTTTTGGTGAATAGAAACCCCTAAAACCCAGTACCTAGGTCAAACAGAAGTACAGTCTTTGCAGTAGAGCACCATAGGGCATGTATCTTGAAGCAATTCTAATACAAAGATATATAATATGAAAAAGTTTCCTGATTAAGGAATTGCTACACTTTTTTTGGTAAAAATAGAAACATATTTATATGTAAAAACTCTCATAGTTGAGAGTCAGAGGCACATCTTGGATCTTATATATTCCGAGCATACTAAAATGAGCTCCACATATTGTCCTTATCAAAATAGCCAAAATAGGGCTTATATGTCTGCCCATCATTATAAATTTTACAAAAATTCTCATACTGAGATATAAATAGAGTTTAACCATCCATAAATTGATAAACTGAGAATAGACAAGATAGCAGTAAGTCACGGGGGGTTCACTCAATGAACTTGTTACATAGCACGATCGTTTGCATGATATTAAACAATATCCCTAATTTCACTAAATATTTGAAAATTCCTCCTAAACTTTAATTGTTGAACCCCCCTCCCAATATTCCTTTCTAATTAAGAAAACCCCTAGTTTCACCAGATATTGTATGTATCCATTTTTATCAACCCATTTTTAATACCCCCTTTATATCATATTATCAAGTTGTAACAAACAGGAACCCTACGACATCTTAGTATAAGCAAACATGATACTAAATAAAATAATAGTATAATGCTAATAATGATCCCACCAAGATTGCGGGGGTGACTAATCAATTTGTAGCATTGGGTAGTGGAAGACCCAATGAAATAGTACTCGGGAAGGAAAAATTCATAATAGGAAACCTAGTCAAAAGATCAACATAACAAAGAATGTAAAAGGTTGATAGTCCAATAGTTAGTGCAATGCTTAGAAAATATGAGAATTGCAAATGTTTCACACCACAACCTGCCAATATACCAATTTTATATCATGTAAATATAAGTGTAGCCATATAGATCTCATGTTTTCTATAAGCTTAATAAATTAAACTCCATAAAAATTCAAAATTGAAACCCTTTCGTGGATGTACTCCCCTACCTTCCTATCAAAACAAGCATGATTGATGTTTGAACCCAAATGAACATAGAAAAAATCATCTTACTTTCCAATAACACCATATGATCATGTGCATAGCTTGGATTTGGGTCATTCACAAGATGCAATGAATTTCATTCACTTCTTCTACATTTCTTCTTGCAATCAAGGGAATTAACAACATTTAGTTACTTTTTCTTGGGTTATATCTAGTTTTTTTTCTTTACAAGAGAGGGAAAAATATCCATTGTTAGGTTTCAAGCATGCAATAGTTATAAAGATACACCAATGGTGAAAGTTATATGATACCATTTCATGGTAACGATAACACATAGGGTATGTAAATATTGATTTATATTTTCACCTATGTTCATGCCAGTTCCAATACAATATTAAGATGATGCCTTGCATATAAGAATTGAAATTGCAAATATGAATGTGCCAAATATAACTCAATCTAACAATTATTCATAACTGGCATAGTGAAAATGTTAAATAATAATATGAAAATTTGAAGGAATAATTAGCCAAGAAAGATTGATCTAACCTTTCTTCATTTCAGTGAACCAAGAAATATTGATCTCACTTTTCTTGGTTGTCATGGAGCAAGGTTTGATTGAATCTCAATACCCACCTAAACCCCAGACTAAAAATGAATATTTGATATTTTACTCGAATGCCTACAAAAATAACATTTCAATTGTTCCACTATGGAACTCCCAATTAGCTACATCTCTTAACTTAAAGATGAAAAACAATATAACATCAATTCAAACCAATCCTAAATATGCTATTAAATGTTGATTGATCAAGGGTAGTAATCCAAAGAGACTTCCATCGATATTATCATTGGTACACTTTTATCATATTTATGCAAAACTTAAGATCATAAACAATATTAAATAAAAATGGAGGGTCAAGTTTTAGGTGCGTATCAATTGTTCCAATATGGAATTCCCAATTAGCTACATGTCTTAACTTAAAGATGAAAAACAATATAACATCAATTCAAACCAATCCTAAATATGCTATTAAATGCGGATTGATCAAGGGCATTAATCCAAAGAGACTTCCATCGATATTATCATTGGTACACTTTTATCATATTTATGCAAAACTTAAGATCATAAACAATATTAAATAAAAATGGAGGGTCCTTAAGTTTTAGGTGTGTATGAATTGAGCCCATGATTTGGAGGTATGAATCCATCCCATGATTTGGAGGTTATTCCTTATCCCACCCAAATAAAAAAACCCTAATATTTATATTACTATGTCAAATAAAAAACCCCCCTTGACCCCTTAATATGGTGCAATATATTTTTTACGTTTTTAAGACTATTGAAATCCCCAATATGAATGGACGTGATATGATATTGCCTGGCTAGTGAACCCCCGTGCAGTAAGTAAACACATAAATCCTAATTGATTGACCCGAGACCAAGATATACATAGTTCTTTATGAACCAGAAGAGGAGTTGGCGTTAGTTCATGCACTAGAGTGGTGCTTCATAGAGTTTTGTAGGGTTGACTCCTCCTCCACACATTGCAGGGGCTATTTGTTAGTCACTAAGATGATCAAGTTCTCTTGATTGGGATTTCATATACACCAAACTTGGGCAAATCCATTCAAATTTTGAATTTTACAGCCATGTTAATGGTTTGCAAACTCAACAATATTTTTGTGTTTTTAGATTTGTTTAAGAATTGTTGAACAAAATCCATGGTTTGAGCTTCATGATTGGGATAGAATTCACAAATAATTTAGTATTTTCCAGAGATATGGAAGATAATGTTATCAATAGGTTAATGGTTTGGACCAGTAAGAGCTTAATTCTATATTATGGGAGTTTGGGAAGTCCTGTTGAAAATCTTTTAGGGGGGAATTTGAGTTGCTTGATGTTGCTGTAAAGAGAGATGCTAATTGGTTTTGTTGCATGATTCTACTGCAGTAAAAGTTAAAATAATGAATATTAGCATTAGTTGGCCACCCATGTTGAAGATTGAATTACACATGGGATAGAAAATAGTCGTGATTGTTGTGTACTTGGTATTACATTGTTAATAGTTTCATTTTTTGAGTTTTATAATTGGAAAAGAAAATTTGATTGTTCCAGTGTACATTGTGGGAAATTATCTTTTCTTTTTTGGTTTTGGAAGCCATTGGTCCTGTCTTACAGGGATGCACTAACTGCCTCACCTTTCATCCTGTTAATTTTAAGCGATGAATCACCCCCACAATATATAAGCTCACCTTTAAACTTTGGGCCATTGGAAAGTCTTTCTATGTCTTGGATCAGAGCTGAGAATTCAGCTCCATTATATGAGGAAATGACAATATCTATTGCATAAACAAGATAGAGATTTCTTCTGGAATCCTCTAGTTGTGTGCACTCCAACATTAATAATCAATAGCCTGTAACAATGCAGACTTGTGTAGTAGTTCTGTAGCAGAGGATTTTAGGCCATAAATCATCAAGCTTTTAACCACCAAAGGATGGAAATCCATCAAGTGGTAGTTGGATTGAGTAATATATTTACCTCTCCAAAATGATAGTATTGGAGAGGTAAATACTAAAGGAAGAGTAATAATGTGGATTACAACCAAAATCCTATCAGTGATATAGATGTGCCCTACAAGAGGAATACCATAAGACATTCACCATTGAAACTTGTTGTCAATATGGAAACAAAGAATCCATTTACAAAGATCTTTCACAAGCACACCATTTCCAAAAAGGTATTCCTAAATAGCAACTCATATGCCCTAACTAAAGGAGTTTCCATTTTATATTAATACAATAAGGCTAGTGCTACTACCCTATAAGGAGGGGGACTCTGTATTTTCTTCACTCACAATGGCACCGGTAGTTTTAACAAATGTGTCAAGGAACCACAATGGATGGAAACCTTCTGTATTTTCTTCACTCACAATGGCACCAGTAGTTTTAACAAAGGTGTCAAGGAACCACAATGGATGGAAACCTTATGTATTTTCTTCACTCACAATGGCACCAATAGTTATATGACGCTTTGTCCAAAGCGACTCAAGTTCATAGGAAACCCACTGCAGAAAAATATTATATAGTTTGGATATGATGTCTAGAGTAATGTAAAGGGACTGTGCATAGCAGGACAATTTTTGAAATTATGAAGTCTGTAAAATCTATTTCCAAGCAAATACAATATCCTTTAAATTTAAATCAGCAGGTGTAATATGTACACGAACAATCTAATTTTCGTTTAATATGTAATAAAAATGACACTTTCCCTTCGAATAAATTAAAATTTAAATAAATCAATAATAAGCTATATACGCCGAGATATTAATCACTATCAGGAATTAGTACAAAGAATCTATTTTTTCTTAGATTTTATAAGTGAATGTGGATTCTAAAACTTTATTTGCTCAAAAATATTTTTTTCAACATACTCAGAATATTTAAGGTGCTTAGAGAACATTTGGAGAACTTTCATTAGTTGGAAGAAGACATACACATTATCGTAAAAAACATTTTACAGTTTTTCAAAGTATATTAGAACAATGCTTTTGGATCTAATTTGAACACTAACCTGTAAAACGGACGAATCCAATATACCTAAGTTACTCCAAACTATATAAGATGTTGAAATCAATAACGGGTGTTAAAATGAATACTAATCACCATGGAAATCAAAACTATTTTAAATTTAAAACATTTAATATCTATTTTTTTCAAATAATTTATTATTATTATTTTATTTATAATTTAAAGTTTTACTATTTCAATATATACATACATATATATATATTATTAATATATATATATTTTTAGCGCACGGTCTTAATATTTCACCATATATTCGAACTAATGATTTTTTTCTGTTTTGATATGTATTTTAAAATTTATAAATAAACAAACTCAAACAAATTTTGTTTTTGAACGCAACAACCCTTCTCACCTCATTCTGCTCCCTTCAGGCATTCGACCCTCCTCGCTCACCATGCCACCGTCCGGCTTCCCACTTGCCTCATCCGCCACCTCCACGCCACCTTGATTTCCACTACCCTACACCTACCATTTCCCTTGGCCTCCTTCAACACATTCTGCTCCAACAACCACCGTCAAGTCCCCATATCATCGTCTACCACTCCCATTCTCCGCTCACACCCATCAATCAACTCCCATGCTCTAGCCCACGCGAAGGTCCACCCGTCCTTCACCTCGCCATCACCCAATCGGCCCTAAGGAGGAATGAGGGGGCCCTTGGCTGCATGCAACCCATGTGGGATGCATGGAAGCCTTAAATCCATCCTATTAAGAGGCTTAGTCTTCATGCGCACAGGCCTGGTCTCCCTTTCATCTCGTGGGTGTGCTTGGTGAAAATGGTGGTGCATGGCAAAGGCGCTTGGCTCAAGCACGAGGTCGTAGATTCTCTGTAAGGGAAACCTCGGTCGTGGAGGCCGAGCTCCAGTTATCCAATTATGCTCAAGGATTTGTTTGAGGAAGGTTGTCTTACTTGAGAGAGACAAAGACACACATAAGAGCTTCGGTCACGCAATGACATGCCTCAAAATATTTTATGATGATCCTCGGTTATGTATAGCTTGTCCATTAAGATTTTTTTTTTTTAAGGCCTATGGAATACTTCAACTTGCGAACTTTGATCGGTTTTGATATGTCTGCAACCAAAATACTTTGTGCTTCATCTATGCATTTTTTGTTCCTCATGGGAGCGCATAAGGGAGATCACGTTCTTTGATTTAATTAGAGGTGTTGTGGGTGTTTAGATTGATTGAGTAATGGTAAATGGTGAACACAGCAGAGGATAATATCTCTCTGTTTCCTATCTTCATACTGGCGATTATGTTGTTATCGTTGGTTCCTTACAACATCCATCAGGTGGCGAATGCTACGAGGAAGAAGGCCAGGAGCATCTACTGCCATTGTTCCCCCTGCTTACGCTCTGGAAAATACCGCACATCTGTGGCCCAGAAGATCTCAAAATTTTCTACATGCAGCAACTTGACGCTTCTTCTACTGTGAGAGATAATGCTCTTTCTTGTATACTTCAAAGTTACACAGGTTCATTCTTGTATGCAATAGAGAGTTGTTCCTTGGATTGGGGAAATTACAACACCTGTTGTGCAAAGTTGCAGGCTGGCTATGTTAGATTCTCTTCTTCGTTCCCTACCATGAAAAAGGTCTTTGTATTGTGGCGGGTTTAATGTAGAACTACTAGAACGAAAACGAAGGACAATTAAATTTTTTAATAGGAATTACAATTTAAAGTTGCTTCAATGAGTTCAATATTAGAAAAGAAGATATGTATAAACTCATATGAATTTCCTTGTTACAGAAGGTTATGTTGATGTAGCTGAGAAGTTCTAGCTGGAATTAGGCACAAATCGTACCTTTTAGATTTTCATCTAGTGGTTTTAATCTCTTCTAGTTTTCTACATACTTGTCATTAATTAATACAAGGACTACTTGTATAAGAAATAAACAAAGGATTAACAACAGGAATAAATGTATGAATAAAAATAGAGTGCAAAATATGAAGGGTATAAAAAATAAATTAACTATAGAGGGGACAAATTAGCAAACCTGCTAGAGAAAAAAATACCCTCTACACAAGCAAATGCAAGAATCCTTTCAACAAAAATTCCAGAGCTACAAAATGTTGACAAACTATGATAAACAATACAAAGGAAGCTTTCCAATTAAAAACTAAGGTCCAGAACCTGAATATTTAGATGTTGTTTTAAATTTTGAAATAAGCGCTTACTACCTATCGATCCAATAAAGAGACCATTCTTCTTTCTTAGTTACACAGGGAACAGCTTCAGGAAAAAATTGAACGGTTTCGACCATGCCTTCTATTGCAATAGAGCGAAGACAAGATAGCCACGGCATGCTCATTACTTTTGGAAGTTCCCTATTGAAGCGATTTGGCGATTCAGAGTAGGCGGAAGTGAAAAGCCCTGACAGGAGACAGGAGGGTTGCTTGTGAAGCAAGCCACGCCCTGTTTGATAGACAATCCACTCGAGCGGACGTGAGTCAGATCTCCCTAGCTCAATGTGAGTCTAGAACAAATAGTATAGACTATAAACCACTTTCCTAGATCTAGTTAAGGATCAAGTTATTGGATGTCTTACCTTAAGTTTGGAGTCCCTTTTCTTGGATGTTGTTCCATGCCTTGGGGTCGTCAGATCTAAGCTGCAAGACCTATCAAGATGCACAAAACAAGACAAACAATTAAAAGTATCCAAACAATAACAGATCTAAGTAAACAGTTAAGCATGTAAACTACACAATATCATCAATCACAACAATATTGGTGGAAAGCATTTATATTACTGTAAATATAGGGAAAGTACATAGAAAATAATGATTACAACTGAGGCTTAATGTAGCAATCCTTCTCCATCCAAGCCAATGCCATATCCTCCCAAGGAAGTGTGAGTCTCTCAATGGATGAGTAGATATCTCTCCAAGATGATTTCACCAGCATGTAGACACTATAGACTTCCTCCCTTTGAAGAGGGGTAGAGCTTCACTTATATAGGACTAAGTGGATAGGGTATGGATAGGATAGGTCCAAAGTATCACAATACATATCATCAAGCGTGAATGAATGAATTGAAGTCGAACACAAGATGAAATCTTTCAATCAAGAGTCAATGACATAAAATCATGTTGAAAGTGAGGTAACCTACCATTGAGGCATGCAGGGATAAGGTACTTGGTTGGTTTCTAGATTCGATCCTTGGATGATGTGTTGAATTTGACAAGGATGAATCCGTCGAAGGAGGGCCATGATGAATCCCCCATCATCAACATGAAACATGACAAAGGAAGTGTAGAGCAAATCGGATGGTACAGTGACATGCAAGACTGACTCAGAGTAGACCGACATGATAGAAGGTGTACTGACTACAGATAATGAGTAGTGAGAGTATTATTGAACATGGGCATGGCATGCCTTGGCAGTATTGACTTGATGAGTTATGGTAACAACTCCTAATGCAACTGATGATGGAAGCGTTCTTTGAATGACTCAAAGGAGTAACAAGACTCAGGAAATAGATGAAACTCGAGGACAAACGAATGATCCAAGTGCAGTATGCAAATGTGAATGAGTGCCATGTTCAAGAAATGACTAGGTACCGTCATTGATAAAGGGTGTAACATAAAAAATTTCCTTTTCCCCCATCATGAATGATGAGTGCCTCATGTTTCTTTTACGAGCTTGATGAGGGTAACCCGATGCTCGGTATATCTCATCTCATAAATGAGTCCAATCCAAAATATTTTCCAAACCTGGGATAGGAGCGGTTCATCCCATGGTGGGCCCTTCAATGTGAAATTTTAACGAGTCCATAGAAGGAAAACTCGGTCGTCATTTCACGTTTAGAGAGTCTGAAAAGAACTAAAGAAGATTCCTACGGTCCTTTTTCGTAAAGTTAGCCTCATCGCCCGAAAAAGGGTAAAACAACGCAGGAGAGGACTCTTCCAGTCATGATTGGCTGGAGTATACCTTTTTTGTAAGTAGTGCCCCCTGGTAGGAAAAAGGGGTAAACTATCACCAGGAAGACGGTCATTCAAATTCTTTAACAAGCATGAACGCGACAAGTTTGCTTGGCAAACTTTTCGTATTTCGAGAACCTGAAAAGAGCTTAAATATAGACTCTGGGGGGTTCCTTTTTCATAGGAGTTTAACGAGCCCAAAAAAGTGATAAATCGTAACTTAGTAACGTATTCTCATAGTTTCAAGAGCACAAGAAAGAAAAAAGAGTAAGCTCATCATCATAAATTAATTACAATCTAATAAATGGAAAATAATGACAAAAACACACAAGGGGTGTTCATACCTGAGGTGATCATTCCAATGCAAAAGCGGCATAAAAAGACACTTAATGACTCCTGCACACTCGAAAACTAGGTCAAATGGTCAACCAAGCGTTCAAATGCAATAAAATGATCCAAACTATAGAAAATGACCTAAAAGCATCAAATATTTGAAAAAAGAATATTCCTTTTGTTTATAAATAGAAAATGGGTCAAATAGAGTCACCATTGTTTCATTTGCCAAATTTGGGAGGAGAAGTGCCATTTGGAGCCAAAACTTCACTTGTCGATTCTGGGAGCTACGAGCAACCATTTCACCCACCGTCTGGAGCAGGTAACTCTAAACTTCATCTAACATAATTGTAGTGGTTTACATTTTTCATTTTGGTTCATTTTTTTGGGTTTTGAGTGGATTTGTGGAGGGCTATTGCGTCCTCAGGTCGTCGCAGGTGGCCCTTATGGGAACTGCGACGAACTTGGGTCATCGTAAATCCCGTAAAGGTGGACTACGACGACGTCGCACTGTCATAATTGACGGGGTGCGATGGCGGAAACGTTCATCCCAACCATCAAATGTAGCCCAAAAAATGACCTTTCAGTGGTTGAAGTGAGTATTAACAATGTTTAAACTCTCCGTTTAGCAGGTTACAAGAAGCCAAAATGGTCTTGGAGAGGCGTGAACAGGAGCATGAGGTAGATGATATGCAAATTGCAAACGATCCATTATGTGTGATGGTGCTGAGGAACTGTGGGCTTATAAATTTCTTTGAGATCCAAGGCATGAGAGCCCAAATCCCCCTACTGACGCATATGCTTAGATGTTGGGATGCGGCTCAACAGTATTTTGTGATCGGCGAGCACGTACTTACTATAGATGTCGAGGACATCTACTTTCTGACTGGACTGTCCCGGAGGGGGGACAATGTGCTTCTTACTAGATGATGGGGAAGTGATTGAACCGTGGAAGACATGATCCTACAACACTGCATTCCTCACGCTCGTGCTTCTAGTGGGAAGATTCCCATAAAATATGTACGAGAGCATCTGTTGCATGCCATTCTTTTTACCATTACGAGGGTAGCAAGGAGTCAAGCTCCTCACTTGGTTACTCGGTCTCAGATGCTATATGCGAAAGATTGTATGTCTCCAAAGATATTCAACTACTGCGAGGGACTCCTTGCAAATATTCGAGCTTAGCTGACCAAGTGTCGGTGGGGAGAGATCAAACAGTTCAGATACGGGTCGATAGTGATCTCGTTTCTCTTGGAGTGGGTTCCCCTCTTGTTCCCACAGTTATCGTTGGATGACAGGGATCCTATGGATCCTCACATGGCTAGATGGATAGAGGTGATGGCCCGACACGGTAGGGGCCCCATCATTGGATATGGTCCCGAGTTATTCACCTGGCTAGAGGGCCAGTTGCTTATGGTAGAGGACTACCCGTACAGCAGTACGGACTAGAGAGATGACCCAGACTTATCGTTGCCCAAGGGAGCAGTATGGGGAGACATAGGTAAGAACAATAACCTTGTACTTTTTAGTTTTGTGCTTTTATGATTTGTTTGTTATAGTGCTAATGAGTTAACAACATATGTGTGTAGATGTGGGCCCCATATGACCAGTGGGAGTCTCTCTTCTTGCTAGGAGAGAGAGGAGAGAGGCAGCATTCATGGCTCCAGCTGTACATGCTGCCATCGTAGAGATGGATGGTGTCTATGTGAACCTAAGTGGGTTGACGTTAGACTTCCCAAAGCTGATTGTAGATGAGCTACCGCGGCCCATGCAGGTGTATATGGTTAGAGCGCGTGCGTGCTTCAATGCGCTGCTCCACAGGGTCGCGAGAGCAGTTGACTATTTGCACACTTAGCAAGCTAGAGCTGTCAGACCTAGGGGTGTGTGGGCCAGGCGTAAGGCTGTATGTTGCTATCATGCATGTACTGAGAGCTTAGAGGCCTTGAATTTTTTATACTTACTGAAAGCTACGAGGATTTAGATTTTGTAGAGACTCACAGAAAGTTGTCGTGCTTTGGATTTTGTACCAACACTACTTTTTATGATGATATATATATATACAGACATTCCGGCGGTTTATACATTATGTGTTTTAAATGGATGAGTGATGTGATCTTGTTTATATGTTTGCTTATATAAAATGAGTTATTTACATGTTATGCCTACTTTTAACAGTTCATAAATTTGCTTATGTGTGTGCAATGTACCAATCTAAGATGAAGTTGGCCATAGAGTTGGCAACTATGTTCACGTCTCATGGAATGTGCAGGTACTGAATGGACTTGAAGGACCTTTCCAGAAGATGGACTCGTCTATAGAGACGGAGTAAGGTGGGATCGAGAATGGCGTAGACTCAGTTAAGATGAGAGACCACTAGTTGAGAATCCAAATGGATGACAACGTGGTCCATACCCAAAGAAATTGTTGATATATATGTAACTTCGGAATGTATTTCACCTATGTATATTGTACTCCTATAGAGATGTTATTATTTCTCTATATGGAAGTGTCGTCATTTATATTGACAAGTGTCGCAAGTGTCGCAAGTGTCGTAACTTGCTGTGATGGGTTATTAGACCACCAAGTGTGGGGTCAGCCCTGATTAATGTAACCATGGGTTATTAGAATGAGTTAGACAAATCAGCCCTGTTAGTTTATTAAGCAGGACATGACAAGTATAAATAGAGATTGGGATATCTCTATTTGATCATTCACTTACTCACTCTTCCATCACTCGAAAAGTGGCGCACATGTGAGGAGGAGGATCGACTGCTAGGAGAAGACTATATCTTGTACTTTGGTTGTATCATTGCTCTTTCTATCTCTGAGGAAGTTGTGGGGTTTTTCACCTTTATGGTTTTCCCCAGTGAAACTCTTTGTGTCTATTGTCTCATGTGATTGCTTGGTGTGATTGATATGCATTGTTATACTTGATATGCTATACATGTTATTCTCTCAGTAAAGATCCTAGAGTATATTGAATTAATGCTCAAAAATTAACATGGTATCAGAGCTTCCCTGACAAGAAGACATTGTGCAGTGGCGGAAAATAGGGTTTCTCTCCACAAATTTTGGAAAACCAATAAGGTATATTGACTCTACTAATCAAGGAGAATCTTTCTGTCCAATCAGAATTCAATTATGGGCACTTTAAGTTTTGGCCCTAAACTTTAGGGTTTCCACAAAAATAGGAATTTCTTAATTCTAAGGAGATAGCTGGAAGCTCCTTAGAAAAATCAAAGTTTAGAGATTTGGATCGATATTTTTTATTAGGTGAAGCTCCGAGAAACTCAAACCCTAATTCAGGGTCCTCCCTAGTGAATCCAGGAAGACTAAAAGGCATTTATGAAGGGTGAAACTTTGTAGATCTCAAATTCTGAATATACCAGGATGATCAGCTCATCAAGGCGCATCTTTCTATCCTTTCAGAAAGTTGAAATTCACTTTTTGAATTTTTAAGGTTTCTCTCACAAACCCTAATTCGAGACAAGATCCAGTTTTTAGCAAATCAAGTGGTAAGACCTAAATCTTTTCTATTTCCGTTTGAAGTACTCTTTAAAGATGTCTCACCACACCAAGCTTGAGGATAAGCTTGAAGGGGCTGATAAATTTCGAGCATGGAAGTATAGGATTTGGCTAATCCTCGAAGAAAATGAATTGGATACTTACATAAGGGAAGAAGTCCTTGTCCAAGAGGAAGAAGAGGCTAAGGCCTTACATAAGAAGAACTTGGTCAAGGCAAAGAGGATCATTGCTGATTCTATCAAGGACCATCTCATCCCACATGTGTCATCTCTAAAGACACCCAAGGCAATGTTTGACTCTTTGACCAAGCTGTTTGAAGGGAAGAACATAAATCGGAAGATGACTCTGCAGAATCAATTGAAAGGGGTAAAGCTTCAGAACGGAGAGACCATTCAATCCTATTTCTCCAAGGTCTATCTGATCAAGGAACAACTTGAAGCTGTGGATGAAATTGTGGAGAATGGTGAAATTGTCATGACCACTCTGAATGGCCTACCTAGGTCATGGGATTCCTTTATTCAAGGAATTTGTGCAAGAAGGAAGTTTATCTCCTTCAGTAGACTGTGGGAGGAATGTTCACAAGATGAGGCTAGGATTGTATCCCAAGAAGAAAAGATGGGAAGTGAAGATCAAGCTCTCATAGCTCACACCAAAAGAAGCAAGCCTAAGAAGGAGCACTCTCATTGCAAGAAATCTCCTCACGCCCATCAAAAGAATAGGAAAGATATGAGATGCTTCACATGTAATGAGAAAGGACACTTTGCTGCAGATTGTCCCAAGAACAAAACGGACAACAACTTCAACAAGAAGAAGAAAGGAAATACGAAGAGATATCATGTTCATGCGGCTGAGGATGATGAACCTCCCAAGAAGAAGGTTAAAGCAGAAAGTGATGACTCATCTAGTGAAGATGAATATGTTCTAATTTATGTTGTCACAGGTACTATCTCTCATGGATGTAATGATTGGCTTATTGATAGTGGGGCTTCCAAACACATGACTGGGTTTAAAGAATCTTTTGCAAATCTATCTGGACATAAGTCACCCCATAAGGTGAAACTTTTGGATGACTATCAATATCCTATCAAAGGAAGTGGTGAAGCCTCCTACAACCTAGACTCTGGGAAGCCTTTGAAGATGAAAGATGTTCTATATGTACCTAGGCTCAAGAAGAACCTACTCTCCATATCTCCATTAGATGCCAAAGGCATGAGGGTTGCATTTGTAGATGGCCAAGTCCTAATGTGGCCAAAGGCTAAAACTATAGATGATGCAGTAGTGATTGGAGAGCAAGAGGGAGGATTGTACAAATTGAAGGGACAACCTAAACATGCCATGGTACATGAATCCATGGAGCCAAGTGAACTTTGGCATAGAAGGCTTGCACATGTGCACTATAGGGAACTACCAATTGCAAGTAAAGCTATAGAGGGTATTCCTGAAATCAAGACCAAGCATGAAGGTGTTTGCAAAGGTTGTGCAAAAGGAAAGAACATAAAGAAGGCATTTCCAAGTAGTGAAAGCAAATCAAAAGGAATCTTGGAAATTATCCACTCCAATGTATGTGGTCCAATGTCATCCAGTTCTCTGAGTGGGTATGTTTACTATGTCTCCTTCATTGATGAATTCTCCAGGAAGAATTAGGTTTATTTCTTGAAGAACAAAGATGAAGTGTTTGATAAATTCAAGGAATTCAAAGCCTTGATGGAAAATCAAACTAATAAGAAGATAAAGACATTCAGATCCGACAATGGCGGAGAATTCACTTTAGGTGATTTCAAGAAGCTATGCAGTGATTGAGGAATTAAGAGGGAGTTAACTGCACCCTACAATCCACAACAGAATGGAGTTGCAGAAAGGAAGAATAGAACAATCATGGAAGCAGCACGGGCAATGCTGCATGAATAGGATCTTCCTATGCATCTATGGGAAAAAGCAGCTAGGACAGTTGTATATGTGCAGAACAGAACACCTCACAAGATATTGGACAAAAAGACACTAGAAGAGGTATTCTCTGGTAAGAAACTTGAAGTCAGTCATCTCAGAATATTTGGTTGTCTAGTATATACTCATATTCCAAAGGAAAAGAGGACAAAGCTAGATACTTCAGGAAAGAAGGGCATCTTTGTGGGGTACAGTGAAAGCTCGAAAGCTTACAAAATATACTTTCCAGGGTTCAAGAAGATTGATGTCAGCAGGGATGTAACATTTGATGAAAACTCAGCCTTCATCAAATAAAGAAAGACACCTATTGACGATCATGAAGAACCAAAGGAAAATCGATTTCAAGACATCACCATGACTGAATCAATTCCAGAAGCAGATCGTGAAGTTGAAGATCCACAAATACTTGTAGATCCACCCCCTAAGAATAAATCTCACAAGAGGAAACCTGCATGGGCTAGAGAGCTCGTTCAAGATGCAGAAAGATATGGCATTCCAGAAGAAGACCACAGAGCAAAGAAGATAATGAGATCACATACCAGCTATGTTGCTTTACTCTGTGATATTATGAACAAAGAACCTTCCAGTTATGAAGAGGCAGTGGAAAAGAAATAATGGAAGGATGCCATGGTCGAAGAATACCAGTCAATCATGAAGAATAATGGTTGGGATGTAGTCCCAAGACCTTAAGGGAAGTCTATTGTGACTTCCAAGTGGATCTACAAGATCAAGCATGCTGCAGATGGCAGCATAGAAAAATACAAAGCCAGATTTGTAGCTCGTGGCTTCTCCCAGAAAGAGGGAATACACTGTGAAGAAAATTTTGCTCCTGTAGCCAAGTACACTTACATTAGATCAGTACTTTCTCTCGCTGTAGTGATGAAATGGAAGATAAACTAGTTGGATGTCAAGATAGCTTTCTTGAATGGTGTAGTCGAGGAGGAAGTGTATGTGGAGTAGCCACTTGGTTTTGAGACACATGACAGGGATTCATATGTGTGTGGGTTGAAGAAGTTGTTGTATGGCTTGAAGCAAGCTCCTAGGACTTGGTATGGTAGGATAGACAGCTTTCTATCCAATTTAGGATTTACCAAGAGTGAAGTAGATTCCAAACTTTACTACAAGGTTGAGGAAGGCAATCTTGTGATACTACTCTTGTATGTGGATGACCTATTTGTAACAGGAGAGGATGGATTGATTGTCGATACCAAGATAAATCTTGCTGTCGAGTTCGATATGAAGGACTTGGGTATGATGCACTACTTTCTAGGCATGGAGGTGTGGTAGAGTGCAGATGGAATCTTCCTTGGACAAGGGAAGTATGCAATAGAGACCTTGAAGAGGTTTGGGATGATGGACTGCAAGGCCATGGCCACACCTATGGTATCGAACCTGAAGCTTCTGTGTGACGCTTCATCTGATCCGGTTGATGTCACTGTGTATCGTCAGATGATTGGGTCCTTGATGTACCTGATGAAAACTAGACCAGATATTTTCTTTGCAGTGAACACATTGAGCCAGTTCCTAACGGATCCCAGAGGTGTTCACTTGATTGCTGTAAAGCATATTATGAGCTACCTAAAGGGTACAATTGATTATGGGCTCAAGTATGATGTGAATCAAAAGTTTAACCTCCAGGGTTATGTTGATTCAGATTGGGAAAGTAGTGCTGCAGATAGGAAGAGCACATCTGGGTGATACTTCAATATGGGATCAGGTGTGATCTCGTAGTTTAGTAGGAAGCACTCCTGCATAGCACTGAGTACAGCCGAGGTAGAGTATGTTGCATCTTGTTTGGCTAGTTGTGAGGTAGTATGGCTCATGAAGCTACTGTCTAAGTTATTTGATCTCCCGCTAGAGGCTACTAGTATCTTTTGTGACAACCAGAGTTGTGCGAAGTTGTCTAAAAACTCGATGTTCCATGGCAGGTCGAACCACACTGAGATCAAATATCACTATATCAGGGATATGGTGCAGAGAGGATTAGTGAAGCTCCTGTATGTTGTGACGGATGAGCAGATTGCAGATGTGTTGATGAAACCACTAGCCAGAGTGAAGTTTGAGTACTTCAGAGAGAGGCTTGGTGTTCTTCAGATTGACGACACTTCGAGGAAGAAGTGATGGACACATTTGCAGGAACCATTCCAAGCATGGTGAGAGGAGGATCCTTCCCATGGATATGGATGTAAGCGCTGGATGATGAGCATCAAGACGATGCTCTAGTTATTGCTCTATATATGCATCATGTTGGATGCTTGTTCTGATTAGTTGGATCATGTATATGTATATGCATCATGTTGGATGCTTGTTATGATCAGTTGGATCATGTATATGTATATGCATCATGTTGGATGCTTGTTATGATCAGTTAGATCATGTATATGTATATGCATCATGTTGGATGCTTGGACCATGTATCTGTATATGTATCAGGTGGATACATTGTATGATCATGTAGATCATGTATGTTGATATATATATAAGGTGGATACATTGTATGATCAGGTGGATCATGTACGATGATATGTATCAGGTAGATACTTGGTATGCATCAGGTGGATGCATTGTCTGATCAGGATGATCATGTTAAATTTTCAAAATTTACTTCAATCTGATCTAGGATCTTAACTGAGAGAATAACATGTACAGCAAATCTACAACATATCAATCATGGACACAATAATGCAAGCACACAAGAGACACATATTTTACTTGGGGAAAACAATAAAGGTGAAAAACCCCAATAACTTCCTCAGATATAGATAGAGCAATGATACAACCAGAATACAAGAGATAGTCTTCTCCTAGTAGCAGAGCCTCCTCCTCCATAAGTGCACCACTCTCCCAAGTGTGAGTGAGAGAATAGAATGTGTAAAATGAGAGAGACACACTCTCTATTTATACACTAACTTGACTTGACCTTTACTCAACTAGGTCGGCCTCAACTTAACCACTTAACATAATGCTGTCTAGGCCAACCCCCACTAGGGTGGTCTAATAACCCTTTGACCCACATGGCCGACCCCCAATAGGGTGGTCTAATAACCCTTTGACCCACATGACTTATACAGGGCTGACCCCAACAAGGTGGTCTAATAACACATCAAGTATAAGTTACGACACTTATAATATAAATGACAACACTTCCGTATAGAGGAATAATAACATCTCTATAGGAATACAAACACTTCCGTATAGAGGAATAATACCATCTCTATAGGAGTACAAAATACATATATGAAATACATGGGTGAAATACATTCCGAAGTTACATATACATAAACACTCCCTCTTAACTAGGAAGGTATTTCTCGACATAGGTCTTCTAGCACAAGTCATCTTCTCTGGATCATCGTCACTGGATAATCATCATCGAGTCATCATCATCGTCATTGTTGCTGCTATCTCAATCAATCTCTGGATCTACTCGTCATACGAAGTTCTAAAGAGCCAGTCCTTTTTCATACTGGATGTAGGCACACCACCTAGAGGTCTTCATCATCACTGGCCATACTGTGGAATCCTCAACACTTATTACGTGCATCACAAAACCTGGCTCCAGCATCCCAAGCTATTACGAGCACACAGCTCTATGTGTTGGATCTCCCAGGAGCACATTACATGTGACCCATCACAAAACCTGGCTGAAGCATCCCAGGCTGTTACGAGCACACAGCTCTACCTGTCGAATCTCCCAGGAGCACATTACATGTGGTCCACCACAAAACCTGGTTGAAGCATTTGAGGCCTTTTTCATCCTGTCCAGATCTCCCAGGAGCAAATTACATGTGGTCATGGCAAAACCTGGCTGAAGCATCTGAGGCCTTTTTCATCCTATCCAGATCTCCCAGGAGAAAATTACATGCCATAGGACAAAACCTTGCAAGAGCATCTCAGGATGTTACGGGTACACAACTCCAACCTGAAGATCTCCCAGGGCACAAATTACATGTCCTCCCAGAGCAATGTCTCGAAAGAGCATCCCAAGCTATTACGGGTACACAACTCCGACCTATAGGATCTCCCAAACATGCTCATCTGCACAACCTGATCCACGGCCACAAAGTATCATCCTGATACTCACCATACATCATCCTAATGTACACATGATCATCCTGATCATCATCACTGCAACATCCTGTTGCATGTCATATGAAGAAGCTCATCATCCACGATCATCCTGATCATACAATGCATCCACCTGATGCATACCAAGTATCTACCTGATACATATCATCATACATGATCATACAATGTATCCACCTGATACATACACAGATACATGATCCACACAATGTATCCACCTAATACATATCAACATACATGATCTCAGTACCCACCTGATACATATACAAATACATGGTCCAAGCATCCAACATGATGCGTATACAAAATACATACAAATGATCCAATTGATCATATCCAACATCCAACATGATGCATACATACATAAATGATTCAACTGATCATATCCAGCATCCAACATGATGCATATATATATAAATAATCCAACTAATCATAACAAGCATCCAACATGATGCATATATACATATATAGAGTAGTAACTGGACCATCGTCCTGATGCTCATCATCCATGATCCTCCTGATCATCATAGCATCGTCCTCTTCAGATCATCTCATTGTCCATGAAGCACGGCCTAGATGCACATCATCCAGCACTTACACCACCGACATGGGAGAACACATCTACCACCATTCGAGGAAGGCTCCAACCCTTACTTTTTCACCATGGGAGAACACACCTACCACCATGTGAAAAATGGCTCAGCAATTACATCACGGCCAAGGGAGAACATATCAACTATGTCAGAAAAGCTCATGTGCATCTGCATCTTCCGGACTCATCAATTCCCTTTGGAAGGAACTTTGATCTGAAGTGCACCAAGCCTCTCTCTGAAGTACTCAAACTGCACTCTGGCCAATGGCTTGGTCAATACATCTGCAACCTGCTCATCTGTCACAACATACTCTGCTTTAGCTATACTTAGTGCTATGCAAGACTGCTTCTTGCTAAACCAAGAGATCACACCTGATCCCATACTAAAGCAACACCCAGAAGTGCTCTTCCTATCTGTAGCACTGCATGCCCAATCTGAATCAACATAACCCTGCAGGTTAAACTTTTGATTCGCATCGTACTTGAGCCCATAATCAACCGGGTCAGTTGGAGCATCACACAGAAGCTTCAGGTTCGATTCCATAGGTGTGGCCATAGCCTTGTAGTCCATCATCCCGAACCTCTTCAGGATCTCTACTGCATACTTCCCTTTTCCAAGGAAGAATCCATCTGCACTCTACCACACCTTCATGCCAAAAACAAATAGTGCATCATCCCCAAGTTCTACACACATATATCACTACACCATTCAAGAAAGCTGTCTTGAAATCAATCTAGTGTATCTTCTATTTCATCACTTTTATATTTCTCTATGTTGTCATCTGTAGCATGCTTGATCTGATAGTTCCATTTGGAAGTCACAATAGACTTCCCTTCAGCTCTTGGGACCGCATCCCAAACATCGTTCTTCATGATCGACGGATCATGGCATTCTTCCCATATCCTAGGAACTTCAATATCTTCAATAGATAGTTTTGTTGCTTGAACAAATGTTGTAGTCCTTCTTTTGTAGGTGAAGGTATACGGTCTCTCCTACAAAACAAGTTAAATTGCATGATTAAAAACATCTCATAATTTTCAGACAAATTCTTACACATAAAGAAATATGTCATACAGTAATGCAATTATCTTAGCCAATGCTTCAATACAACATTCATCCATGTTCCACAACTTTCTAGATGCCTTCCAGTCTATAGCAGAACATTGTTAAGAGTTTGCACTACTCCCAACAGGTCAGGAAATAGGTTTCATTCTAGATAAGTAGCAATGGAATGTTGTACAGTGCCATAGGCCACTTACCCATCACATGCATATTAGTAGTATACTGTTCATTAATGCAATCATTCTAATATGCACAATACATATCCTAAGTCTAGGAACATGAGCATATACATCATTTAACAATTTTATTTAAACAAACAAATATGCAAGAAATGATAATAAAAATACTTATCTTTGTTTGATTGTTGGGTTGACTCCCTCTCAATCTTTGCTTCTTTTTCTGCAACTCCATTCTGATGTGGATTGTGAGAAGTGGTCAACTCCCTTTGAATATCTGCATCCTTGCAGAAACTATTGGAGTGTGCTCCCTCTTGATCTTTGCTTCCTGGATTACCTATTCTTGAATATATATTCATTCTTGATCCCTATGCATGCTTGTTAGTATCATCATTGTGTTATCCTTGAGGACTCATACATAATCACACATTTATTAGTATAATCTTAATACTATCAAAACACAATAATCTTAAGCATGTATAGTCATGATCATTTCAAACAGAAATAATAAGCATTAGTATTCAAGGTTTCAGGGAAGTCTTCTTTTACTCATGCATATTCTTATTTAATCATAGAACTCTTGTGGTTAGTTAAATCATAAATCAAGATAAGAGATATAATATGCATAAAACCCGTGATTACTCAAACCTATACCTTCATGATTCTTCTGGTTAGTCATATCATCAATTATGGTAAGAAACATAATATGAATACAACCATGACTATTCAAACCTATGACTTCATGAATAATCATTATAAAAAACGAAACAGTATAATATCCTAACACAAGGTAGGATTCTAGCTTGATATAGGAAAAACATACCTGGATTAGCATGCTAGCTAGTTATGTCTAACATACCCGCATAATGTCTACTGGTTCTCTTCAGTGACTTGTGCTAGTAACCTGCATGTCTCATAAGTTAACCATTGTAGAACCAAGTTATACATACCTCGTAAGTAGATCTTCTATGTGATCCATGACAATGGATGAATCTTTGTCTTCATGTCACCATGATCATATGCTCTTGAAGTAGAACATCATTTGTCTTTCTTGGTGTACCTTTTATGTTAGCGAACAACATAAACCTCATACAACATCACAATGCATTAGTACATTCATAACTGTCAAAACCTTACTCAATGAACATATTCTATTAAGGTGATACGACAAGTCTAGTAATTAATCAAGATTGTACTGTAATGATAAACTTAACCATGAAACATACCTGTAAGCCATACCTATCAAGATTTCTTGTAATCTTCTTATGGAAGGCCTTAGCCTCATCTCCCTCTGAGACAAGAACTTCTTCACTTATGCAGGTGACAAATCCATCCTCCTCTAGGATTAACCCAATCCACTTGATTTGCAGGAACTGGATTTGGAGCTATAATAGGGTTTGTCAAAGAAACCCCAAAAATTCAAACTTTGAATTTCAAACTTCCGAAAGGATATAAATATACACCTTGATGAGCTGATCAAGCTGATATATTCAAAATTTGAAAACTGCAAAGTTTCACTCCTCAATTTTGCCTTTGAAACTTTCGGATTCACTGGACGTGACCTCGAACTAGGGTTTGATGAAGCCCACTCTTCTTCCCAATCAAAGGTTTGATATAAATCTCTAAGCTTCTATTTTTATGAGGAGCTTCCAGCCGTGGTCACAGATTTCAAAAATTCCCATTTTAGCAGAAGCCCTGATTTTCCACTTTTCTGATCAAAGTCCCAAACTAGGGTCTGATCAAGCCCGACCTTCTGCCCAACCAAAAAATTTGATATTGCTCTCTAAATTTTGATTTTTATGAGTAGCATTCAGCAGTGGTCTCTGATTACAAAAATTTCAACTTTCTCCGAAGCCCTAAATTCCGGAAGCCATGAATGAAGGTGCTCAAAAATAATTCTGATTTGACAGAATTATGTACCTGCTTGTTTCTGGTGTAACTCTGAACTTTTCGATCCACAGGGTCTGAAATATTTTTCTGCAATAGCCTGACTTGTGATCATTCCATCCCGATAGGTCTGACCTCAATTGGATTATCTGAGAGAGAGTTATGCCAAGTGTCGCAATGTGACCTATTTATGGGATAATACACGAGAGCGAACTTGTATGGCGTGCCACATGTCACTGGTTCCACTTATGCCTCTGAACAATTTTCCTGAGATAGTCCAACCTGTTATCTTTCCATCCTGATAGGTCTGACCTCAATTGGATTCTCTGAGAGAGAGTTATGCCAAGTGTCACAACGTGACCTGTTTATGGGATAACATAGGAGAGCAAACTTGTACAGCGTGCCATGTGTCACTGGTTCAACTTCGGCCTCGAAAACTTTTCCTGAGATAGTATAGTCTGTGTACTACCTATCATGTTTTATGAAATTTCATTTGGAGCTTCCTAGCCCAAGTTATGACATTTTTCCCAAGGTCACCTGATTTTGACTCAGATCTGGAAGAGGCAGAAACCCTATATTGTACAGATCATAAATCACAAAGTACAATGAATTAGAGGTTTTCCTTTGGACACAAGGTACATGGGGATCTGTTCGTCGACCTGTAAAATTTTCAGATCCGAAAACTTCGCCAAAATGGATTTATAGCGAAGGTGCTACGATGACTGTTTTTTGATATATCAAGCCCTAGCATCATAAGTGCAACAAGTGTCATACATGCCATATCATGCCTTCTTTCAGTCTAGCTCTGATACCATGTTAAATTTTCATAATTTACTTCAATCTGATCTAGGATCTTAACTGAGAGAATAACATGTACAGCAACAACATATCAATCATGGACACAATAATGCAAGCACACAAGAGACACAGAGTTTACTTGGGAAAAACCATAAAGGTGAAAAACCCCAATAACTTCCTCAGAGATAGATAGAGCAATGATACAACCAGAATACAAGAGATAGTCTTCGTCTAGTATCAGAGCCTCCTCCTCCACAAGTGCGCCACTCTCCCAAGTGTGAGTGAGAGAATAGAATGTGTAAAATGAGAGAGACACGCTCTCTATTTATACACTAACTTGACTTGACCTTTACTCAACTAGGTCGTCCTCAACTTAACCACTTAACATAATGCTGACTAGGCCGACCCCCACTAGGGTGGTCTAATAACCCTTTGACCCACATGGCCGACCCCCAATAGGGTGTTCTAATAACCCTTTGACCCACATGACTTATACAGGGCCGACGCCAACAAGGTGGTCTAATAACCCATCAAGTATAAGTTACAACACTTACAATATAAATGACAACACTTCCGTATAGAGTAATAATAAAATCTCTTTAGGAATACAAACACTTCCATATAGAGGAATAATACCATCTCTATAGGAGTACAAAATACATATATGAAATACATGGGTGAAATACATTCCGAAGTTACATATACATCAATAGATCATGGATGACGAGCTTTAGGATGTTGCTCCAGATGACATGCATCAGGACGATGCAGTGATGATGATCAGGATGATCATGTGTACATCAAAATGATGTATGGTGAGTATCAGGTTGATACTCTGTGGCCGTGGAACAGGTTGTGCAGATAAGCATATAATCCATCCCTGGGAGGTTTGCAGATAGTCTTTTGAGGTTTTTCCTATGGCATGTGTTAGCACTTAGATTTTATCCCGGTTGTAAAAGAATAACACCTAAGGTAACTTATTTCAAACCAAACTTTAGACTGAAAGTTGGCCTCCTTCAGCCAGAGAGGGATTTCTCAACAAGTCTACCATCCAATGTCACTACGACAGCAGTTTGACAATGAAACTCAAGGGCCAATTTGTAAAATTATAATAACAAAAACTTTGTAGGCTTTAAATGAGGTGGCTAGATCAACATGAATAGGATACCATTGGGAAATGGAGTCAAGAAACAAAAAAATATGGACCAGCAGTCAAAGAAATATTTTCATACAAAGGAAAGATAGCTATCTTATTATAGTCACTAAGATTTTGTAGGTGACAAGGAAAGAAATAAAGATAGTCTACTAGCAACGGGCATCAGACTAGGATGAATCCATTGTAAATTTTAGAGAAATAAATGGATGCTTAGATGTGGATAAATCGAGGCATAGAAACATGAATCTCAATCTATATGAACGTTCATCTAAGCATAGAAGAAAATGACATAATGAAAGGCATAACGAAGAAAGTAAACTTGCACATGTAGAGAAAGGGAAAGGGTAGAGACTGCAATTTTTAAACAACACATGAATCTTTTATAAAAAATCTGCTCAGTTCTGAGATCTTTATTAATTTCTGAAAGCCCTTCCAAACACCCGAAATGGGTCTCCTCTTACTGAAAATCCAAAGCCTCTTTACATTGTAAAATGCATAATTTATAAAAAAAAATTTCCCTATGAACAAACCCTAACTGCCTTTCCTAACAATAATCCATCGATACTGAAATAATAACAACTACATAACTAATTACTACTTTTTACAAGAATTAGTTTTTTTTTTTAAACAATAAATGACGGAAAATATTGAATGTTGTTTCTGTCATATCCTTGGAAACTAAAGATGGTTGCCAGTTGCTTTTAATTTTTCACTTCTTCAATTAAGTCTCCCTCGCCAACAACCAAGAAATCTTCTTTGATCAACGTTCCTGCAGACCCAATCAATGCCTGGTTTTGGGGGCTCCGACAAGCATACTGTTCGAGAAAAGATTCTGCCTCTAAAAGGTATGTTGCAGAAGATAGTTGTTTGTTTCCATGTTTTCTCTGTATGTATATGGACCATTCAACTAAAAACTTGTTCATTTCCTTTATCTTTGCATACGATATGCCCCGGATCTTCATTTGCCTCAAGTAGCACTCCTTATAAGCAACAAGTCCATTTTTGAAAAGAGTTGATAGACCATTATGAATCAAGAAACTCCTAAGCTTGTATATCAAGAATTTCAACTTAATCATTATATTCTTAGCTTCATTAGCCAAGTCACCATCCTCAAAAATCTTTGCCTCAAAACTAGACTCCACATGATTTATTAGCACTACATATCTCACGTAACCCTTTTCCAAGCTCGCATGAAGCTTCAGGGATGAGCGGAAGTGGCATTTCCTCCAGCGCTTTATTTAGATGTGTAACAATCTCAAAGTTTACAATTCGGGCCATAAGACCCTCTAAAATTTCACCCTGCACCTCAACATGATCTTTCGTTCCTGGCACTGAAATGTCAGCAATTTTATCCCTAGCTTCACACGCTGTACTTGCAGTACCCTCTTCACAAAGTGCATCATAAGCTACACAAATTTCCTTGTTGAGAATAGCCAGACACTGTTTGTTGGCGACTGCCATTTTCGACAGAATGAAATTATATCAGTTGTTAACTAAAATCATTTTTTTCTTGCTCCTAATTTTGTAGATGGATGGCGTTAGGGTTCTCGAAACTTTAGAGAAAAGTATGAAAAAAATAAGATGACCTTCTTTTACACCCCACAAAAATGACCAAGGTGGTACCGCATGACCTTTGCAGTGCTAGGTGCTTCTTCACTATCATTGGGCAATGATACCTTGGAGCTATCCTTCCTTGTATTGTATCTACGTGAATGCATGCGGATCTTTGACTTCAATCAATAGACATCTGAGGCATCGCCGGAAGATTTCCAAATGAATTTGTTACAGGTTGAAGTAACCATTATATTCTGCTGAGCGGGTTGCCCAAAGTTGCTCTTCCCAAAAACTGGAGTTGATATGCCACTAAAACCACCAGAAGCAGCTAATGAAATGCAAAAAAGATACACATCCCATGTTAAATCTAGTAACCTGGCTGCGACTGGTAAGAATTACCAAACTTGACGACCTTCGGGACCTTTTGAAAACTTTCTGTATGCTTTAGGGTTTAGAAAGCTTCGACATTCCAGTCAAAAAGAAGAAACAAATGTTGAAAATGGGACCACCTCCTTTTTATAACATTTCCAATGGATGGTATCGCACGGGCATTGAGCGGTTTGCAATACAACTTTTCACACATGCGGATGCATCAGAAATGGACACGTTAGATAGTGGTTTTTACCGCATCCACCAACCATCGTTATCTTGCGTGCATGTAGACAATGCGGGATGAATAGAGAGCCGTCGATCTTCCTCTCTGACTTTTGAAAACATCCCATATGATACATCTCGACAGACTTGTCGCCCTTGCTATGTCTCCACCTACTGTATCAATTTCCTTAGCAACATTACTTCTATCACAAACATTTGAATGTAGAATTTAGCAGCTCCCAACTTGATATTTTCCACCTAAATTGTAAAAAGTACCTAGCTGAATGGAGGATGGTGCATTCGTTGTAAGTCAACGACCCCCTAGAGTGAACTCATGGTGGAAAACTTCAAGTATGTCAGACTGTATTGCAGGTGGTAGGTGATCCGTAGTTAACCATACTTAGCCGATACTCAGCAACTAAAGGTGTTTTGTTTTTAGAAAACATCTTAAACTTGCATCTGGATTTATGTGAACAAGAAACTCGTGACCTCCTCAAAGCCAATTGAATCAAGAAGTTGATGATCAGTTCTACCTGCTCCACATTGCAACTCAGCTTTATGAAAATTTGTCTTACATTGGGTGGCTCTCATATCACACCTTCAACAAGCTGCATCAAGTTCTGCAAAAATTGTCTTTTATTGGGATGTAGAAAACTCGTATTGACCGAGTGTTTTACCATTCGTTCCCAGTTTCTTTAGAGCCTTCTCTTCTGATCTAGGCACTGCAGTTTGCACCATATATAAGAATGTGTAGATAGAGTAAATAGAATCGAGAAAAATTGACTGGAGCAACAACTGCTTAAGTTTTGCTTATCTACATTTTTTTTTTTTTTCCCTTATGAGAGTGATCCCGCATTTAAAATAAAAGAACTTGCTTCATTCTTCATATACCCTATTGCTTTCCATATGTACTAAGTAATAATGGAGGAGTTCGTTGACGATAGCGGATATGGGATTTGTGGGGCTCTCATGGCTCGGCATTCGGTCCCATGGTGAACTTTCGGCATTTGGTTGCTAACATACCTTTTGCTTCAACTTTTAATTTGCTCCCAAAAAGAAATATCTGTCCTTCTTAAAAGCCGAAACTTAGGCTCCATAGAGATCGAGGGCTTTAAAATAAAAAACCATTTTTCATAAAGTTTCAAACTTTGGATTTTTGTAGAAAAATTAAAAAGACTTATAATTTCCTCATAAAGATTTTAAAAACATAGTCCACAAACCCCAGAGAGTTGATCATAGGTTTATAAAGACCGCTTTTTCTTTGCAACCTTTGGCATCTACATTCCAGGAGAAAATATTTCTTTTCGACCAATTTTGAAACCTACATCATGGAAATCTTTTCTATTTTGTATCGTCAAAGCTACCAGAAGGAATTTAAGCACAAAATTTGATGGAGTGCCAACAACTGGCTCCTACTGGGGATGCTGTCCTCCCAGCGAGGCAGCAAAGAACACCATAGACCATGTGCCTGACCATTGGGCGACTCCCAATCTTCAACCTGTAACCTGTAATCAATCTTTCATCCAAAAACTGTAGGTTGAAAACCACTTTATCTGTAGAAAACTTGAAACAACACTGTACATACTGAAAACTGATTTCCTAGCAAACTTATTTTTCATACCTACCCTACTCTGCTGAAACGTGACTGCTGAATCAAATGACACAAAAGTGTTGATGTATATGTAACTTCGGAATGTATTTCATCTGTGTATTATATATATATTTATTGTACCCTTATAAGAGATGTGTTATTCCTCTATAAGGAAGTGTCGTCATGTGGATTGACAAGTGTCGCAAGTGTGTACTTGCCGATGGGTTATTAGAACACCTTATGGGGTCGGCCCTAATTAATATATAATATAATGTGGATGTATCCAAGTAGACAAGTCGGCCCCAGTAGGTCACTGGGCAAAAAGGTGAGTATAAATAGAGATAGGAGATCTCTATTTTACTCACTCGGAAAAGTAACTATCTCTCTCTCTGAAAAGTGGCGCACTAGTAAGGAGGAGGAGGATCATCTGCTAGGAGACTATCTCAGTGTTATTTGGTTGTATTTTGGTTGAGCCATTGCTCTCTCTATCTCTGAGGAAGTTGTGGGGTTTTTCACCTTAGGGTTTTCCCCACGGAAACTCTGTGTCTCTTGTCTCTATGCTTTTGATTCGTGTGATGCTTGTGATGCTTGTCATATTATGATTGTCATGCATTGATATACTGTAGATGTTATTCTCTCAGCAAAGATCCTATAGTATTGTGATTTAATACTAAAAATTTAACATGGTATCAGAGCTTAACTGAGAACAAGACATTTTGCAGTGACGGAAGCTTGTATTCCTTGTTTATTGGGTTTCTCTCCACAGATTTTTGAAATTCAGTATAGTAGATTGGATCTACTCATCAAGGCGCATCTATCTGTCCAATCAGAATTCAGTTTCGAGCATTTTCAGATTTGGCCCTAAAAATTAGGGTTTCCACAAAAATAGGAATTTCTGGAAACTGAAGGCACAGCTGGAAGCTCCTTGCAAAAATCGAAGGTTAGAGCTTTGGATCGAGATTTTTGGCTGCGTAAATCTCTGGGAAACTCAAACCCTAATTCAGGGCTCTCCCTAGTGAACCCGGGAGGACAAAAAGGCAATTTTGAAGGGCAAGACTTTGCTGATCTCAAATTCTGAATGTACTAGGCTGATCAGCTCTCCAAGGCGCATCTTTCTATCCTTTCGGAATTTTGAAATTCACATTTTGAATTTTTAGGGTTTCTCTGACAAACCCTAATCCGGGACCAGATCCAGTTTTCAGCACTTCAAGTGGTAAGTCCTAAATCTTTTCTATTTCCATTTGAAGTACTCTTAAATATGTCTCTCCACACTAAGCTTGAGGATAAGCTTGAAGGGGATGACAACTTCCGAGCCTGGAAGTATAGGATTGGGTTAATCCTGGAAGAGAATGAGTTGGACTCATATGTGAAAGAAGACATCCCTATCCCAGAGGATGAAGAAGCCAAGGCATTGCACAAGAAGAACTTGGTCAAGGAAAAGAGAATCATTGCTGATTCTATCAAAGACCATCTCATACCTCATGTGTCTTCTCTTAAGACACCCAAAGAGATGTTTGAATCCTTGACCAAGCTATTTGAAGGAAAGAACATAAATCGGAAGATGACCCTGCGGAACCAATTGAAAGCAGTGAAGTTTCAGAATGGAGAAACCATTCAATCTTACTTTTCAAGGGTCTCCCAGATCAAGGAACAATTAGAAGCAGTAGATGAAATGGTGGAGAATGGTGAAGTGGTGATGACCACTCTAAATGGCCTACCCAGGTCATGGGATTCCTTTATTCAAGGAATTTGTGCAAGGAAGAAATTGATCTCCTTCAACAGATTGAGGGAAGAATGCTCTCAAGAAGAAGCTAGACTCATAGCTCATGAGGAAAAGTTGGGAGGAGAAGATCAAGCTCTTGCAGCTCACACCAAGAGAAGCAAAACTAAGAAGGATCACTCTCACCACAAAAGATTCCATCAAAAGAGTAAGCAGGACCTAAGATGCTTCACATGCAATGAGAAGGGTCACTTTGCTTCAGATTGTCCCAAGAACAAAAGGGATAATAACAACAACTCCAGTAAGAAGAAGAAGGGCAGCAAAAGAAGGTTTCATGCTCATGCTGCCGAAGATGATGAACCTCCAAAGAAGAAGGCTAGGGCAGAAAGTAGTAGTGATGATGACTCATCAAGTGAAGAAGAATATGTTCTAATTTCTGCTCTTACAGGTACCATCTCCCATGTATGTAATGATTGGTTGATTGATAGTGGGGCTTCCAAACACATGACTGGGTTTAAAGAATCCTTTGTGAACCTATCTGAACATGAATCACCCCATAAGGTGAAACTTGGGGATGATTATCAATACCCAATCAAAGGAAGTGGTGAAGCCTCCTACAACCTAGATTCTGGAAAATCATTGAAGATGAAGGAAGTACTTTATGTACCTGGGCTCAAGAAGAACTTACTCTCCATTTCTGCATTAGATGCAAAAGGTATGAGGGTTGCATTTGTGGATGGCCAAGTCCTAATGTGGCCAAAGGGAAAGACCATAGATGATGCAGTAGTGATTGGAAAGCAAGAGGGAGGTTTGTACAATTTGAAGGGACAACCTGAACATGCCATGGTGACATAAATACAAAGATTCATCCATAGTCATGGATCACATAGAGGTATGTATAATTTGTTTTTGCAAAAGTTAACTAATGAGTTATGCAGGTCATTGAAGAGAACAAGAACACATTACTAGACATAACTAGCAAATATGGTGACCAGGTATGTGTTTCTTATATCATAGGATCTATCATATAAGTATGCATGGCATGATTGATGATGATTGTTCACAAAGTCATAAGTTTGAATAATCATGGGCATATGCATATTATGTGTCTTACCTTAATTAATAATATGACTAACCAGAAGAGTCATAGGTTTGAGTAATTACAGGTTTAGACATGCTATGTTTCTTATGATATGACTAACCATAAGAGTCCTATATAAACCTTGAATGCTAATGCTTATTATTTCTGTTTGAAATAATCATGACTATACATACTTGAGATTATTGTGTTTTAATGAATGTATGATTTTGTATGAGATCATAAGGATAACACAATCATGATACTAATAAGCATGCATAGGGACCAAGGATGAATATGAGTTCAAGAACAGGTAATCCAGGAAGCAAAGATCAAGAGGGAGCACACTCCAGTGGTTTCTGCAAGGGTGCAGATATTCAGAGGGAGTTGTCCATCTCTCTACATTCCACAACAAGAAGGTGTAGAAGGACTCCAGCAGCTCCTGCAAGGAAGAAAAGACTAAGAGGGAGTCCACCCAACAAACAAACACAGATAAGTATTTTAATTTTCTTGCATATTTGTTTGCTTAAATAAAATTGTTCAATGATGTATATGCTCATGTTCCTAGACTTAGGATATGTATTGTGCATATTAGAATGATTGAATTAATGAACAGTATACTACTAATATGCATGTGTTGGGTAAGTGGCCTATGGCACTGTACAACATTCCATTGCTACTTATCTAGAATGAAACCTCTTTGCTGACATGTTGGGAGTTGTGCACACTCTTAACAATGTTCTGGTAGAGATTGGAAGGCATCTAGAAAGTTATGGGATATGGATAAATGTTGTATTGAAGCATTGGATAAGATAATTGCATGACTGTATAACATATTTCTTCATGTGTAAGAATTGTTCTGAAAATTATGAGATGTTTCTAATCATGCAATTTAACCTGTTTTGTAGGAAAGACCGTATATCTTCACCTACAAAAGGACTACAACATTTGTTCCAGCAACAAAGATATATATTGAAGATATTGAAGTTCCCGGGATCTGGGATGAAGAAATGGAATGCCATGATCCGTCGATCATGAAGAATGATGTTTGGGATGCGATCCCAAGAGCTAAAGGGAAGTCTGTTGTGACTTCCAAATAGAACTTTCAGATCAAGCATGTTGCAGATGGCAGCATAGAGAAATATAAAAGTGATGAAATAGAAGATACACCAGATGGATTCAAGACAACTTTCTTGAATGGTGTATTCGAAGAAGAAGCAGCCACTTGGTTCTGAGACACATGATAGGAAATAATATATGTGCAGAACTTGGTATGGTGAAGATAGATTGATTGCCGACACGCAACGGAAGCTTACTACCGAGTTCGAGATGAAGAACTTGGGGATGATGCACTATTCCCTAGGTATGGAGGTGTGGTAGAGTGTAGGTGGGATCTTCCTTGGTCAAGGGAAGTACACAGTTGATATCCTGAAGAGATTTGGGATGATGGATTGCAAGGCCATGGCCACACCTATGGCATCGAATCTGAAGCCTCTATGTGATGCTTCATCTGAGCCGGTTGATGTCTCCATGTATCGTCAGATGATTGGATGCTTGATGTACCTGACGAACACGAGACCGAACATTTGCTTTGTTGTGAACACATTGAGCCAGTTCTTGACGGATCCGAGGAGTGTTCAACTGGTTGCGGTAAAGCATGTTCTGAGGTACCTGTAGGGTACAATGGATTATGGGCTCAAGTATGAAGCGAATCAAAAGTTTAACCTATAGGGTTATGTTGATTCAGATTGGGCTGGCAGTGTTGGAGACAGGAAGAGCACATCTGGGTATTGCTTTAGTATTGGATCAGGTGTGATATTTTGGTTTAGCAGGAAGTAGTCCTGTGTAGCACTGAGTACAGCTGAGGAAGAGTATGTTGCATCCTGTTCAGCTAGTTGTGAGGCAGTATGGCTACGGAAGCTACTGTCTGAGTTATTTGATCTCCCGTTGGAGGCTACTGGTATCTTCTGTGATAACCAGAGTTGTGTGAAGCTGTCTGAGAACCCAGTGTTTCATGACAGGTCGAAACACATAGAGATCAAATATCACTATATCAGGGATATGGTGCAGAGAGGAGCTGTGAAGCTTCTGTATGTTGCGACAGACGAGCAGATTGCAGATGTGCTGACGAAGCCACTAGCCAGAGTGAAGTTCGAGTACTTCGGAGAGAGGCTTGGCGTTCTTCAGATCGAGGACACTTCGAGGAAGAAGTGATGGACACATTTGCTGAAGCCATTCCAAGCATGTTGGAAGGAGGATCCTTCACATGGCTGTGGATGTAAGCGCTGGATAATGGGAATCAGGATGATGTTCTGGTTTCTACTGGATATGATCAGTTGGATCATTTTTATGTATGTATGTACGCATCATGTTGGATGCTGGATATGATCAGTTCGATCATTTATGTATGTATGCATCATGTTGGATGCTGGATATGATCAGGTGGATCATTTATGTATGTATGTGCATCATGTTGGATGCTTGGACCATGTATCTGTATATGTATCAGGTGGATACTTTGTATGATCAGGTGGATCATGTATGGTGATATGTATCATGTATCAGGTAGATACTTGGTATGCATCAGGTGGATGCAGTGATGATCAGGTGGATCATGTATGATGATATGTATCAGGTAGATACTTGGTATGCATGAGGTGGATGCATTGATGATCAGGATGATCATGGATGATGAGCTTCAGGATTTTGCTCCAAATGACATGCAGCAGGATGTTGCAGTGATGATCAGGATGATCATGGATGATGAGCTTCAGGATGTTGCTCTAGATGACATGCAGCAGGATGTTGTAGTGATGATCAGGATGATCATGGAAGATGAGCTTCAGGATGTTGCTCCAGATGACATGCAGCAGGATGTTGCAGTGATGATGATCAGGACGATCATGAGTACATCAGGATGATGTATGGTGAGTATCAGGTTGATACTCTATGGCAGTGGATCAGGTTGTGCAGATGAGCATGTCTGGGAGATCCTATAGGTCGAATTTGTGTGCCCGTAACAGCCTAGGATGCTCTTTCAAGACATTGCTCTGGGAGGACATGTAATAGCGCCCTGGGAGATCTCAGGTCGGAGTTGTGTACCCATAACATCCTGAGATGATCTTGCGAGGTTTTGTCCTATGGCATGTAATTTGGGCCCTGGGAGATTTCAGGTCGGAGTTGTGTACCCGTAACATCCTGAGATGCTCTTGCAAGGTTTTTCCATGACCACATGTAATTTGTGCCCTGGGAGATTTCAGGTCGGAGTTGTGTACCCGTAACATCCTGAGATGCTCTTGCTAGGTTTTGTGGTGGACCACATGTAATTTGTGCCGTGGGAGATTTCAGGTCAGAGTTGTGTACCTGTAACATCCTAAGATGCTCTTTCAAGTTTTTGTGGTGGGGTCACATGTAATAGCGCCCTGGGAGATCCTACAGGTCAGCGTTGTGTACCCGTAACATCCTGGGATGCTCTTTCGAGGTTTTGTGATGCACATAATAAGTCTTGAGGATTCCACAGTATGGCCAGTGACGACGAAGACCTGCAGGTGGTGGGCCTACATCCAGTATGAAAAAGGACTGGCTCTGTAGAACTTCCTATGATGAGTAGAGTCAGAGATTGGTTGACATAGTAGCAGCAGTGATGATGATGATGACGATGCATCGATGACGATGATCCAGAGAAGAAGACTTGTCTAGCAGATCTGTGTCGAGAAATACCTTCCTAGTTAAGAGGGAGTGTTGATGTATATGTAACTTCGGAATGTATTTCATCTGTGTATTATATATATATTTATTGTACCCTTATAAGAGATGTGTTATTCCTCTATAAGGAAGTGTCGTCATGTGGATTGACAAGTGTCGCAAGTGTGTGTACTTGCCGATGGGTTATTAGACCACCTTATGGGGTCGGCCCTAATTAATATATAATATAATGTGGATGTATCCAAGTAGACAAGTCGGCCCCAGTAGGTCACTGGGCAAAAAGGTGAGTATAAATAGAGATAGGAGATCTCTATTTTACTCACTCGGAAAAGTAACTATCTCTCTCTCTGAAAAGTGGTGCACTAGTAAGGAGGAGGAGGATCATCTGCTAGGAGACTATCTCAGTGTTATTTGGTTGTATTTTGGTTGAGCCATTGCTCTCTCTATCTCTGAGGAAGTTGTGGGGTTTTTCACCTTAGGGTTTTCCCCATGGAAACTCTGTGTCTCTTGTCTCTATGCTTTTGATTCTTGTGATGCTTGTGATGCTTGTCATATTATGATTGTCATGCATTGATATACTATAGATGTTATTCTCTCAGCAAAGATCCTATAGTATTGTGATTTAATACTAAAAATTTAACAAAAAGTGCCAATGAAGCCAATCTAATAACTGACCGTTTGCTCCACTATGGCTTGCATTCCTTTTGAGTGAGTAAAGAATATAGAAAAAAAACCACCCCAAACATTCTTTGATAATGAGTTCATGTCCCACAAATATAACAAAATTCATTTTCCCCTTAGATTGTAGTAAATTAGCATAAGGATCTTCAACAGTTTGAAATATTATCACGTCTTGAGATTCAACAAGAATGCAAATATTTCTTTCCAGTTGACCTGTAAGACTATTCAACTGTGGATTGATGAGAGTGCATAGGGGGGCATGATATTCTAATACCTGAGTGTTGACTGCATCCTCCTCAAGCATGAGCATCTTTGGTTCCCTTTTTGGTATTTCATCTATCCCATCTTTATACTTATCCACATCATCATCCAAAACATCTTCAAACAACAAACATCCTTCAAGATCATTAATCATGTCAACCCTATATTCTTGAT
This sequence comes from Larix kaempferi, assembly GCA_027924585.1. Classification (NCBI taxonomy): domain Eukaryota; kingdom Viridiplantae; phylum Streptophyta; class Pinopsida; order Pinales; family Pinaceae; genus Larix; species Larix kaempferi. The sequence goes on from BSBM01000797.1 coordinate 10,070,613, forward strand.
GGAAAGAAATGGTGTCTAACAGCTGATCCCGTGGCGGATAATCATCATCATAAATAGGTTCTTTCAAAGGATCGTTATGACTGTCAGTGTTTAGATTCAGATTCACATGTTTAAAAATGGAAGAAATTTCACTTACATACCCTGGACTGTATGAATAATGCAGATCTGACATTACTGGAGTTGTAATATGACCTTTCAGGAGTTGATCTATTTCATCTTCAGATAGAGGAGAAAATTTGGAAATACTATGGAGGCGCCCACCTTTCCTGTTTAAGGAAAAACCAGCAGCATCATCTGAGGCCTGTTCTCTTTCTTGTATTCCAAGAGAAGTACTGATGTGTCATTTTTTAAGTGAATCAAATAGGACAGATTTTTTTAGCCCAACAGCTTCTGAAATAGTATGACATGGAGAAAAGCTCATCTGATGTTCTTCTAAATCACAAGACCACTGACAAGACTGCAGAAAATTCTCATCCAACTCGGGAGAAGAGATACAAAGGCTATCACCAATTTTATCCGAAATCTTAGAATTTAAAAATTGCCCTTCTTCATCAAACATAGCAGAAATATCATTAAATTTTCAAATAACATTAAGTGCAATAGACTCTTCTTGATACAAAATTTTTGAATGTGAAAGAGGGAAGTAATTTTCTGTTTGGTACTTCTCTTCCCTATGAAAAACCTCTGCTTCCTGGGATCGATTGCATACTTGTTCTTCTTCTTTAATTTCACTTTCAAAAAAGTTTAAGGAGCTTTCTATAAAATTTTGTTTTTGACTAGAAGCCCTAATTCTTTGTTTTATCAATTCGAATGAAGCATAACAGAGGGGTAGACAGTCACTTTCAGCATGTTTATTTTCAGAGGTCTGATCATCGATAGTGATCAGATTTTCTTCACCAACTGCCATGGAACTTACAAAGTTTTCAACCGGTGCCATATCCAAGCAATTTTCTTCATACTTATCAAACTTAGGTGGACTAAAATTTTCTTTAAAACCATCATTAACAGAAATTTCAGCAGGCTGATTGTATTTTACATAAAACAAGTTAGAGTTACCTTCTTCTGGCACATCACCCAGTTGATCATCTCTTTGTTTGTCACGGGAAAGACTGGAATGCCAAGCAATTTCTCCTTGTCCATACTTCTCTTCAAACCCAGATTCTTCTTCAATCCTCTCATCATTTTCTTTGCTCGATAATTTCCTGGACATTCTAAGATTATCTTCAACTTATAAAGCATCAACGAACATATGTTGTAAACTGGAGGGATTTATTTCCAAGAGAAGAAAAGAGAAATCAGAATGAAGAATAGATACATAATGTAACTTGGAAGCATTCTCTAGGGGCTGAATTTCTTTCGGCATATCATAATAGGCGCTGGTGAACCTCCTGTTGAAACTGGATAAGGCTTCCCCTTCTTGCATTCTCATAGAGTAAAATTCTTAAAGGACTAGGTCCCATGACCTCCTCTTACCCCAAAACTTCAAGAAGACATCAGAAAACCCTTGCCATGTGTCTGTAGACTCCGGCTGTAAATGGAGAAACCATTTCTTCACATATCCCTGGAAATACTGAGCAAAACCCTCATACAAACATCGTACTGATCCACTTCGAACAGATCCAAAAAATTTTCAAAACCTTGAAGATGTTTCTCAGTAGTAAGGCCTTTGATTTCTCCATCGAATTTAGGAAGGTATTTATGGTATTTAGGAGGATAATCATGGGGAACATGAGGTAGGTGAGGTGGCCTATATCGGTTTTGGATATTGGAAGAAACTGAACTATGTAGAGAGGATGTATTATCAAATTTAGTATCATGAGGTTCATAAGGCTGATCCTTACAGCCATGCGGTTCAAGTAAAAGATCTTGATCAAAATCATATGTACAGAATGAAGACACATTTTCAGTTTCTAAAGAAGGGTATACAGGAGTAAATCTATGGTCTTTTTTCGAATATAGTAAACAATGAGAAATTCTTTCGCCAAGCTTAGGAAAAGACAGGAAAAAATTTACAAGAATGGATAAGATATCTTGGAAAAAACTGAAACTTGAGTACCTTGTCTTTTCATCATGCCTTTCCATGTCTTCACAATGAGCTCATTTCCCAATGGAGTCTGTCGGTTCTCTTTAAAAGCTTGATTCTGGATCATGCTGCAAATGGAGTCACTGAAATTTGGATTCTCGAAGATGGAGTCGCTAGGTGAAAGATGCACAACCTTACTAATGTTTGATTTTTGTTCACCATCAACAATCAAAACTTAAAATTTTGTCGTTCATACCCAGGGAAAATGAAACCCTCGTTCCCCGGCAACGGTGCCAAAATTTTAGCACTTATATTTTATCTCGGTTGTAAAAGAATAACACCTAAGGTAACTTATTTCAAACCAAAATTTAGACTAGAAGTTTGCCTCCTTCAGCCAGAGAGGGCTCTCTCAACAAATCTCCCATCCAATGTCACTACGACAGCAGTTTGACAATGAAACTCAAGGGCCAATTTGTAAAATTATAATAACAAAAACTTTGTAGGCTTTAAATGAGGTGGCTAGATCAACATGAATAGGATACCATTAGGCAATGGAGTCGAGAAACAGAAAAATATGGACTAGCAGTCAAACAAATATTTTCATACAAAGGCAAGATAGCTGTCTTATTACAGTCAATAAGATTTTGTAGGTGACAAGGAAAGAAATAAAGACAGTCTACTAACAACGGGCATTAGACTAGGATGAATCCATTGTCAATTTTAGAGAAATAAATGGATGCTCAGATGTGGATAAATCGAGGCATAGAAACATGAATCTCAATCTATATGAACGTTCATCTAAGCATAGAAGAAAATGACATAATGAAAGGCATAACGAAGAAAGTAAACTTGCACATGTAGAGAAAGGGAAAGGGTAGAGACTGCAATTTTTAAACAACACATGAATCTTTGATAAAAAATCTGCTCAGTTCTGAGATCTTTATTAAATTTTTAAAGCCCTTCCAAACACCCGAAATGGGTCTCCTCTTACTGAAAATCCGAACCCTCTTTACATTGTAAAATGCATAATTTATAATAAAAAATTGCCCTATGAACAAACCCTAACTGCCTTTCCTAACAATAATCCATCGATACTGAAATAATAAGAACTACATAACTAATTACTACTTTTTACAAGAATTCATTTTTTTTTTTTTTAAACAATAAATGACGGAAAATCTTGAATGTTGTTTCTGTCATATCCTTGGAAACTAAAGATGGTTGCCAGTTGCTTTTAATTTTTCACTTCTTCAATTAAGTCTCCCTCACCAACAACCAAGAAATCTTCTTTGATCAACGTTCCTGCAGACCGAATCAATGCCTGATTTTGGGGGCTCTGACAAGCATACTGTTCGAGAAAAGATTCTGCCTTTGAAAGGTATGTTGCAGAAGATAGTTGTCTGTTTCCATGTTTTCTCTGTATGTATATGGCCCATTCATCTAAAAACTTGTTCATTTCCTTTATCTTTGCATACGATATGCCCCAGATCTTCATTTGCCTCAAGTAGCACTCCTTATAAGCAGTAAGTCCATTTTTGAAAAGAGTCGATAGACCATTATGAATCAAGAAAGTCCTAAGCTTGTATATCAAGAATTTCAACTTAATCATTAGATTCTCAGCTTCATTAGCCAAGTCACCATCCTCAAACATCTCTGCGTCAAAACTAGACTCCACATGATTTACAAGCACTACATATCTCACGTAAGCCTTGTCCAGGCTCGCATGAAGCTTCAGGGATGAGCGGAAGTGGCACTTCCTCCAGCGCTTTATTTAGATGTGTAACAATCTCAGAGTTTACAATTCGGGCCACAAGACCCTCTAAAATTTCACCCTGCACCTCAACATGATATTTCGTTCCTGGCACTGAAATGTCAGCAATTTTATCCCTAGCTTCACACGTTGTACTTGCAGCACCCTCTTCACAAAGTGCATCATTGTTGGCGGGCAAAACTACCCTATAGCAAGGAAACTAATGCTATCAACTGGGATGGGGTGACAGGTAAGTGTATTAATTGTATTGCAGAGATATTTATGAAAACAAATGAGTTATGGACCTTGAGAACATACCTTTTAACCGGCGTTCGATCCTAGCTTTTACTTGATCCCTCGTTCAGTCTTTGAATTCACCTTATGTTCAGTAAACCTGCAAAACAAACACCTTTCTCAACGTATCTTGGACAATCTATAATGTTTGAAAGAAACAAAAGCAATGTTAAACATTCGATATTGACCAAAACAGATCCAAATTAAGATATTATTTTAGAAAACATTTAAGTTGGAACAAGAAAGATACTTCGACCTTTATTGTCAAATGCAAACTGATGTACAAGTATACCTGACTTTGTGACAGGCTCCTGCAGCTTGATTCTGGGCTCTTGCTCTTCTCTGGCTTGGATATATTCAGCATCAACTCCTCCAATGCAAGCTTCTCTTTTAGATCTGTATGTTTCTAAGTTTCTCCATCTATCCATCTAACCTTTCTCTTTAGTCTTCCTTGTATTTATAGGATCAGAGAAGTAGTTCAGGTCGATATATGGTTATGGAGGAAGTTGGGGAACTACCAACAACTAATCCTCCTCGTGAAATTAATTATTTTTTAATTATATTTTGAGATATACGCTACTATTGTTCAGTGAAGTAGCGTTTAGGACGCTACTATGGTGCTTGTCAACTAGCGCTCATTGATTTTTAAATGTTGAGCGCTACTATGCTGAGACGGAGTAGCGCTCATAAGGCTTTGAGCGCTACTATTATACACTGGAGTAGCGTATAGGCGCTAGTCTATTGAATTAGAGTAGCGCTCATATCTCAGAATGATATTTTTATGGTTTTTCCAGTAATGTCAGGAAATGGAGTAAGTCAAAGTATCATCTAGGGTCAACATGCTCCTCCATCCAAGTTGTCCTTTTTTGTGATCAACAGCTCAAGGTGATCACGGACAGAGAGGTGCAAGTTTGACCTATAATAGATGCCCCCTAATGTGTGAGGTCATAGGGAAACGATGGCCGAAATAGATTATAATCCAAAGCCCGAGGAGGAGCAAAGAACCGCAGAAAACAAGTTACAAGAACACCTGCAACAAAGATCAAGGTCAGCTAGAAATTACATCTTAGACATCATATAGATGTGCAGTGTGGTACAACATGATCTATGATACATAACAAGGAGATGTATATAAAGCATGGCCACTTGGAATACAAGCGTGGATCCATGTCAAATTGAGAGATCATAGCCAGAACAACAAACTGGATCTATATCTCATGGAGAGCCGAATATAAGTGAGGCTCAGTCTTGCGCAACTTGAGTGATAACAAAATGAGGTAATGTCATCCAAAATCCCAAGGTCTTCATCCAAAATAACTCTAGGTACTAACCCTAACCATGTGAATAGATGAGCTGACAGTCGAACATGGGGGGTATCGTTTGATTACCGGTCATTGATGTATACCGTTAACAAATGCGAGGACTTCCACCGATAATGATGATGGGTTCCAAGGTACCAAGTATGATCCGCCAAGTGTGAATAGATGGACTTGTATAGGAACACTTGGGAATCCTATCGAAGAAGAGACATTGATGTATTCTCATCATTCAACAGCAAGGAAAATTGCCACTAGTGACTGCAATCTCCAAGGTACTAACCAAAACTCTAAACTTCATTCCCAGAATAAAATGAGTTGATGTCGATGGGAAGAATTTCATTGAAAGGGAAGCCTTAAGGCATCCTCCATCATCCAACTCGAGGGACACTTAACTTGTATGAGCTGATATGGAATAATATGTAACAAGACTGACACTAGGAAGGCCAACACATGAGGTCAAGGTAAACTGCAAAATGGCCGACACAGGGTATATCCTTGAACATTGAGCACAACATAAGGTGACTCAGGCATTTTCTGACATAATGGGGTAAATAATAAGTCTGAAATGTAAGAGACATTATCAGACCCTCCATATGGTTGGAAGAATAACCATCCGGGGGGGTAAACAACTCGGAGGAAAGGTTCACCCTGAGGTCAAAAACTAAACCCAACCGACAAGATAGACTCAAGTAGGTGTTGTGTTCAAGGATAGAACTGACTGAACTGCCTTTGACAATGAAGATATGATATGTCTTTCCCATCCCTTATTCTTTTTAGATAAAAGAATACCTTTCTTGTTGTTTTAATGAGTTCAAGAAAGAATGAAAACTCAATAGATCCAACCATGTAAAAAGTTTAACGATCCCATGGGAGGAAGACTCGGGACCTTCTTCATTATTTATAGAGTTCGAAGAAGAGATAGAATATTACTCTATATTACTGATCTCTGGATTTTAATATCGAGCCGAGATCTATTCTTGCTCGTCGGTGTTTTCAATTTTGAGTCTGAAAAAATTAAACAATAACTCCATATATCTGCTCGTGGATTTTAGTATCGAGCCCAAGCAGATTAATGCTCGCTGGTGTTTTCTTGTTTATAGAGCCTGAAAACCGTAAACAAAGGCTCCAAAAGGTCCTTTTTCGTGCAGTTAGTCTCCTCCCCCGAAAAAGTATGAAACAATGGAAGAAGAACTCTTCTAGCGCATACAGAAGTATACCTAGAGTATACCTCTTCCGTAGTTAATCCACCTAGGCCCGAAAAAGGGGTAATTCTATACCTAAGTGGATGAGCCTTCAATTACTTTAATGAGCTCAAAGAGGACAAGCTTGCTCAGAAATCTTGTTTAGGTTTAAATAGTCCAAACAAGGGCTTAAAATGACTTAAAGGTCAGCTTTCTAGGATCATAGCTTCATACTCTGCCAAAACTAGGTCTTCAACAAAATATTAGTTGATGCGGCAAAAAATATCGAATGATATATGAATTTGAACTATTTAACTAGTTGAAAAGGTCTAACATCAAGAGTTTTTAAACTTAGGAGATGAATCCTACAAAAATTAAATGAAAATTGAGCTTGGATTAGTATTGTACCATATGTGTGTTTCAATTGATTAATTAGGTATTTTTTGAAAATTTTGAAACTATAGAAAATTAAACAATGGTGGGTAAAAATCAAACTCCAATTCATATATATAATTTCATTTTTAAAAATCAATTTCCGAATTGTTTTGTAGGGCAAAGATTGGGGCAACCTTTTGCATTTTCAAATCTCCGTAGCGATCAAACCAAGCATCCAAACGTCGTTCTTCTTCCACCAAGTAAGTTAGAATTCACCCTACTTGCATTTTCATGGTTTAGTTTTCATTTTTTGAGCAAAAAATTGTTTGCAACGTGATGTTCACAACCTTTGTTGCACGGGCACTACTGTGTGACAGTAGCAGTAGTGTGTAAACGAGATGGGCGCTACTGTGCTCAAGCAGAGTAGCGCCCATACGTGACTGTGTAGTAGACACAGTAGTGCTCACTCTTGAAAACCTATACACAAGTGCCGAGACTCAAAGAATTTTCATTTTTTGTGCAGGATGGTTCTTCAATGGAGGGAGAGAGAACATGAGGACATGGATAGGTTGGCCATGCAAGATCCAGCCACCCTCCATGCTCTTCGAAGATGTGGTTTATTGAATTTTTACCGAACCGTAAACATGAGGGCCTTAAACAAACTGTTTCGAAGACTTATTCAGTACTGGGATGTGGATATCAATACTTTTGTCATCTGTGGGAAAAATTTGGAGCTTACAGTTGATGACATATAGTTCATTAGTTCATTACTGGTCTCTCACGGAGAGGAGATGCAATCAATCTGAAAGGGTCTTCTCGTGTGGGTGTAAGATCTGTGCAAGAGTACATGAATTCATATTGTATTGTCGGAGCTGAGAAATCGGGAAGCCAAGTCTTGATTTCAACCATTGAAGGCCTCCCCCTGAAAGTGATAGTGAGCATGATCAACCGAGTGGCAGGTAGTGCGTCACTGCACTTAGCTTCCAGGAACTCTATGCATATTGGTGTACAATGCTTACACGGTCATGTCTATGATTGGTGTACTAGTTTACTGGCGAGCATGAAATCTCAATTGATAGGTTGCAAATCCGGCTCAATGAAGAATTTTGGGTACGGTAGTATTTTGTGTACTTTCTTCTTTGAGAGGATGCCTGCTATCAATTTGGGGATGCCTCTACCTCAGGTTAACCCCCGTGAGCCCAGGTTAGGCTGTTGGGGTGAAATATTCCTTTGCCAGGGTGGTGGGGAAAGTCACTACTGTTATCATACTGATGATTTCCGGGGGTGGTGGAAGAGGCAAGTACCTGCTTTCAAGCAGTTTCCATATGCTGGATTTGATTTCCATCATGATCCAGAACTAGTGCTTCCTCTAGGTGGAGCCTGGAGAGATATTGGTATGTTTAAATTTTGAGAACTATTTAATTTTTTCAAACTTTTTCAAGTATTTGATATTTATGAATGAATTTTGTAGTGCTAATCAAGTGTCATATGCATATCTTGGGCCTGTTCATCCTGAGGGAAATCCTACCATCTTTGTGAGGCCAACTGATATTGCTGCAGCAGATGCTATGTTGGGGACCTTAGAGAGAAAAATGAGTCGGTTGACTCACGAAGTTCCTCCATGCCATATGGATCAGATACCTATTGATATGCAGGAAGATGTTGTTGGGGTGCCCCCGGCATGGCTTAGGGTGCTGCGGAAGATAGCTAGGCTATTCATATGCTATCGCAATGCAGTAGATGATGATGATGTCCCTCCTTCTCCATAGGAGAGGGATACATTCTATGTATATATTTTTGAGGCTACTATGCCTAGTTTTTGTACTTTTATGACTTGACTTGAAAGACTTGTGACCCAAAACTCATATATTTTTTGATAAAGTATCGGCTATATATAGTATCGGTTATTTACATGTGTATGTGTTTGAATTTTATGTGTGCAATGTTGTTTATGAAAGTGTATGATGCAAATGCTAGTCTAACACATAGTTTGCTAAAGAATCAGTTAATGCATTTAAACTTCTTGGAATGTGTTCATATATAATAGAATCAAATTGTCTTTCCAATAGTCTAACTCGTAGAAACTGACGTAGCAATCCAGGATCCCTAATATGATAGACACCTGTTAACTGAAATACAATTAATTGTGAGTCAATTCTTACCTCCAAATGTGAAATGCCATGACTAAGAGCATCTCAGAGAAGTTCTATAACTGCACTGTATTCAGCCACATTATTCGTGGTAGGACCCAAACAAACCCCCCTCGAAGAGACAAGTTGGCCAGCGGGTGAATAAATGACCCAAGCTGCTGCAGCCAACTGACAGGTGTGGCGACTGGCGCCATCAGCAAATCCTAAGAAATGTTCAGTTGACATCTGGTACACGAAACAAAAAACACACATAATATTAACTAACAAGCATAACAAAAACTAGCTTTACAAAAATATACAGCTATGTTACAAGAAAAAGTACGTCAGCCTAAGCATAGTACTTCTTCAGGTAGAGCCCATTTCTAGGCTCGGCCAACTTATTACCTTCGTAATCTATCAGTTCATAGGCACCTTTCTTCAATACTTTGGAAATTATAAAAGGTCCAAGCCACCTGGATTTGAATTTGCCAGGTCCTAAGCGTTCTTTTTCTTGATCCCAAAGTAGGACCAAGTCTCCTTCAATGAAAACCCTAGGTTTGACAGATTTGTTGTACTGTCCTTTTACTCATTTTTTGTGGACCTTGTTTGTTGTGAGCACGTCGCGGCGTTTTTCATCCAGATGTTCTAAGTGTAACAAATGCTCTTCTAGTATTGAAGTATCTGGTAGTAACTGAACTGCTAGTTTTAGTGAAGGAATCTCGCATTCAATCGGTACGACTGCTTATACCCCATGCACAAGTTGGAAGGGAGAGAAACCAGTAGCAGTCTTACCGTTGGCTCGGTAAGCCCAAAGAGCCAGGTATAGCATGATGTGCCATTTATTTCGACTGGCATTAACAGTTCTCTGCAATATAACCTTCAAAGTTTTGTTTATTGCTTCAACTTGTCCATTCGCCTGTGGATAGTATGAAGACGAATGTTCTTGTCGAAAACCAAGCATTGTATACAACTCAGTCATCATGCTATTTTGGAAATGACTGCCATGATCAGTCACTATCTCTTTAGGTATGCCAAATCGTGCAATAATCTAATTAAACACGAAATAAGCGGCTGTTTCTCCATCTACCTTAACAATAGGCATTGCCTCTGCCCACTTAGTAAAGTAGTCAACGGAAACAATTATGTAATGGTGTCCTCCAGCCAAAGCTGGATTGCACGTCATGTAATCAACCCCCCATTTTGTGAAGGGACCTGCTGTAATTATAGGATGCAGAGGAGCTAGGTGTGCCCTCATTTTCTTAGTGAAAAACTAACACAGTCGATAGCATTTCACCGCTTCCACACAATCTTTAAAGATCGTGGGCCAAAAATATCTGGCATGCAGTATCTTCTGAGTTGTTTCCAACCCGGAAAGATGTCCCCCACAAGCTCCACTGTGGACATCATTTAATATTGCTTCGGCTTCTTCCCGAGTTAAGCAGCGTCGTAAAATGGAATCTACCCCACATCGATATAAAGTATCTGAGATGATAAGGTAGTTATTCACATGGCTTTTGAGCTTGCATCTCTCTTCTCGAGAAAAAGTAGTAGGACACCTCAAAGTCTGGAGATATACTAAGATATTTCCATACCATGGGTCAGAGGAAACAATGAGGAAGATATGTTCATCTGGGAATGATGATTCTTCCTCAACGTATTCTAGGTCACTTGGAAATTCTGAGATTAACTCAGTGAACACTAGTGATTTCTTCGACTTGGCTGATTGGAAGACCAAATCGAACTCCTGTAGGATTACAATCCATTTATTATATTTCCCACCGATGATTCTTCAGGTGAGAACGTACTGGAAAAGATTGACTTCTGCTATCACAGTAGTAGTTCGTAAAAGTATATAGTGACAAAGCCTCTGTACTTCATAGATCGCGGCAAGTGCTAACTTCTCAACGTGCGAATATTTAACCTCAGGGGCTATCAATGCGCGAGAAAGATAGTAGACAACATGCTCTTGGAGCATATCGTCTTCCTGAACAAAAACTATACCAATTGTATTAAGAGACGCTTCCAGGTATAAAAGAAAATCTTTTGAGTAGTCTGGCGGGCTCAACAAGGGTGCTGAAAGGAATTCCTTTTTTAAAGCTTCAAAGGATGCTTAAGCAGCCTCGTTCCACACAAAGTAGGATTCTTGTTTGAGTAGCCTCATAAAAACTTTGGTAATTTTAGCATAGTTTATGATGAATCGCCATAAGAAATTAGACATGCCTTGCAGGCTTTGAAGTGGTTGCAAGGTGCGAGGAGGAGGTAGATTTACAATTACCTCTACTTCCAGCGGGTCGACCATTGTGCCACGACTGGAGACAATGAAGCCCAGTAGACGCCTCGATTCGACAAAAAACACACACTTATTAGGATTAAAACGAATCTTATATTGTTTGCATCTTTCAAACACTTGTCTAAGATGGGCTGGATGAACCCATCTCTTCCGAGATCGCACTGGGAGATCATCCAAGTAAGGTTCTACAATGTGTTTGATATCATGAAAAGCGAAATTCATCGCACACTGGAAGGTAGCTCCAGCATTCTTCAAGCCAAATGGAATTTTCCGATAAGCGAAGGTCCCCCACGAGCAAATGAAAGTTGTTTTATGCTGGTCTTCGGGCTTGATTTCTATTTGATTGTATCCCAAAAAACCATCCATGAAAGAGAACATCTCATGTCCCGCACAAGCATCTATAATTTGATCGATAAATGGTGTGGGATAGTTGTCTTTTGGACAAGCTTTGTTCAAATCCTGGAAGTCAGTACAGGATCTAATAGTGCCTTGCTTCTTATCAACCGGAACGGAGTTTGAAACCCATTCCGTCATATCAATCGGATAGATGAAACCGGCTTTAAGCAATTTTTCAACCTCCGCCTTAATGGCAGCCGCTTTTCTAGGGTTCACGGGGCAGAGCTTTTGTCTCACAGGTTTTTCATTAGGGTATGTCATGATGACATGCTCCACGATGGCTGGGTCAATACCTAGCATCTCCTCATATGACCAGGAAAAAACGTCGCGGAATTCTTTAAAAAATTTTGTATACAGAGTGATCTCTTCTGGAGAATAGTCTACACCAATAAAAAAAAATTCCACGACCCCGGGTTTGGTGGAAATGTTTATTGGAATTGTTCTCGATATATTAGCCATATTTCCTTCAGCATAAACAACTCTCAAAGTAGAAGGAAAAGATGACAAATCAACCAATCCATCGGGTCTCACAGGGAATTCTCCTCTCTCGATCCTGTCTAGATCTGGAAGCATGTAGGACCTATGATGCATATGTTCCCAAGGTTGGTCCAGGCCCATCATGACTTCTAAGATGGCTTCTTCAGATGGCAAAACCGTATCTAAACAATCGAACGAGTGAGTGGAATTCAGTGACCATGCCGGAGCATAGTCCATATCTGACTCAATAGAGACTGGTGGAGTCATGATATGTTCCATTGTAGTGTGTTGTGTTTCCATATAGGCCACTTCTGCAATGGACGGGGGCACAAAAGGTTCTGACGTAGTAGGAAGGATCCAAGGATCAGTTCTTAAACCAACCGTGAATGCTTCGGTAGCAGTACCCACATCAGAACGCATAAAAAGAACAGGGGAGGGGAGGTTGAAAGTGCCTATTAACGACCCATACAGTCCTACTCCTAAACTCTCATTAACCAGGGCGGTTTGATCAACTAATTGAACTATGGTCTCTGAAGAAGTCTGGTTGTTTCTCTGAGTGAAAGAGAGTTGATCGAATGTAATGATCTTACCTTCAAATGGGAACATAACCACTCGAAAAACTGTCGATGCAATGGCTTGCATGGCATATGTCCAACTCCTGCCCAATAACATATTGTAATCAAGTGGAGCATCCAAAACTTCTATTTCTACAGCAACTATCTTACCGGCCAATGTGACATCAAATGATGGAAAACCCCATGTGGACGGAAAGTTCTGCCATAAAATGCAGTAAGAAGTGTGTTAGAAGGGGCTAACTCGGGGGAACCTAAAGCTTTCCAATAGGAAATTGACATTATGCAAGTCGACGCGCCCTCATCTACGACAGCTCGTCTGATGGTCATTGGACCATGAACGACTTCAATTTGAAGAGCAATGTGGTAGGGAAACCGGTATTTGACATCAGTTACCAGAAATGGTAAACGAGGCCAGTAAGACGGTACTTGATAAGATGGGGTCAAAAAAGGGGAACCACCCATAGTTTGACCCATGAACTGCTGGTAGGGGTTTCCCCCAGCCGTCTACTGGTAGGGGTTTCCCCCAACCATCTGTTGATAAGGGTTTCCCCCGGCCATATGCTGATAGGGGTTTCCACCTACCATCTGTTGATAGGGGTTGCCCCGAGCTACTTGTTGGTAGGGGTTTCCCCCTTCCATCTGTTGTTGTATGAAAGAATTATTGAAATTTCCCCACCCATATGAAAGTGGATTAGTGCTCTGTGGGTTCATCCACTGTGGCTGGGTGTTAGCCCCGCCATATTGCTGGTTAAAAATATTACCCCCTCCCCCTGAAAATAAGGAAAAAGAGACATTACCTGCAGGCATATTACATTGATTCATGTTGGGACCTGCACAGGTATTGAAACCAGTGGTAGCTGATGTAGACGGTGCAGTCATGGTACTCATGACAGGCACGGTTGCAGAAGCACTTGGTCCTACAGTAGGTGTGGAAATCCAAGTACTAGGTATCTGATATAACGGTTGAAAAGCAAGAGGTGGTGCTAAATTGGCTGTACTGCTAGGTCCAACAGTAGGTGTAGGGATAGATGCCATCGTTGTTGAACTTGGCATACCTAATGTACCAGTATTAAAACTGAAAGACGGGGTAGACATAGAGGTTGTCTGTGCCTGACTAAGCGTAGCAGTAAAATAAGTATTTACCGTGGTAGTGTTCATACCTATGGTGGGAGTTTGTGGAATTCCCTGTTCACCTCCTAGAGTAGACATCAGATGTCCGGGAAAGGAATTATATGCACTGTAATGGGGCTACTGGAAACCAACAGGTAACAGAAGCGGATTACTAAGATTGGTCAGAGGAGGATTGAAGGGAGTGCTATACTCCGCAGAAGTAAGATCTTCAATCTCAACTGAACTAAAGTGTCACTGATCTGGGGTACCTAGTTGTGGTTCCTTAGGAACCTCTATTTCAGGGTTTTCTATTGTTGTTTGTTGTTCTTCAGGAAACTCAACTTCAAGTGGTAATTCCTCAGGAATTCCTATTTCAGGATTTTCTGTTGTAAAAATTTCCTCAGGAAATTTTGTTTCAGGAATAGTTTCTGAAGAAACACTGGGGTTTACCCGCTGTCGTCTAGATGGCTGTAAAGGTTCTGTTCTAACTGGTGGAAGGTTTTGAAACCTTCTCGATCTATGAAGTTCTTGATTATCCGTGATTATATATATAAAATAACAAGCTAGAACCTAGTGGCCACTACAACTAGGGGGCAAACAGCACACCAACTAAAAAGTCCTAAGTATGCAAACCAGGAAAACAAGATGCCTTCTGGAGAAGAGTCTGGGATGATGAGGGACCGGAACAGATCAACGAAGGAAGAAAGACAGTAACCCGGGGTCCACAATAGAATGACTAAGGGTGCAAGCACTAGAATCACCCAATCGCCCTCCCAAAGACCTGCAAGGGATTTCCTCCAACGTCTGTCTTAGGTACAATAGATATACCCTCTGTTGTCACCTGTGTATGAACCTAAAGTCAGATACTAAGGATACCACAACACCGAAAAATCCTGGGGGATTAGTCATTGGTCGAATCAGAAGGCGTGGGCAGGGCAACTGAGCCCGAAACTCTGAAGAGTCCCCATACGCGATCCAATCCTGGTATATGCTTGAAACAGAAAGTAGGAGGAGTATTCCCAACAATCTGATCTCACAAGACCTATTTCATAAATCCCAAGCAAGATTTGAGTGAAATGGATTTACCTGTGATAGTCGAACTACGATTTTTGCGTAATGTGTGATCTTGAGTGGTTTAAGGTGATTTAAACTCAAGATCCTAACCAAGACTAGTTGGTGTAGTGTATCCCTAAAAAACAAAAATTGTTTCTATTTCATTTTATTAAAAAAAAATTAGGGATGTTATTACTCAGAAGGTAGTGCTTTTGTGTGGCGTGGTTGCAACAGGAAAACAAAAGTGCATAAATTCAAACTTTCTATAACAAAGCTCTTTTTATTTTTTTCATTTACTTCTTTTCCAAACTGAAAAAACTAAGCAAATCTACGTAAATCTCTTCTTGTTTTCTTTTTTTTTTTGAAATTGTACAAAATAACCTATGCTATCTTGTAACAAAAAATAAGCCTTATTAAACTTAAACTACCAAATTTTTTGCTTTTTCTGTTATCATAAACGAAAAAGAACTATAAACATGGAAAGAAAAATAATACTTGTGTGCAATGTGTAAGTATGGCTCAAAAAGGTTCTTAAGCTTATAGCTGTCAAGGCACTAGCTCAAAAAAGAATTGATCTACAGGTTTTTTGCAAAGAAAAAGCCTCTAAACTCAGAAATAAAGTGGGAGAAAACAAAGAAGATAGATACAAGAGGACTGACCTAAAGCATCTAACCCTAGCAAGACCACTATGCCAAGCAAAAAATAGACAAGCAAGCTGTCAACTAACCTACTAACACAAAGAACTGAGAAATGAATCAGCCTAAAGCACTTTAAATACACTTGAAACCAGAAAAAGACAATAAGTCCAAGAAGATTGGAAATCAACAAGTTCGGAAGACACCCTAGAGGCTCTAAAACGGACCAAACCCTAAAACAAAGGATAGGATAGGTAAAGAGCAGACAAATGTTGCCACAAATAGCAGATACAAAAGTATGCAGGTTTGTAAACCAGCAACATACAGTCAGGGCCTAAAAAGCGGAAGTGCTCACCACAAAACACAACCTAGTCTTCCAAAAAGTTATAAACAGTCCAAACATTCCCAAGGTAAACAAGCGATCCAAAGATGGTAAAAAGACTCAAAGAAAGGTTTTATGACTTTAAAAAAAGTTAAATACCTCATACACCAGTCAATGAGATCTAAAATCAAAGTCAGCAGACCACCAAAAGGGCTAAAACTCAATCAGACCACTAACAGAAGGCTTCAGGAAATGTACCCTACTGTGCAGTAGGGGCGCCCCTTCAGAGATGGGCGCTACTGTATGTATAGCACAGTAGCGTATGGGCGCTACTGTATGTACAACAAAGTAGCGCTCACATATTAAAAAATTTTAAAATGACTTTGAAAAGATACAAAAAACTGATGGAAGCAGAGAAAAACAGGCAGGGGATACCTACAGGGTTTCTCAGCACATAAAAGGAGTCAAAACAGTTTTGGGAAGACAAACCAAGAAAAATTTTCCTAGAGAAAAAACACAACTCTCCCTAGTATGGTCTCCAGTCTGTTGGCGGGCAAAACTACCCAATAGCAAGGAAACTAATGCTATCAACTGGGATGGGGTGACAGGTAAGTGTATTAATTGTATTACAGAGATATTTATGAAAAGAAATGAGTTATGGACCTTGAGAACATACCTTTTAACCGATGTTCGATCCTAGCTTTTACTTGATCCCTCGATCAGTCCTCAAATTCACCTTCTGTTCAGTAAACCTGCAAAACAAACACCTTTCTCAACGTATCTTGGACAATATATAATGTTTGAAAGAAACAAAAGCAATGTTAAACATTCAATATTGACCAAAATAGATCCAAATTAAGATATTATTTTAGAAAACATTTAAGTTGGAACAAGAAAGACACTTCAACCTTTATTGTCAAATGCAAACTGATGTACAAGTATACCTGACTTTGTGACAGGCTCCTGCAGCTTGATTCTGGGCTCTTGCTCTTCTCTGGCTTGGATATCTTCAACATCAACTCCTCCAATGCAAGCTTCTCTTTTAGATCTCTATGTTTCTAAGTTTCTCCATCTATCCATCTAACCTTTCTCTTTAGTCTTCCTTGTATTTATAGGATTAGAGAAGTAGTTCAGGTCGATATATGGTTATGGAGAAAGTTGGGGAACTTGGGAAACTACCAGCAACTAATCCTCCTCGTGAAATTAATTATTTTTTAATCATCTTTTGAGATATACGCTACTATTGTTCAGTAGAGTAGCGTTTAGGGCGGTACTATGGTGCTTGTCAACTAGCGCTCATCGATTTTTAAATGTTGAGCGCTACTATGTTGAGATGGAGTAGCGCTCATAAGGATTTGAGCACTACTATTATACACTGGAGTAGCGTATAGGCACTAGTCTATTGAAGTAGAGTAGCGCTCATATCTCATAATGATATTTTTATGGTTTTTCAAGTAATGTCAAGAAATGGAGTAAGTCAAAGTATCATCTAGGGTCAACATGCTCCTCCATCCAAGTTGTCCTTTTGTGTGATCAACAGCTCAAGGTGGTCACAGACGGAGAGGTGGAAGTTTGACCTATAACAATCATAAACTACACAAATTTGCTTGTTGAGAATAGCCAGACACTATTTGTTGGCGACCGCCATTTTCGACAGAATGAAATTATATCAGTTGTTAACTAAAATCGTGGTTTTCTTGCTCCTAATTCTGCAGATGGATGGTGTTAGGGTTCTCGGAACTTTAGAGAAAAGTATGAAAAAAAAAATGACCTTCTTTTATACCCCACAAAAATGACCAAGGTGGTACCGCACGACCTTTGCAGTGCTAGGTGCTTCTTCACTATCGCTGGGAAATGATACCTTGGAGCTATCCTTCCTTGTATTGTATCTATGTGAATGCATGCGGATCTTTGACTTCAATCAATAGACATCTGAGGCATCGCCGGAAGAATTCCAAATGAATTTGTTACAAGTTGAGGTATTATAACCATTATATTTTGTTGAGCGGGTTGCCCAAAGGTGCTCTTCCCAAAAGCTGGAGTTGATATGCCACTAAAACCACCAGAAGTAGCTAATGAAGTGTAGAAAAGATACACATCCCATGTTAAATCTTGTAAGCTGGCTGGGACTGGCAAGAATTACCAAACTCGACGACCTCCGGGACCTTTTGAAAACTTTCTGTATGCTTTAGGGTTTAGAAAGCTTCGACGTTCCGGTCAAAAAGAAGAAACAAATGTTGAAAATGGGACCACCTCCTTTTTATAACATTTCCAATGGATGGTATCGCACGGGCATTGAGTGGTTTGCAATACAACTTTTCACATATGCGGATGCATCAAAAATGGACACATTAGATAGTGGTTTTTACCGCATCCACCAACCATCGTTATCTTGTGTGCATGTAGACAATGCGGGATGAATAGAGAGCCGTCGATCTTCCTCTCTGACTTTTGCAAACATCCCATATGATACATCTCGACAGACTTGTCTCTCTTGCTGTGTCTCCACCTACTGTATCAATTTCCTTAGCAACATTACTTCTGTCACAAACATTTGAATATAGAATTTAGCAGTTCCCAACTTGATATTTTCCACCTAAATTGTAAAAAGTACCTAGCCGAATGGAGGATGGCGCATTCGTTGTAAGTCAACGACCCCATGGAGTGAACTCATGGTGGAAAACTTCAAGTATGTCAGACTGTATTGCAGGTGGTAGGTGATCCATGGTTAACCATACTTAGCTGATACTCAGCAACTAAAGGCATTTTGTTTTTAGAAAACCTCTTAAACTTGCATTTGGATTTATGTGAACAAGAAACTCATGACCTCCTCAAAGCCAATTGCATCAAGAAGTTGATGATCAGTTTTGCCTGCTCCTTGTTGCAACTCGGCTTTATGAAAAATTTTCTTACATTGGGTGGCTCTCATATCACACCTTCAACAAGCTACATCAAGTGCTGCAAAAATCGTCTTTTATTGGGATGTAGAAAACTCGTATTGACCGAGTGTTTTACCATTCATTCCCAGTTTCTTTAGAGCCTTCTCTTCTAATCTAGGCACTGCAGTTTGCACCATATATAAGAACGCGTAGATAGAGTAAATAGAATCGAGAAAAATTGACTGGAGCGACAACTGCTGAAGTTTTGCTTATCTGCGTTTTATTTTTTATTTTTTAGTTTTCCCTTATGAGAATGATCCCACATTTGAAATAAAATAACTTGCTTCATTATTCATATACCCTATTTCTTTCCATATGTACTAAGTAATAATGGAGGAGTTCGTTGACGATGGCAGATATGCGAGTTGTGGGGCTCTCATGGCTCGGCATTCGGTCCCATGGTGAACTTTTAGCGTTTGGTTGCTAACATACCTTTTGCTTCAAATTTTAATTTGCTCCCAAAAAGAAATATATGTCCTCCTTAGAAGCTGAAAGTTAGGCTCCATAGAAATCGAGGGCATTAAAATAAAAAACCATTTTTCATAAAGTTTCAAGCTTTGGATTTTTGTAGAAAAATTAAAAATACTTATAATTTCCTCATAAAGATTTTAAAAACATAGTCCACAAACCCCAGAGAGCTGATCATAGGTCTATAAAGACCCCTTTTTCTTTGCAACCTTTGGCATCTACATTCCAGGAGAAAATATTTCTTTTCGACCAATTTTGAAACCTACATCATGGAAATCTTTTCTATTTTGTATCGTCAAAGCTACCAGAAGGAATTTAAGCACAAAATTTGATGGAGTGCCAACAACTGGCTCCTACTGGGGATGTTGTCCTCCCAGTGAGGCAACAAAGAACACCGTAGACCACGTGCCTGACCATTGGGCGGCTCCCAATTTGCAAACTGTAACCTGTAATCAATCTTTCATCCAAAAATTGTAGGCTGAAAACCACTTTATCTGTAGAAAACTGGAAACAACGCTGTACATACTGAAAACTACTTTTCTAGCATACTTATTTCTCCTACCTACCCTACTCTGCTGAAACGTGACTGCTGAATCAAATGACACAAAAGTGCCAATGAAGCCAATCTAATAACTGACTATTTGCTCGACTATGGCTTGCATTCCTTTTGACTGAGTAAAGAAGACAAAAAACAAACCACTCCAAACATTCTTTGATAATGAGTTCATGTCCAACAAATATAAGAAAATTCATTTTCCCCTTAGATTGTAGTAAATTAGCATAAGGATCTTCAACAGTTTGAAATATTATCACGTCTTGAGATTCAACAAGAATGCAAATATATCTTTCCAGTTGACCTGCAAGACTATTCAACTGTGAATTGATGAGAGTGCATAGGGGGGCATGATATTCTAATACCTGAGTGTTGACTGCATCCTCCTCAAGCATGAGCATCTCTGGTTCCCTTTTTGGTATGTCATCTATCCCATCTTTATACTTATCCACATCATCATCCAAAACATCTTCAAACAACAAACATCCTTCAAGATCATTAATCATGTCAACCCTATCTTCTTGATGGAAAGAAATGGTGTCTAACAGCTGATCCCGTGGCGGAGAATCATCATCATAAATAGGTTCTTTCAAAGGATCGTTATGACTATCAGTATTTAGATTCAGATT
The DNA here is from genome assembly GCA_027924585.1 of Larix kaempferi. Taxonomy (NCBI): domain Eukaryota; kingdom Viridiplantae; phylum Streptophyta; class Pinopsida; order Pinales; family Pinaceae; genus Larix; species Larix kaempferi. The sequence goes on from BSBM01000797.1 coordinate 10,091,131, forward strand.
CACATGTTTAAAAATGGAAGAAGTTTCACTTACATACCCTGGACTATATGAACAATGGAGATCCGACATTACTGAAGTTGTAATATGACATTTCAGGAGTTGATCTATTTCATCTTCAGATAGAGGAGAAATTTTGGAAATACTATGGAGGCGCCCACCTTTCCTGTTTAAGGAAAAACTAGCAGCATCATCTGAAGCCTGTTCTGTTTCTTCTATTCGAAGAGAAGTACTGATGTGTCTTTTTTTAAGTGAATCAAATAAGACAGATTTATTTAGCCCCACGGCTTCTGAAATAGTATGACATGGAGAAAAGCTCTTCTGACGTTCTTCTAAATCACAAGACCACTGACAAGACTACAGAAAATTCTCATCCAACTCGAGAGAAGAGATACAAAGGCTATCACCAATTTTATCTAAAATCTCAGAATTTAAAAATTGCCCTTCTTCATCAAACATAGCAGAAATATCATTAAATTTTCAAATAACATTAAGTGCAATAGACTCTTCTTGATACAAAATTTTTGAATGTGAAAGAGGGAAGTAATTTTCTGTTCGGTACTTCTCTTCCCTATGGAAAACCTTTGCTTCTTGGGATCGATTGCATACTTGTTCTTCTTCTTTAATTTCACTTTCAAAAAAGTTTAATGAGCTTTCTATAAAATTTTGTTTTTGACTAAAAGCCCTAATTCTTTGTTTTATCAATTCGAATGAAGCATAACAGAGGGGTAGACAATCACTTTCGGCATGTTTATTTTCAGAGGTATGATCATGGATAGTGATCATATTTTCTTCACCAACTGCCATGTAACTTATAAAGTTTTCAACCGGTGCCATATCCAAGCAATTTTATTCATACTTATCAAACTTAGGTGGACTGAAATTTTCTTTAAAACCATCATTAATAGAAATTTCAGCAGGCTGATTGTAATTTACATAAAACAAGTCAGAGTTACCTTCTTCTGGCACATCACCCAGTTGATCATCTCTTTGTTTGTCACGGGAAAGACTGGAATGCCAAGCAATTTCTCCTTGTCCATACTTCTCTTCGAACCCAGATTCTTCTTCAATCCTCTCATCATTTTCTTTGCTCGATAATTTCGTGGACATTCTAAGATTATCTTCAACTTCTAAATCATCAACGAACATATGTTGTAAACTGGAGGGCTTTCTTTCCAAGAGAAGAAAAGAGAAATTAGAAATCATAATAGATACATAATGTAACTTGGCAGCATTCTCTAGGGGATGAATTTCTTTCGTATCATAATAGGCGCTGGCGAACCTCCTGTTGAAACTGGATAAGGCTTCCCCTTATTGCATTCTCATAGTGTAAAATTCTGAAAGGACTAGGTCCCATGACCTCCTCTCACCCCAAAACTTCAAGAAGACATCATAAAACCCCTGCCATGTGTCTATAGACTCCGGCTATAAATGGCGAAACCATTTCTTCACATCTCGCTGGAAAGACTGAGCAAAAACCCTCATACAAACATTGTCCTGATCCACTTCAAACAGATCCAGAAAATTTTCAAAACCTTGAACATGTTTCTCAATAGTAAGGCCTTTGATTTCTCCATCGAATTTAGGAAGGTATTTATGGTATTTAGGAGGATAATCATGGAGAACATGAGGTAGGTGAAGTGGCCTATATCGGTTTGGATATTGGAAGAAACTGAACTATGTAGAGAGGATGTATTATCAGCTTTAGTATCATGAGTTTCGTAAGGATGATCCTTACAGCCATGCGGTTCAAGTAAAAGATCTTGATCAAAATCATATGTACAGAATGAAGACATATTTTCAGTTTCTAAAGAAGGGTATACATGAGTAAATCTATGGTCTTTTTTCGAATATAGTTAACAATGAGAAATTCTTTCGCCAAGCTTAGGAAAAGAGAGGAAAAATTTTACAAGAAAGGATAAGATATGTTGGAAAAAACTGAAACTTGAGTACCTTGTCTTTTCATCATGCCTTTCCATGTCTTCACAATGAGCTCATTTCCCAGTGGAGTCTGTCGGTTCTCTTTAAAAGCTTGATTCTGGATCATGCCGCCAATGGAGTCACTGAAATTTGGATTCTTGAAGATGGAGTCGCCAGGTGAAAGATGCACAACCTTACTGATGTTTGACCATTGTTCACAATCAACAATCAAAAATGAAAACTTTGTCATTCATACCCGGGGAAAATGAAACCCTCGTTCCCCGGCAATGGCGCCAAAATGTAAGCACTTAGATTTTATCCCGGTTGTAATAGAATAACACCTAAGGTAACTTATTTCAAACCAAACTTTAGACTTAAAGTTGGACTCCTTCAACCAGAGAGGGTTGTCTCAACAAATCTGACATCCAATGTCACTACAACAGTGGTTTGACAATGAAACTCAAGGGCCAATTTGTAAAATTATAATAACAAAAACTTTGTAGGCTTTAAATGAGGTGGCTAGATCAACATGAATAGGATACCATTGGGAAATGGAGTCGAGAAACAGAAAAATATGGACCAGCAGTCAAACAAATATTTTCATACAAAGGCAAGATAGCTATCTTATTACAGTCAATAAGATTTTGTAGGTGACAAGGAAAGAAATAAAGACAGAGTACTAACAACGGGCATCAGACTAGGATGAATCCATTGTCAATTTTAGAGAAATAAATGGATGCTCAGATGTGGATAAATCAAGGCATAGAAACATGAATCTCAATCTATATGAACGTTCATCTAAGCATAGAATAAAATGACATAATGAAAGGCATAACGAAGAAAGTAAACTTGCACATGTAGAGAAAGGGAAAGGGTACAGACTGTAATTTTTAAACAACACACGAATCTTTGATAAAAAATCTGCTCAGTTCTGAGATCTTTATTAATTTCTGAAAGCCCTTCCAAACACCCGAAATGGGTCTCCTCTTACTGAAAATCCGAACCCTCTTTACATTGTAAAATGCATAATTTATAAAAAAAAATTGCCCTATGAACAAACCCTAACTTCCTTTCCTAACAATAATCCATCGATACTGAAATAATAACAACTACATAACTAATTACTACTTTTTACAAGAATTAGTTTTTTTTTTTTAAACAATAAATGACGGAAAATCTTGAATGTTGTTTCTGTCATATCCTTGGAAACTAAATATGGTTGCCAGTTGCTTTTAATTTTTCACTTCTTCAATTAAGTCTCCCTCACCAACAACCAAGAAATCTTCTTTGATCAACGTTCCTGCAGACCGAATCAATGCTTGATTTTGGGGGCTACGACAAGCATACTGTTCGAGAAAAGATTCTGCCTTTGAAAGGTATGTTGCAGAAGATAGTTGTATGTTTCCATGTTTTCTCTGTATGTATATGGCCCATTCATCTAAAAACTTGTTCATTTCCTTTATCTTTGCATACGATATGCCCCGGATCTTCATTTGCCTCAAGTAGCACTCCTTATAAGCAGCAAGTCCATTTTTGAAAAGAGTCGATAGACCATTATGAATCAAGAAAGTCCTAAGCTTGTATATCAAGAATTTCAACTTAATCATTAGATTCTTAGCTTCATTAGCCAAGTCACCATCCTCAAACATCTTTGCCTCAAAACTAGACTCCACATGATTTATTAGCACTACATATCTCACGTAACCCTTGTCCAGGCTCGCATGAAGCTTCAGGGATGAGCGGAAGTGGCACTTCCTCCAGCGCTTTATTTAGATGTGTAACAATCTCAGAGTTTACAATTCGGGGCACAAGACCCTCTAAAATTTCACCCTGCACCTCAACATAATCTTTCGTTCCTGGCACTGAAATATCAGCAATTTTATCCCTAGCTTCACACGCTGTACTTGCACTACCCTCTTCACAAAGTGGATCATAAGCTACACAAATTTCCTTGTTGAGAATAGCCAGACACTATTTGTTGGCGACCACCATTTTCGACAGAATGAAATTATATCAGCTGTTAACTAAAATCGTGGTTTTCTTGCTCCTAATTCTGCAGATGGATGGCGTTAGGGTTCTCGGAACTTTAGAGAAAAGTATGAAAAAAAATAAGATGACCTTCTTTTATACCGCACAAAAACGACCAAGGTGGTACCGCACAGCCTTTGCAGTGCTAGGTGCTTCTTCACTATCGCTGGGCAATGATACCTTGGAGCTATCCTTCCTTGTATTGTATCTACTTGAATGCATGCGGATCTTTGACTTCAATCATCAGACATCTGAGGCATCGCCGGAAGAATTCCAAATGAATTTGTTATAGGTTGAGGTATTGTAACCATTATATTCTGCTGAGCGGGTTTCCCAAAAGTGCTCTTCCCAAAAGCTGGAGTTGATATGCCACTAAAACCACCAGAAGCAGCTAATGAAGTGCAGAAAAGATACACATCCCATGTTAAATCTTGTAACCTGGCTGCGACTGGCAAGAATTACCAAACTCGACGACCTCCGGGACCTTTTGAAAACTTTCTATATGCTTTAGGGTTTAGAAAGCTTCGACATTCCGGTCAAAAAGAAGAAAGAAATGTTGAAAATGGGACCACCTCCTTTTTATAACATTTCCAATGGATGGTATCGCACGGGCGTTGAGTGGTTTGCAATACAACTTTTCACATATGCGGATGCATCAGAAATGGACACGTTAGATAGTGGTTTTTACCACATCCACCAACCATCGTTATCTTGCGTGCATGTAGACAATGCAGGATGAATAGAGAGCCGTCGATCTTCCTCTCTGACTTTTGAAAACATCCCATATAATACATCTCGATAGACTTGTCACCCTTGCTATGTCTCCACCTACTGTATCAATTTCCTTAGCAACATTACTTCTATCACAAACATTTGAATATAGAATTTAGTAGCTCCCAACTTGATATTTTCCACCTAAATTGTAAAAAGTACCTAGCCGAATGGAGGATGGCGCATTCGTTGTAAGTCAACGACCCCCTGGAGTGAACTCATGGTGGAAAACTTCAAGTATGTCAGACTGTATTGCAGGTGGTAGGTGATCCGTGGTTAACCATACTTAGCCGATACTCAGCAACTAAAGGCGTTTTGTTTTTAGAAAACATCTTAAACTTGCATCTGGATTTATGTGAACAAGAAACTCGTGACCTCCTCAAAGCCAATTGCATCAAGAAGTTGATGATCAGTTCTGCCTGCTCCACGTTGCAACTCGGCTTTATGAAAAATTTTCTTACATTGGGTGGCTCTCATATCACACCTTCAACAAGCTACATCAAGTGCTGCAGAAATCGTCTTTTATTGGGATGTAGAAAACTCGTATTGACCGAGTGTTTTACCATTCGTTCCTAGTTTCTCTAGAGCCTTATCTTCTGATCTAGGCACTGCAGTTTGCACCATATATAAGAATGTGTAGATAGAGTAAATAGAATCGAGAAAAATTGACTGGAGCGACGACTGCTGAAGTTTTGCTTATCTACCTTTTTTTTTATTTTTTATTTTTCCCTTATGAGAGTGATCCCACATTTAAAATAAAAGAACTTGCTTCATTCTTCATATACCCTATTTCTTTCCATATGTACTAAGTAATAATGGAGGAGTTCGTTGACGATGGAGGATATGGGATTTGTGGGGCTCTCATGGCTCGGCATTTGGTCCCATGGTGAACTTTCGGCATTTGCTTGCTAACATACCTTTTGCTTCAACTTTTAATTTGCTCCGAGAAAGAAATATCTGTCCTCCTTAAAAGCTGAAACTTAGGCTCCATAGAGATTGATGGCTTTAAAATAAAAAACCATTTTTCATAAAGTTTCAAACTTTGGATTTTTTTAGAAAAATTAAAAAGACTTATAATTTCCTCATAAAGATTTTAAAAACATAGTCCACACAGCCCAGAGAGTTGATCATAGGTCTATAAAGACCCCTTTTTCTTTGCAACCTTTGGTGTCTACATTCCAAAAGAAAATATTTCGTTTCGACCAATTTTGAAACCTACATCATGGAAATCTTTTCTATTTTGTATTGTCAAAGCTACCAGAAGGAATTTAAGCACAAAATTTGATGGAGTCTTAACAGCATGTAATGTGGCCCTGGGATATCTGGCAAACACTCTTTCCAGGTTTTTCATTAGGAGGACATATAATCTGGCCCTGGGAGATTTCCAAATAGTCTTTCAAGGTATTTCCTATGGCATGTAATCTGGTCCTGGGATATTTGGCAGATGCTCTTTCGATGTTTTGTCCTATGGAATATAATCCATCCCTGGGAGATCCGATAGGTTGAGTAGTACGCTCGTAATCAGTCTTGGGATGCTCTTTCGAGGTTTTTCCATGACCACATGTAATACGCCCTAGAGATTTGGACAGGTTGTGCTAGTCACATAAAAGGCCTTAGATGCTCTTTAGAGTTCTTGCTAGTCAAGACACTCTTTAAAGGTTTTGTGGTGGGGGTCACATGTAATACACCCTAGAGATCCGGACAGGTTGTGCTAGTCATGTAAAAGGCCTCGGATTCTCTTTAGAGTTCTTGCTAGTCAACACACTCTTTTCAGTTTTTGTGACAGTCACATATAATACAGCCCTGGGAGATCCAACAGGTAGAGCCATGTGCTTGTAACAACCTGGATGCTCTTGTGAGGTTTTGTGATGCACGTAACAAGTCCTGAGGATTCCACAGTATGGCCAGTGATGATGAAGACCTGCAGGTGGTGGGCCTACATCCAGTATGAAAAAGGACTAGCTCTGTAGAACTTCGTATGATGAGTAGATTCAGAGATTGATTGAGATAGTAGCAGCAATGACGATGATGATGATTTGATGACGATGATCCAGAGAAGAAGACTTGTGCTAGCAGATCTGTGTCGATAAATACCTTCCTAGTTAAGAGGGAGTGTTTATGTATATGTAACTTCGGAATGTATTTCAACTATGTATATTATACTCCTATAGAGATGTTATTATTCCTCTATACTTAAGTGTCGTCATTTCTATTGACAAGTGTCGCAAGTGTCGTAACTTGCTGTGATGGGTTATTAGACTACCAAGTGTGGGGTCGGCCAAGATTAATGTAACCATGGGTTATTACACTGAGTTAGACAAGTCGTCCCTGTTAGTTTATTGAGCAGGACATGATAAGTATAAATAGAGATCGGGATATCTCTATTTGATCATTCACTTACTCACTCTTCCATCACTCAGAAAGTGGCACACATGTGAGGAGGAGGATCAACTGCTAGGAGAAGACTATCTCTTGTACTTTGGTTATATCATTGCTCTTTCTATATCTAAGGAAGTTGTGGGGTTTTTCACCTTTATGGTTTTCCCTAGTGAAACTCTGTGTGTCTAATGTCTCATCTGATTGCTTGGTGTGATTGATATGCATTGTTATACTTGATATGTTGTACATGTTATTCTCTCAGTAAAGATCCTAGAGTATATTGAATTAATGCTCAAAAATTAACACAAATAGCGTCAGTTAGGGTTCCAATGATTGCTTGATATTCTGCAGCATTGCTGGTTGCAAAACCTAGACACATTCCCCCTGAGTTGATGAGCTCGCCAGTAGGTGAATAGAGTACCCAGGATGCCAAAGCAAGGTTACGGGTATGTCAGCAGGCGCTGTCCTTGAATCCATAGCACGTTGCCATCTGCACACGCAGACAGAACATGGTATAAGAAACGAAACAAGACCTAAACACGAAAAAAGCAAAGCATCACACCACACAAAAACACACATACACCATGTACAGTATATACAAAAGTACTTATGCGTGAAAGAATTAGGCATAGTACCTCTTCACGTAGAGCCTGTTGCAGGGCTCACCTAAATATATCCCGTCGTATTCTTCAAGCTCATAAGCTCCCTTCTCTAAGACTCATTTCACTATGTAAGGTCCATGTCACATGGACTCAAACTTTCATGCCCCTAGCTTATCATGTTTTTGGTCATATGTGAGGATCAAATCTCCTTCGCTATAGGTACGAGGTTCTACCGACTTGTCATATTGCGCTTTGATGTGTTTCTTATGAGCCTCATTGGCAAGAGTGACATCTCAGCAAGTTTCGTCAAGCTTAGCTAGGTAGAGGAAGCATTCTTCCTCGGCAATAGTGTTTGGGAGAAGTTCGATGGCGAGCTTGAGAGATGGAATCTCGCACTCAAGAGGAAGGACCACCTCTAATCCATAGTTGGAAGGGAGTAAATCCAGTGGTGGTTTTAATGGAGGTTTGATAAACCCAAAGTGCGAAGAAGAGAATGTTATGCCAATTGGCCTTGTGCATACCCACCATACATTGGACCATAGTTTTCAAGACCTTGTTAATGGCCTTGACCTGTCCGTTCGACTGTGGGTAGTAAGGTGTTGAGTTTTCATGGAGAAAACCCAATCTATTGCTCAGCTCGTCGACCATATGGTTCATAAAGTGAGAACCATGGTCAGTAAATATCGCTTGAGGAACTCCAAACTACGCTATTACATGATTGAACATGAAGAGTGCGACGGTCTTGCCGTCCTTCGTGTATGTAGGCATTGCCTCGTCGCACTTTATAAAGTATTCCATAGCTACAATGACATAACTATGCCCTCCAATTGAGGTAGGATTACAATGCATGAAATCGATGCCCCATTTAGCGAAGGGGCCAATGGCAATAACCGGGTGTAACGGGGCGGGATGGGTGCACTTTTGGGTATGAAAATGTTGACATGGAGGACATTTCTTTACGGCCTCGATGCAATCTTTGAAGATAGACGGCCAGTAATATCCAGCAAGAAGAATCTTCTGGGTTATAGCCATCCCATAGAGGTGACCGCCACATGCCCTAGCATGACAGTCATTCAGAACATGTTCAGCCTCATCATGAGTCAGGAAACATCGATGGATAGAATCGATGCCACAACAGTACAAAGTATCACTATGATCAGGTAATACTTTGCATGGTGGCGTATGCGACGACGGTCGTCATGAGACAATTCAGGGATGAAATGTTGGTTTTGAAGATACAATGTGATATCTCCATACCACGGATCAGACATACTGATAAGAAACAATGACTCATCCAGAAAAGAGTCATTAGGCTCATATTCTACATCAGTACGGGGGAGGTCGCAGATGAGTTCAGCAAACACCGAATACTTTTTTGACTTGGCTTTTTCGAAAATAAGATCGAATTCTTGCAATATCACAATCCAGCATGAATACATGCCCCCCAAGTAACTGACGAGTCAGAATGTGGTACATGGGGTTCGAATCAGCGATGATGGTGGTGGTGCAAAGCAAAATGTAATGTCGAAACTTCTTCACTACGATGACTGCCGCGAGAGCGAGTTTCTTAACATGTGAATAGCAAGTTTCAGTGTTAAGAAGACCTTTACTGGCATAGTATATCACATGTTTTTGGGCGTTCTGGTCTTCCTACACCAAAACGATGGCGATAGTGTGTCAGAAGCGGCGAGATATAGAATGTAATCTCAGTAGTAATTCGGCGGTTAGAGCACAGGGGCATGTGTAATGGCATGTTTCAAACTATCAAAAGATTGTTGAGCTTGGTCATCCCAAATGAACGAGACGTCTTTCTTCATCAATCTCATGTAACCCTACGTATTTTGCGTAAAATTACAAACTAAGCCCTGTAAATAAGTTGCTCTTCCTTGTAGACTTTGAAGTTCCGTAATGTTAGTTGGAGGTGGGAGTGCGATAATGGCTTCCACCTTCAAAAGATCCATGCGGATCCCATCTTTTGAGACAATAAATCCTAAGAGGCATCTAGACTAGACACAAAAAATACACTTATGAGGATTCATACAGATACTGTACCATCTGCATCTGAGGAAAACGGTTGTCAGATGATCTAAGTGGAACTCACGCTGCTTTGAGTGGGTAGGGAGGTCATCCAACTAAGGTTCCACAAAGTCCTTCACATCATGGAAGGCGTATGACATGGCGCGCTGGATTGTGGTGCCAGCATTTCTAAGACCAAACAGAATTTTGCGATACGAAAACATTCCCCAAGGGCAGATGAATGCAGTCTTGTGTTGGTCGACAGGGTGGATCTCAATCTGCTTGTATCCGAAAAAGCCATCCATAAATGAAAAAATGACATTTCCAACACAATTTTTGATAATCTGGTCAATAAAAGGAGTCAGGTAGTTGTTCTTAGGACAAGCTTTGTTGAGATCTCAATAATCAACACAGACATGGATGGTCCCCTGCTTTTATTAACATGGATGACATTTGAGACCCACTCTATTAACGGGACAGGGTAAATGAAGCCGACCTTCAAGAGTTTCTCAATCTCTACCTTGATTGCTGCAGTATTCCGAGGGTGTACTGGTCGCAACTTTTGGCAGACGGGTTTGATGTCGGGATAGGTTTTAATTTCATGTAAAACAATGGAGGGGTCTATCCAAGCAATCTCCTCGTAGGTCCAAGTGAATACGTCTCAGAATCGCTTGAATAAGGCCGTGGTGGTGATGACTTCTTCAGGGGAACACTTTTGGCCTAACTGAATGTGTTCCACTACACTAGGAGTAACCGAAATGTCTATCAAGGTGGTAGGCTCAATGTTGGCTAAGTTTCCTTCAGAGTCCATTTGACACGTGAGTATCGAGGACTAAGAGCCAAAGTAGACGTCTGGTGTGAAGATGGTGCAAATTTTGTTCTCCACAGTGTCCAAAAAGGGAAGGAAAGACAAACGATGGTGGAGATATTCCCATGGAGGATCATCTGCACTCATGATTTTCATAATGGACTTGTCAGAATGAAAAGTCTGTAGCAGAAGATCAGATGGTGTCTGTTGTAGAGAACATGAGGTGGAGGCCACAGCTAAGTGGTCCTCCGGTGCTGATTGGATAGCCTCATACATGAGTTCAGTGGCTGACAGAGGCATGGCATCTCCAATCAGGTGTGTGGTGGCTTCATCAGGTACAAGCCATGAATCAGTGGAGTTAGGGATAGATGAAATTTGCGAGGAGATCATGTTCACTGTGGTAACATGGTTTGGGGGATCCGAAGTGGGGAAGACGCCCATAAGGGATGAATACTTAAGGAGGCCAACCCCCACACTCTCATACTTTTGCGAAGATTATCCAATCAAAGGAATGTTATCGCCTGGGTGAGTAGTGGTGTTAGGTGTGCAGAAATATAGTTGGTCGACTGTGGCAATTCGGCCTTGATGGAGGAATTGTACTATGTGGAAGAAAAATGAAGCGACAGTAGTCATGGTGTAAAACCAGTTATGACCAAGCAGGATGTTATAATCTAACATGACAACGACTACTTCCATGTTAAGGGTTGCGGTCTTTCCCCCCAGCTCGACTGGTAAATCTTGTAACAGTCCATGAGGTTGAAATCTACATCCGTTGAAGGATCTCAAAGTGGTAGGAGAACGGTTCAACTTGAGAGAGCCAATGGCTCTCCAACATGTGATCGACATGACTGACGTAGAGGCTCCTTCATCCAAAATGGTACGATAGATTATCTTCCCAGCAATGTTTGTAGCAACTTGAAATGCCAATTGATGGGAGAGCCTCGGTTTGAAGTATTCTAGCTGGAACATGATGGTATTCGATGAATCTGGGTAACCTGCACCGATGGCAGCAAGGAGAGTCTTGCATTGATTCAGACGGTTTTGCAAGACCTCGAGCGTCGACATAGCACAAGGAGCTTGTGCTAGGTCCTCTACAATGTTGTAGTTTTGAGCAGCCCGAGCATTAGGATTGAAAACTAATTTTCTAATCGTGCTCTTGGGTGGACGCAACACTTACTCGAAAGAGGGCTTCTCAATGGTGAGAGGAGCAGCCGGTACAGTGACGTTGGGCATCGAAGTGGAAGATTTCTTAGTATTACTTCCAACATGTTCTTTGGCTGGAATGGAGTCATACAGATGAGAACGGTTGCTCAAGTTGATAGTCTCATTATGTACCATGAGAACATGTGCGGTGGTGGATGCTTCTCTTTGGGATGAAGAAGTGTGAGCGATCGACTGCTTATTTTGAGCAAAAAAGGGATCATTGAGAACTACAGGTGTGGGTTTTCCCTTGCAAAACTTTTGAACTTTGTCTCTATGCGGGAACTCCTTAGAAAAATGATCATCACTACATAGTAGGCAAGGATACTTCAACTTCCTTTTCTGTTTGGTATCATCATGGGTTCTCTTTTGTTCGTGCTGGGTGGAAGACTTCTTAGTTTCCTCTTATTCTTTTTCTTACCACTAGACTTTTGAGGTGAAACTCACAAAATAGAATTCACTTATTTGGTGATAGCAAGAGTGGATGATTTAGTGGTGTCGTGACTAGCCTGTGTTGGTGATGGGGAAGAACCCCGTGGGTTCGATGAACCAACAGTTTGAGAGGAAACTGGGTGTGAAGGGATCCAATGATGCCATCGTCTTGGGGTCCCTTGGGTGGTTTCTCGGGGTCATAAGTGTTGTGGGGCGCGTCGGGAAGAATATCAAACAATGTGCCAGATTGAGCATAGACTAAGTCTAGAAAATGGGCATGAGCGATGGCTTGTTACTCAATGACAACGCCTCCCATGGGAACATCTCATGCTATGGTAGGAATTAGAGACTTCGTAAACCAATTTGCTAGGATTTGATCTGGAATAGGAGCCTTAATGAGACGTCGTCTCCTCCGCCACTCATGTATATGATCTAAGATATGAGTAGCGGTATTTTGACAGAGTGAATTTAAAAGATTTGTACCAGTTTCATACTGTATATGCAGCTGGAAATGAGTCAAAAAGTTCATAGCAAGAGAACCAAAATGACGGAAATAATGGGGAGGTAGTTCGATATATTACTTGGCAGCTGAACAAGTGAGAGTCTGTTGGAACAACCTAAGATGGATCGATTCGTCCATCAGGGAGTTGGATGAGCACCACAAGTGGTATGTCATCACATGATTTTTAGGATCCTCACCCAGCTTGCCATCAAATTTTAGGATATCTGATGGAAGTTTCACTAGAATGGGTGGCCAAATAGTTCCGTGGTAGATGGGGTCGTTGGTCGAGCAAGACAGGTTAGGTAGATCCAAAGTATACAAAAAGGGCTCTGCGAATTAGGCTGCGAGTATTGATCATACAGATAAGGTGTGTAAGGACCAATGGGACCTTGTGTCGATTGACCATAAAGCATTCCAAGAGGAAAATTTCCATAGGGGTATGGGCCACCTGGACCAAATGTAGGTCCATCTCCATAGTAAGGTGGTCCATTACCATAATAAGGTGTCCCATTACCATAAGGTCGGGGCTCGTCTTCATTGCTAGGAGGGGGTGGGCCACTTCCAAATGGTGGGGGTCTTCCACCACCACCGGGGTAGGATGGGCCGCCACTTCCTCCACCGGGAGGAGGTGGTGGTCCGTTGCCAACACAAGAACAGGATGATCCCCCACCACCTCCACTGGGAGGGGGTGGTGGGCCACCGTCGCCGTCGGAAGGGTAAGAGCCTCCTCCGCCACCTCCACCATAGTAGGGTGGTAGTCCACCACCACCGCCACCGGGATGAGAAGGTCCCCCACCACCACCACCGAGAGGGGGTGGTGCTCCTCCGCCACCACCGGGATGGGATGGTCCTCCCCCACCACCTCCGCCAGGGGGGGTGGCCCTCCACCACCTCCACCAGGGGGGGTAGGCCATGGTGACCGAAATGAGGTGGTCCTCCGCTAGAAGGTAGAGGTCTTCCTCCTCCAGATTTATGTGGGGGCCCGCCGCCTGCAATGGGAGGTGGGGGTGTACCAAACCGGGGTGGAGGGACTGTAAGTGGGGGTCCATGTTGTAAACAATTTTGCGGTCCCCTTATAGTGTAAGGATTTCCGGGGTAGGGTGCTCCGTAGAGTGCATTTCCGGGATTAAGTTGACCCAGCACAGGGTTAAGATGACCTGGATACACTTGACTAGATGGAGGTTGAATTATGTTGCACGATCCCCCAACATGGGATAGTCCCGTTGCAAAAGGCTCGGGAGGTAAGGAATTTCCAACAGAAGGCCTGATGGGAACTCCTGGTGCAGTATTATGGTTAAGAGATGGAGGTTTCGTCCCAGCAACAACTTGCTGACTACTAAGTAAAGGTTGACCCAACACTGGCTATTGATTATTCACCGTAGGATTACCATTACTTGTAAAGAAGGTAGGGGGTAAAGAGTATCCTCCCCTCGAAGTTTGGGGTGGGGGAGGAGCAGGTGATGTAACTGCGGTAGTCACAGGTGTGTTAGACTATTGTGCTTCAAAAGGTTGGGTCGTGAGAGGTACTGAACTGGTCTCATGTCTAGGGGACGCATATGCAGGGATGGATGGTTGACCAGCTTCAACAGTGGTCATGCATTGCGTGGATGATTCCGGTGACTCAAAAGATAAAACACGATTTGGGAGTGGTTAGTCATTGATTCTTAGTGGAAAATTTCAACTTCGAAACTCCTCACCCATAGCACGTAAATGAGCCAATTGCTCATGATAAGGTGCTAAGTGGTCGTCGGGGCTAGCCCAACTGGGTGGGGATGCAATGGCAAAGTGGGCCACTGGGTGGCTTGTAGAAGATGTCCAATAAGCTGTTGAAGGGCTAGCAGTTGTTGTGGGGTCATCTTGGGGTTGATTTATCCATTCCAACGATCCAGGCTCTCCCGGTGTAATGAGAGGTAAGTATTGTGAAGTGGGGATTTGTGATTCTTCACCCTGTAAGGGATGAGAGGCCGGTGAATCTGGAGGAGTATGAGGAAACAAAATCCCTCCAACATTATAAGTTGGGTTTTCCACTTCAAGTAACCTGACCCTGGCTTGTGGATCCATTCTTACCCTCCAAATTACCTCTTGGTTAAGGGGATATTCATGTGGCAAATTCTGAATCCTACGGGACCTTCTCCAAGGAAAGTAAGCCAGAGTGACTGAAATAAAAAGTTTCTCCTAAGGCAAGCTAAATGAAAGAAAAGTATACCAGACAAACCTTACACAAACTAAGGCCACAAGCAAACTTATGTTATAAGAGTGGATTCAACGGTCTAAAACCTCACAGGATTGTCAAGGCTTCTCAAATCGTTATATACTGCAGGGTCCAACAGTAAAATGTGACAAGGAGGATTGGGACCATACCCTTTCCTGAATACCCGATTACCTGGACGGTACATGTGTAGTAATCTCCCCGAGTGCTATTCTCGGTGTATTGCTCCGCCAAGATGGCCAAAAGGTTAACTTAGTTGATTTCAAGAATCCTAAGGGTGTCTCCCGATATATGTAAGGTATGTGGGAGATCAAATCCCTAGTGGTGCTTTGTAATGCACAACCGTTCGGCAAGAGACCTTCCGATATACTACAGAGTACGTGAAACACCTTTTGATATACGCCAAGTACGTGTGGCACTTGGTGGGTACGTGAAAGAGCTCAATATACCGATAAGTACGTGGAAGACTACAATACCCCCAGGATACATTGCTGGAAAATAACGACAGCTACCACGCTTAACGATGCCGAAACACATCTCTAACTTACACACAAGTTACTAAAAATTTTACCCTAGTTCTACCGTTAATTTTATCTGGACGATTAGGTGAATGCATGAGGTGAGTACATAATCGTAAACATAATGCAGGCCCTAACTACATGCAAAAAATACACTTGTCTTTTCATGAACTCTATGTATGGGAGGGAGAAACTTCCTTTTTTCTTTCCAACAATTTTACCAAAGCAGCACAATGCAATGCAATCCCAAATCTACGAAAAATGATAATGAAGTATTCTTTTCCTTTTCAACGAAAACATAAAAAATTAACACAACACTACTAAGCCAAATCAAAGCATGTTTTTCTTTTTCTTTTATCTTTTCAAAACAAAAATGATGCTAAGTGATGAAAAGAGAGAGTTTCTAAGTAAAGTATGCAAGATTTTCACTTTCACTATGATGGCCTAAAAGCACAAAAACCAAAAGATACAATGCAACTTTCCAAGCATGGAACTACTTTTGCAAAACTTGATATCTATTCGAATTTTTCAAGAAAATGAGCAACTCATAATTCATGAAAAACACAAATAATGCAATTTTCTTTCAACTTTTCCAAAATATCTACAAATGAGACCTTTCAATGCATGTGCAATTCTTCAAATGAGCTTGAAAAATGATGGAAATAAAGTACTTTTTATTTTTTTAATGGATGTATCAAAATAACAATTTGATAACAACAATGCTTTTTCAAACACAAATACTGAAATGAAAAGACTACATGCAGCGGTTCAATAATTTAGAAAATCTCAAGAAAAGATGAATACTCAATGGACTGAAGGAACACATAAACACTCAAAATCAATCAGTAACAAGCAACACTAAAGCAAGCAAAGCTAAAAAATGAATGCAAATGATGTCTGAAAACCGATCCAATACACTTGACAAGATCTGGCTAGGAGAGGAGGGAATTCAAGGATGAATGGATGCAGGTGGGGGAGACAAAAGTGTCCACCACTACCAAATCTCAGACTTGTCCAAGATGGGACCCAAAACAAATCCAAATAAAACCAAACAACTCAATCACATAAAGCAAAATGGGATCTCTGACTGGATGTTACAATACAGAGGGAGTTTGCACACAAACCAAACTCAAAACAGAAATGGAGAAGGGGTACCTGTATGGCCACTTTGGAAAATCGGCGCAGTCTGTGCTTGTACACAGTGCGACATCGCAGTTCACTAATGCGAGGAGTGCAACGATGTCGCGGTATACCAATGGAAGGGTTGCAACGACAGACTAATAGGCAAAGAACATAGATAAAAAATGACACAATGTCGCTCTGCATCCACTAACCAGGCGCGACAGGTGAGATCTGAGTTAAACAATGAACCAACTCTCTAAACAATGAGCATGAAATGGTTTGAAAATGAGAAGTACAAACTCAAAGGAAGGTAATCAGACTCTTCAAAGTGAAGATCTGATGGTGAAACCAGCTAAAGAATCAAATGACAAATAGATCAATGGCTTTGTGGGAAATCAATTGAAAATGACTTTCAAATTGACAACTACAAAACAATGTATGTCCCTAGTATGATTGCCAGATTTGTTTGATGGACAATCCACTCAAGCGGACGCAAGCCGGAGCTCCCTAGCTCAATGTGAGTCTAGAACAAATAGTACAGACTATAAACCACTTTCCTACATCTAGTTAAGGATCAAGTTATCGTATGTCTTACCTTAAGTTTGCAGTCCCTTTTCCTGGATGTTGTTCCACGCCTTGGGGTCATCAGATCTAAGCTCCAAGACCTATCAAGATGCACAAAACAAGACAAACAAGTAAAAGTATCTAAACAATAATAGATCTAAGTAAACAGTTAAGCAAGTAAACTACACAATATCATCAATCACAACAATATTGGTGGAAAGCATTTATATTGCTATAAATATAGGGAAAGTACATAGAAAAGAATGATTACAACTAAGGCTTAACATAGCAATCCTTCTCCATCCAAGCCAATGCCATATCCTCCCAAGGAAGTGTGAATCTCTCAATGGATGAGTAGAGATCTCTCCAAGATGATTTCACCAGAGCATGGTACAAGTTTTAAAAGTATCAAAATATAGGTTGAGATATGGTAGGAGAGAGATAGGGGATCCTTCCAAGAGGTTAGGAACTGAGTGCCAGCTCTCCCAAAAGGTTAGGGATAGGGATCCATGTCAGTTGGCTTCGAGAATGGGCTCAAGGGAGCTATTTGTTTCCATCAGATGACATCGTCGCACACCCTGCAAGAGAGCAAGATGCGACGTCGCAGGTTGCATGAGTGAAGCCTGCGACGACCTCTCAAAACCTAGTGAAAATGGGTTATATCTCTTCTAGGAAAATAACTTAGTCAATGAAACTTTAGGGATGTATACACTGAATCTCATGATGGTAGGATTTTAGGTGTAACACGCCCAACAGATGGTAGCAACTCATTGGCGGGAGGGACGAACATGTGGCAACATTCCATTCGCTCAATGAGCGAGGAATCTAGCCGATGTGGATGGTTATGCTTATCATTGGTGAAATGCCTACGATGTAAATAATATGCATCAAAGAGAGATTCAGTGACATACTTGATTGAAGTCACATGATTATATTCTTCTTTTTGACTTGATTGGACGCCTTTGATAAACAAATTAAAGTCATATTATTATATTCCAAACATTTTAATTTGTCAAAAACACATATTGGGCACAGATACCAGGGTCATCCTAGTCCTGGGATGGGGTAGGGCTTGAATGTGTGATTTGGAACAATGAAATCCCAATATGTTGAGTACCTAAATGACCTTGTTAGTTCCAACTTATGGAGCGACTCCAAATGTATTTTATCTAAGGAATAGTTTTGATGATGCCAATATGGCATCTTCACAAATTTTGCACTGATGTAACCTTATTTCATGGTCCTCCTCCCCAAGCAAAGAGTTAAAACCAGTGTTTCACAGTTTTCTGTAATTGGGGAGCATAGCAAAATTTCAAGGGGAAAATGTCATGACTCGTGGATACTATCCATGATCGAACAAGACTATATGTCCACTACCCAAAATCTCAATGATTCATTGTCCAATGCATTTTTTTCAACCATGGAATCAAGCTGTCATAGTCTTCATCATTAGCATGGTTTTTCTTTAAAACATGGAAATGTTTTGAGTATTGGAAATTTATCTATTCCAATCATATATCGGATGTATATCTTTCCATTGAGGTGTATGTCCATTGAGGTGGGGTTTGTGAGTGTTAATTTTTAGCATGCATTTTTCATGTTGGAATTTTAGACAGTAGTTACAAAATACTAAGAAGCTGAGAACATATATGCAATGTTCAACTATGCTGATAATAGTTTTGGACTTGCAATGTTCAACTATGCTAATAATAGTGTTGGACTTGCTGCACATATCAAATACTAACATTAAGGATTGAACATACAAGTAATACTGAATTGTGCACACAAGAAGGCTACATATTCTTTCAGCAATGAGGTTCTTCCAGGATGTAAGTTTGTTGTCAAAGTTCTAAGAGATGGCCATGTAAAGTTGATGCCGAGAGCTGTCAACAATGATCAAATCTTGATGGGCTAAAGTGGCTGTTTTTTTCCATGTTTTAGAGCATGGTACAAGTTTTAAAAGTATCAAAATATTTTGTTTTAAAAAGAGCGTTTTTAATATTCTTTTTGGAATTTCCTTGGATCTTCATTAGTGACTTGACATTTGGATCGCGTTTAGTGATGCTTGTGTTGGCTCTAAAACCACATCTAACATGAAAACAATAAACAAAGATCATAATCTTGAGAAAACAATAAACAAGATCATAATCAGAAGAGAAAGCACGTAAGCCTGCAAACACTTATCATATACAATTAATGCATAAGCAAAAATTATTTATCATTAACCTTCCATTGTCCTCATCATTAAGCACATATTTAATCATTAACCATATGAAGAAGAACTAGGTTCAGGCAGGGAATCTTCCCAATGAAAACTTCAATGTCTATAGTGGGATTGAAGAGAAAAGTAATGTATCTTAAAACAATAAAGTCAATTCAAGCAAATAATAATAATAATCACTATAATAATAATAAAAATAATATAAATTAAGTTTTTTTAATTATATGTAATATGATATATTCAAAATTAATCAACCACCACTTATATTGATTTTTTTTCTAAAGCTGAAATTGATCCACTTGAAATTGATCCACAATTAATCCAATATTTAAGTTAATTCATTACAAAGTCATGATGTTCAAAACAACACTATTTGACCCTTGATTGTGTAGTATTGTTTAGTTAGAATTGGTGTGTGCCATCAGCTAGAATTGATGTTGATCATGACCATCTGATCCTTGTGTCCTTTTTCTTTCCCACCTATGTTTTCTATCACTTCATTCTATTAAGTCTACTCAACATGGTTGAACCTACTCCTTTAGTTCATCTATTGTCATCGTGTCCACTATCAGATTGTAGGGTCTCATTTCTAGCAACTTAAGGTCATCATGTGTGGTATAAAATTTTCCATAACCCTCCCTAATAAAGACCAATAATTTAGGCCAAGTTTCTACGTATTTATTAACCCATCCTTCATCAAATAACAAATTGTCTTGTAGACCTTAGTGAAATGTTCTTTTTTCTTCCTCCTCAAGTGCTTGACTGAAAGTTTGAACTTAGGATGTAATTGATCATTCCCTTTCTCAAAGATGAACAAGGTGACTCTCATCTATAAACCTCTCATGTTAGAAACCTCTCATAATGCATTTACCATGCCAAACTTGTTCATGTCTAAGTCTTGGTCCAATATGTTCAATTAACCCTATATAATTAGTATGATGCATGAAACTATTCATGGTGTACTTATCAAGTTGTACTTTGAAAAACTTATAGTGGAGCTCCAACAATAGAAATATCATGTCATGGTCCTCCATTGGCCCTTGGTAATCCAATCTAACAAGTCCTTCTACTCATCTCTTGATTTCCAATTTCATGTCTTCAATAGACAAATGGCACGTGATTATGCATGACAAGTTGCTAGGGTACTACCCTAACCTCCTTACATCATCTTCTTTGAATAAGGCCCACTATATATTTGGTGTGTAAATACTCATTAGAGAGGGGCCATCTTTATTTAATAAGGACCACCAAGTAGTTAGCACTCATTAATGATTGTACGATGAGTGGATTAGGGTTTGGGTAGTGAGAAGATATTTATAGAGTTAGGAAGCTATTTAACATTTTTCCAAGTATTGTCATTGTATTAGAGCTCTTCTTGTTTGTAGGTTGCTTCCTCAAAAAAAGGCTCACGAACATTTCTATCTTTCTAGATTATCAATATAAAGGTTGATATTTTTTTTTTAGTGTTTAATAGTCTTGTTCTTCCTATTTGACAGTAAGTTGGCTATATTACTTCTAATATTACTCTAAATTCATTTTTTTTTGTTATATAAGTATACTACAAGTGGTGTCAAAGCCTTTTTTTTTGTAGACATACACTCAAATTTTAGATCTTATTTTTCTTTATAAGCTAGAGATGTGTTCAAGAATATTTAAACAGTAAGACATGTCATTCAATGGGTAAAATCCAAACTAGGAATCATACACACAAGGAATACAAGTGGGGTCACCTAGTAATGAATCCTTGTACACCTCTATCAATACATGATGAATAGAACCACATCATATAAAATTTTATCATTGATTCAATATCCCTAATAACCTTGCGTATATCAAAATCCCCCCTATGCATCCATGAAACCAACCCTACAAAAAACCTTTCAACCATTTTGTCGTTTTAGTACAATTAGCACAACACTCAAGGAGATAATTCTTCAATACCTGGGAATTAGGCAATATGGGTATAACCATGTTTGATCCTCCTTAGTAAAATTTGTGAAAGATTTACCAAGTCCTAATGTGGAAACCCATAATATATTAGAGAGTTAAAGTGCCTAACATTCCTTTTCTCTTAGGACTCTATCATGCCCTTATCTTTGTAGAACATATTGTGAAATTCATACATAATTACAAATATCATCAATTGGAAAATCTATCGCTATAATAATCCTAATTATAGTATTCCCCCAAACCTATCCCAAAAGAATCTTTGTGTGAATTTAACCACATTCGTGTATTTTCTTATGGTTTCTGAAGTTAGAGGACATATGTTGCATATTTCATGATGATACCTAGTTTTTCATGCTACTACTCAGTTTCCATGATCCATATTTCATGTTGATACTCAGTTTATTAGGGTTTCCAGATGTATAGGACATGAGGTACATGATGCGTTGGGTGTTGATACTCAATTGGTAATTTATAGTTTTATTTTGGCATCTTGAAATGAAAGTTAAGGGGTATATGTTATGGTGTTTTTATATGTTGTTCTTAGAATGATGCCTTCATGGTCATGCATTATTCATGTGAAATTTGATGATTGTTAATTCTAGCCATGAAAATTATAGCCATGGGTTGTGCATGTGATACTTCTTAATGTTATTTCATGACGTTATGGTGCTATACAAGATAGATGATGTGTAGAACACAAAATGATATTATAGCTTATCATTGCATCTAGAGATAAATGACATTTGGCACATAAATGGTATGAAAGCATGTTGTGACTAAGTTTGGTATTTTACAACTATGTTTTGTGTTAGTGAAGAATAAGAGATTATATCAAATATTTTGTATGACATGTTATCATTTCATGCTAACCCTTATTGCTCCTCGTAGAATACATATTTGATATGATGGATTATGTGGGTTGTTAGATTGCATATTTGATATGATGGTGGATTATGATGGATTATGTGGGTCATTAATCCATGTTGATAGTACTAATGTTGAAATATGGTAGCTTGTCATGACATATTAATTAGATGCTTAGTAAAATTATGAAAGTATAATGACCAACTATGTTATAATGGTAGTACCAAACACCTAAATGCATTAGATGTTAAACTTGGCATGACTTATCATAACAGTGGCTTATGATGTAATACAATATGGATTGGTGGCTAGGAATTCTTGTTAGCACACAATTCAAGGTTGAACCATGATATATATTGAGAAATGATTACTAATGATTATTCATTACGGTAAGTGCAAGTTGTTCCAAGTGATCCACTCAAATAGATTTGTGAGGCTAATCATTCTATGATTTCTTGGGAGCCCATAACCACGAATGAGAATAGCTACTATAAATATATTATGGGCTGGAGGACCATCCCAAAAATTAAATCTATGCCAGCAGCTCTTGAATTTAGTACCAGAAGTTGGGAAGGTGGCAATGCCACGATTACTTCCCAGAGAACTTCTGATGTGACCAGAGTCCATGGTTGGAGACATACTCTCTGGGAAGTGGCTTATGATATAATACAATATGGATTGGTGGCTAGGAATTCTTGTTAGCACACAATTCAAGGTTGAACCATGATATATATTGAGAAATGATTACTAATGATTATTCATTACGGTAAGTGCAAGTTGTTCCAGGTGATCCACTCAAATAGCCTGGTGAGGATAATCATTCTATGATTTCTTGGGAGCCCATAACCACGAATGAGAATAGATACTATAAATATATTATGGGCTAGGGGACCATCCCAAAAATGAACTCTATGCCAGTAGCTCTTGAATTTAGTACCAGAAGTTGGGAAGGTGGCAATGCCATGATTACTTCCCAGAGAACTTCTGATGTGACCAGAGTCCATGGTTGGAGACATACTCTCTGGGAGGGAGGTTTATGTATAAGGACTTCTGATGCTTGGGGATAGTTCCTTGAGGGTGCTTGTGGAGGATGTTTAGGCTATTCTTCTTAGATGATTGGGGTATAATGATCCTAATATCAATATCGGGGTACCAGGAACCAGATGCCGGTTAGTACCAATGAGGCCCATATTCTGGTTAAATTCTGATGAGGCCACACTATTATCGGAAGTGGGAGGGTGGCAATGCCACGGTAACCTCTTGGGGAACTTGTGATGCCTAGTGTATGATCCGCGGACAAGTTACAGTAGAGGGCCTGTTCCATGGCATGCGGTACCATCTGGAGTTGAAGGGGAGGTTTATGGAGGTGTCCGATGGTATGATTCTCAGGGAGAGGGTGAGTAAGGAAAGGGGAATTAAACATATACACAGTTAGAAATTATTAATAAATTGTTTAATGCTTCTGTGTGTATGATGCATAATTGTTGCTATGGTTTCATACTAGTCTCATAGGGAATTACTTAAGAGCATGTTGTAACTTAGGGCGTTTGATTGTATTAGTGTGGTTTGGAGACTTCTATGTGGTGGCCACATATATAAATATCTTAACTTCCCAATAGTAATAGCTACCTATATATCCTAGTATTTATTGGATTGATTGATTGAATAAGTATTGCATTCATTGCTTGAATATTATAACTTTGGGAAGAAGTTTCCTGAAGGAGGGAAGTATGTAACAATCCTCATGTAAAATAATGAAATAAAAGGGGTAAAATAAAAAAAAGGGAATATATTTAATGGAATGTAAAATAATAAATAAAATGGGGTAAATAATATAATGGGGAATACGAAAGAAATGGAAAACAAATTACATTAAAAGAAATTAAGAAAAAGGGGAGAAGGGGGAGATAAAAGGAGAAGAAGGGAAGAGAGGGGGATCTTTTTGGTCTTTTGGTATTTTGGAAGGGGGGCTCTAGAGGAGCCAAGAAAGAGGAAAGAAAACAAGCTTTGGCATAGGGTTAATTGTTGGGGGCTCGGGGGCCTCAGCCATTGGCTATGGTTTGGTTGGGTGGAGAGTCGTCCCCCCACCTTTAGTTGCACACATTGGAGTTCTTCAATGTAATGGTAGCTACCAAGGAATCTAATTTTTGATGTATATGTAACTTCGGAATGTATTTCATCTATGTATTTCATATATATTTATTGTACCCTTATAAGAGATGTGTTATTCCTCTATAAGGAAGTGTCCTCATGTGTATTGACAAGTGTCGCAAGTGTGTGTACTTGCCGATGGGTTATTAGACCACCATGTGTGGGGTCAGCCCTGAAATATATATTATATGGTTGATGTACCTAGCTAGACAAGTCGACCCAATAAGGTCACTGGAAAAACAGACAAGTATAAATAGAGATCGGGAGATCTCTATTTTGATCACTCGAAAACTCACACTTCTCTCACTCAGAAAGTGGCGCACTTGTGAGGAGGAGGATCATCTTCTACTAGGAGACTATCTCAATGTATTTTGGTTGTCCTTTGGTTGAGCCATTTCTCTCTCTATCTCTGAGGAAGTTGTGGGGTTTTTCACCTTAGGTTTTTCCCCACGGAAACTCTGTGTCTCTTGTCTCTCATGCTTTTGATTCTTGTGATGCTTGACATGCTTGATATGATTGTTATGCATTGATATACTGTACATGTTATTCTCTCAATAAAGATCCTAGAGTATATTGAATTAATGCTTGAAATTTAACATGGTATTAGAGCTAACCTGAGAAGAAGACATTGTGCAGTGACGGAAACTAGGGTTTCTTGTTTATTGGGTTTCTCTCCACAGATTTTGGAAAACCAAGTATAGTATATTGACTCTACTCATCAAGGAGAATCTATCTATCCAGTCAGAATTCAATTCTGAGCATTTTCAGATTTGGCCCTAAAAATTAGGGTTTCCACAAAAATAAGAATTTCTGGAATCTGAAGACATAGCTGGAAGCTTCTTGCCAAAATCGAAGTTTAGAGCTTTGGATCGAGATTTTTGGCTAGGTATATCTCTGGGAAACTCAAACCCTAATTCAGGGCTCTCCCAAGTGAACCCGGGAAGACAAAAAGGAAAATCTGAAGGGTAAAGCTTTGTTGATCTCAAATTATGAATACACCAGGTTGATCAACTCATCAAGGCGCATCTTTCTATCCTTTCAGAAAGTTGAAGTTCACATTTTGAATTTTTAGGGTTTTTCTAACAAACCCTAATCCGGGACTAGATCTAGTTTTCAACATTTCAAGTGGTAAGACCTAAATCTTTTCTATTTTCATTTGAAGTATTCTTTAAGATGTCTCAGCACACCAAGCTTGAGGATAAGCTTGAAGGGGCTGATAACTTCCGAGCTTGGAAGTATAAGATTGGGTTAATCCTAGAAGAAAATGAGTTGGACTCATATATAAAAGAAGACATCCCTATCCCAGAGGATGAAAAGGCTAAGGTATTGCATAAGAAGAACTTGGTCAAGGAAAAGAGAATCATTGTTGATTCTATCAAAGACCATCTGATACCCCATGTGTCTTCTCTAAATACACCCCAATAGATGTTTGACTCTTTGACCAAGCTATTTGAAGGGAAGAACATAAATCAGAAGATGACCTTGCGGAATCAATTGAAAGGGGTCAAGATGTTGAATGGAGAAGTCATTCAATCTTACTTCTCCAAGGTATCTCAGATCAAGGAACAAGTTGAAGCTGTGGATGAAGTAGTGGACAATGGTGAAATTGTTATGACCACTCTAAATGGCCTACCTAGGTCATGGGACTCCTTTATTCAAGGAATCTGTGCAAGAAAGAAATTGATCTCTTTTAGTAGACTATGGGAGGAATGCTCTCAAGAAGAAGCTAGGATTGTGGCCCGAGAAGAAAAGATGGGAAATGAAGATCAAGCTCTCATAGCACATGCCAGGAAAGGCAAGTCCAGGAAGGAATCATCTCATAACAAGAAATTCTCACACCACCATTATCATAAAGATAAGAAAGATCTCAGATGCTTCAATTGCAATGAGAAGGGACACTTTGCTTCAGACTGTCCCAAGAAGAAGAAAGACAAGAACAACAACTTCAACAAGAAGAAGAAGAATAACAAAAGAAGATATCATGCTCATGCTACTGAGGATGATGAACCCCCAAATAAGAAGGCTAGGGCAGAAAGTGATGATAGTGATGATGACTCATCAAGTGAAGAAGAGTATGTTCTAATCTCTGCTCTCACAGGTACTATCTCCCATGGTTGTAATGATTGGTTGATTTACAGTGGGGCTTCCAAACACATGACTGGGTTTAAGGAATATTTTGTAAACCTATCTGAACATTAATCACCCCATAAGGTGAAACTTGGGGATGATTTTCAATACCCAAGCAAAGGAAGTGGTGAAGCCTCCTATAACCTAGATTCTGGAAAATCTTTGAAGATGAAAGAAGTCCTTTATGTACCTGGGCTCAAGAAGAATCTTCTCTCCATCTCTACATTGGATGCAAAAGGCATGAGGGTTGCATTTGTAGATGGCCAAGTCCTAATGTGGCCAAAGGGTAAAACAATCGATGATGCAGTAGTGATTGGAGAGCAAGAGGAAGGATTGTACAAATTGAAGGGCCAACCTGAACATGCCATGGTGACATAAAGACAAAGATTCATCCATATTCATGGATCACATAGAGGTATGTATAATTTGTTTTTGCAAAAGTTAACTAATGAGTTATGCAGGTCATTGAAGAGAACAAGAACACATTGATAGACATAACTAGCAAATATGGTGACCAGGTATGTGTTTCTTATATCATAGGATCTATTATATAAGTATGCATGACATGATTGATGATGTTTATTCATGAAGTCATAGGTTTGAATAATCATGGGTATATGCATATTACGTGTCTTACCTTATTTAATGTTATGACTAACCAAAAGAGTCATAGGTTTGAGTAATCACAGGTTTAGACATGTTATGACTAACCATAAGAGTCCTATATAAACCTTGAATGCTAATGCTTATTATTTTTGTTTGAAATGATCATGACTATACATGCTTGAGATTATCGTGTTTTGATGAATGTATGATTTTGTATGAGATCATAAGGATAACACAATCATGATACTAATAAGCATGCATAGGGTCCAAGGATGAATATAAGTTCAAGGATAGGTAACCCAGGAAGCAAAGATCAAGAAGAAGCACACTCCAGTAGTTCCTGCAAGGATGCAGATATTCAAAGGGAGTTGACCATCTTTCTACATTCCACAACAGAAAGGTGTAGAAGAAGCTACTTTAGCAGCTCCTACAAGGAAGCTAAGACTCAGAGGGAGTACACCCCACAAACAAACAAAGATAAGTATTTTAATTATCATTTCTTCCATATTTGTTTGTTTAAATAAAATTGTTCAATGATGTATATGTTCATGTTCCTAGACTTAGGATATGTATTGTGCATATTAGAATGATTGCATTAATGAACAGGATACTACTAATATGCATGTGATGGGTAAGTGGCCTATGGCACTGTACAACATTCCATTGCTACTTATCTCGAATGAAACCTCTTTGCTGACATGTTGGGAGTAGTGCAAACTCTTAACAATGTTCTAGTAGAGACTGGAAGGCATCTAGAAAGTTATGGAACATGGATAAATGTTTTATTGAAGCATTGGCTAAGATAATTGCATGACTGTGTGACATATTTCTTTATGTGTAAGAATTTGTTCTGAAAATTATGAGATGTTTCTAATCATGCAAATTAACTTGTTTTGTAGGAAAGACTGTATACCTTCACCTACAAAAGAAGGACTACAACATTTGTTCAAGCAACAAAATTATCTATTGAAGTTCCCAGGATATGGGAAGAATGCCATGATCCGTCGATCATGAAGAATGATGTTTGGGATGTAGTCCCAAGACCTAAAGGGAAGTTTGTTATGACTTCCATATGGATCTATAAGATCAAGCATGCTGTAGATGGAAACATAGAGAAATATAAAAGTGATGAAATTGAAAATACACCAGATAGATGTCAAGACTGCTTTTCTGAATGGTGTAGTTGAAGAGGAAGTATATGTGGAGCAGCCACTTGGTTTCGAAACACATGACAGGGAGTCATATGTGTGAATATTGAAGAAAGCCTTGTATGGATTGAAGCAAGCTCCCATAACTTGGTATGGTAGGATGGACAGTTTCCTATCTAGTATGGGCTTTACCAAGAATAAAGCGGATTCCAACCTTTACTACAAGGTTGAGGAAGGGAATCTTGTAATTCTGCTCCTGTATCTGGATGACTTATTTGTAATAGGAGATGATATATTGATTGTAGATACAAAGAGGAAGCTTGTTGTTGAGTTCGATATGAAGGACCTAGGGATGATGCACTATTTCATAGGTACGGAGGTGTGGCAAAGTACAGATGGGATCTTCCTTGGACAAGGGAAGTATACTGTAGATATCCTGAAGAGGTTCGGGATGATGGATTGCAAGGTCATGGCCACACCTATGGCATCGAATCTGAAGCTTCTTTGTGATGCTTCAT
The DNA here is from genome assembly GCA_027924585.1 of Larix kaempferi. Classification (NCBI taxonomy): domain Eukaryota; kingdom Viridiplantae; phylum Streptophyta; class Pinopsida; order Pinales; family Pinaceae; genus Larix; species Larix kaempferi. Next base: position 10,119,784 of record BSBM01000797.1, read on the forward strand.
CTGAGCCGGTTGATGTCTCTATGATTGGGTCCTTGATGTACCTGACGAACACGAGACCAGATATTTGCTTTGCGGTGAACACATTGAGCCAGTTCCTGATGGATCCGAGGAGTGTTCACCTAGTTGCTGTAAAGCATGTTCTAAGGTACCTGAAGGGTACAATGGATTATGGGCTCAAGTATGAAGTGAATCAAAAGTTTAACCTGTAGGTTTATGTTGATTCAGATTGGGCTGGCAGTGCTGCAGATAGGAAGAGCACATCTGGATGTTGCTTCAGTATGGGATCAGGTGTGATCTCTTGGTTCAACAGGAAGTAGTCCTGCATAGCACTGAGTATAGTTGAGGCAGAGTATGTTGCAGCCTATTCAACTAGTTGTGAGGCAGTATGGCTTCGGAAGCTACTGTCTGAGTTATTTGATCTCCCATTGGATGCTACTAGTATCTTTTGTGATAACCAGAGTTGTGTGAAGCTGTCCGAGAACCCAGTGTTTCATGACAGGTCGAAACACATAGAGATCAAATATCACTATATCAGGGATATGGTGCAGAGAGGAGTTGTGAAGCTCCTGTACATTGCGACGGACGAGCAGATTGCAGATGTGCTGACGAAGCCACTAGCCAAGGTGAAGTTCGAGTACTTCAGGGAGAGGCTTGGTGTTCTTCAGATTGTTGACACTTCAAGGAAGAAGTGATGGACACATTTGAAGAATCCATTCCAAGCATGTTAGAAGGAGGATCCTTCACATGGCTGTGGATGTAAGCACTGGATGATGAGAATCATGATGATGCTCCAGTTACTGCTCTGTATATGCATTAGGAGGATGCTAGATATGATTAGTTGGATCATTTATATGTATCTACGCATCATGTTGGATGTTGGATATGTTCAATTGGATCATTTATATGTATATGTATGTACGCATCATGTTGGATGCTAGATATGATCAGTAGGATCATTTGTATATGTTTTGTATATGCATCATGTTGGATGCTTGGACCATGTATATGTAAATGTATCAGGTGGATACTATGTATGATCAGGTAGATCATACATGTTGATATGTATCAGGTATGATCAGGTGGATCATGTATGATGATATGTATCAGGTAGATACTTGGTATGCATCAAGTAGATGCATTATATGATCAGGATGATCATGGGTGACGAGCTTCAGGATGTTGCTCCAGATGACATGTATCAGGATGTTGCAGTGATGATGTTTAGGATGATCATGTATACATCAGGATGATTTATGGTGAGTATCAGGTTGATACTCCGTGGCCGTGGATCAAGTTGTGCAGATGAGCATATAATTTGGCCCTAGGAGATTTGCAGATAGTCTTTTGAGGTTTTTCCTATGGCATGTAATCTGGCCCTGGGATCTTTGAAAAATGCTCTTTCGAGGTTTTGCTCTGGGAGGACATATAATTTGGCCCTAGGAGATCTGCAGATAGTCTTGCAATATTTTGCATATGGCATATAATTTGGCCCTGGGATATCTGGCAGATGCTCTCTCAAGGTTTTGTCCTATGGCATATAATAGCGCCTTGGGAGATCCGATAGGTTGAGATGTGTGCTCGTAATAAGTCCTGGGATGCTCTTGCAAGGTTTTTCCATGACCACATGTAATATCGCCCTGGGAGATCCGATAGGTTGGGATGTGTTCCTGTAATAAGTCCTGGGATGCTCTTGCAAGGTTTTGTGGTGACCACATATAATAGCTCCTTGGGAGATCCGATAGGTTGAGCTGTGTGCTCGTAATCAGTCCTGGGATTCTCTTTCGAGGTTTTGTGGTAGGGTCACATGTAATAGCTCCCTGGGAGATCCGATAGGTTGGGCTGTGTGCCCATAATAAGTCTTGGGATGCTCTTGCAAGGTTTCGTGATGCACGTAATAAGTCTTGAGGATTCCACAGTATGGCCAGTGATGATAAAGACCTGCAGGTGGTGGGCCTACATCCAGTATGAAAAAGGATTGGCTCTGTAGAACTTCCTATGACGAGTAGAGTCAGAGATTCGTTGAGATAGCAGCAGCAGAGACGATGATGATGAAGATGCATCGATGACGATGATCCCAAGAAGAAGACTTGTCTAGCAGATCTGTGTTGAGAAATACCTTCTTAGTTAAGAGGGAGTGTTGATGTATATGTAAATTTGGAATGTATTTCATCTATGTATTTCATATATATTTATTGTACCCTTATAAGAGATGTGTTATTCCTCTATAAGGAAGTGTCATCATGTGTATTGACAAGTGTCGCAAGTGTGTGTACTTGCCGATGGGTTATTAGAACACCATGTGTGGGGTCGGCCCTAAAATATATATTATATGGTTGATGTACCTAGCTAGACAAGTCGGCCCCATAAGGTCACTGGGAAAACAGACAAGTATAAATAGAGATAGGGAGATCTCGATTTTGATCACTCGGAAACTCACACTTCTCTCACTCAAAAAGTGGCGCACTAGTGAGGAGGAGGATCATCTGCTACTAGGAGACTATCTCAGTGTATTTTGGTTGTACTTTGGTTGAGCCATTACTCTCTCTATCTCTGAGGAAGTTGTGGGGTTTTTCACCTTAGGGTTTTCCCCACGGAAACTCTGTGTCTCTTGTCTCTCATGCTTTTGATTCTTGTGATGCTTGACATGCTTGATATGATTGTTATGCATTGATATACTATACATGTTATTATCTCAGTAAAGATCCTAGAGTATATTCAATTAATGCTCGAAATTTAACACTAATCATGTATGGTTCCTATAATTTTCATAGTATATTTTATGTTATTATTGCTTAGATCCATTTTTTTGTCAGATCTTCTTACATGCTAGTTATTTGTTTGTATTTTTATGTTTTATCAGTTTACAGTTCTTACATTATATTTATTAAAATTTGAAAACATTGAATTTACATTTTCCCTAAATTTTTCATTCTTTTGCATTAATAACTTGAACGCTCTTGTGGATTTAGAATATTCATATATATATGTAGGATAGTTTTGAATGCTATGCTTTATTTTCATTCTCATGATGTTATGTTTTTCTAAAATAAAGATGGTTTTCTTTAATAAATTCAATGCTCTTGTGGATTTAGAATATTCATATAGATCTTGGATAGTTTTCAATGCTATGTTTTATTTTCATTCTCATGGTGTTCTTATGTTTTTCTAGAATACAAAATGTAAATTTTCAAAAGTAATAAAATAAATAGAGTTGTTCCTCAATTCTTTTGTCTCTAGCATTCGTTTGGATATGAATTGCAGTTCTTATAGCAACCTTATAATAGCTACTACAATTAAAAAACCCTTATAGATTTGGATAATTTTTTTTAGGAGGTTTCTATCCCTTCAAATATATGGAATTTACGAGAATGGTTGTGTTATAGAAATTGAGAAATGTGGTGCCTAGCATTGGCAACTATTGTAGTTGTTGGATTTGCATGGGATTTCCTACTTTGTAATCATGCATTCTTTTTGTATTTGAATTTTCTTGTTTAGTTGTATATAACATATAGTTTTATTTCAATATGTTGTTTTGTGGGAACCTTCGTAATTACAAGTAGTCTCAATTAGTTATAGAAATTAGATTACTGTTGCAATAATAAATATGACGATAGTCCTTAGGATTTTGATTTTTTTTTTTTTGGTGATAGTAGTTATTTAAATAAGTGCCAAAGTAAACCTTTCAATGTTGTTGCTTTGTAGAGTTTGAATATCAATTCTTTTTTCCACCGCATTGATAAATACTCTCTCTAGGTTAAGAGTTTCATTGTTTTGACGAATTTCAATTAATGGTTTTTATATTATTGAAATATTGCATTTAGAATAATAATTATACTAGATATCTTGAAAATATTGATGGCTGCCATTGAAGACATGCAACACTAAAGGTTATTAGTAATGTATAAATTCCCCATTGTGAAAAGCACATTGATATACATTTATTAAAAATCTTAGGTTGTTCTTCAATTATTTTGTATCATTATTCCTTTTATATGGATAGGCCTATTGGCTTCTGATGTTGGTTGGATATCTACTATAGTAATAAATGTGGCCAAAACTCTTAGGGTTTTGTATACTTATTATCTGAATATTTTATTCTTTGAACAATTTATGTCATGTTGCATTAGGACAATTCATATTTTGAAGTTAAGGGATGGGTGAGATTTTAATTGGTAATACTTTTAAAGCCATTGGGTAGCTCAGTCCTTGGGTAGTTTAGAGATTAGTATATAAAACTAAAATGGATATGCAAATTATGAAAATATTATCATTTTCTAATGAGCAATGATATCCTATTATGAATTATATCAATATTTCTTTTGATCTAAAAATTTGGAAAATAAATATTGACTATTCTAATGTTAATTTACTGATATACTGGATATCTACAATTTTTTTAATAATCAGAGCTTGGATTGTTGAAGTCACTAGTGCAATGTCCCCAGCTTGACCCTATTGCATTAATATTGTAAATGATGTAAATATTGTTATTTAGTCATGGTGAGGAGCTCAAGGCCAAGGCACCACCATTGATTTATCGTTCTATGTATCGGTAATTAGAATAGATGCATAGAGTTCTTGTGCTAGCGGTGCACAATGTAAAATCGGACATCATGTAAATATGCAATTTTAAATGAAAAAACCACAACCAGCTACGCAATGCAACAAAGAGATGAGGGCATGATCTTTACAAGGAATAGGGAGGGAAAATAACCAAACCCTTGAGCCATGGTGTTAAGCCATTTCATTTGGGAAACCCATAAACCACCAACTACCCATTTGGTCTCATGCACCCAATCATTTAACTCTTCCAAGAATTGGTTGAGACAATTAATGCCTTGGGATGGGAGAGGTATGGCTGTCAATTTTCGTGTATGGGCAAGACAGCAACCTGGGAAATCGAGTTTTGGCTTGCTCGGCAAGAAAACCCCCACGAAATTGGCCCAAAAGCCATTCTTCACCCATGGCATTCTTCCTCTCATGCAAACTGGAGCTTACTGAAGTTGATCCTCACATTTTCACCATAACCCTGCGTTTTTCCATGTCCAGGAATTCGTTTTTGGTATTGTGCAGTAGTTGGGAAAGGAGGGACGCGATTTTGGGTTGAGAGAGAGGTCGTTTTTGCCCTTGGGGCATTTTTTTGGAATGGGTTGCTCTCCCAGTCGAATTTTCCCAGTTTGCCAATTCGTTTTGAGTCTACCCACGTTTTTCTGAATCTCAGGAAACCCCATCTCATGCATTCCACTGTTGAAACGTTTTTCTCATGCCCAGCACTTACACTTTTGTTGTTATATGCATCCCTCTCCTAGCAGCCTCAGAAACCCAACTGCTAGTTGGTATGGCTGATTCTGGTGTATCTATGGTTATGTGAGACCCTGTTGTTCCCTAGTTCCTTGTGGAGATTATGCTCAGCTCAGGGGTGGCAGTGGTGCCGAGAGATTTAGGAGCACACTGGCCTACGGTTGGGTGGAACGTTGCAGAAGTGTAGCTGGTTGCTTGGGACTTCTTCATTAAGATAAGTATCCTCTTGTGCTATCTTTCAATTGTTTAATTGATGAATATCTTGAATGTAAAATGAATGAGTAATTGAAATTACCTCTGCTGTGTATAAACAAATACTTATGCATCCTCATAAGTCTTGCATGCTTACTTCTTAAGTACATGGGGCTGGATTCCCGGTTAAACCTCAATGATCCTCTCTATCATGCTGGTATGATAGGAGGGGACATTACAACTAGATGTGCATCTCAATTTATTTTTTGCAAGAGGGGGGAAAGGGTATGGGGAGGGTTTTGGGGAGTATATTGTAAGCAAATTTGGTGTATAACAGAGGTATGTTGTTTCTTTCTATTGGATTTTCACTTCTTTGTTCAAAATAGTGTAGTTTTCCTTGAAGTATTTTTTAATTTACATTAATCTAGATATATTTAATGTTTATAATTTATAGTAATGAAACCCTTACTATAGTAATTCAGTTGTCAAAAATTGAAAGGGATTTGGAAGCATATGTTGACCATAGTGGTCTACTGTGTTAAAAAAAAATCCTTTCAAAACAATAGCTACATTGAATAGCTTCAAACACTTCATAGTGAGGGTAAAGGATAACTAGTAAAATAAAATACTTCATATTGTCATTCTTGTATGTATACAATACACACTACAAAAAACTATGTTTGCTAGTGTAAAAAGTTTATGTTGGTCAATCTTGTATTTTTTCATAGAACAATTTATATTGAATTTAATGTGTTTTTTTTAACAAAATTAATATTTGTACACTTATCACATTGGCTTATAAATTTTTTAGACATCATCAAGTAGAAGGGGCCATGTTTCAATTGAGAATCTCCTATAAGGAAAAAAGGAGGGGCAGGCATGGGAGGTCGATTTTATTTCTATATAGAGTTGTCAATCAAATGGTTTTATGACTATTGATCTATGATCAATGGAATACTGAGAATGGAACATGCCATTTAATTGAGAAAATAGAAATGCTTCTCATAATACAAAGGGAAAAGAGAACCATATAATATTCTACTAGAGCACAAGCTATGCACCTACTAAGAAATATGATTAATTAAATTTGTTTCTTATGTTTTTGATGTCACTATCTGTGTACTATTAGACTCTTAGAGATAATTCACCTATGGTGCATAGTGTATTAGCTAGAAACTGTGATTAAAAAAATTATCTTAATGAAGAGTTTTCTTGATGCTTTAATTTGCAAAGTTGCAGTTGTACCTTGGTATATGCAATTTGAATATATGTAATATTAACTCTTAGAGAAAAATTTCCTAAAAATTCGACTTCTAATTCAATTAGGAGGAAGATGACTCCTAATTCTAAACAAACTTTAAATGCTAAATAGAAGTAGAAACATACAAATATAAAGAGCAAAGGTAATTGTCTCTTGTAACTATATCCATTCCCTAATTTCGTAAGTCTCTACTTCTATTTAGTATTAAGAGTTCATTTACAAATTAGGATTCATGTTTCTATTGAATTAATGAGAAGGACTTGATAACAAACAACATAATGAGTGATGATACAATGGAAATGAAAGTTGAATTCCTCTATTGAACATTATTGTAGGAAAAGCTTGTTTCTTTGGGTAATGTTATTTTTTAAGCCTTGTCATTCTTCTAGTATACAAAATACCTATCCATGCCATCATTTTTTCATGAAGGATGTTTGCACTAAAGTAACCAACAATGAATATCATGAACATTGGATTGGTTAGGACATATCGTACAAATTGGCATAAAACAAGTTTTATTCATTTGTTCTCATTAATTAGATGCAATTAACGAATCCATTTGAAATTTTTACGATTAATATATTGGTGTATAATAAGGATGTAACCAATTTTCTTAAAGAAAATTATGCCTTTTCCCAATTTAAGAGAGCCTACTCAACTACCTAGAAAATATATTTCTTGACAAGATTTTGAAAGTGCATGTTACGTAACAAATACATAAAAGATAGTAATAAGATAGATTATACAAATATGTAAACCAAATGTGAGCATAGAGAACGAGCATAGAGAACAACCCAAAATAGATAAGAGATACGAGTCACACTATAAATTTTTAAATAATAGGAGAACCTCCTCTAGATACCCCAATACATTCATATATATAAATCACATATTCTTGTTAATAATGACCACATTACTTTTATATATACCTATTAACTCATTTCACATGTCAGACCTTCATTATTTCAATCACTATTACATATACATTTACCTCATTACATATACATTTAACCCCATATATTCCCCCCTTTGGGTTATATAATATAGATGTAACCCCAATATATCCCCCTTAGGTCATAACATAGTACCCTACCTAAAACTCCTTTGTCCTCAAATCCTTGTAGACAAGTATTTTACATGTCATTCAACTAGGTAATAGGATCTTGTTATATGCCTACTTTCTTATTATTACTAATGATGATCCATCCATCTGAACTCAATCATTTTTAGAATTAATCCTTAATGGTTGGTTGTCGGATAGTTTTTTTTTCCTTTAATTCCATTTCTTTTGTTTTGATAACTTCTCTAACTTATTGTAGTTGTTGGTCTTTGATAATATCCTATTTATTAATGGTTTTGTGATGACATATTCCACAAGTATGTATTAAATATTCTTCCTTGATAATCATGATATCAATCTTCCTATCTTTCTTGAAAAAATTGATTTGTAATGAGGGAATTGATATGGTTTCACCTTTGATGGTTTCCCTTCATTCTGTACACACATATTATCAATATTATTTTCTTATACAATGGTATCCTCTATCCTTTGTGATTGGTATTTTATTACTATATCCTTGGAGATAATACCAACATATTTGACATTTATATCCTCAAATTGGAATTCAATGTATTAAGTATTTTCTAGTGACCCTCTTGAATATTGTCTTCCTTATCTTTTTGAGTATGCAATGTGATTCCTTCAATCAAGTTATTATGTCCTTAAATTCTAGATTGAATTTCCAATTTTACATAGTGATTGGTTAAGGCCTCTTCAACCTTCTTGAAAATCATCTCTTCAAGTATTTGGAAGTCTTCTGTTCAATTGTTTTGGTATTATGCTCATCCTCGTTCTTTCATTTGGATGCTTGTATATTATTTTTCATATTATTAACATCATTAATTAGGTCTTGATTATACTCAGACAACGTTATAATTTCTTCATCAATCTTTTGCAATTCTTCCCTCGAATTATGCTTTTCCCACTTTTCTTTTCTAATATTTTTTCTTGTTTTAATTTTGTAACCTCCTTCACTAATCATTAATTGATGGTTTGCACCTTGGTTAACTCATCAACTTTCTTTATAACTTATTATTTTATCCCTTAATTATCCTTCTACAATTTGGAATTTTCTCCTTTTTATTCATTTAATTCATCTTGAATTTTATGCATCTCCATAATTTGTGTATCATTTATCCTTCTATCAACAAATACCTTTTTAGACTCTTTCCACTTATATTTTTTAGTGACCTTATCTAGACTATACCACCAATTCCTATATTTACCTTAAATTGTTTTTCAAACACAGGTATTAAAGTTTCTTCCTTTCAATACTTAACCATTCCTAATAGGACCAATTTCAAATTCATATCCATCTCCTCCAAATATAGGTATTTCCATTGATTTTTAATTGAATTCCAACCAAAACCCCCAACCTATAGCCTCACTATCTTACTAATAATGATCAAAATGGTTATGATACCATTCCCAATATATTATATAATATGTTTCACATTTCCAACATATTTTGAATCACCTCAACCATACATCACAATCAAAGGATATGCAAACTTAATGTCAACATGCCATTCAAAACCTTGATTTGGATATGTCTTAGTACTCAACCTTTCTCGAATGTATGTCTATAAGTTTGTATCCCTCAAAGTATGAAATTTTGGCATGTATTATCCCCAAATGTTTTTTTTTACAATGACATAGGTTTGATCATATTCTAATGTTACAAGTAAAATTTATGATATCTTTCCCTAGACCTATTCATTTTATTGCTTTCAAGAGAACAAACTTGGTCAACATGCCACATGTCCAATTTTTCATCAACTTTTGAAATTTTATTTTGAAATACCATGATCCTCGTTCTTTTCAATGCACCTAGTGGAACTAAATTTAGATCTTTCTTGAATAAGGTATGGTTTTTTTACCACAAACACCTATTTGAGACTAGTATATATACTAGAAAAAATAATCCCAAGTTTCATAACATTTAACTTGAGAAGTATAATGAAACAAAATTTAAAATTTGTACCACATATACTTAGTAATGCATTCTCACTTAAGAAAACTTTTTTTATTTAAAACTTCTCCAAAAGCAAGTTATAGATAAAATTACAAAATGAATCATTTTGATGGAGCCACACAAATACCATAATCTCTTGATACTATTAGGCCATAAAAATCATTTATTATTATTATTATTTTTATTATTATTATTATTATATTAGTCATTGTTAGGTCGGCTCAGTATTAGGTGACATAATGACCACGTCATCTCCTATTTATAATAAAGGAGATTCATTTTTATAATCATATCATCTTGTATTGTTTATTTAGTGCATTTGATAAGGAGGTTTCCCCCCCACAAAGAGTATTTTTATTCATATATATATTCTTCATTAGTAAGGCGTGGATTACTTTCTATTGGTTATTTTATGCTCTTTTGGGGAATTCAGAGCATAACATTCGGTATCAGAGCTTAGACTCTTACAAAATGAGTCATCTCCCCATTTTATCTATAACATTTTTTATGGGATGTTTTAGATAATAAAACTTCAAGGTCCTTATAGAAAATATAGAAAAATATTTGGTATGAATTGCATATCCCAACTCATTATACACTTGGATTTATACCCTATGGAATTTAGGGTTTTTGACTAGTCCAAAAACTAGTCTCAAACTAGTGTTCAAAGAAAAATGATTATATTTGGAGCTTGAAAGATATGAATTGAGTCATATTTGATGCATATTATAGAATATAGACCATAGTATTCATTGCACAATTTTTAGAATCATATCCCAAAAATTGGACACGTACACTTTCACTCTTCTGAAAATGACAAAAATAACAAGTTTTGGTAAATTTACCATAACCTTTTCTTGGCACATAAGAATTAGGGAAAACCTATGAAAATGTAGAGAAGACATATAAAAATACTATAGGAAGAAATTTTAGATCCATATGGGCCAAACATGAAAAGTTACCTCATTTTGAAGGTTAGCTAACAAGACAGTTTCCAAACATAGGTTTTTGAAGGTATGTTAACTTGAAGCTTGCATAAATTTCGACTGAAATATCTCGTTTGAGTGATTTAAAAGGTGTGATACAGAGTAAATAAAGGAGAATTACAGTAAATATCATTAGTATCAAATGGAAAAAGGTGCATCAAAAAAACATACACCCATTAAACCACTTAAAAGCTCAACAAAAATGATGAAATGAGTCATCAAGTGTCCAAATTGAATGCTAGATTGAATGAATTGAATGATAATTTAGTGACATATTTTCAATTGGTAAACCAAAAAGGTGATATAGAAAATGATTTGAAAAATGATCTAAAAAATAAGGCTAATAAAGAGGATCTCAAGGAGATGGGTAGTAAATAGGATCTTAGGGAGATGGCCAACAAAGAGTACCTCAAGAAGATGGAAAATAAAGGGGATCTCAATCATATGGCTAGTAAAGATAATTTTGAAAATATGGCTACTAAAGAGGATATTAAATTTATTAGAAAATAAATTTTGAACGTTGTGAGGCATTTCCTTCCTCATAATTCATAACTTAAATTAGAGGTGAAGGAAAACAAGATGGACTTGTCCCAGTCACATATTGAGAAGATTGAAAAATAGTTGGAGAACAAGAGATTTGAGTCCCCAACAATTGAAAATTCATTGCATCATAATGGGTTCAACTCCAAACTAAGGAATTACTTCATTCCCAAGGTTGAACTAAGAAAGTTTGATGAAACCCATGTGTTTACATGGGTGTGTTGGAATATCACCAATACTGAGAGGGGGGGCTGGTGAATTCATATTGAGCACTTTTTACCATTTCAAACTTTACACACATCATGTAATAATAACCATTATCAACTTCATTCATCAACACATAAAATCATACATAGTGCACAAGATATAATACTTTTCTTATAATATAACAAGATTACAAAATTACATTCATAGGAAGCACCAAATTCCAATATTATTTAGCACCAACTGGAAGGAGGCACCAACCCCCTAATTTACAGGCTCCAACCTGAAGGAACCTCCAACTCCCAAGTTTCTCCAAAACCAACTAGAACGATCCTATAACCCCCTAGTTTCTCTAACACCGATTGGAAGGAATCACGGAATCCCTTTCATTGCACCACCCTACCACCCTAATATGAATAAGAGTATCAATATGCCACTATCATTGTTCTGTGACTGCCACTTCCATTATCTTCACTGTCACGGCCAATGTCATTTTATTCACTATCACTATCATCAATTCCTTCTTGAACAAACCTTAGAAATAGTAATCCATAGAATTCATATTCCTTCTCTCCTTCAATCCTTAAACATCATCATCATATATGAAATATGTTCACCAATATTCACCAAGAGAGAAACCCTAATACATATGTAAGATCCATACCTTTTCCAAGATCACGAGATGAAGAAACAAGAGAGAAACCATAGTCATGCACCATGTCCTTCGCCATAATTAACCCTAGATCATGTCATCACATATCCCTTACAACAATATTTCCAACAAGCCAAGAATTTTGTTATTTCAATAGCATATGAGAAAGTTATGCATATTTCCATCAATCTTCTTCACTTGATCCTTCTCTTGAATTTCACTTAACTCTTCTTTTTGTCCTTGAAATTGTGTTTAAGATATCTTGAGCTTGGATAATTCAAATGAAATGTTTCAAACTTAATTTATACATGTCCAAGTCACTTTTAAACTTACTTTAATTTAGGTCAATCCTAACCAGATTCTATCCTCATGTTAGTTATCCCTAACCAAATGTTTGCACAGTACAAAGAAAAATTCATTTTCTCCTCAACCACAGGGAGTTAGGAATCATTCCACCTATCACTGGAAATGTATTGAAATAGTATATATTATTATGGAGCTTGTTATTTCAGTTGTCCTACCTTTATGGGGGGGATTCCCCTTTTTTTATTTAGCATCATTCTCATGAGACTGCCCCTGGTATTTTCTTCATGGCCTCTTGCTTTACTTCTTCAACGGGATTTTACTTACCTTCTTCACCACTTCATGTATTCATAAATGGGATTCTTTACACTTCAAATCATCATGGTTATTTGGATACATCACCATCACTTTATGGGCTTCTTCACTTGATCCATTTATGTGCAACTCAAAGTGGGCATGTGTAAATAACCACTTGTTATCTCATCCCGTGAGGGCCATGATTAATAGGTAAACCATAAGTGGAAAAATTTGGAGTAATATACACTTATTATTGGATTTTGAGATTATTGAAAACCTTATTCAATATGGTGAACCAAATAGAGAAATTATTTGAATTTCATAATGTCATCGATGATAAGAAAAGAGATTCCTTAGCTACATTGTATTTTGAGATAAATCCTTATCAATGGCATCAATGAGTAGTTAAAAGGAATCCTCATTATTATTAGTATACTTGGAATTTATTTAGAATATATCCAGAAGTTGAATATGGTAATGTATTGGAACAAGACTACTTTATTCAACTGACAAGAATCAAGCACTTAGGTTATGTGGAAGATTATAATTCAATATTTAAAGTATTGACCACAAGGGTAAAAAATATAAGTGACCGTCATTTGTTATAATCTTACATGGGTGGATTAAAATAAGACATTAAACATGATATTTTCTTATTACAACCGGAAATTGTTATGAAAGCTATGCAATACTCTCACCATATTCAAGCCAAAAATAAGGCTACACAATACTCTAAAATTGGAGCATTTTCAAGAAGCAAAGATAGAATTTTTCCACATATGGAAACACTACCTCAAGCTACTCAAATATCATAGAAAGAAATAGAAGAAAAAAGAGAAAATGGACTATATTTTGCTTGTAATAGTAAATGGTATGAAGGGAATAAATGTAAAGAAACAAAATTGTTTACCTTGGATAATAATGAGGAGGAGGAAATAGATGCATCAACAAACATGGTTGAGGAAGAACTTCTATAAAAACAAAATAAAGAAAAATATATAGAAATTATGAACAACATAAATGCAAACCAATGTGAAGTATCAATCCATGCCTTTGTAGGTGTGTTTGTACATCAAACCCTAAAAAATGTAGGTTACATTAAGAAGAAAAGGGTTATATTACTAATCAATTAAGTTTGTACACATAATTTAATTGATAAAACATTAGTAGTGTGCCTCAATTCTTTTATCTATCCAGTAAAAAATGTTTGAGTATTGGTTTCCAATGGAGGAAGTATTCATTGTGGAGGGAAATCCCATAATATCAAACTTAGTATGAGAGATTAAAATATATCAAGACCCATGTATGCCAGTATTCCCATAGGAGGAGTAGATTTTGTTCTATGTATTCAAACGTTGAGAACATTGGGTAAAGTTTCTACAAACTACAATGAATTATTCATGAAATTTGAATCGGAAGGAATTCAATATGAACTCAAAGGGTTAAAATATACACCCTATCAGATAATCATCTCCCATAGAATGGAAAAGCTCCTAAAAATGGTATTTTTTGGAGTTATTGCTAGCATTTACTCTATGGAAGTGAAGCATGAGGATGAAAATATCCCATATGACTTAAAATATTCCTTGTAAAAGCACCATAGTGTCTTCTAAGATATTCCTATAGGATTAATCCATATAGATATCATGAACGTGAAATTGAACTCATTCCCTAAAATACTCCTGCTAATAAAAGGCCTTATAAATAGCCACATCAACAAAAAATGAGAGATTGAGAAAATGGTACAAGACATGTTGGATCCAGGTATTATTCAACCAAGCATGAGTTACTTTTCAACACTAGTAATGATGGTTAGAGGGTGAAATCGCGAACATGGGAAACACTTTGGTGACAAACAGAGTGAAAAAAATGGAGCGTGGGTGGATGATCGCACGAAAAAAAAGTCAAACTGAAACTCTAGGATGAGAGTTTTGAGAGTTCAAACTCTGGGCCAAGAGTTTAAAAAAACTCTAGGCCGAGAGTTTGAACCAATCGCCACGCTATATTTTGAAAAAAACTATCGGATGAGAGTTTGAACTAAACTCTGGGCCGAGAGTTTGGAAGACATTTTCTTGCCCGACAGTTTCTGGTCAACAATTCTAGCACCATTTCTGCATAATTCAAAAATGTGTCACTTTAAGAAGGTCGGACAACTGCAAAACATGAGAATTACATGTCGGAGTTTATACCAGTCGATTCATCATTCAATCTGCTTTCTAGTAATATATTTTTTTTTCAATTTCATTTAGGATTACTATTTTTTTCTATTTTTTTACTAAACTTTATCATTAAAAAACTAAGTGACTGAAAAAGCAGTCACAATGAAAATTCAATATCATCACAATGATGAAGCCAAATTTGTTTTAAAAAATACAAGGATGTTCCTTGAAGTGTCCTATTCAATGGGTTGGTTTTAGTTTGTTTGATAAGAGTAACATTTGAAAGAAAATGTGAAGACAAAAACATGTGTCGATAATGCACCATTTTCTGAACATATGTTGTTTCGATAAATAATAAAAAATAGTTCCCAAGTCTTAAAAAACTCGAAATATAGTCCAGGATCAAGTTTAGTGTGTGTAGATTATGAGAATACAATTTTTTTCCCTAAAATGAATAACCATCTATCAAAAAATTGTCGTCAATGCAGGTCACTCATTATCCATACCTAAACTTTTCAAGTATATGCCGTTGATTGACAACAAATTTGTCCCACGATATGTCCATAATTTTTTTTTAAAAAAAATACGAGTAGAAATCTAATTCAATTTTGTAAAACCTTTATGTTTACTTCAAGTTGAAATTCCTAAGGGAGATATGGGTTTGAAGAGGTCAAAGTTGAAAAACATAAAAATCAGCAGTTTGTTTTGTCAAAAACAAGCCAAAATTGTTTCCCAACTTCATGTTTTCACCCTATAGAAGAAAAGATAATTCTTAATAATGTTCCTTGATTACAAAGATCTAAACAAAATCACCATCAAGGATAAATTCACCACTCAAAATATTAGTGATCTATTAGATGAGCTTCATGGAGTGGCTTACTTAACAAAATTAGATCTAAAATGAAGATATAATCAAATCAACTTAAGAGAATAAGACATACCCAAAACAACGTTTATAACACATAAAGGGAACTATGAGTTCTTGGTGATTCCTTTTGGATTAACTAATGCTCCTTCTACTTTTTCAAGCCTTATGAAAAATAATCAACCTTATATTAGAAAATGTGTGTTGTGTTTCTTTGACTATATACATATCTATAGAAAATCATGGGAAGAACACATTAAACATGTGGATCAAGTCTTGCAAATTCTAGAAAATAATCAATTGTATGTAAAAATATCCAAATGTGCGTTTTTGAAACAAGAAGTGGAGTACATGGGTCATATTGTTTTAAAATAAGGGGACAAAGTGGATCGTCAAAATATTGAAGCTATCACAAAATGGCGTATTCCTTAGAAGATCAAGAGTCTTTGAGGATTTTTGGGGCTTACATGATATTACAAGAATTTTTTTAAGAATTATGCACGCATTGCAGGTCCCCTCACATCACTCTTGAAGAAAAAATCATTTGTATGGAATGAAGAAGCTACCTTGTCATTCTCACTTTTAAGGGATGCTATGTCTTCTAGACTAGTATTAGTAACACCTAGCCTTAGTATAACATTCATAGTCAAATAATATGGATTAGGACAAGGAATTGGAGCAACATTGATACAAGAAGGGAGACCATTGAATTTTGAAAGTAAAAAATTCAAAGGAAATGATATGGCTAAATATACATATGAAAAATAAATGGTAGTAATAATGCATGTAGTAAAAAAAAGGCAACAATATCTCATTGGGAGACACTTTAATCTTAAGACAGGCCATGATAGCCAAAATTATTTTTTGGAGCAAAGAGTGTCCTCAGAAGGGCAACAAAAATGGGTATAAAAAATGTGAGGGTCTGATTTTGAAATAATCTACAAAAAAGGGAATGAAAATTTCATAGCATATGCCTTTTCCAAAATACAAGAATATTCCAACTTATATTCCATCACATATTCCATTCTTGTTTGGTTGAAAGAAGGCCATCATGAATGCAAAGAAGATAATAGTACTAGATAGAAAATACAATGTCTAAAAAATAGGAATAAATCTATGGAAATTTGGGAATGGAAGAGAGATATTCTTTGGTACAAGTGTAGAATATTTTTATGCCCTCAATGAAATTTGAAAGGAAATAAATTAAGGGATTATTATAAATATCCAATGGAGAGAGATTAAATTTTTATTAATGTCTATCAAAGGATCAAAACCTATTTTTTTGAAAAGGATTGAATAAATATATTAAAAATTTGTAAGAGAATTCTAGGTCTGCCAAAAAAATAAGGTTGAGATAGTCAATCTTCCAATGTTACTTAAACCTTTACACATATTGAATCAAAGATGGGTAGATATATCAAAGAACTTCATTACATGTTTACCAAAATCACAAGGTAATGATGTTGTTTTTGTGGTTGCAGAGAGAGTCACAAAATATGCATATTTTGTGGAATTCAAAGTACTTATACTGCAAGTCAAGTGGTGAAATTGTTCATGAAGGAATTCATAGATTTCATAGATTACTTTAAAGAAATCATTAGTCATAGAGATCCAAAATTCATAGGACAATTTTGGAAAGAGTTATGGAAGATAATGGGAACAATCTTTGCTATGAGTTTTGATGTATATGTAACTTCGGAATGTATTTCATATGTGTATATTGTATTCCTACAAAGAGGTTATTATTCCTCTGTATGCAAGTGTCGTCATTTGTATTTACAAGTGTCGCAAGTGTCGTAACTTATACGAGAGGGGTTATTAGACCACCAAGTGTGGGGTCAGCCCTGAGTTGGGTTACCATGGGTTATTAGACTCTCGTATAGAAGTCGGCCCTATTAGTTTATTAGGCAAGTCGAGTTGTGTATAAATAGAGTGAGGATGTCAGTCTATTTAATCATTCACTTACTCATCTATCTCTCTCATTGAGTGATATGCATGAGTGGAGGAGGAGAAGCTTCTAAGGAGACTATCTCTTGTACTTGGGTTTCATATCATTGCTCTTTCTATCTCTGAGGAAGTTGCGGGGTTTTTCACCTTCTTGATTTTCCCCGAGGAAACTCTGTGTTTATTGTCTCTTGTGCTTGTCTCTTATGATTGATATGTTGTGCTTGTTATTTTCTCAGATAAGATCCTAGATCATATTGAGTTAATGCTCAAAAGCTAACATGGTATCAGAGCTAACCTGAGAAGAAGACACTGTGCAGCTGCGGAAGCTAGGGATTCTTGATTTTTGGGTTTCTATCCATGGATATTCAAAGGCAGGAGGCTATATTGACTCCCCTAGCAAGGGCACATCTTTCTGTCGAAACATAATTCAATTCTGAGCATTTTCAATTTTGACCTAATCTCTACTGCGGGAAATTAGGGTTTCAGAGAAAGTTGGAATTTTTGGAATCTAAGTCCATGGCTAGATGCTCCTCAAAAAAATGAAAATTATAAGCCTTAGATCGAACTTTTTGGTTGGGCGGAAGTGTGGGCTTTATCAAACCCTAGTTCGAGACCCTGTCTAGTAGATCCGGAAGTTCCAAAGTCAATTTTGAGGGGTGAAAGTTTGCAGTTTTCAAAATCAGAATATACCAACTTGACCAGCTCAGTGAGGCGCACCTTTCTATCCTTTCAGAAGTTTGAAATTTAAAGTTTGAATTTTTAGGGTTTCTCTGACAAACCCTAATCCAGCTCCAGATCTAGTTTTCAGCAAATGAAGTGGTATGACCTAAATATTTTATTTCCATTTGAGTTTCTCATTAAGAAGTATCACCACACCAAACTTGAGGATAAGCTTGAAGGAGCTGATAACTTTCGAGCATGGAAGTATATGGTTGGGTTAATCCTGGAAGAGAATGAGTTGGACACTTACATAAGTGAAGAGATCCCTATCCAATAGGGAGAAGAGGCCAAGGCCTTACACAAGAGGAACTTGGTCAAGGATAAGAGGATCATTGATAATTCTATCAAAGACCATATCATACCACATGTGTCATCTCTAAAGACACCTAAGGAGATGTTTGATTCCTTGACCAAGCTATTTGAAGGAAAGAACATAAATCAGAAGGTGACCTTAAGGAATCAATTAAAGAATATCAAGATCCAGAATGCAGAGACCATATAGTCTTATTTCTCAAGGGTCTCCCAGATAAAAGAACAACTTGAAGTTGTGGGAGAAGATATAGAGAATGGAGAAGTGGTAATGACCACTCTTAATGGCCTTCCTAGGTCATGGGATTCCTTCATCCAAGGAATTTTTGCTAGGTGGAAACTTATCACATTCAGTAGGATGTGGGAAGAATGCTCACAGGAAGAAGCTTAGATTGTAGCTCGAGAAGAGAAGATGGGGAATGAAGAGCAAACTCTCACAACACACTCCAAGAAGTATGATGATAAGAAGGGACATCACCACAGTAAGAAAGAAAAGCACCACCATTAGAATCAAAGGGGAAACTTCAAATCTTGAAGAAACACATCACATGACCAATGCTTCACATGTGATGAAAAAGGGCACTATGCCAGGGATTGTCCCAGAAACAATAAAGATGTCTCCCACAAGAAAAATAAGAACATCAAAATAAAACATCATGCTCACACTGCAGAGGATGATGAACCTCTTAGGAAGAGGGATAGGGAAGAAAGTGAAGATTCTTCAAGTGATGAAGAGTATGTTTTGATTTCTGCCCTCACTGGTACCATTTGTCATGGAAGTAATGATTGGATTATAGATAGTGGGGCTTCCAAACATATGATAGGATTCAAGGAATCCTTTATGAACCTATCTGAACATGATTCACCCCACAAGGGTAAACTTGGGGATGACTACCAGTATCCAATAAAAGGAAGTGGTGAAGCCTCCTATAAGCTAGACTCTGGAAAACCTATGAAGATGAAATATGTATTATATGTTCCAGGTATTAAGAAGAATCTTCTCTCCATATCATCATTGGATGCAAAGGGAATGAGAGTTTCATTTATAGATGGAAAAGTACTCATGTGGCCAAAGGGTAAGACAATAAATGATGCAGTGGTGATTTGAGAGAAAGAGGGAGGATTGTATGAATTGAAGGGATAAACTGAACAAGCCATGGTACATGAATCCATGGAGCCAAGTGAACTTTGGAACAAAAGGATTGCACATATGCACTACCAATTGCAAGCAAAGCAGTAGAAGGTCTTCCTGAAATCCAGTCAAAGATGAAGTGTTTTGATAAGTTCAAGGAATTCAAAGCCTTGATAGAAAATAAAACTAAGAAGAAGATCAAGATCTTTAGATCCAACAATGGTGGAGAATTCACTTCAAGGAGACTTCAAGAAACTATGCAGTGATTCAGGGATTAAGAGGGAGTTGACCACTCTTTACAATCAACAACAGAATGGGGTTGCCAAAAGGAAGAATAGAACAATTATGGAAGCAATAAGGGCAATGCTTCATGACCAATATCTACCAATGCACTTATGGGCAAAAGCAACAAGAACAGATGTATATGTGTAGAACATAACACCTCATAAGATACTTGAAAACAAAACACCGGAAGAAGTGTTCACTGGTAAGAAGCCAGAAGTTAGCCATCTCAAAATATTTGGCTGTCCAGTGTACACACACATTCCAAAGGAAAAGAGGACAAAGCTAGATCCTTCAGGAAAGAAGGGCATCTTTTTGGTTTATAGTGAAAGCTCTAAGGCATACATAATCTACTTTCCAAGGTTCAAGAAGATTGATATCAGCAGGGATTTAACTTTCGATGAAGACTCAACATACATCAAATCGAGGAAGGCACCTACTGAAGACAATGAAGAACCAAGAATATCCAAAAGACAAGACACCACCATGAATGAAGTTATTCCAGAAGAAGATCGTGAAATAGAACATCCATAGAAACCTATAGATCCACCCCGTGAGAAGAAATCTCACAAGAGAAAACCAACATGGGCTAGAGAGCTCATTCAAGATGCACAAAGGTATGGTATTCCAGAGGAGGAACACAGAGAAAGAAAAAGGACTAGATCACATACCACTTATGTTGCTTTGCTCTGTGACATTATGAACAAAGAACCTTCCAGTTATGAAGAAGTAGCGAAAAAGAAAGAATGGAAGGATGCCATTATCAAGGAATACTAGTCGATCATGAACAATGATGTTTGGGATGTGGTCTAAAGACCAGAAGGAATGTCTGTGGTGACTTCCAAGTGGATCTATAAGATCAAGCATGCTGCAGATGGAAGAATAGAGAAATACAAGGCAAGGTTTGTAGCTCGTGGCTTCTCCTAGAAAGAGGGGATAGATTATGAAGAGAATTTTGCTCCTGTGGTCAGATACACTTCCATCATAATAGTACTTTCTCTAGTTGCAGTGATGAAGTGGAAGATACACCAGATGGATGTCAAGAAATCTTTCTTGAATGGTGTAGTCGAAGAGGAAGTGTATGTGGAGCAGCCACTTGGTGTTTCGATTTAGAGTTTCAAAAAAATATCCTCATTGAAGAGGAGTTCACATTATATCCATACAATTGTGGTTGTCCTTTTAACACCTAATTTGTTGGTGCACATAATTGTCTAGCAATGATAGTAGCGGTTATCCCTAGTGGAAATCCCTAATAATACCTTAAACCTTTTGAAATAGGGAACCCATCTGGATTGTTTCCTGGCAATCGATAATGGTCGATATTTACCAATTACAACTTCACGTGTCATTTATAATTTTTTTAATGGGATGAAATTCAAATACTTCCTTATTCTAAATTTGAGTGTTGAAAATTAAATCCTACGCTATTCTATTATATCTAGGATCTATCTTAAGGGGGAAAGAAGTAAAACAACATTCATTCCACACATTTCAAGTGTTGGTGAACAGGAAGACCCAGGGTTCATCATAAACCACACCAGAAAAACTCAAGACACCATCCCTTTTGGCATCACTTGTGAGGAGGAAAAGTCTCACAAAAGGTATGTAGGGGGATGCAGGAACCAAGCTTTCACAGTGTTGAAGGGATATGAGCATTCATATAACAAATCTACCATTCATTCAACTACTGTGCAATGCAACATTCCTTACTCATGGTAATCAACAACATATTCATGATAGAAACATAATATAGTATCCATGTGTGCATTAATTATAAGCATTCATAATATTCAAAAAATATGTAAGTTATTACAACCAGATGTACTCATTCTCATTAAAAATAGGAAATTATTACATAACCTATGTACTGCGCAACCATTATCAGAATTCAACAACCAATCATTACACAACAAAAAGTAGCTCATGCCCATACAATAGGATATCATCATGAATGATACTCTTCTATCATGAGTAAAATAATGATAGACCAAAAATCTCTCCAAACCTTATAACCCTTACATATTCATACATCACAATATGGGATACACCCATTTCAATGTAGACAAAACACCTAACTTACTTATAACTAATATTCCTTCTACACAGTTTTGTTACAAATGTTGGAGTTGTCCCATGGTCCATATCGAGTGCATGAATTCCAAGACCAGTCCAAAACCCACTCCAACAGGCCAGAAATGCTACCATTTGTTGGCACACAGGTAGACCCACGGTTCATCATAAATCACACCAACAAAACCCAAGACACTAACCCTTTCGGCATCATCTGCAAGTAGGCAAAGTCTCACCTAAGTTATCTATGGGACTACAAGAACCAGGCTTCCATAGTGCATAAGGAATATGAGCATTCATCTAATAGATGTACCATTCATTGAACTATTGTGCCATACAATATGCCTTACTCATGGCAATCAACAACACATTCATGATAACAACATAATATAGCATCCATGTGCACATAAATTATAAGAATTCATATTATTCAAAACAGATGTCAGTTACTGCAACTAGATGTGCTCATTTTCATTAACAATAGGACAATATTACATAACCTGTGCAGTTCGCAACCATTCTCAAACTTCCACTACACAACATTATATAACAAACAATGGCTCATGACCATACAACAGGATAACATCATGAGCGATACTCTTCTATCATGTACAACAGAATGACATACCAAAAATATCTCCAACCCTTAGAAACCTTACATATTTATACATTACAATATGAGCTACGCCCATTACAAAGTGGACAAAATACCTAACTAACTTGTAACTAACTTCCTCCTTCTGCGTTGTTTTGGTTCAAATAGTGATTTGTCCCACGGTCCATCTCTGGTGCACGACTTCCATGGTAGGTCGAAAATCCACTCCAACATCAAGTACAATTAGCTATTCATGAAATTAAATGAAATACATTATAGAATTAAACCATATATTCAAAATATAACTTCTTCTCTATACCATTTAGCTTTTCCAACGCATAGGAAAGCAAATTATGCACAAGAATAATATGTAAAGCAAAGAATATACACTATATATAATAGTCACCACAATATTATAAAATTTCACTTCACATCTACTAATTACAAACATCATGGATTAGCCGATTAGAATTCACGAATACAAGTAGAGAATTTCCCTACAAAATTTTCCCAACAAGTGGCTTCTTCTCATTCATAAAGCATGAAACAGTTCTTGCAAAATATTCACAAGACAAAATCCCTTTGTTTTCTTTTTTTTTCTCTTTTTTTTTCTAAGTTTGCTAGACTTTACACAAATATAACTATTGTAGGGACCTTCCAATTTCCCTCCGCTAGTTACATCTTTTCAGTTTGCTTGGCACTATTAGACTCTTATAGAGTAACCTTTTAAAAATATAAAATACAAAATTTATGCATACCATCAATTCAAGTGTGTGGGGCCCCTTTTAACTTCACAAATGTATCTCAAAGTTCAGAATCATATGCAATAATGTTTAGTTGTTGTAGCCTCATGTTTGGTAGCTTCACCACTGAGAGTGGAAATTCCTTCCTTTAGAGATGGATTGCAGGATGTCATTAGATTCATCGTGTCTTGTGTGGGTATTGAGACATGTTCCTTAAATGATCTTTTTGTGTCCTCCATGATATCCTTTAGCATTGAGTGTCGATTGTTCTTTAATACATCTATCTGGGTATATCTCTTTCCTTATGTATTTATGTTATCCATCACACCAAATGAAGGAAGTTGGCATCTCCCCACAACTCTTCCTCCTCTTTGGTGCAAGCATTGAAATTTTTCCAAGGAAGCAATGACATATTTCTATTCTCAATATATATTAATACGCTTAGAAAACAAAAACGAAACATATTGATCCTAGACATCCAAATCCCTATCTCCATTTTTCTCAGAGATGGGGCATTCTTCTTCTTAGCAAGTTTGATAGGGTTTTTAAAGAATACTACTTTCTAAAATAGGTCATTCTTACATATAATCATAACAAACATTTCTTGTTACCATTTCATGAGATCGAAGTTAGAAACTACTCAATTTTTATGACCACCAAAGGTGAAAGAGGTTAATTCTTCATGGAAGTACTCTCCCTAGGATTATCTATATAGTGTCTACATAGGGATAACTCTTTCTACTAACAAGGGTACTTCAATATCATCAATCCTATTTTGGATATAGTAAGGGATTTTTCCTTTCAACGAGTGTATCATTTCCACTTGTTATTCAAACACTATTGCACAATCGTTGGGAATAAAAATTATAACTTTTGTCTATGTACTGCATTCTTATATCTCAATTGAAATTATTGGTTTATCGATCATAACTCAAGGTATGTCAAATGAATATTGTTAAACATGATTATCATCATCATGCAATGGAAAATTCATGGGCGAGATGGGTGTTAAGGTTTGAATCCTAAAGCTAAGGTTACTGTATGGTCGAGGTTTTAAAAGGGGAAGGGGTTAGGTTGGCTAAGTATGTCGTCGAGATGGGTAAGTGAATGATTTCTATGAAAAGATAATGGAGGGTTTTTTTCAAGTAAATATATAATCTATCATAGGTAAAACCTCTTATTCTTACTCTCAAAACTTAGTACAAAATTAAATTCACCCAAAATGAGATTCGAAGAAAGGAAGGGAATTTCGTCCACATACCTAATGAATATGAGGCTTATGAATTTAAGTTATTTCTCTTTAGTCCACATTATGAGGAGGGTATTGATGAGGTGACGTAGTCAGCCATATCACAAGCACATAATTATTCCTCTCCACTTAGTCGTCCATTATAATGGTCTTTGAGAAATCTTTATTGGTCTGTTTACATTTTTATAACTTCTTTTTATTTACAATGAAAAAAAGAGCTATACTATTTTTATATTATAGTATAAAAAACTGTCATCCGAGACAAATACAACCACTTCATCACCGAAGCTAAGATCATAACAACACAGCCAGAGGCTATGAAACATGAAAAAATAAGTATGCTACACCAGGAACATAAACGGAAAAAACACAGTCCCAAGAGAATCCAAGGGTCATCCCTCCAACTAGCAGTCTACAACAACCATCAAATGGAAAGAAAATAACTGCAAAAAATACCAGTTCATGAAGCCATGGACCGACACCTCCAAACAAAGAGAAAATACAAACCCTTCATATATAAAAGAGCTACCAAAAGAGGTCGCTACCAAGCCTCCCATAGCCGACACACAAAAAGAGAGAGCCATCTAAAAAAAGAAACAAATGATCCAAAAAAAGCCTTCAACAATTTGTTGAAAGGAAAAGTAGGATGCTTCAAGAGCCTACACAAAAACAAAGATAAGAGCTGCCACGAAAAACATGATATAATATAGGAAATAAAAAAATGTTGTAAGAAGACTCAAAATAACTTGTAAGAGCCATGTTTTAGTAGCTGATCATCCTCCCAAGCCTACCAAAATAGAAGACCCTCCTTAGCAGACAAAGCACATTTCGAGGCGTCATTTGCATCGATGTTATAGTCCCTCTGGATGTGTTGAAATGAGATCTACTCAAAATGGCCAGTAAACATGCGAATCTCCTCCATCCAATGACGCAATACAAGAACATATATAGATGCCTTGTCCATTACCTAGTCAATAATGACTTTAGAGTCCCCTGCAATCTAAAGTTCCTTTATATTTCTGGATTTGGAAAAATATAAAAGGTTCCATAGTACCAAAATATCACTTCTAGTGTTAGAAATGGGACCGCAATTGAGCCACAGTTTGAAACAAAAGGATGCGATTGTCCAAATAATACCCCCCACACCACTTATGCTAGCACTGCATTGGGAAGCACCATCAAAAAACACCTGACAATAAGAGTCTATAAATATAGGGCCACCCGACAAAGGCATATTCACCTTTGAATGATTCACATGTGGTTTGAAGTATTCAATACAAGCTACTACAACATGACTACTTGCAAGTCTAGAAAAAGGTGGTTTATCTTCAAAGAGTAACCGGTTCTTGGATAACCAAATTTCTCGTGCTATAAAAAACGGGAGGTCCTTCCATCTATCATCCTTTGGGAACCAATGTCTCAGGCCATTTGAGAAAGAACCATTATGCCAAATATCAGAGGAGGAAAGTAATGAAATACTGGTAAGACAAAAATCATGAGAGAAATAACACCTTACAAACAGGTGGTCAATAGATTCATCCTCCGAACAACACAGTAAACATCTATTAGGATGAAACCCACCTCACCAAATGTAATTATCCCAAGTAAGAATACTATTCTCCAGCACCAGATAAATGAAACAAGTGATTTTTAGTGGAGTGTTCCAATGCCAAGCTGCCTCCTGCCACCAATTTGGAGACAACAGATCCTCCGAGAATAGAGACACATATTACTCCTTAGCAAAAACCTGACCTTTATTAACATTCCAATACTAGTGCAATACATCGAGCTTTTCTGATAATTTAGTGTGATTTCTTTTCAAATCTAGAATATAGAGATCTCAGGTATGGCCCATGGAGCCATAGAGACCCAATTGGGCTAAAGTAATCCAACCCTAAGACCTATTGTCAATCTGGTTAAGAGTATGGTATCCATTTGATTTGAGAAAATAATAAATATCATAAGGAAAATTGAACATCACCGGACCCCCCACAACTGGGTCAGACCCAACCCGAACATACCTTCCATCCCTCGGTAGCCAGGTAAGCCAATTTCCAATCATTGACGAAGAACCTATGAGTCCTGTCCAGATATTTGAGGTACCTCTGGAGCATTTTCCACCTTGTCTAAACCATTGTTCCACCAAGCCATTTCTGAGGTACTTCTCCTTAATGAAATTGCTCCAAAGACAATCTGCACATAGATCCCACCAAAGCCTTTTTGCTGCTAAGGCTTTCGCAAACATAAAAAAAATTTTAAGATCCCAACCACCCAATTTCTTGGGCTTAACCAGTTGTAGCTAGTTTATGAGATGAAATTTTTTCTTTCCACCTCCAGTGGACCAAATAAAATTGAAAACACGCTTGCGAATCCCATTGAGAATGGATTTTGGAACTTGGTATAAAGAGATCCAATAGACCGCCAAGTTTTGTACAACTGATTTGGCTAAAGTAATTTTTCCACCTAGAGAGAGCCACCGCCAACACCAATTATTGATCCTGTGATCAAATTTTGCTAACAATCATCGCCAATCATTGGTAATATATTTATTAGGTTTTATATAAAACCTAGATATTTGGTACTCTTCTCCAGAGTTCCAAATTTCAAAGGAAAAAAATGACTGATTGTTGTCTTAATCTCTTCAACAATATCATATTCCAGAACGTATTATTTCTATTGATTTATGACCATATCAGATACTTTGCAGAAGAGCAAGAAAAAATTGTGCCTAAAATTCCATTCCTCCACATTGTCACCACCACAAAGAAGCACATCATCCAAGAAGAGTAGATGAGTCACCAAAGTTAATGAAGAAAACTTTACCCCATTAATGGTCCCCTCTGATCTAGCTTTAATCAGTAGCCTACTGATCCCTTCAATGACTAGGAGAAAGAGGAAGGGATATAGTGGCCACGCTTGCCTTAAGCCTCGTGAGTTCTTGAATAAATGTGAAGGAGAACCATTAATCAACACAATGAAATTAACCGAGGATACACATGCCACAATCCAATGAATGGCTTCCTAGGGAAGACCAATCCGAATTAGAATTAATCTAAGAAAATTCTAGTCCACCCTATCATATGCCTTTTCTAAGTCCAATTTGAGGATGATCGATTTTAAATGCTTAGTATTGATACTGTGAAAAGTCTCTTCAGCCACCCCAACCACATCTAAGATTTTCCTATTATCAAAAAAACCAAATTTTTCACAAGATATATATTACTTGGAAAGGATAGGCATCAACATGGAAGATATGATCTTTGATATAATCTTATATATCATATTACAAAGTGAGATCGGCCTGAAATCTTTGAAATCCGACGGATAAGAGCTTTTAGGTATTAAAGCAATAAATGTTGTGTTTATCGCCCGAGAGAACTGACCTGATAAGTGGGACTCTTCCACATCATCTAGTATATCTTGTCCCATGATATCAAAAAAATATAGAAAAAGTTCAACCATCCAGCCATCTGGACCTGGGATTTTTGACTTAGCGAAACCCTTCAAAACATCTTCCACTTCCTCAAAAGTGACTAGACTAAACATATTGTTTCCATCCTCTTCACATAAAAATATAGGATATTCTTTGATAACTTTGAATTGTTCCAGCAAAGATCTAGACTTTGGATCTTGATAAATATTTTCAAAATATTTTGTGCCCTCCCTATGTAGATCTTCTAGAGAGGATTTCATCAACCCCTTAGAGTCTCTCAACTCCTAGATAGTATTTCTTATCCTTCTGTTCTCTGCAAATTTGTGAAAGAATTTTGTATTTGAGTCCCCCACTCCAATCCCAGACAACCCTATTTTTCAATCCCCAAGATTCCTCTTCCACTTTTAATATCTGCATTTTGCTTCCTTCCATCTCCATCAAGGAAATATGATCCTCCTGCGAGAAATATCCATTAATGCTTTTGTTGGAGATGTCAACAATCCGTGCTTCAATTTTTACTAAATCCTCTTTCAAGTCTTTCTTTTTTTTCCTTTCCCATCGAAATGTGACCTCTTTAAGATATCTAAGTCTTTTAACCAAGGAGTCCATTGTAGAATCACCCACTTCAATTGAATCCTTGAACCATTCATCTTTCACTAAAGAAGTAAAAGACTCTTATGAAATCCAAGCATGATTAAACTTAAATGGAACCTTTTTTCGACAACCATCCATCTCAAATTGGAAAATTACCGGTTGATGATCTGATATTCTAATAGATTCCACCCAGTATATGTATTTAAACAAAGAGTCCAAAAATCCCTCAGATACGACGAACATGTTCAATCGTTTCAGGATTGAATTCTGACCACACCTCCCATTCCTCCATGTGGGATGTAATGGAAACAACTGGACATCAATGAGGTTTACTAAAGAAAACATGTTTGAAAAATAAGGCCCCAATGGATCAACTTTTGAATGGCTTCCCCAAATATATACAACCAAGAAGGTGAGGTTTAAGTCCCCCATGATAATCAAGTCATTCATCAACAGGAGGTTATCAACCAACAACCTATCCCAAAAATACTTTATGTTAATATATGGGCCATAGCAGTGAATAATGTTTACTGGACTATGAAATCCAACAATTATGCACAATAATAGGATTCTCGAGGAATTTCTATAAGATTTCAGGTGTTCCTTCTGTGGATTCCATGTCGCAAGAAGTCCACCCAACTACCCATCCATGTCAATAGAACATATCTCCCATGATGGTTTTAGAGCCATAAAAAAGTGCCTAGCATTTTCCCCATTCGACATAGTCTCTTGTAAGCACACAAGATATGAATTTGTTATCTCCAAGGATCTTTTCAGGGTGAATTTTTTTGGGAGACCCTCCAGTCTCCTAACGTTTAGAGAGAACAAGATCATTTTCTAACCCTTGCAAGGTCTTTAATATCTCTAAGATCCCTAGAGTACGATGAAGGCATAATCTATGCTAAATCTGATAACTTGGCCATAGGTGATATACAGTTTCCTTTTTTAGGTTTCATTTTCCTAGCACTACATGTTTTGATAGGAGAGAAGGCAGTTTCTATCCCCACCTGTCTAGCCCCATTGGACTATTTTTTATGTGGTAATGTTGCCTCCTGATTCTTCAAAACACAATTGATATTACTGGGGGAAAACGTCTAATGAATGAACTTACTACCAATATATGAGGGGATGGGGGAAGACTTAACTACCTCACTAAAGTACAGGATGTGTATAGTATTCTTTTGTTCCTAGTCCACCAAATCCACCATCGATTATGGTCCAACCCCAGCTTGTGGCTCTAGTAAGGACGCCTCTGATCCAGATACAAAAGATTTATTTGTAACAAGTATAGTTTCATCTCCCAAAGAGATGGAGTCAGCCACACCCACAACAAGGTCCAACCCACCCTCATCTGAAAAATGGTCAAATGTGGTGGCCACTCGACTCGATACATGTTCCAATATTTTACCAATTGAAGCTTCTGATGAGGAAGACAGGAGATGACTATCCACGAGAGCCCCAACCGATTCATATTTAAAGTCTATAGATTTAATAAAATCTTTTTCTAAATATGAAAGAGAAAAATACAGAGATGGGTCATTAATCTTGATCTTATCGATTAAGTGTGAACCCATGTCCGTAGAGTTTGGAGCCTATGGATGAGGGAAAGAGGAAGAAGGAGCCGGAACTATATCATCCTCCACCTCCTCACTATCATTCAAGTGCCAAATAATTTCATCCTCCTCCGAGCTGTCACCTGCCGCTGAAGAGGGTAAAGCTGAGCATTGTCTCTAGAGATGACCCACTGCCTTGCATGAAGAGTAGCGAAAGGGTATTCCTTCATAATCAATCATTTGTGAATAGAACTGGCCCCGCCATTCAATATTCAAGGTCTCGATCAAACCCTTTGAGACATCCACTTCAACCATCATACGACCCACCATCTTATCCATCCCTTTCATGACTGAATCACTTACATAAAGAAATCTTTCTAAATAGTTCCCCACCCCTTCAAATGATTCCTTATTCTACATCCCCAAAGGAAATCCCATTAGCAAAACCCAAAAATGGTGATAGCGAGTTAGATCTCTTTCAGGATCGAAAGAAGTACTTTTATAACTTCATGGATCCATTTATACTATGTCAATATTGGTTGCTTTAAGTCCTTTAGTTATTAAAATTTAAGTGAGGAGTAACTTGCGCTTGCATAAAGATTATCTCCGTGATGTCTCCCTTCTCAGTGGCACTTAGAAACATACGTGATCGATGACCTATATTTAAATTGCGGGATGTGTAAGGGTTAGCATAAGCCTCCAACCTTGGCGTGATTTGATTTAAATCAATGCTATTTGTTTTATTTCCTTGACAATCTAAATTTTATCTTAGTTCTTTGGCTCTCTATATGAAGTTTCAACTCAACGAATTAGCGCTTATGTCAATATTATGTTACTTCCACCCTTTTTCCTTCAAAAGCCTTACCCTCGTGCTTCACAGATACAACTTTAGCGTTTTAAAATTAATGGTATAAATTTGCAGAGTTCAATGTCAACGATATAAATTTTATTATAGCGATGGGTTGTGAATTATCTCTAACATACCCTTTTTCTGCCGTATAAAAACTAACCCCACATCGATCCTTTTGTCGTCGAATTAGATTTTAACAAATCTCCACTTCAGTTAGTTGTGCCCACATAGGCGCAATAAAACTTAATGTTGCACCGGGGTTCCTTATCGCTGATTAAAATTTTATGTGGCACTGAGCTTTTCCTTATCAGTGATTATAATTTTATGTGGTGATGTACCGAAGGTTGTCGATGTTGTAAAACATATTTCACCGCATCCTTAGAATTTATTACGGTGATTGGTCTCGACATTTTTTTTTTCAAATTATCATAATGAAGAGCACCGACATAAACACAAATAATGTTTTCTCATGAATGTTCTTTTTGTTCATGGGGCACTAAGACTTTTCATTGAGGTTAGATGATGACATTGCAGAGGCACTAAAAGATCATTAGGTGAGACAATGAAGAATTTGTCTGCATGAGACATATACTTAGTCAGAAATAACTTATTCCTTAGCACACTTCTAATCCCTAGCATTCAACATAAGAATTAATACCCTATAATATTGTACTCAATTAGAAGACAATGTCAAGATCGTAGTAAGATAGCTGGGCTCAGTTTTATTGAAAAAGGGAGGGATCCCCTTTTATTCAAGTGAGGGTAATATATAAGGGTTTGAGAGAAAAAGAAAAGGAGAGGGTAGTTGTATGTGCAACCCATCTTTTCATTTATATATCATTCAACTTTGACTTGGCTTGTTGATTGGACATCTAAATCATCTGAAATTGAACTCAAATTAATATTCACTCATCATTTTTATCTCACATTTACTTGATAACTCATTTCAATGGATGGAAATTAACCACATATGGTGGGGACTTCATTTCTTATGACAATGGTAGACATTAATTTAACTATTTCTACAACTAGTTATTTCTAGTTGAATTACGTTTCCTTGTATTTTAAAATTATGAAGTAGATTAAAAAATTTCTGAGATATTAATCCACACTTATCAAGCACCTAAGTTATGATCATGACTTTAAAATTTTTTACTATCTTCCTATGCATTCTTGGTCATCATAGCATAAACATTTACAATTTCATCCATAGTAATCCTAGAAACACAAGGAACCCCCAAAATCACCCTAGTCTAACGGATCTAAGCCATATGTACCTTGAAGAGTGGGCATGCCCTACCCTTATAGACATTGGAATATTTAATGATGTCATAGTATTAAAAACAATAACCTTTAGTATATTCATTGTGGTTTCTCACTAAAAGCATGCCAATGATAGTATTTAACCATTATGTCCATTTATTAATAAATACAAGCATATAAATATGAGTGGCTCACTATAGAAAACTTAGAGATAAAAGACCCTAAGGTTAGTTGTTATAGAACTTTTGATAAATTTTAAACCTTAAAAGAAATTGTGTGCTTGATGTTTGGATATTTGGTTTTTAATGCTTGTAGGTAAATTTTGTAGGATTAGATTTACCTTCCACTGATAAAAATCACTGTAGAGGAAAAAATGCATATCATGTATGCCTCTTGATCTTTTTGGTGTTGTTGGAGAAATTTTAGCAGCTACATAAGTTTAGTAATCATTGACTAATGGAATAAGTGTTCTATGAATACATAGTTCAATATCTAAACAAAACAAAAAAGAACAAAATATAGACATCAAACTTGTTTGAGTACACTAGTAGTAATATATCAAACTATGAACTCTCTTAATACATATCTTAGTATAAGACGAAACTAAAATATGAAATTAGCCATGACAAAGCTTAAGTATATGATTAGCATTGCATGATAAATATAATCTATGAATAAAGTGTTCAATATAGAAACAAGATAAAAAAGAAAAGTCTACATTGAGTAGATAATAAATGTACACTATTATGACCTAAGGGGGCCATTTATTGGGGTTAAATGTATATGATATAAACCTAGACGGGGCATATATGGGGTTTGTTAGTACTGATATTTTTCAAGGCTTCTGAAAGGGACTTTCTTGACTCTAAAAGTTAATGGTTCAAATCTTTATCCACGAGGAGCTAAAAAATATCCTCCAAGCTCAAGTGTGGGGTTGACATGACCATGAGTAGGTGATCAAAGGGTTATAATAGAGTGCTAGGTGATAAACAATAGAAACCATCATATCTCGCAAATATCTACAATCAGGAAGTCACGTGCTACCATAAATTACGAGAAAGTTACCATTGAAGACTAGCAGGCTAATCAAGTGGAGGAGGCAACAAATCAATGGTAGTGATCAATAGCGCGCTGATAAAGTGCTCTGCTCCTAAAAGGGTCCTGAGGGTATGTTTTCCTCACAACCACTAACGACACATGCTCCATTTTGATTCACTGCACCTCCAAGTGAGTTTTTTACAAAATTGCCCCCACTATCGAGTGTTACCGCTCTGGGAAACCAACATGGCTTCCACCCCATTTGACATTGCATAAAGTGTACCTCTCTGCCTAAGTCAGTCACCTATCATCCTCCTCATGCTGCCTCTATTTTCCACATGTCTAAAACGGGCCCACTATCATGTAATCGTTGTCATCAAAAGAGTCAAATGAAAGCCCGCCATTCGTGATTTTCGAAGTGGTCTAAAGGATTAAATTAGTTTTTTACCTTTCTCAAAAAACAATTTATTTATTTGGAAAAGGCCATTGCACTAGATATCCCAAGTGTACTAGACTAGCTAACTTCTAATGAGCATCATACTCCACCTAGGTAGCCATCAATTCAAATCGTCCATCAGCCACTATCCGGGTAATTTACAGTTTCACTCCCTCCAACCATTTTCTATTTACACCATTGTATAAAAAAATAGAGTCTTTCCCTAAAGTTGACTTATTTTTACCCTGCAATCTTCAGCGTACCGAACTATTAAAAACTTCAAATATGGAAAACAAAACAAAGTAGAAGCTACCCAAACCTATATTGTAAGGTGATGAGCATTTATATGACCATCGGGATGACATTTTCATCACCATCGTAACTAATTCTGATTTGAATTCCACTATTAGGGATTCCAAATCCCTAGGAATGGCTAAATAAGATACTTGTAACCTGTGGAACACCAATTTTTCCAGGACAATATGTTAATATTTGGTTGAGATTTGATCTTTAATTATTTTAGATACCAAAACTTGAAACAATGAGACAACTCAATCACATGAAATTCATACATCCATAACACAAGATATACCCTAGGGAAAATCCTCAAAACTATGAGAACAAAAACCCCATCAATTCTTCTCCATACAATATAATGGATAGCAAAGAATGATTTCTTTTACAACATAGCAGATTGCTTTCAGTGTTAAGAAATCACCAAAAATTCTTGGTGAATATATAGAAGCAATAGACAAGAGACATCAATCAGAGAAGCACCTTTCCTTCAATAATAATATCCTGCACACAAAGAGAAGCACCCTGCTTTCAAAGTAAAAGAGAATTCACATCACATTGAATTCATCAATCCCGTATAACATATTTATACATTCTTATCTTCTTCTTTTTTATCTTCTAACATCGGGATGAACTCGCCCTCAAATTGGATGTATCAATCTTACATGCAGAAGTGTGCCCCACTTCTCATGCAATGCTTTATCTCACTGAGCTATCACTTAGGATGAACTCGCCTCTTAACTCAAATCTTGCTCACTTAGTTAGGTGGCTAACTTAAAGGTCATCACTTAGTTAACTAGATCTTCTTTGTTGTCACTTAGTTAACGCTCTTTAACTCATTCTTGATAACATCATTGTAGTGCTCAATTCGATTTCTCCTTGATTTACTAAAGTGTCGTCTTTTAGTTTAACTAAATTGAAAACACTTTAGTTAACTAGTCCTTCTTATTTAACACTTAGTTAACTGAAATGATGTTGATTGTTTTACTTTAAGTGACCATTGTGATTTATTTAGTTAACTGAGGCATATCTTTAACTGATGCTTTAACTAAAGCTTTGAATGAGGCATACATTGATACTTAATTGAAGCTTTAACAATTCGATTTCTTTTTCATTAGTTGAAGTGTTTGCATGGGCAATTTCAAATTCTCTTGATCTCTATGATTTATCTTTTATTTATTTATCTCTTACTACATGGTCAATATGTGCTAACTTTAATTACCCATCACATTATATTATACTAAGAATAATTATCAGATGATGTGATCATATTATATTATTATGGACCAGATGATCATATGCTAAAGTAATTCACTTTACAGGTGATCAATCTCTAAAGGAGACTTAATAGAAATGGGTGATCATGGTTAATAATACATCACACAACATTAAATGATTTTAACAAGTAAAGCATGAACTTTGTATAGAAGGTAGACATCTATACGGGAGATCCATCTCATGGATACATTTATATGGAAGGTTTAGATGAAAATTATGACTTGACATACAAGTTCGGAGCCTTGTCCAACATGACTTTACAACATCATTAATTTGATCAATTACCTCTATACGGGAGTAATAACCTTTACACAGAAGGAAATCAAGTGCTCACCTCTATACGGGATGATCAATCTTGGATACACACGATTGGCTTGGAGAATTTATCCTATTGTTGTATATTTAACACTCTCTCTCAGTGAGGGAGGCATTCTCTACCATACCAAGCTTGTCTCAGAAGAACTCGAACTTCATCACTGACATAGGCTTTGTTAACACATCTGCAATTTGCTCATTAGCAGCAATATACTGAATTTTCACTATAGCTTTTTGTACCATGTCTCAGATGAAGTGATACTTCATTTCAATGTGCTTTGACTTGTCATGAAAAACTGGGTTTTCAAAAAGCTTGATGCAACTATGATTGTCACACCAAATAACTGTAGGGTCAACCTTTTCACTGAACAACCCTGCAAGTAGATTTCTGAGCCATATTGCTTCTTAGCAAGAAACACTAGCTGCTATTTATTATGCTTTGTTAGTGCTCTGGGCTACAAATCCCTGCTCCCTACTAGGCCAAGATATCATAGTTGATCCTAGGCTATAACATTAGTTGGATGTAGTCTTACGGTCCACAATGATTCCTCCCTATATTGAGTCTGTATAACCAAGTAACATGACTCCTCCATTGGAGGCATATCTGAGTCCATATGAAATTTTACCTCGAAGGTACCTAAGCACATGCATAGTAGATTTCCTATGTATGTGTATCAGATCAGACACAAATTGACTCATAATGCTTATGACATTAGTTGGTCCCATGACTGGCCTTGACCATACATCCTTCCGTCACACTCGACCCTTCTTGTCAGCTTCACTATGCTTCTACGGCTTCCAGTCAACCACTTCCTCCATGCTTGGCTTCCACTGCAAACATGTCGGTGTCACTGTTCAACAACTCATAGACCTTCGACCTTTCCCTCCTTCTGTCGACCACATATTGATAGCTTCATGCTCGACTTATTGGATTTCGATAGCCAATCTTTCTTCGCACCAATGGCAGTCGAAAATCTCCCTAGTCGACTTCTCATGTCGATCATCTTAGACCGTTTCTACTAGGCCCCAATGCTCCTACATTAGCTTTTCTTTATGATTTTGAACTAGGGCTTTAAACTCTTTAAATTTTCCAAGAGTTTCACTTTTATCCTTCATTAAATAAATCCATGACTTCCAAGAAAAATCATCTATGAAAAGTACATAATATAAGAAACCACTCATGGATGGGGATGACATGGTACAACATACATCATAATGTATTAAATCTAAAATCACTTTAGAACTAGTAGTACTACTGCAAAAATATTTCTTAACATTCTTCGCAAGTTCACAACCTCGACATACACTATCATGCCCAAAATCAAATACAGGCATACCTTTTACCATTTTTTGAAGTCTTGGTAGAGATTTGTAGTGTAGGTGTCCAAGCCTTCGGTTCCATAGCTTACATGGAATGATAGTGTGGTGAATAATATATTGAATATAGTTCTTGAGTACCTTATAGATTTTTCATGTCTCCTCTACGCGATTTTTTTTTTTTAAAAGGACTCTAATCACTAAACAATGCGAAAAACACCAGCTCTAGTTGTCGCTACAGCATGCATAACCCTTCAGTGAGATGTGAACATGTCAAGACAGCTCATGTGTCAACACTAACATGTGCGTTACATCCTAGACACTTACGACATTAATAAGTGGTAGGAAATAATTCATTAACAACTATATTAACAGTTATTAATATGTTATTACACAACTATAAACTTTGTATGGCATTAATTGAATACCAATGTAACTTACCATGGTTATATGTTCCCAAAATATAACCTATGTGTTTATATTATTTAAGTCCTAGCATTAACTTGGAAATACTAGGCTAAGGTATAATATGCTATGAGCATTCTTATTATACCTATGGCAACACAAATAGAATTCTAATGAAAACATTACTAAGTGTCCCACACATATCAATTCCACACATAATAAACAATTATTGGAATAAACTTTACTTTAGGAACTATATAAAGATATATATATATATATATATCACTTAACCAAAGGTTTGGTACTTGGCTTAAAATGCCAACATATTACTCAACAAATACTATGTACCAAGAACATTGTAATTCTAGCTTGATTCTTTTAAAAACTATGAATATATATATATATATATATATATATATATATTACATCCCATATAAAGGACTTAGGCTTAACAAGCCAACTTAATTGTATGTAATAAGGGTGGCGCCAAAGGTTTATGGCCCAACATAATAGTGGTGTAAATATAAAGTCATACAACAATATTAATGTGACCATAGCCCAAGCTTTCCAATGTAGTGACCATGGTTTCCCAAGCAACGATGGGGGTCAATGGTTATAACATACCATAATGCAATGTGAATAACATAGTGGTACTATGAAAACGTGCCAACGTGGATAACCACACACATAAGCATACAAGGGTTAGATGTTCAACACTTTAATTTCACAAGGCAGTGAGGTGGTTGTGCCACGCAGGCCTACCTACCCTTACCATTGTTTTGAACCCTACATTGGCTGCCTCCTGGCAAGTACACCAATCCGTTTCAACGACATGGAAGGGAATGGTCGAGTTGCGTAATGGTCGTGGTTCCAAAGTTGACACAGGTTGGTTGACATTAATGAAGGTTCCTCCTTCCAACTATGACATGCCCCATTCCAACTAGTGGTACAGCATACTCAATGCAGGATTCCTTAATCCACCAGTTGATATTCACCATTGATCTCAGTGTTGATTGGTTTGTTGTTAAATGAGTTACATCCATTACCGTTGATCCAAAATTAGTGGCATTGGAGCCCAGTTGTTCTACGGTCTAGACTTCAATACCACAGTCACCAGGCTCATTGGTAAATCGACCTTCCATCATCGGTTGTAAGGTATTGTTTGTAAGGGTCGAGCTTGAATAAGAAGTCATTGTTACCATGATGAAGCTTTGGGCAGAGTGCTGCTACTCTGAGCAGCAGGCTATGCCATGAATTTGCAGGTGAGTTTCGACGTCGTGGGGTTAAGCTAGACAGGAGGAGGACATTGCTTGTGCTCGCCCTGCATGCTAGGGTAAGTTGTAATGACCAACTCTTATTGCAATTCATTTCCATGCTTGCTCAGTCTGTAATCTCTTTCGACTATTACTCATACGATATTAAATCCTCGTGTTATGCTGGTGCTTGCAATAGGTGGAGCAAGTTCTGCGTTTTCGCTTCACTAACAGGTAAAAGTCTCAACATAAGCTTCATTTATACTGTGGTAACTTTTATTAATTTTGGTTTTCACTTACTAAGTTGTAAATCCTTCTTATTACTTTTTTTAACCACGTATTAGTGTTTTTGCAAGTAAGCAGTAACGTGATAGAGGTTGGGCATGTGTCATGGATCCTCAATCGTTTCCCATCATGTGGGATGGTTCCCCTTTTTCCAGGTAACTTTCCAACCAAAAAGATGACCTTAGGGTTGTTCTTACCCTATGGCTCAGGCTGAGTTACTCAAGCAATGGTAGGGTTTACTGTTAGGCTTTCGTTTCTTAAAAGAGGTGGTCGTCAGCCCAACCTGCAGAAGCTTCGCTTACTGCTTGTGCAATAGTCAGTCTTCACATCCTAGATGGTTTAGGGAAAAAGAGCAAAGGCTCTCGACTATAATATTTATTTTGTAAATAATGAATCCATTATGAAACAGGAGAGATTTTGGCTTACATAACTGTCTTGAGGTTTTCTATAAAGACCCAGGTTCATCGCGGTTCAAGGAACCAACAAAACCCCTTTTCACCGGCCCTTTCGACAACAATCTGTGAGTAGACTGAGGTCTCACCCAAGGAGAAGTAATGGGGGAGCTGTGGAATCAGGTTTCCACAGCTTCATGATGAGTGCTTAGGTAGATATGATGAACAATGCGTTGTGGACTGATAACCACATGAATTTCACCTTCTTCACAACTAATACTTCTACAAGCTAGGGCGCTTGCACAACTCGCACATCCAAGGACTACGCGATTCGACGGATTTTCGATAACAGGACAGCACAACTGACAATTGCGCTTCCTCTCTAGACTTAACCAGCACCAAAAAGCTATACATAGTGTTTAACTATTCATTCATCAATTGCCTTAGGTTATTTATCTTATGACTTATGCAATATGATAACACATACTGCGCACTTCCGATGCTGCACTTGCAGTGAATCGCACGGTGTGAACTCCACTCACTTAGTGATTATCCAACTGACTTATGCATTCACAGACTTAGAATTACTTGTGCATCTAACATTCATCCACATATGTGTTACTTAACATATTATTCCCATCTCTTTCTTTATGGCGAATACATATAAAAGTAAAACACATAAACTCATAAGCAAGATCTTAAGCATTCATTGTAAGCAAATAGACAGATGCAAACACATAGACAATCACACAACACAGTATTTAACGTGGTTCACCCCCAGGATGGGAGCTACATCCATAGGAAATGTTGTTATATTATCTTGGGAAGGGTACAACAGTTACAGTCTGCGCACTCAGCTGCAGACTCTCTTCTCTCTCAATAGGTCTCTGCGCATGCAGCTTGCAGAGCATTTACAATGGCTTCCAATACTTAGAGGATTTTACAATGAAGATTACCCACAATAACAACAACAACATTAACCCTTTCCCTTACAAAATGTGCCTTCTTATAGATCATGCCCGTAGGTCATGTTTTTACAATGCATAGAAAAAAACCTTAAGGTTTCCCAAAACTGTCGCGTTTTTCCCCTAATCGCACTTGCTAGTTTCTGGTACCGAATCTTCCATCGTGGACATCCTATGCACGTGGTCACGTCGCAATCAGCCCCACTGTCACGTGCAAACCAATAGGTCACTTTCACCTAGTTGTTCCTTCTCTAATGGCTTCATGCATCCATTTCATGTATTGCTTCCCTGCTTGTTCGACCGGTCACTTTCCTCCACTTTACTCCTTACCCACCGCTTGGCAATCATGGAGTATATTTACCAAAAATAGGTCGCTTTCACCCAGCCGACCTTACCTTCATTGTTTACCCAAAACAGGTGCCCTGTTGGCACATCGCGACACTACTACATCACGGAACTGATCCTCAACTGCGCGGTTCCCCTCCTCCCGATACTACACTGCGCTCACATCACAACTCCTCAAAAATTGTCTTGCCAAAAGGTCTTCATCTTAACTATGCTCAACTTCGCAGTTCCAAAACTGACTTACAAAAAAATTCCCCACTTGGGCCAGGCCCAACAGGCCCCTGACACTTACATGTGGCTTATCCCCCAGGCACTTTCAACTTCTGCTTCACCGAGCTACTCGTCCTCATGCGGAGTTAACTTCGCAGCGAACTCTTGATATTTTGCACTCAACTTTGCAACCGTTTCCTTGGTGTAATGCTCAATTTGCTTGATGGTCTCCAACACATGAGATGTTATTTCATCCTCTACTTGCTCTTGTACTGAATCCTATCCTTCGCGGAGTTCCCTCAATGCCTCTTCAATTTTTTGTGTTAGTTCATGCGCTTCTTCTTGTAGGGGCTACGATTTATCTCCGACTTCAGTCTCCTTGTCTTCCAACACTTGAACTTGTATTTTCAATTCTCTTACTTCAGGATATCTTTTTAGTCTATCTCGTGGCTGGAGTGCCTTCACCTCCACATCCAAGGCCTCTAATGCGGCTTGCTTTTCCTTCAATTTGTTCTTGAGTTCCAACAATTCTGGGTCCTCTTCCTCTTTATGTATATGTAACTTCAGAATGTATTTCACATATATGTATATTGTATTCCTATAGAGATGTTATTATTCCTCTATACGGAAGTGTCGTCATTTATATTGTAAGTGTCGTAACTTATATTTGATGGGTTATTAGACCACCTTGTTGGGGCCGACCCTGTATAAGTCATGTGGGTCAAAGAGTTATTAGACCACCCTATTAGGGGTCGGCCATGTGGGTCAAAGGGTTATTAGACCACCCTAGTGGGGGTCGGCCCAGTCAGCATTATGTTAAGTGGTTAAGTTGAGGCCGACCTAATTGAGTAAAGGTCAAGTCAAGTTAGTGTATAAATATAGAGTGTGTCTCTCTCATTTTACACATTCTATTCTCTCACTCACACTTTGGAGAGTGGCGCACTTGTGGAGGAGGAGGCTCTGCTGCTAGGAGAAGACTATCTCTTGTATTCTGGTTGTATCATTGCTCTATCTATCTCTGAGGAAGTTATTGGGGTTTTTCACCTTTATGGTTTTCCCCAAGTAAACTCTGTGTCTCTTGTGTGCTTGCATTATTGTGTCCATAATTGATATGCTGTAGATTTGCTGTACATGTTGTTCTCTCAGTTAAGATCCTAGATCAGATTTAAGTAAATTATGAAAATTTAACACTTCCAACACAGTAAAAGTTTTTGTCTCATCCAATAGAATTTGGCACTTAGCCACTTCACTGGCTATACTCATTGCTACAAAATTCACTTCCTTTACTCTGAGTTGTTTCTAATCAGGTGGTGTCTTCGACTAATTCTGCGCTTCCAATACAACAATATTCGCTTGGTAACTGATCTCCATATCTTTCATCTCAGCCTTAAGATCGCTGACCACCTCACGAATCTTAAGGACAGTGTACGCAGGCTCTAGCTGCTCATGGCATTCCGATATGTCCGTTGCTACCGAAGAGACCATATTCTCTAATCTCATTCAGCGGTCATGCTCATCTTGAAGTTGCATGGACCTCTTTAGGCTTGACTCCTACAACTGCTTATAGTTTGCAACTAACTCATGGTGTTGGTTCCAAGCGACTACATATCTCTCATGGATCTCCTCCAAAACCTGTAGGTGCAAATTATGTAGACCCTCCATTGGAAATATTGAGATGTCAATGTACACATGTTGTATGTTGTCCGAAGCTAGTGGTTCACGCGGTAACCTTATGCTTATCCGGTCGAGTTGGACTATGCACGGTTTCGATGGCAAGGTTAGGTCTAGATGCATTGTCTTCGGGTGCGAAGTGCCCCCTAACTTTCCTTCTGATTCTAAATCTCGCGGAAAGGATAAGCTACATTGTACTTGCTCAAAATTTTATGTTATAACTTGTAGCATGGTGAGGTTCTTTTGCAAAGTATCTTGAATTGCCTTGTCCTTTTTCTCTTTGGCAGCCATCAGGTATTCCATTTGCACTGTTACCGTAGATGTGATCATCTCGTAATAATCATCATGGAGCTTTTCCTTTGATTGGCCCTTAACATCTTTTTGTTTCTTCTTTTGTACCTTTTGATGTACAGGACTCTCGGCTTCCTTCCTTTTTCTCGTCCATGGCTCTTCAACAATAGGTGTAGGCCGAATGGGATTACTCTCCGCGGAGTCACTCTCAAATTCCACAATTCCTTCGACTTTAAATTAAAGTATCCATTCCTTCATAATGGTGTCAATGTCTTCTTCATTCATGTGGTAGCTTCCTTGGAAGCATTCAGGGTTCTTCTTCTAATCCTTTGCTGAAATAAAGATAGAATGCATATCTGTAGCAAAATTGACAGTGGGAATATACTTAGCCATTACCTATTTTGATATTCGTGGCTTGGAAATAGTGACTACATGCAGCTGCTCGTAGTTTGTGTAGAAGACTTCAGCTGCGGCATGTTGTCTTTCTGCTATCAATTTTTCCCAAAGGTTGGCATAGCAGGCTCCTCTGCAATCATTGTTGTTTGTGACCAACCGAACTTAATGCTTTGGGTCATTCCACCCTACAAATGCAATCAACACTATCAACCAAGTATAGTGGAAATTGCTATCATTTGTCTATGTATCATTCAATTCTTCCAGAAACTCATTTAACAAGTACTGAAACTAGTTAAATCTTCCTCCTGTCGCGGCCTTTTCCCCAAGGAGCATTACACTAGTGGGTACTTCAATGGGTCTTGCTTTTCGTAGAATATTTCCTGCTAGCAGTTGCGTGACAAACCATGTAGCCTCGTTTTCGATGTCTTCTATGACAAAGCCTCTTTTTTCTTTTAACGACGGTGTGTGATTTCTTCATCTTCGTGGCGACCTCATTGTCCTTGTTTTTTCCTTGAAAGAGATGCTTGGGGTCCTCACCTCTCTTGCTTAACCCCATAATGTGATGGATTAGGTCGATATTCAAATCGACGTTGTGATCTAGCCATAGGTAACCTTGGTGGGTGCGTGACATCAGAGTGCACACCAACACATTCATCTCTGGGGTTCGGTCAAAGTGTGAGAGCCTCAACAGATTGAGCAGTCCTGATTCGACTACTCCGGATAACCAGTTCTACATGAACAACAAATAATTTCCTTTTAGATCCTTCCTCCAGCACATGTACTGATCTG
This sequence comes from Larix kaempferi, assembly GCA_027924585.1. Lineage (NCBI taxonomy): Eukaryota > Viridiplantae > Streptophyta > Pinopsida > Pinales > Pinaceae > Larix > Larix kaempferi. The sequence continues at coordinate 10,163,999 of BSBM01000797.1, forward strand.
GCTAGAACTTTGAGAACTTTGGTTCAGTCGGGTCCTTCTGCATTTGTAGTAGGTTGAAGTCCTCAAACTTACATTCTGCAATCTTCCCAAACAAAATTTATTCTATCTTCACATGCTTCGAGATAGGTGAGAGTGGAATCTCGTACTTCCCTTTCTTTAACAACTTAATGGCCGGTGCATCCTCTGTACATGACGAGATATACGGAGGGGTCAACTTAAGTGGTATTTTCTTGTCTCCCTTTAGGAGTTCTGGTTCTGTGGAGCTCATCATCTTCAGTTTCGATTTCTCCGCTGCTGGTCCTTTGCCTTTATCCTGCATAACTGTAGTATGTCTTGGTGATCATCTTGAACCCTGTCCTTGCTCAATAACAACTTTCGTAGCAGGGGTTCTCATCAATGCTTCAATCCCACCGTATTGAAACACCTTCACAGTTTCCTTGACAGTGAATTCTTCCTCAATGGATGAAATTTCAGACATTCACTGGATAATCGCTCAACAAACTAACAGGATCACTTAGGGCTTGCTGTAAACAAATTGAAAGTATGGCTTGCAGGAAAATTTCAGAGTTACGGTAACTCCCGCAAGTACAAATGCAACGATATTTATAGGCACACTGAGGCCCATCCACGCCCCTCAACAGATAGAAAATCATTAAATGACATGTCCATTGGCCAAATCCTCCGTGGATTTGGGTCCTTTTCTTCATTAACTACGTCAGAACGGTTATTTCTGCATTAAATGCTCAAGCGGTCATCGACAAAATCACTATATAATGACTAGTTTTCCAATCAACATTGGTTAATTTCTTGGAGTGTTGCGTCGAACTGCGTGGCGAACCGTCACTACTCCAGTGCAGTTACATCGTCGTGTTGGTCTTCTCAGTTCTGAACTTTGCATCTTCTCTACTTCATTGGATCTGCGCAGCTACCTTTTTGAGCTTTGAGCTGCGTAGTTCTTCTTTTCTTTTTCTTTTTTTTTAAACCATGCAGCTTCATTCTATAGAGGGTTCTGCGAAGTAGGGATATCTCGATAGGGTTTTAGCCTACTTCCATTGACTAATCTAGGTAGATTGTCTCCAGCTAACGTGGCTAACTGAACTGCGCCACCATTAGTGACATGTACAACAGTATATGGACCAAGCCAATGCATCTTAAACTTTCCAGGAAATTTCATAAATTTGTTATCATACAGGAGGACTATATCACCTACCTGAAAGGACTTGTTCTTAATATGGTGATCATGCCATGATTTTTCTCTATCTTTTCGCACTTGCTGGTGAAAGCCTATGATGAAGCGATCTTCCTCCAACCCAACCAAGTGTAGAAGCCTTTCTTCTAGTGCCTCTTGATCTTCCATGCCTCTAAATGCAGCTATTCTCAAGCTGGGAACAATGTACTCCGTAGGCATTACTGCTTCCTGCCCATAGGCCAACCTAAAAGGTGTATGGCTAGCCAGTTTCTTACAAGTTGTCTTGTACTCCCATAAGACAGCTGTATTGTGCAAATCCAAGTCATCCCTACTCACATTGCATAGCTTTGTCAAAGCATGCTCTAACACTTTATTGAAAGCTTCCACAGTTCCATTTCTTGCGGATGATATGGCGTACTTCGTTGGTGGTAAATGTGGAACTCTTCAGTCAGTGCCTCAATAGTTATGTTCATAAAATGAGTGCCTTGATCACTCATCAAAATCTTCGGACCTCAAAACCTAGTAAGGAAGTTCTCAAAAATGAACTGTGCGGTAGTAACTATGCTACAATCCTTCACTAGCTTCACTTTTTCCCATCTGGTGAGATAATCAGTTGCAGTAATAATATATTTCGCACCAGTCCTTTTTCTCGGTGGGTTTATAGGTCCTACAAAATCAATGGCCCATTTCTCAAATGCCTGAAGTGTCAATTACGGATTCAAATTCATTTCATCTCTTCACGATGGAATTCCTGTACTTTGACAAACATCACAGCCTTGCAATGTTCCTTTGCATCTTTGTGAATAGTAGACCACCATAGACCTGCTCACAATATCTTCTACGCAGTGGCTCTTCCTACGTAGTGACCTCCCAATACACCTGAATGTGCATCAGCCAATATGAATCATTTCTCATGCTCTAGTACACATCTGCACAGCACTTCATCCGGTCCCAATTTGTATAGATGTATCGCGATTATGGTGAAGTCTGCTCCTCGTACTACTAGTTTCTTCTTCTGTTGCATAGTAAATTATGTCGGTGCCAACCTAGTAGTCAAGAAATCGACAATGTATTTGTAGTAGTCATTTGCAATGTGGATAGCAAATAACTGTTCATCAGGCAAACTTTCCTCTAGATTGGTGGGTTCCTCTCCTAACTCAATCCTTGAGAGATGGTTAGGTCCTAAGTTCAATATTCCTAGCTTGACTACGATTTCAAAGTCATACTCCTCGAAGAGTAACTACCAGCTACAGATTCTCCCCCCTAACACTGGATTATTGACCAGGTACTTCAAAGCTGAATGGTCAGTGTACATAGAGAAGTGCACAAGGAGAAAATAGTGCCTAAATTTCTGCAATGCATAGACCATAGCTAGACCGTCTCTTTCAGTGTTCATGTAATTCTTTTATGCAGATGAGAGCTTCCTGCACGAAAATGCGATGGGATGGTCAATGCCTCCCTCTCCTGTTTGTGCTAGTACAACACCCAATGTTATACATGAAGCATCAACATGTACATGAAATGGCTTCTCCCAGTCTGGGAAAACTAAGATTGATGCAGTTACCATTTTCTCTTTTAATGTGTCTAAGCCTTGCTCACATTCTACGTTCCAGATGAACTGCACATCTTTCTTCAATAGATTCTCCATTGGTGCGGTTATCTGTGCATAACCTTTGATTAATTTCCTATAGTAACCCATGTGCCCCAATGTGGTGCGCAACTGCTTTACTGATGTTGGTGCAGGTAAATTCACAATTACTGCGATCTTCGCAGGATCTACCATTAGACCTTGTCTGCACACTATGTGTCCTAACAGAATACCATAAGGTACACTAAAAACACACTTGTTTAAATTCAATGAAATTTGATGTTGCTTTCACTTAGCTAACATCATTCTAAGGTTCTCACAGTGGTTCTTCAGCAAACCAAAGACATTCCAATCATCAAAATATACTTCTAAAAATTTATGCATGAAATATTTAAATGTTGCAACCACAACTCTGGAAAAGATGGCAGGTGCGTTCTTCAGACCAAAGGGAATTACTATATACTGGAACGGACCCCATTTAGTGGAAAAAATGGTCTTATGTCTGTCTACTGGATCAATTCTTCTATGATGGTATCCAGAAAATCCATCAGTAAAAGAGTATGCCTAATTTCCTCCAACATTATCTAAGACTTCATCTGTAAAAGGAGTGGAAATGGGTCATGTAGCGAAGCATCATTTAGCTTTCTAAGATCCATGCAGATCTTGATCTCACCCTTAGTTTTCTTGTCCTGGATAACCATCGAGCTTATCCACTCTAATTCTTCAATCGAATCAATGATCCCCGTATCGAGCATATTATCCATTTCTTCCTTGACTCTTTCTTTATATCAAGGATTCAGTCTATAGGGCCTTTGCTTAACAGGTTTAGCGCTTGGATTAAGAGGTATCTTCATAACCCATAAGTCGCCCAGAATACCTTTCATGTCTATAAAATTCGTTGGAAATAAATCCTGATATTCATGGAGAAGGTCTACGATCTCCGCGACCATGGCATCATCCCAGTACTCTCCAATAGATGTGAAATTCAGCTCTTCACTTCTGCCAATGTTCAGTTTTCTCATTTTAACAGGTCCACTCATGTCTGGAATTTCCAGTGGACATCCCTCCACATCGTGTGCACCCTCTAACTTAGGTATATTGACATTGCGCAGATCCTCCTCATCGCTTTCTTCTTCTTCTTCACCATTTTCAGCAAGGTTATAGCATTCAAGGGCATGCTCTATCGTTTTGGCCCATTCTGGATGAAGGTTTACAGGTAATTTTACATCTTTAAAAACTCTCTCTTTGAGTTCCTCCAATGCCTCGTTTATACTTGGGAATTCTTCTCTAAATATTCTTTCCTTGATGACCTGCAATGCTTCATTTATACTTGGACTTTCATCTTTGAAACTGAAGCTTGTCTAGAAGTTTGCAGTCAGGGTAGGCCAATCTATATTTCCTCTTTGCAACTCTGTGTCTAGGTACCAGTTCTTTGGAGTGTGATCCTCCAATGTATGCACAAATAGATGCACCCATTCTGTTTGTGGTCTCTTCTCCCATGTTTGTGAACATATTTCAATATGATCTTTTGGATCTGTTTGTCCATTATATTTTTCAAAGGGCAGTACAACCTTCTCAGCGAACCTGATCTGCATCATGCGTCTGCACTGATCCCATGTGGTCAATGTCTGCTTATGCGTAGGCCACCATCTGGAAGGTGTCTTGCATAGTGCCATGTCAAATGCTGGTATGCGATGTTCGTTTGCAACTCATACAGTATATTCTTGGATGAATGATTAAACATTAGATGAACCATCATAGGTGGGGATTGGACTTACCTCTTTTCCAATCCAATGCAGTGACTTTGTGATCTGCATGCATCTTCTTGCATATACTTCATGCATATAGCCTTGCTAGTTCTCTAGTCCTGCGTCAGAGTCTGAGATGCAGGAACTGTCACATTGCCAACTAAGTGTTCCATCTGTCGTAGGATTAACATAGTCATCTTGATTCACAGTCATCTTGTAAAGGCGGTCAAGATTCTGTACTCTAGATTCTTCTTGAATTGGATCACTGTATCTTTCTCCATCTGAAGGGTCCAATGGTGCGATGACCCTGAGATGTTGTCCTTCAAAGATCATCTTCTTTGTTTTCCAGTTTATGACGGCTAGGTTATCCATTGCTTAGTGTATACCCAATAGTGTTGGATAAGGATGAATATCATCCACAATCTCAATAACCTCGAAGTCTGCATGACTTCACACTCCATCAATGACAACAATAACATTGGCTAACCTTCTGAAAGGTATGACTTTCTCCTGGTTTGCCATTCTCAATTGTATGGGTGACCATAACAACTTTGGTCTCCCCATCTACTGCCATGTCTTTTTAGTCAAGACATTTACTTTAGATCCCAGATCAAGGATGATCTCATCCATCTCATAGTCTCCTATCTGCGCACTGAGCCTCATTTCTCTGTTGGTTCTTAATATGATGGAATGCGCTCTTGACAATATCCTTCTCACTATGTGACTCATACTAGTTTAACAATTTTTGTAATTCTGCTGCAGCATTTGTTATCTTTAGTAATTGCATGCAGCTCCAGAGGAACTGCTCAAGAGAGGTGCATGTCTCTGCTGCGTGGCATGTTTTGTCATAAGCCGTCGACATATCCTTTATATGCGGTATTTCACTACGCAACGGGATTCTTGGTGACCTAGGTGCTGACTCTTTGAATATATCCCGCGCTTCCTCAAACACTTGTTTATTTTTCTCCAATTTGAAGGCAAGTGTTTTCCCAATAGCTTTTTTGATCTAGATTGTTTCAACATGGGTCTACTTAGTTTCAAAGTCTCCAGAAGTTGATGCCTCTGCTTGTCTATATCTCCCTGTGGCAGTGCCACTTCATGTCACTACATTGATACTTGGATCCATAGCCCTTCTCTCTGCTGCGATCAACTGAATGTTAGGGTTCGGTGCATCTTGCTTTCTTTTCTGCATTTCTACCGCTAACACTGGGCAGTCCTCAATAACATGGTCGAAAGATTTACAATAATTACAAGTGGTGCATTCATTGGTACAATCTCTAAATAAGTGACCTGCCTGGCCACAGTTGTAACAGATCATCTGGCCTCTTCCTCTTCCTTGTCCTGGGCCAGTATTTATTCCTCTTCTACGGAATCCTCCACAGCCTGTGTATGTGCCTTGGTCATACTGTGCATTATCTTGCTTCTACGGAGTCGCTTCTTCGACTCTGTATACTCCACTGTCATGCATATGCTCCATGTCTCGCTTTCTTTCCTGCATCAGCTCATATGCTCTACAGTTGGATTCATCATGTCCAACTGACTTACAGAAGTTGCAATATAGGTTCTTAGGAGTGCGCACATACTTCTGTATCAGATAACAATCTTCAGGCCGATGTCCCCACATTTTACAGATTTCACACCACGGTGCTTGATTTTGATTCAGGAGATTCGGTGCTCCACTGTTAAGGTACTCCTGAAATAAGGGGCAGTGTTCTCTGGTGTGTCCTTCTACCTTACATCCTGTACACCAGACATATTGTATCTATTCTTTTCCCTTCTTCATATCCTGCAACTGTAATGTCATGGTAGCTAGCTGAGTCTATATTTGAGACATTCCAATGCTAGAGTCTCTTATAGCTGAAGCTTATAACTTCATAGCAATCTCCAAGGATTCTTCCTGCGAAGCTACTTTCTGCTACATCAACGACAGTATGATATGGGGCAATAGTGCAGCTATAAACCATTCTTGGTGTTTTTGCGGTGCTATGACGAAACTTACTTGGTCCAACAGTGTCTTAAACTTCTAGTTAAATTCCCAAACTGTCTCATTAGGTTTTTTCTTAATTTCCTTTAATTATGTTATATATTGGGATTCTGACTTCGGTTTCTTGAACTCACTCAACAGTGTATCCTTAATCTCTGCTAAAGTTCTATTATGTCCAACAGAATACTTCATGAACCAATTCAAGGCTCTATCTCTAAATGTAGTTATGAGTTGCGCTTGCTTCACAGCATCATCCCAAACTTGCTTAACACTCCATACATCTTCGCATAGAAACCAATGTTGCTCAGGGTCTTTTAGACCCATTCCTTTGAATATCGGTTGCTTAATATCATCAGTCATCCTTCTCCTAGGTGGTCTGAGGTTCTGAACGATGTTAGGGATATTCTGCGCAATGTTCTGAATTGGAATATTCTGAGATGGGATAGTTGTATTTGGAATGGTCTGAGTACTCACTCCCATGGTGATGCTGGTATTGACGCTATGAGGATCGGGAATATTAACAACAATAGGGTTCTAAACTGATAGATTCTGAGAAATAGGAGGCACGGTACTTGCAACCGGCGGATTCTGCAGAGTAATAGGATGATAGGTGGTTGATAGAGGTTAGGTGGCTGATAGAGGTGTGGTTTAGCTATCAGGTGCAGTTTGTAAATCAATGTCTATGCAGATTCCATGTTCACCAGAGGTCTTATTAGTGGTATACTTATATTTTTTTCCACTTCTCAAATTATGTGTCTCTTGCACACAATCACTGTAGATGCTATTAACCATTACAGATTCACAAATTTCTATAAACTTTTACTACATTCTTAAAACGCCCTTCTTAGCTAAAAGCATTTTAATCATATAAACTCAAATCGTTCAGGTACTTACCTCTGAAACCTTTGAGAAACTCTGCTTCGGTTGCGTTGTAGGACTTCAGCGTGTCCATAGCAAACTCTGTCATGAAGCCTTCTAGTATACTGTCAAACCAAAAGTCATCTGCTCTAAAAAATGGGCTATATATTGCTTTTAGCCTCGTAATGAGCTCCGAGGTCCACTCAGTCGATATTTCTGGCGGGAAACAGTTCTTTCGCTCTGTGAGCCTCGATCAACACTCATGCAACTCATTTCCAAAGGATGCCCACAAAATTTCATGAATATCTTTCCACAAGTATTTGTTCAACCAATCTATGTCTGACAGATGCAGATGTCTATTTTCTTTCCTTGCGAAGTCTCTTTCTGTCTTGTCAAACCAAGCCCAAATTTCTTTCTTGTCGGGATGCCAAATTTCTGCAATCAATGGAACCTTTTCTTCAAAGCACATCACTTAGTTCAAGCATGACAACTCATCATGGATTCTTAGCGCGGCAACGGAACCATGTTTTGGCTTACATAATTGTCTTGAGGTTTTCTATAAAGACCCAAGTTCTTCGTGGTTCAAGGAACCAGCAAAACCCTTTTTCACTGGCCCTTTCGAAAACAATTTGCGAGCAGACTGAGGTCTCACCCGAGGTGAAGTAATGGGGGAGTTGTGGAATCAGGTTTCCACAGCTATGTGATGAGTGCTTAGGTAGATCTAATGATGCGTTGTGGAGCTCGCGCTGCGGACAGTTAACCACACAAAGTTCACCTTCTTCGCAGCTAATACTTCTACAAGCTAGGGCGCTTACACAACTCACGCATCCAAGGACTACGTGGTTTGACGATTTTCAATAACAGGACAACACAACTCACAACTGTGCTTCATCTCTAGACTTAACCAGCTCCAACAAGCTATACTTAGTGTTTAACTATCCATTCATCAATTGCCTTAGGTTATTTATCTTATGACTTATGTAATATGATAACACACAATGTACTGCGCACTTTCGGTGATGCGCTTACAGTGAAGCACACGGCACGAACTCCGCTTACTTAGTGATTATCCAACTGACTTATGCATTCACAGACTAGAAATACTTGTGCATCTAACATTCATCCACATATGTGTTACTTAACATATTATTCCCATCTCATTCTTTATGGCGAATACATATAAAAGTAAAACACATAAACTGATAAGCAAGATCTTAAGCATTCATTGTAAGCAAATAGACATATGCAAACACATAGACAATCACACAACACAATATTTAACGTGGTTCACCCCCAGGATGGGAGCTACGTCCATAGGAAATGTTGTTATATTATCTTGGGAAGGGTACAACAGTTCCATTTTGCTCACTCAGCTGCAGACTCTCTTCTCTCTCAATAGGCCTCTGCGCATGCAGCTTGTAGAGCCTTTACAATGGCTTCCAATACTTAGAGGATTTTACAATGAAGATTACCCACAATAACAACAACAACATTAACCCTTTCCCTTACAAAATGTTCCTTCTTATAGATCATGCCCGTAGGTCATGTCTTTATAATGCATAGGAAAAAAACCTAAGGTTTACCAAAACTGTCGTGGTTTTCCCCTAACCACACTTGCTGACTTCTGGTAGCGAATATTCTGTCATGTCCATCCTCTGCACATGGTCACGTCGCTATCATCCCCCCTGTCACCAACACACCAATAGGTCACTTTCACCTAGTCGTTCCTTCTCTAACAACTTCATGCGGCCAGTTCATGTAGTTCTTCCCTGCTTGAGTGACCGACCGCTTTCCTCCACTTTACTCCTTACCCACCGCTTCGTAATCATGGAGTATCTTAACCAAAAATAGGTTTCTTTCACCCAGCCGACCTTGCCTTCATTATTTACCCAAAATAGGTTCCCTACTGACACATCGCGGCGCTACCATGTCACGGAACCGGTCCTCATCTGCGTGGTTCCCCTCCTACCGATACTACGCTGCGCTCACATCGTATCTCCTAAAAAAACTATCTTGCCAAAAATTCTTCATCTGAACTGCGCTCAACTTCACAGTTCCAAAACTGACTTCCACAAAAATGCCCCACTTGGGCCAGGCCCAATAACAGCGTTAAGCTATAGCTCATTTGCTACTATAAATAGATGCTATGAAATTTCTCGGCCTCTGTATATTTTTATTTTATAATTTAACAAATTTATTATCCGAAATTTGTGGCCATCTTGTTTTTAACTGTGGAAAATGGTTTAGCGTTTAGCTCCTAACAATGGTTAAATCGTAATTTTTACAACAATTATTTCGCAATGGTTAAATCGTAATGTTTACAGCATTCATTTAGTAGTTCTTTTGTTACTTTCATCATAATCAAATGAACCTGTATGTTTCTATTTTTCAATGGCACAACACTCCATTAACACGCATTCAAAAATGACCGTAAGGTCGTAGCATCATATTTTCCAGCACTTAATATAAATAATGAAATCTTTAGTTTGTTATCTGCTCGCTGAGCTTAGCTGTAGGCATAAGGGTTAAGCTAGATGCATATCATACTTATATCCTATGTTACAATGCATAGATGTATAAGGAATGTCGGTACTGTGATAATAACTGATCCACGCAGTATGACCGTCGACACTTGCATTAGTTTGTGATAGATGTATTAAATACATAACTATGGATTCATGTTTAATTATTATTCAAGTAGCATTTAGTTTCATTGTCCAATGCGCTTTGTGTAGAAAATCGTGACCATGCATCAAATGTTTAACTTGAAGCAGTCATGAATAAACATACAATTTATATTAATGGTTAGCTTGTAGGTTCTAACCCTCTTTTTGCATCAAACCTTTAACTTTGTGTTTTTAAGATATTAATGGGGTCTCGATCCATAGACCATGAATCGATTCTGAACGCCACTACGTGTACATATTAGTATGCATTCGAAACTTAATGTATATTTGTAAATATAATAGCAGGTATATGCAATACTCAGGGAACCTTATTCTAAACATCATAATGAAGTTTGGAATCATATGCATATTCAGAATAGCTTAGAGTGCAATCTTAAGCCCTATCTGGAATACCATTTCGTCATAAACATTTTTACATGAATCTATAAATAGCTTCAGCTATAATCAATTCATTTAACCAGTTAGGAAAATACCTTAAGCACAAATGTTCCCTTTTTGGGTTACTCTATAAAAATAGAACATTAGGGTTTATAAATATTTATGGCTTGACATGTAAACCCTTGGTTTAGACGTCTGTCTAATTTGCACAATAACATAAATACAAACATAGTCTGTCCATAAGATAGAAATAAGGTATTCTGCATAAATGGAATATACAACTAACCCTAGGTTAGCAATTAAACCGTATCCATTCTATGGTGCCTCTCGCAGGCTTGCAATATCTGACTTAAACAATAGATCTGTTAGCTTAAAATACATCATAACAATATCCAAGCATACAACCCAACATGAACCATGAATATTCAAGCATTTCACCTTAGATCATAAAGCTGCTTCAGATTATATAGATCTAGGAGTTATGGCATATTTGTACTCAGAAATCACATAACAGTATACATATAAGCAGATCTGAAAATAGTAGATCATTTAACAGTACTTTCAGGAATACACATAAACAATTTCCAATACTGTCCATAAAAATAAACATAGGGGTTCAACATATATACTTATCTGAAATCTGATGACCAGTGGAACCAAGCACAAACCTCCCATCCTTTGACCAGCAAGTACTTTTTGCTTTCAGGTCACCCCCGAGCTGAGTTCATAGTCCCCCAGGTCATATTATAAATTACCCTTAACTTGTTTTTCCCAAGTTATTCAGGATATGTCATTGGCAGCAGGAAACCCAACATCCAACTCAGTACTCTTGAGCTCCAGGATGTTGGATTTTACGCCTTATCCATTAAGAGAATCAATTTAAACATATCCTATTCAGAGTAAAATGCAGTGCTCCTGCAAGCTTGGGGTAGTTCTCCTACATGCACACAATTAAGTGGCCAAGCCATTACTCAGTTGTATGATTCCTCTTAATCTAGACCAATTTGGTTCTCCCAAATATGTCCTCATTCACTTAGCTTCAGGACCAGTTTGGTTCTCCCAAATTTGTCCTCCCTCACCAGTCTTCATTTGTCTCAGGTTATGTGTCTTCCCAGTTCCCATTTCTCTTGTGTGTTCAGCTCATGAGAATGTGAATAATGAATGTTATCCCCCTTCTGTTTTCAATGAGTTTCACTTTTTATTCTCTTAGGTGTGAATTTCCTCATTTTATAAATTCTTTTAATTCATTAGTATCTCAAATCTTTTCTTTAGGGTTTTCCATTTCTCTCCAATAATATTTTCTTCTTCTTATTATTAGGTGGCATTTTCCCTCCAACACTTAGGGGACTGTGACTCCCATCTCATTAATGTGCTGGTCCACATGGTCATCGAAAATCAATTTATCATATTTCTAATGTCTACTAAGTAAACTGAAATAATACTTAGCAAAATATAATTGGGGTTCAAAGTCCAAAATTGGGGTATTACAAGATTCATCCCTCTCGAAATGCAATCATAGTAACAGATTCTAGGATTTTGTTCTTTGGGCATAAAATTTCTTTGTTATCCATGAAGATAACTCAGAAGCTTTTGTTTTCAAGCACCAAGACTGAAACATATACAATTTCCTCCACATGTAGAATATCACAGGTGCTTATCTAGAATGAGGTGGATCCAAATCCTTGTATTGAATATGTTGTGTTGTTCCTCAACTCTACCATGCATGTGAACTCTTTCTCCTTTAGATCAGTGATGGCACTCTTGTAACCAGTCATATGTTTGGATGCAACATTGTCAATAAACCATGTGTCTGTATTCGTGATGACGGATCCCGAAAGGGATTATACAAGGCAAAACTCCCTTCTTGTCTCCTTTTCTTCGGGTGCATTATTTTGAGTAGTTTCATCCTCTATGGTGGGTAGAAGCATGGAAATTTCCTTTCTGTTTAGCTTTGCACTCTCTTGACAAATGGCATTTCTTGTTTCAATTGAAGCATCTAGTTTTTGACTTGTCAAATCCTTTGTTGAACTCCTTATTCTTTGGATAAAAGAAATTATTTTGGAATAAGAGTTTCTTTCCTTTCATCATTCTTGTAATTAGGGAAAGGAATTATTCTTTGATGCACACTAACTTGCTCTAGATTCGCCCCTCCTCTTGGAGGTATTCATGCCACAACCTTTCGAATATAGGTTGTACCTCTCATATTCATCCACCACTACTCCAATACTACCAAGTTGATCTCTTACGTGAGATATCTTGGTGAAGAAGGATTCCATTGTCTCATCCATCTCCATATTTACGTTTCAAATCTTATTCTTCAATTCCCTCTTTTGACTCGGGGGCTTCTTTTGATATAGATTAGTCAATGTATCATAACATTCTTTCTTGATATTCAACGGTGTGATCATGATCAACAAGTTATCTCTTACTGAATCATAGATGATGTGTTTGGCCTTAGCTTTATTCTTCTTGAAACTGATGCTCCCTGCATTAGATGTAGACTCCTCAACCATAGTGGATACATAGCCATCCAATTCATGTTCCTCTAGGATGTTGAGTGTTAACACCCAAATTAACCCCCAAGGTTGTGAGATAAGGAAATTTGGGGTAACCACTAACCAATCTTTTGCTTGTGCTACTGACCCAACAAAAAAAGAGAGGGATATCTCTATAAACTCATGAAAACTGGAAATAATCAGAGGTGTCAAAAATGAAAAGGTACACCAGCATTTATCATTCAAGATATTCAATTACAACATATACAGAAGATCATATTTTTGTTGGAAAACAGAATGGTTTAAACATTGTTTGGTTGAAATAGATGAATCTCTATTTGGGCAATGGAGTCACATCAAACAAACTATGAACATTTATTTACAAATGCTTTGCGAATGCATTTAAATAGGGGAAAGGTAGTAAACAAATTGTAGTCAAAGTGATTTTAATTGGTGAAATAGAAGAGAAAGAAACAATCCATCGATACAAGGCATATAATAATGAATATTGTATCAAATTTAGTAGAAAACATTTGTGAAATACTTGGAATGAGATAAACATAGCATAATTTGTATGAATTATGCTTAACTATAACACTGCACCAAGTATGAAGAGATATTATAGACTGGAAATAACAATGAAAGATACACAATTCACATGAGAAGAAGAAAGAACAAACCATAGGACCAATTACACAAGAATCCCTAAAAAAAACTGGCTCGGCTCTGCAAAAATTTATTCAAAATAGCTCATAAGTGTCTTACAGAACAATAAACAAAGTTTCAAAAAGTTTTCAACCCGTATGTCTTCAATTACAATGAATTTATAGATGCCCCTCGAGCTCTAGGCTCAACTCTCTCCTGAAAAGAAAACAGTTGCAATTACTTGACACCTAATTAAAAGCTAACCAAGGTGTATTTCACCGTTACAATTTCAAAACAGACATAGGAAGTATAGGCCTAACCACTTTTTACATTTACTGGCCTATTTTTACTATACGACCAACTACCTAAACAAAAAACAAAACATGAAGATAACAACTCCAGCTTGCTGCCTCTATTCTGGCTGAAAGTTTTCTGCTGGCAGAGTGCTTCATTGCTACCTTTTGAGCCCTTCATGCTTTGGTTCTTAACTTTTCTTTACCATACTTCTCGATTAGTTTCCACTGGTCAGCTGAGGGTAAATTTATAGTGGCGAGATCCTTAAGTAGTACTCTTAGCTCAGTATGTTCCCTGTAAGAGTATCCAGTATGCAATGTTCTAGCTCCCCCAAAAGTCGAGGCTAACTCGAAGTCTTTTGTCAGTTTCTCAGCCACTAACTAGCTAGTTAGAGGCTGATCCATCCCCTCAAAGTCATATTGGTTCATCCTGCAATCCCATAGCTTGACTTTATACTCTTCCTTTGATAACATATTTCCATTTTATTCCCAGAACATAGGCAGGCCCTTCTTGAATAAAGGATCGAATGCTTCTTTGAACATCTTTAGCTGATCTAACAAAATGTCAATCCCTGATTGGTTGACTTTCACCAGTTCATGTTTGTTAATTAAATTTTTGGCCCATATGATGAATGCCACCCTGTCCTTGATGCCTGCATCATCAACCTGCTCTTCTGATAAATCATTTAAGAATTCTACTGCATTTTTAGCATATTCTGAAGGCTTTTTATTAAGCCTTTCATTTTCCATTGTCACAGCTCATTTGACCAAATTCACCATAGTCTCGTTATCAATTATAAAGTTAAGGTAAGGCCTTAGGTATTCAGCTTGCTTTATAACATCATCCCAGATGATTTTCCTAGTTTCCTGCAGCACTTTCTGCCTGATCACTTGCTCCTTTAAATTGTCTAGGTCCACTTGCATCTCCTCGTACCTGGTTTCCCAATCCTCCCTTTTGCTTTCTGCATCATCCTTTAGAGCTTTCAAGTTGGAAACCTGCTTCTTTAATCGGAGTAACTCAACATCTTCCAAGCTGGCATTAGCTATTTTCCCTACCAAGGAGAAATCTCTAGCTTCAATTGGATCTGTGACATCCTATTCCATTTCCCTTTCCCTTTCCTTTACTTTCTTGTCCAACTCTTCAAACTAGGTCTTCCATTATTTTTCACTGGCTGTTACAAGGGTCATATCAGAATGAATCTTCTTTTCTTTTTCTCTAATCTCCACCAACTGGGATTTATATTCTAATAGTTCTCTTTTTAGCTTATCTTTCTCTTCCTCCAACTCTGCTATCTCAGGGGTACTTGCAAATTGAGTAGGCGAGATCTTTAACATCTTCTTTAAAGTCAGGATCTCTTGGTCTTTTTCTTTCAACAGTTCTTGGATGTTCTTCCTTTTATCTTCTTCAGTCTCATTGGTTAGTAGCTGTGTTTGGTGCTTCTTCGCCTGTGCCTTTAGAGAGTTATTTTCTACTTTTTCCAGCCTCAACTGGTTCTGAACCTTGGACTTATTTTTCTGCACCTTTGATAGCTCTCAGGAAAGCTTCAGTAGCCTATTATAAATGAAATCATCTATCTCCTTGTGTAGATTGATTATATCAGGAATAGGGATGTCTTCTAGGTTTACTTTCATCTTTGTAGCCTTGTTTTTGGTGGCTAGAGCAAGGCTCGAGGTGTTTTGAGCTAAATTCCTGCTAGCAACTAGCGCCACCTCTTTCTTGGATATTTTCCTTACCTCAGACTACAATTTTGCTTCCTCTGCTAAGTTATCAGGATTCTCTTCATATTTTTCCAATAGCTTGGTCCTGCTTGTACTAGATGTTGTAGGTCCTTTGGGTGGTTTTCCAAATACACATTCTTTCACTTCATAAGGGGGCATTTGAAACTTGATATGCTTCTTCTTAGGCTTTTCTTCTTGGATATTTACTACCTGTTGATCATCACCCTCCACCTTTTTCCTCTTTGAGGCTCTTTCAGGGTCACTATCTACATCCATAAGGCTGCTGACCACTGAACTGCTGGGTTTTCCTGGAATGGTGACAAGGGGTAAATTTTTCGACCCTACTTGGGCTTTTCTAGGTGGGCCGGGTGGTGAGGGTGTGCCTCCCTGAAAAAGAAATTTTAGAGCTTGAGAGGTCTCTAAGGGATCGACGTCCATGTGCTCTTAATCAATATATTCTATCCAATTTTCCTTCTCAGGCATGCCATCTATCTCAAAGCTGTCATAACCCTTCCTTCCAGCTTCCCTCCTCCTCTCTGATATTATATGATGTGGATCATAATTCATTGCAGCTTTAGAAGGGAGTCCCAAGTCTCTCATCATCCTTTCAATCCCTGAGAGGGATGTATTATTTTTCTATCATAAAAGAACCTACTACCCATGGGAAAGCTATATCAAAGGACTTCTTGTTATCTATAAAGTGTTCACATTCAACTTTCAGTTTCTGCGTTATTGTTGGCATGGGACAGATCCGCTGGAAGTGCAGAAGATGACAGATGCGAAAGGGTCATCCCACAGAAAAAGGACCTTTCACCACGTTTTGAGGAAATATAAGAAGTATTAGATTAGTTGATTCGGTCATGTGGACCATATTGCAATAAGAGATAAACATATAAATAGAACAAGATTGTAGGCCTAAGGGCAACTTTTGGAGATAAATGCAATCTTTTGGATTCTGTTGTATCGGTGATAGGAATGACTTGACTATTCTCTGTGAGGTTTGTTCCGCAGATGTTAATGAATGAATATTTTTGGTTATGAATTATGTTGTTATACAATGATGGGTTATTTAAATACTTTCTGTTGATTTTTGTCGATACACTTTGTTGGTTAATGTGAATGTGCAGTTAAATATGCTTTGAAATATATATGCGAATGATGAATTAAGTAGACTGTGGTAAATATTGTGATCTCTGGGTAAATGTGCACATATCTTCTCCACAGCTGTGGAAGCTTGGTTCCTGCAGCACCCTTATTCACTTTGGGTGAGACCTCGTCTACATCGCAAACGTTGCTGGAAGGGTAACCCCTTTTCGGGCCAGTGCGTAAGGGTTGTTGGTATTTGTTGACGACAGTGTGAACCCCTGTCGACAAGAGTTGTGTCAACACTTATGAACTCTAAATTGAAGAACCTGGGTGTTAAAAAGGCAGGGAGTACATATGGTGGGTGTGAAAAATCATACACCCTGATTACTGTCCCATGTTTCAGCAAAAATCAATCTCTAATCCCTTTCCCCATAGAGGGCGGCAGTAAATCCTTCATCTCTAGGAGTACACTGGGCAATTCCTTCTGGAAAAAGATGTGATAAACCTTTTCCATCAAATCATTCATGAAAACCAAGTAATCTAAATACATCTCCTTTGCAATTCTCAGCTTTGGTGTCTGCAGGTTTTCTTCAACTGCTGTTAAGAACATTTTTAGCGAATATGACTGGAACCTAAAGACCTTGGTTTTGGGGAACTCAACTAACTGGAAGTGAATACTTTCAGCTAGGGCATCATCAAATATTAGGCATGCAGTTTGGATAAGTGAACTTTGGTCTGTTGGCTCTATTGGACAGGTGCTTGAGACAAACATCAGACTGATCAATGACTCTGTGATGTACTAGTCACTATCTAACCCCAAAAACTGGGCTGTCATGGAAATCACACATTTAGACTCTTCTCTTAATGAACTAGCCTCGTCAGGGAAAGGTGAGCCAGGGAAAGACACATTTGGTAACAAGGAGGCCTAGTAAAAGCTTTGCTTGAGTTCATTTGGGGCCTAGCGGAAATACTGAATCAGGGTTTCCATTTGATACCCCTGGGCTTTATGACCAAACTCCAAGGGAGTAGCTAGGGCATTTCTAACCATGGTATTTTTTAAGGATTCTAACATTATACTTAAGTATAGTATCCTAGGCGATTTTTTTGGATTGAAAAAAACATGTATATAGATAGGTGGGCGAATATTAAATATGAAACATACAATTTACTATTGAAATGTGTAAATTTTGGCGAATATTATGATAAAAAAACATATTTTATGTAAATATAGGCAATATTAGAGACTAAAAATGACCAAATAGCGAATTAATTTTTTGAAAAAAAGCCTGAAAATAGCCAATTAGCGAAATTTCGCCCTTAAAAATTACCCTGTTTCTAACAGCTGGGGCCTTCACATGGAAAAGGATTTTGGAGCCTGAGGCATTGAAGATTTCCCTCTTCCCTGGGGAATAATTGATGGTGCACCATTCTACAAATTTAGGGGAAACTAGGGGTTTGGGTGGTGGTAAAGCAGTGGAAAAAGAACTGATATACTTTGTGGACATCTACTTGTCTGGCCCTTATAACCTCCAACCTCTCCTTGGCCGTATCCAAAGAGCTATTGATTTATATGGTGTCAAATATGTCACTATCATTGTCTTCCACGTGGGAATCGGTTATCAGAGATTCGGTACCACGGGGGTCTACTATCTCAACTATTTCAATATGTTGTTGTGAAAAGAAAAGGGACAAAGGCCTACCTGGTCCACTGAAAACAAGACAACCTTCCGGTTTCCCGGTTGGTTGGTCTGCTCTACAAGATTTGCCTTCTTCACTCTCCAATGTGCACTCGACAGATACGATGTGGAAATTCGTGCAGGCGAGCTATTTTTTAATATAGATTTGGCCATATCACCCTTGCAAGTAGGATTACGATGGGTCCATGCCAGTCGTAGATTTGCTCACTTTACCTTCCAATGCCCTCGTGGCCTTCAATTTAATATCACATAGCTCGAATCAACAGCTTAGATTTTCAAAACATTCCTAGCCGTTGATCCACTCTTTGCTCCAATCTTGACCGTCGGATGATGCACCCTTTACCGACCGCAGTGATGTTGGGCATGCTTAACATGCCGATGATTAAAATCACCACTGTTGTTCTAGACTGTTGATCTATCTCCATTAGACCTACGCCATTGAAAAGAGCGCGATGCTTAATCCAATCGTGGTGATTTGGAACACAACCTTTTTCCGCACATGTTAGATTAGCGCCATCACTTTTTCACCGTAGATCTTTGTTCTCACCGATCTCTATCATTGATCGCTTTAGGAATATGCCTACTAGCTAACACTTCTCCCGCGCCTATAACATTTCCAACTTGACTTTGCAGTAAGGGCTTAGGGTCATAGATCTTTGGGTTATTTAATCTAAGCCTTCTACACATGCTTCTACTTGATGCAAGCTCATTAGCCTTCTATCCGACCTCTAGTTACCACGGACCTTTAGATTTTTCCCAATCTTTTCTCCTTTGGCTAAATCTCTTATGCTGTGTTCTGATTTTCCATTTTCTGGGGATGTGACCTGAGATTTGGGATTTTCTTTTGGAAATTTTTATGATCCTACAACTCTCATTCTTCATCAAAACCTTCTTCAAAACTCAGCACAATTCAAGTGCTAACAACTGGCTCCAGCCGAAGATGCTAACCTCCCTGCGAGGTAGCAAAGAACCCCATAGACCAAGTGCCTGATCCATTGGGCGATACTCTAAAATCTGAACTGGAACCTTCTCTAAAAACTTAAACTGAAACAATACCCGCCTCATATTTATGCTAAACACACAAAAATAAAAAAAAAACATGGTTTCCCTTCCAGATCTTCGGGCCTTCACTTCAAGCTTCAAGTCCTTTAGGTTCGCCGTTAAAATCTCTAAACAACTGTAAAAAATAAAAATATATACAGGCCATGGTACATGAGTTACCTGCTTTCTCTAGGACATGTAGTACTTCAAAAACCTTCCATTGACTGGACCTCCTGACCAAGCATATCCATCTTGGTGTTCCATGATAAAAGATTTTTCTCCTCGGTTTGCTACAATAATATATGGCCCCATCCATATATGGTTGAATTTCCCATGTTTATCCTCCCTTGGAGCATCCCATTTCAGAACCAGGTCATTAACCTGAAATTGATATTCTTTTGATTTCCTATCAAAGGCATTCTTTATCTTCTCTTGGTGCCCCTGTACTTTGTCATATGCTGTTATAGCTTGAAATGACACCTCTCCGTCTGTGACGACACTTGCTTCCCTTGGTCGCATGACGACACTTCTTGAGATCAAGTTCAGTCACACAACGGGACATTTGTGGATGGAGGAGTCATTTGGGACACTAAAAATGGTTGAAATTACCTCATTCTTGACCCATTTGATGTATATGACCCTTAGGAACATTTTTCCAGACCAAACTATCTCCTGAAAATGAGCAGAAAAGCCTGTTTTTGGCCATTTTTCACTATGAGCACGACTCTACTGTTATAATAGTAGCGTGTGTACGCGACTTTACCTCATTCAAAGTAGCGCCCATTGCCATGTGTACGCGACTTTGTCTACTATAGAGTAGAGTACACTCCTGTTTTGGTCAAAATCTCGAAATTCGAGTAAGTTAAGTTGGTTGGGAAACTTCTTGAGTGGTTGTAACTTCTTTTCCTCTTCCTCATTGACTATATAAGGAGGGTAGAAGGGTCATGTAAAAGGAGCAAGCCTAATTGCAAAGTTATGCTGGAGGAATGGAGACCCTCATCCCCCTCTTTTGTGCTTCAGTTTTGGTAAACCCTAGTACAATTGCTTAGAGGCTGGGATCTTTGGAGAACAGAAGCAGGAGACCTTGAATCTAGGTTTCATGAAGTGCCAAGCTTGAAGGAAGGTATAATTGTATGTACTTGCTTTCATTCATTAATAAAGATCAGACGTTCTTCTCTTTCCAAATATGACCTATTAATGTGTCTTAAGATTTGATCACTGTTTGATTATAGTTTGATGTCTCTTTCCATTATAGATATCAGTATTATATATGTAGTCAAATGTATTTGAGAAAGGTATCAAGTTGTTTTGCAGGTCTGGGCATTGCGACACTGGATAAGCATTGAAGAGCGAGGGAGGAAAAGCTAGGATCAACCTTCTGAATAAGGTGCCTACATCTCTAAACCCTAATCTCTTCATTTATTTGTTGTACTTGCAGAATGCTTGTAAGTCTATCTTTATCACCGTAAGTTGGTAGTTTCTCCCCTGAACTATAGGTGCATTTTCCCCACAACAGAATGGCGACTCCGCTGGGGAAAGCCTAATTGCTTAGGGGTATCCAAGGTCATTTCTTCAGTCTTGTTTGATGGTCTTTGTTCATTTTCTTGATTAGGATCAGTTAGTAGGCTCTGTTTGACCCTCCTGGGCTTTTTACAGACCCTTCCCAGCCCTTGCAAACCTTTGTGGACCCAGTTTGGGGGTTTTAACCCCGTTTTTTAGACTTTTTTTTTTAATACGCTACTGTTTGTACCACACAGTAGCGCCCATACTACTATGAGCGCTAGTTTCCTTCATACACAGTAGCGCCCATACTGCTATGAGCGCTAGTTTCCTTCATACACAGTAATGCTCAAAATCTGGGTTTGAAATTTTTGAGTTTTTGGGTTGTGGACCCAAATCTGGGGGCTGTGGCTGCATTTTTTGGGGTCCCTGATGACCTTAGGTCTGAGTTAAACCACTGTAAGTGGTCTCCCATCCTTGTACTGATCCTACATTCATGATTTGAACCTCTTTTGATCGATTTGGGCTTGTTTGGAAAGTTTTGGGGTTTGTTGACTTAAGTTGGGGGGTTGTGGACCTGTTTGGTGTTTTGTACCCTAATTTGAGTCTGATTGAACTTGCTTGCCCCATTTCCACTGGATTTGAAACCTCTTGAGTCTTTTTGACCCTGTTTGTATCTATTCGAGTGAAATTTCTCTTTTAGGTTGGTTTCTTGTCCTCCCTTATGCTTTTAGTTTTTCTTTTGTAGTGAAAGCTCAAGTGTTTTGGCTGTTGTTCAAGACCTTGTTTGCATTGTTTACGTGCAGACCTGACTTTACCAAACCATACTTCTTCGTAGGTCATTTGCTTCGTTTGGGTCTAAAAGTAGTTTTTGTACTCTTTTCCCAATGTTTGGCATGCTTACATCAATAAGAATTTGAAAGTCATATAAGGTAGCTTTTACTGCTCCATAAAGAGAACCTGAAAGTTTCTTTGCTTTGCTTTGATAGTAGGTTAGTTTCAGTTTTTGTTTCTTACCTTTGAAAAGCATAAAGAATTTTGATTCATTTTCTAAATAGAGTACCTTGCAAGTCGCTTAAAAGATTTTAGAGTGCTTTGCATCAAAAAGAACAAGTTTTCTTTTGCATACCTAGTTGCTTGAGTAGCTGCATTCTTAGGTTTTGAGTTTAATTTTTTACATTTAGACTTTATTTTTACCTTTTTTGCATTCAAAAGATTAAAAAATTGCATTTGCACATGCATTCTAAATCAGAATTTTAAGACTTGCATTGAAAAGAAAAAGATTTGTTTGGTGGTAAATATTTCATTTTCAGTACTCTATTTCTATTATAACCACTCTCACACACCCACTACCTTTTTTAGTAATCAAGTAACCTTTAAAATGAACTCTAATAAAATGAACTAGCAACATTTTCTTTTCTAGGTTACACTACACCAACTAGTTTTGGTTAGGATCTTGGGTTTAAAACACCTTAAACCACCCAAGATCACACATTGCGCAAAAATCGTAGTGAGACTATCATTAGGCAAACCCACCTCACTCAAAATTTGCCTGGGAGCTTATGTAGTAGGTCAATGTGAGATCAGTTTGTGGGAATACCCCTCCTACTTTCTGTTCGAGCATACGCCAGGATCGGATTGCGTATTGGGGACTCTTTCGAGTTTCGGGCTTAGCTACCCTGCCCACGCTTTCTGATTCGACCGGTGACTGTTCCCCCAGGAATTTTCGGTGTTGTGGTATCCTTAGTATCAGACTCTAGGTTCATACACAGGTGACAGCGGAGGGTATATCTGCTGTACCTAGGACAGATGTGGGAGGAAATCCCTTGCAGGTCTTTGGGAGGGCGGTTGGGTGATTCCAGCGCTTGCACCCTTAGTCATTGTATTGTGGACCCCAGGTAACTGTCCTTCATCCTTCGTTGATCTGTTCTGGGCCCTCATCATCCCAGACTCTTCTCCGGAAGGCATCTGTTTGCCTGGTTTGATTTACTTAGGACCTTTTTTTAGTGGTGTGCTCTTTGTCCTACTTTTTTTTAGTTTGCCTTAGGGAACTTCTTGTTCATTTGAGCGAGAAACTATGTCTAGCATTCCGGCGAGTGCCAATCAAGGTACCCCTGTTCCGGGGGATCCTTGTGCTGTTCCATTCATTGGAAACATTGGTGCTCCCTTAATGGCTACTCTGAATCTTCCTGGATTCACTATTGGGCTGCCGGTTTTGTTGTTTTCCACTCCGAATGCCTTGCATGCTCCTGACGCTTCTTTTGTGAGCACCTCAAATCAAGAGCATCAAAACCCTGTGCCTCCTTTGCCAGTAACATCTTCTCCTCCTCCTTCTACCTCATGTGGTGAAAGTAGCAATACTAGTAACCAGCAGTCTAAAAGGAATAGACGGGGGAAGAATAGGAAGAAGATGCCAAAACAAGGGGGCAAGCACCCTACCTCTGCAGATCATGCAGGGGGCACCCACCCAGCCTCTGGAGGTCATGCTGGGAGAAAACTTTTAGTCACTGAAAATCATACTGAAAGTTTGTCTTCAACCACTGTCAGTCATGTTGAGGACACGTCATTGATCACTGCTAGCCATATTAATGACAAGTCACCAGTTCCTGTGAGTCATACTGGAGACACCAGATCAGCCACTGCAAGTCATGCTGAGGGAGTTGACATTGTCGACAAACCCAACAAACAGAATCTTAAGTTCCCTTGTAAGTTTTGCGAGGGAGACCACCTTACTTACTTGTGCCCTGTACTTCCAGAAGTGCAAACAGTGTGGTCCTTAGTTCAAAAGTCTTCTGCTTCTGAGCAACCAGCCTCTGTGAGTCATGCTGGGGGCAAGCTGTCAGCCAATGTTAGTCATGCTGAGAGTATTGACGTTGTAAAGGAGTCTAAACCTATAGGACGGAAACCAAAGTTCCCTTGTAAACTTTATAAGGGAGATCACCTTACTCACCGATGCCCTGCCATTCCAGAGGTACGAAGAGTGTGGTCCATGTCTGAAGGAACCTCTGTTCCTGAGTTGTCTATAGATTCCCTGCAGTCAGATCAACCTTTGGTTGATAAAGTGGTTGAACCAATGCAATCTTTGGTCGACCCCACTCTTCCTTCGGAGAGTGAAGTGATTGAATCGATGCAATCTTCGACCGATCCCATCAGTCCTTCAGAGATTGATGCACCTACTACTGAAGTCTTCTGCATTTCCAGTTTGTATGTTCCTGAAAAAGGGGGCACTTCATCTGTGCCATGTGAACCCCTACCAAGCCCTAGGATTGTTTCCTTTGATTGGAATAGTCTAGCCGAGCCTCGCCTTCCTTCTTCGACACCTTTTCAGATAAAGGTTGATATCTGGAACCATACGGTTGATCGATGTATTGTTGATGAAGGTGCTTCTGTTAGTATCTTATCCGCTTATTCTTGGAGAGATTTGGGTTTCCCTAATGTTATTCCAGCTGTTAATTGGCCGTTGACCTTCGATAGAAGACCTAGTGAACCGATCGGATTCCTCCGTCAGGCACCTGTTACCTTGGGTGGAAAAACAGTCTTAGTTGATTTTATGGTTCTAAAGGACCCTATGGACTTTGATATGATCCTCGGGCGTGATTACGTTTATGCTATGCATGCTGTGGTGTCTACGCTTTTTGTGTGATGCATTTCCCTCATAACGAAAACATTGTCACCATCGACCAACTTGCATTCGTTGATCCTCCTTATTACCCAACTGTAGACCAGTCTGATCCCTCGTCATTAGGCACTACTATGTCACATGAGTCTTATGTGGCATATTGTTCCTTGAGTTCAAATGCTACTGAGAAGAAGTCTCTGAGTTCATGCTTACCTTCTCGGGACTTGGTCCCAGCTTTTGACCAAGTGACACCTCCATCTGAATGTTTAGATATGTGTTCTATCTGGGATGATATACTTCCTTCCGATGAAGTTTTCCTAGAGTCTATAGTACAGTCTGCCATTCATTTGGATGTTGATCCAGTCGCAGTAATGTCCAACCCCGGTTTGACCTTAAAGTCTGATCTTCCTACTGTTGAGTCTTTGGACTCTCCTATAGATCCGCAAATCGGTGTTACTGCTGAGTTTGATTCTGCTTCTAGAATTTTCAACTCCCATGATGATGAATTTGTTTCTTTAAATTCCATCATGTCCTTCAACTTTGATCTTCATCCTGAAGTTGATCTTGTTGATTGTAAGTCCTCGGGCTTGGGTACCATAGAGTCTTCATTTGAAAACTCTGCCTTGTTTATGCCTGATGTTGATGATAGTGAAGTTGAAAGTATTTCTACCATAGTGACTTGTATCGGGTCTTTCCTTACATATGTTTTAGATATGATCCTGGTACTAATGTTTCTTGGAGACAGGATTCTTAGCTGGATGTATAGTTGCTTACTGGTCCTTTTCGACACCTTGTGCAACCATGTCAGGTATATTCGGAACCTTGCATGTAGGTTTAGGCTTCCCCACTGTTATGTTGCATTTGAACCTTTTGCCATCCGAATTCGCCATAGGGTCGAACCTGTTGGATATTGGTGTGTTAGCCATCTCTTTATGCATCGTGCACCAATCCGACAGCAGAGCCTACCTAACATGGGTCACCCTAGTCAGCACCCTTATGCCATTCTGGTGCCCATGCTGAGTTTTTCTCATAGGTTCGGGAGCCTTTTTAGATTTACCATGACTTTGAGAAGAAGCCTCATATCTTTCTTCCTCATATATTTCTGGCCATCCCTGATAAGGTTCCCATCTTTGTGTTCAAATTGCATATGCATCTATTATGATCCCGCTTGCGCTAATGAGCCTGAAGCCGGCTTCCACGCTTTTAGCCCGTTGTATAAGCCTCCATCTCTGATCTCATTTCCGCTAAGCCCTGTATCATTTTGCCTTTTCAATTTGACACCTTTTACCTGGAGGAGACACACCCTGAGTGTCCTTATCCTGTTCATGTTCCTTGCATTAGGCATAGCTTTGTTCCATGCGCTTGGAGCTAGTTTTGCATGTCCCTGACACTCGTTTCCTCCCATTTCGAGCATTCTTCTTTTACTTCGAGCTCGTTAAAAACAGTAAGTAGGTTGCGAGCATTCTTCTGCCTTCACTTCGAGCTCGTTAAAAATAGTAAGGAGGCTACGAGCATTTCTTCCACCTTTCCTTCGAGCTCGTTAAAAACAGTAAGGAAGTTGTGAGCATTTTCCTATCTCCTTTGAGCTCGTTAAAAACAGTAAGGAGGTCATGAGTTTACTTTTCCGGACTCGTTAAACCTTTACGGAAAAGATCCCTATGGAGTTCTTTTAAGCCCTTTTCAGACTCCTTAAATAGGAAAAGTTTGCCGAGCATAGTTGTCTTTTCAGGCTCGTTAAAATAACTGAACCGACATCCACTTAGGTATAGAATTACCCCTTTTCCGGGCCTTGGTGGATAATTTACGGAAAAGGTATACTCTAGGTATACTCTTGTATGCGCTAGAAGAGTTCTTCTTCCATCATTTTACACTTTTTCGGGGAAGGAGACTAACTTTACGAAAAAGGACCTTTGGAGTCGTCTTTAGGGTTTTCAGACTCTCGAAATGTGAAAACACCAAGCGACCACATACCAATCCGGGCTCGATATAAAATCCACGGATAAGTGTATAGAGGACTGTTTAAGTTTTTCAACTCTATAAGCAAGAAAACACCGCCGAGCACAGACCAATCCGGGCTCGATATAAAATCCACGGATAGGTGTATGGAGTTTTCTTCTAGGTTTTTCAGACTCCTTAAATATGAAAATACCGTCGAGCATGCTTTAGTTCTTTGTCAAGCTCGTTAAAAAATGAAAAAGGAAAGGGAAGGGAAGAATGTCAAAATATCTTTCAATATGATGGCAGCAAGTCAACTATCTCCTTGAACAAAGCACCTGTTTTGAGTCTATCAAACAAGTTGGGTTCTAGTATTGACCTTAGGGTAAACTTGATCTCAGAGTTCCTACTCCTCCGTTTGGTTAGTCTTCCAATCATTTGGAGAATCTGTTAATGTCTCCTACATTGCAGATATGTATCATGGTCTCTTTGTGTTCAAAGCTGCCTAAGTCACTCTTGTGTCGTGCTCACTGTTCAAGGATACAACCTGTGTCGGCCATTCTGCAGTTGCCTTGACCTCATGTGTCAGCCATTCCTTGGTGTCAGTATGTTTCATCCTGTGTTCCGTCCTACTCCAAATAAGATCATACCTTTTGAGTGTCCCTCGTGTTGGATGATGGAGGATGCATTAAGGCCTCCCTTCCAACGAACTTCTTCCCATCGACTTCAGCTCATTGTGCTCTGGGAATGAAGTTTAGAGTTTCGGTTAGTACCTTGGGGATTGCAGTCATTAGTGGCAGTTTCCCTCGCTATTGGATAGATGGGAATACATCAATGTCTCCTATCCGATGGATTCTTCAAGTGTTCGACGGCAAGACCATCTATTCGCACTTGCTTGAATGTACTAGGTACCTTGGGTTCCATTTTCATCATTGGTGGACACCCTCACGTTGGTTAACGGTATACATCAATGACCGGTAATCAACCGATACCTCCTATGTTCGACATCAACTCATTTATTCGCATGGATAGGTTTGTACCTTGGGTTGTTTTTGGATGAAGACCTTGGGATCCTTGATAGCATCACCTTATTTATGTTATCCCCCAAGTTGCGCAAGACTGAGCCACAATATTTTTTGGCTTTTGATGAGACATAGATCCAGCTTGTTCTCTATGGCTATGTTCTCCAGTTTTGACATAGATCCACCTTGTATTTATGTGGCTATGTTTACACTTATGTTCCTCATGGATCCACGCTTGTATTCTAGTGGCCATGATATATGCATCAGTATTTTGGATCATTATTGTATCCTCTTGGAGATCATGTTCCACTATTTGAACATGGACAGTTACCCCATGGATAAGTTTGTTTGACTTTGCCTTTGTTTTCAGGTACTTCATTTGAGCCTATGATTCTTGGTTTCTCCGTTCCTCCACGATTCAACTCTTTTTTATTTTTTATAATGTATTTCGGCCATCGTTTCCCGTACTCCCTCTGACCTCATACATTAGGGGGCATCTGTTATAGCTTGAAATGACACCTCTCCGTCCGTGACGACACTTGCTTCCCTTGGTCGCATGACGACACTTCTTGAGATCAAGTTCAGTCACACAACAGGACATTTGTGGACGGAGGAGTCATTTGGGACACTAAAAATGGTTGAAATTACCTCATTCTTGACCCATTTGATGTATATGACCCTTAGGAACATTTTTCCAGACCAAACTATCTCCTGAAAATGAGCAGAAAAGCCTGTTTTTGGCCATTTTTCACTATGAGCGCGACTCTACTGTTATAATAGTAGCGTGTGTACGCGACTTTACCTCATTCAAAGTAGCGCCCATTGCCATGTGTACGCGACTTTGTCTACTATAGAGTAGAGTACACTCCTGTTTTGGTCAAAATCTTGAAATTCGAGTAAGTTAAGTTGGTTGGGAAACTTCTTGAGTGGTTGTAACTTCTTTTCCTCTTCCTCATTGACTATATAAGGAGGGTAGAAGGGTCATGTAAAAGGAGCAAGCCTAATTGCAAAGTTATGCTGGAGGAATGGAGACCCTCATCCCCCTCTTTTGTGCTTCAGTTTTGGTAAACCCTAGTACAATTGCTTAGAGGCTGGGATCTTTGGAGAACAGAAGCAGGAGACCTTGAATCTAGGTTTCGTGAAGTGCCAAGCTTGAAGGAAGGTATAATTGTATGTACTTGCTTTCATTCATTAATAAAGATCAGATGTTCTTCTCTTTCCAAATATGACCTATTAATGTGTCTTAAGATTTGATCACTGTTTGATTATAGTTTGATGTCTCTTTCCATTATAGATATCAGTATTATATATGTAGTCAAATGTATTTGAGAAAGGTATCAAGTTGTTTTGCAGGTCTGGGCATTGCGACACTGGATAAGCATTGAAGAGCGAGGGAGGAAAAGCTAGGATCAACCTTCTGAATAAGGTGCCTACATCTCTAAACCCTAATCTCTTCATTTATTTGTTGTACTTGCAGAATGCTTGTAAGTCTATCTTTATCACCGTAAGTTGGTAGTTTCTCCCCTGAACTATAGGTGCATTTTCCCCACAACAGAATGGCGACTCCGCTGGGGAAAGCCTAATTGCTTAGGGGTATCCAAGGTCATTTCTTCAGTCTTGTTTGATGGTCTTTGTTCATTTTCTTGATTAGGATCAGTTAGTAGGCTCTGTTTGACCCTCCTGGGCTTTTTACAGACCCTTCCCAGCCCTTGCAAACCTTTGTGGACCCAGTTTGGGGGTTTTAACCCCGTTTTTTAGACTTTTTTTTTTAATACGCTACTGTTTGTACCACACAGTAGCGCCCATACTACTATGAGCGCTAGTTTCCTTCATACACAGTAGCGCCCATACTGCTATGAGTGCTAGTTTCCTTCATACACAGTAGCGCTCAAAATCTGGGTTTGAAATTTTTGAGTTTTTGGGTTGTGGACCCAAATCTGGGGGTTGTGGCTGCATTTTTTGGGGTCCCTGATGACCTTAGGTCTGAGTTAAACCACTGTAAGTGGTCTCCCATCCTTGTACTGATCCTACATTCATGATTTGAACCTCTTTTGATCGATTTGGGCTTGTTTGGAAAGTTTTGGGGTTTGTTGACTTAAGTTGGGGGGTTGTGGACCTGTTTGGTGTTTTGTACCCTAATTTGAGTCTGATTGAACTTGCTTGCCCCATTTCCACTGGATTTGAAACCTCTTGAGTCTTTTTGACCCTGTTTGTATCTATTTGAGTGAAATTTCCCTTTTAGGTTGGTTTCTTGTCCTCCCTTATGCTTTTAGTTTTTCTTTTGTAGTGAAAGCTCAAGTGTTTTGGCTGTTGTTCAAGACCTTGTTTGCATTGTTTACGTGCAGACCTGACTTTACCAAACCATACTTCTTCGTAGGTCATTTGCTTCGTTTGGGTCTAAAAGTAGTTTTTGTACTCTTTTCCCAATGTTTGGCATGCTTACATCAATAAGAATTTGAAAGTCATATAAGGTAGCTTTTACTGCTCCATAAAGAGAACCTGAAAGTTTCTTTGCTTTGCTTTGATAGTAGGTTAGTTTCAGTTTTTGTTTCTTACCTTTGAAAAGCATAAAGAATTTTGATTCATTTTCTAAATAGAGTACCTTGCAAGTGGCTTAAAAGATTTTAGAGTGCTTTGCATCAAAAAGAACAAGTTTTCTTTTGCATACCTAGTTGCTTGAGTAGCTGCATTCTTAGGTTTTGAGTTTAATTTTTTACATTTAGACTTTATTTTTACCTTTTTTGCATTCAAAAGATTAAAAAATTGCATTTGCACATGCATTCTAAATCAGAATTTTAAGACTTGCATTGAAAAGAAAAAGATTTGTTTGGTGGTAAATATTTCATTTTCAGTACTCTATTTCTATTATAACCACTCTCACACACCCACTACCTTTTTTAGTAATCAAGTAACCTTTAAAATGAACTCTAATAAAATGAACTAGCAACATTTTCTTTTCTAGGTTACACTACACCAACTAGTTTTGGTTAGGATCTTGGGTTTAAAACACCTTAAACCACCCAAGATCACACATTGCGCAAAAATCGTAGTGAGACTATCATTAGGCAAACCCACCTCACTCAAAATTTGCCTGGGAGCTTATGCAGTAGGTCAATGTGAGATCAGTTTGTGGGAATACCCCTCCTACTTTCTGTTCGAGCATACGCCAGGATCGGATTGCGTATTGGGGACTCTTTCGAGTTTCGGGTTAGCTACCCTGCCCACGCTTTCTGATTCGACCGGTGACTGTTCCCCCAGGAATTTTCGGTGTTGTGGTATCCTTAGTATCAGACTCTAGGTTCATACACAGGTGACAGCGGAGGGTATATCTGCTGTACCTAGGACAGACGTGGGAGGAAATCCCTTGCAGGTCTTTGGGAGGGCGGTTGGGTGATTCCAGCGCTTGCACCCTTAGTCATTGTATTGTGGACCCCAGGTAACTGTCCTTCATCCTTCGTTGATCTGTTCTGGGCCCTCATCATCCCAGACTCTTCTCCGGAAGGCATCTGTTTGCCTGGTTTGATTTACTTAGGACCTTTTTTTAGTGGTGTGCTCTTTGTGCTACTTTTTTTTAGTTTGCCTTAGGGAACTTCTTGTTCATTTGAGCGAGAAACTATGTCTAGCATTCCGGCGAGTGCCAATCAAGGTACCCCTGTTCCGGGGGATCCTTGTGCTGTTCCATTCATTGGAAACATTGGTGCTCCCTTAATGGCTACTCTGAATCTTCCTGGATTCACTATTGGGCTGCCGGTTTGGTTGTTTTCCACTCCGAATGCCTTGCATGCTCCTGACGCTTCTTTTGTGAGCACCTCAAATCAAGAGCATCAAAACCCTGTGCCTCCTTTGCCAGTAACATCTTCTCCTCCTCCTTCTACCTCATGTGGTGAAAGTAGCAATACTAGTAACCAGCAGTCTAAAAGGAATAGACGGGGGAAGAATAGGAAGAAGATGCCAAAACAAGGGGGCAAGCACCCTGCCTCTGCAGATCATGCAGGGGGCACCCACCCAGCCTCTGGAGGTCATGCTGGGAGAAAACTTCTAGTCACTGAAAATCATACTGAAAGTTTGTCTTCAACCACTGTCAGTCATGTTGAGGACACGTCATTGATCACTGCTAGCCATATTAATGACAAGTCACCAGTTCCTGTGAGTCATACTGGAGACACCAGATCAGCCACTGCAAGTCATGCTGAGGGAGTTGACATTGTCGACAAACCCAACAAACAGAAGCTTAAGTTCCCTTGTAAGTTTTGCAAGGGAGACCACCTTACTTACTTGTGCCCTGTACTTCCAGAAGTGCAAACAGTGTGGTCCTTAGTTCAAAATTCTTCTGCTTCTGAGCAACCAGCCTCTGTGAGTCATGCTGGGGGCAAGCTGTCAGCCAATGTTAGTCATGCTGAGAGTACTGACGTTGTAAAGGAGTCTAAACCTATAGGACGGAAACCAAAGTTCCCTTGTAAACTTTGTAAGGGAGATCACCTTACTCACCGATGCCCTGCCATTCCAGAGGTACGAAGAGTGTGGTCCATGTCTGAAGGAACCTCTGTTCCTGAGTTGTCTATAGATTCCCTGCAGTCAGATCAACCTTTGGTTGATAAAGTGGTTGAACCAATGCAATCTTTGGTCGACCCCACTCTTCCTTCGGAGAGTGAAGTGATTGAATCGATGCAATCTTCGACCGATCCCATCAGTCCTTCAGAGATTGATGCACCTACTACTGAAGTCTTCTGCATTTCCAGTTTGGATGTTCCTGAAAAAGGGGGCACTTCATCTGTGCCATGTGAACCCCTACCAAGCCCTAGGATTGTTTCCTTTGATTGGAATAGTCTAGCCGAGCCTCGCCTTCCTTCTTCGACACCTTTTCAGATAAAGGTTGATATCTGGAACCATACGGTTGATCGATGTATTGTTGATGAAGGTGCTTCTGTTAGTATCTTATCTGCTTATGCTTGGAGAGATTTGGGTTTCCCTAATGTTATTCCAGCTGTTAATTGGCCGTTGACCTTCGATAGAAGACCTAGTGAACCGATCGGATTCCTCCGTCAGGCACCTGTTACCTTGGGTGGAAAAACAGTCTTAGTTGATTTTATGGTTCTAAAGGACCCTATGGACTTTGATATGATCCTCGGGCGTGATTACGTTTATGCTATGCATGCTGTGGTGTCTACGCTTTTTCGTGTGATGCATTTCCCTCATAACGAAAACATTGTCACCTTCGACCAGCTTGCATTCGTTGATCCTCCTTATTACCCAACTGTAGACCAGTCTGATCCCTCGTCATTAGGCACTACTATGTCACATGAGTCTTATGTGGCATATTGTTCCTTGGGTTCAAATGCTACTGAGAAGAAGTCTCTGAGTTCATGCTTACCTTCTCGGGACTTGGTCCCAGCTTTTGACCAAGTGACACCTCCATCTGAATGTTTAGATATGTGTTCTATCTGGGATGATATACTTCCTTCCCATGAAGTTTTCCTAGAGTCTATAGTACAGTCTGCCATTCATTTGGATGTTGATCCAGTCGCAGTAATGTCCAACCCCGGTTTGACCTTAAAGTCTGATCTTCCTACTGTTGAGTCTTTGGACTCTCCTATAGATCCGCAAATCGGTGTTACTGCTGAGTTTGATTCTGCTTCTAGAATTTTCAACTCCCATGATGATGAATTTGTTTCTGCAAATTCCATCATGTCCTTCAACTTTGATCTTCATCCTGAAGTTGATCTTGTTGATTGTAAGTCCTCGGGCTTGGGTACCATAGAGTCTTCATTTGAAAACTCTGCCTTGTTTATGCCTGATGTTGATGATAGTGAAGTTGAAAGTATTTCTACCATAGTGACTTGTATCGGGTCTTTCCTTACATATGTTTTAGATATGATCCTGGTACTAATGTTTCTTGGAGACAGGATTCTTAGCTGGATGTATAGTTGCTTACTGGTCCTTTTCAACACCTTGTGCAACCATGTCAGGTATATTCGGAACCTTGCATGTAGGTTTAGGCTTCCCCACTGTTATGTTGCATTTGAACCTTTTGCCATCCGAATTCGCCATAGGGTCGAACCTGTTGGATATTGGTGTGTTAGCCATCTCTTTATGCATCGTGCACCAATCCGACAGCAGAGCCTACCTAACATGGGTCACCCTAGTCAGCACCCTTATGCCATTCTGGTGCCCATGCTGAGTTTTTCTCATAGGTTCGGGAGCCTTTTTAGATTTACCATGACTTTGAGAAGAAGACTCATATCTTTCTTCCTCATATATTTCTGGCCATCCCTGATAAGGCTCCCATCTTTGTGTTCAAATTGCATATGCATCTATTATGATCCCGCTTGCGCTAATGAGCCTGAAGCCGGCTTCCACGCTTTTAGCCCGTTGTATAAGCCTCCATCTCTGATCTCATTTCCGCTAAGCCCTGTATCATTTTGCCTTTTCAATTTGACACCTTTTACCTGGAGGAGACACACCCTCAGTGTCCTTATCCTGTTCATGTTCCTTGCATTAGGCATAGCTTTGTTCCATGCGCTTGGAGCTAGTTTTGCATGTCCCTGACACTCGTTTCCTCCCATTTCGAGCATTCTTCTTTTACTTCGAGCTCGTTAAAAACAGTAAGTAGGTTGCGAGCATTCTTCTGCCTTCATTTCGAGCTCGTTAAAAACAGTAAGGAGGCTACGAGCATTTCTACCACCTTTCCTTCGAGCTCGTTAAAAACAGTAAGGAAGTTGTGAGCATTTTCCTATCTCCTTTGAGCTCGTTAAAAACAGTAAGGAGGTCATGAGTTTACTTTTCCGGACTCGTTAAACCTTTACGGAAAAGATCCCTATGGAGTTCTTTTAAGCCCTTTTCAGACTCCTTAAATAGGAAAAGTTTGCCGAGCATAGTTGTCTTTTCAGGCTCGTTAAAATAACTGAACCGACATCCACTTAGGTATAGAATTACCCCTTTTCCGGGCCTTGGTGGATAATTTACGGAAAAGGTATACTCTAGGTATACTCTTGTATGCGCTAGAAGAGTTCTTCTTCCATCATTTTACACTTTTTCGGGGAAGGAGACTAACTTTACGAAAAAGGACCTTTGGAGTCGTCTTTAGGGTTTTCAGACTCTCGAAATGTGAAAACACCAAGCGAGCACATACCAATCCGGGCTCGATATAAAATCCACGGATAAGTGTATAGAGGACTGTTTAAGTTTTTCAACTCTATAAGCAAGAAAACACCGCCGAGCACAGACCAATCCGGGCTCGATATAAAATCCACGGATAGGTGTATGGAGTTTTCTTCTAGGTTTTTCAGACTCCTTAAATATGAAAATACCGTCGAGCATGCTTTAGTTCTTTGTCAAGCTCGTTAAAAAATGAAAAAGGAAAGGGAAGGGAAGAATGTCAAAATATCTTTCAATATGATGGCAGCAAGTCAACTATCTCCTTGAACAAAGCACCTGTTTTGAGTCTATCAAACAAGTTGGGTTCTAGTATTGACCTTAGGGTAAACTTGATCTCAGAGTTCCTACTCCTCCGTTTGGTTAGTCTTCCAATCATTTGGAGAATCTGTTAATGTCTCCTACATTGCAGATATGTATCATGGTCTCTTTGTGTTCAAAGCTGCCTAAGTCACTCTTGTGTCGTGCTCACTGTTCAAGGATACAACCTGTGTCGGCCATTCTGCAGTTGCCTTGACCTCATGTGTCGGCCATTCCTTGGTGTCAGTATGTTTCATCCTGTGTTCCGTCCTACTCCAAATAAGCTCATACCTTTTGAGTGTCCCTCGTGTTGGATGATGGAGGATGCATTAAGGCCTCCCTTCCAACGAACTTCTTCCCATCGACTTCAGCTCATTGTGCTCTGGGAATGAAGTTTAGAGTTTCGGTTAGTACCTTGGGGATTGCAGTCATTAGTGGCAGTTTCCCTCGCTATTGGATAGATGGGAATACATCAATGTCTCCTATCCGATGGATTCTTCAAGTGTTCGACGGCAAGACCATCTATTCGCACTTGCTTGAATGTACTAGGTACCTTGGGTTCCATTTTCATTATTGGTGGACACCCTCGCGTTTGTTAACGGTATACATCAATGACCGGTAATCAAACGATACCTCCTATGTTCGACATCAACTCATTTATTCGCATGGATAGGTTTGTACCTTGGGTTGTTTTTGGATGAAGACCTTGGGATCCTTGATAGCATCACCTTATTTATGTTATCCCCCAAGTTGCGCAAGACTGAGCCACAATATTTTTTGGCTTTTGATGAGACATAGATCCAGCTTGTTCTCTATGGCTATGTTCTCCAGTTTTGACATAGATCCACCTTGTATTTATGTGGCTATGTTTACACTTATGTTCCTCATGGATCCACGCTTGTATTCTAGTGGCCATGATATATGCATCAGTATTTTGGATCATTATTGTATCCTCTTGGAGATCATGTTCCACTATTTGAACATGGACAGTTACCCCATGGATAAGTTTGTCTGACTTTGCCTTTGTTTTCAGGTACTTCATTTGAGCCTATGATTCTTGGTTTCTCCGTTCCTCCACGATTCAACTCTTTTTTATTTTTTATAATGTATTTCGGCCATCGTTTCCCGTACTCCCTCTGACCTCATACATTAGGGGGCATCTGTTATAGCTTGAAATGACACCTCTCCGTCTGTGACGACACTTGCTTCCCTTGGTCGCATGACGACACTTCTTGAGATCAAGTTCAGTCACACAACAGGACATTTGTGGATGGAGGAGTCATTTGGGACACTAAAAATGGTTGAAATTAACTCATTCTTGACCCATTTGATGTATATGACCCTTAGGAACATTTTTCCAGACCAAACTATCTCCTGAAAATGAGCAGAAAAGCCTGTTTTTGGCCATTTTTCACTATGAGCGCGACTCTACTGTTATAATAGTAGCGTGTGTACGCGACTTTACCTCATTCAAAGTAGCGCCCATTGCCATGTGTACGCGACTTTGTCTACTATAGAGTAGAGTACACTCCTGTTTTGGTCAAAATCTCGAAATTCGAGTAAGTTAAGTTGGTTGGGAAACTTCTTGAGTGGTTGTAACTTCTTTTCCTCTTCCTCATTGACTATATAAGGAGGGTAGAAGGGTCATGTAAAAGGAGCAAGCCTAATTGCAAAGTTATGCTGGAGGAATGGAGACCCTCATCCCCCTCTTTTGTGCTTCAGTTTTGGTAAACCCTAGTACAATTGCTTAGAGGCTGGGATCTTTGGAGAACAGAAGCAGGAGACCTTGAATCTAGGTTTCGTGAAGTGCCAAGCTTGAAGGAAGGTATAATTGTATGTACTTGCTTTCATTCATTAATAAAGATCAGACGTTCTTCTCTTTCCAAATATGACCTATTAATGTGTCTTAAGATTTGATCACTGTTTGATTATAGTTTGATGTCTCTTTCCATTATAGATATCAGTATTATATATGTAGTCAAATGTATTTGAGAAAGGTATCAAGTTGTTTTGCAGGTCTGGGCATTGCGACACTGGATAAGCATTGAAGAGCGAGGGAGGAAAAGCTAGGATCAACCTTCTGAATAAGGTGCCTACATCTCTAAACCCTAATCTCTTCATTTATTTGTTGTACTTGCAGAATGCTTGTAAGTCTATCTTTATCACCTTAAGTTGGTAGTTTCTCCCCTGAACTATAGGTGCATTTTCCCCACAACATATGCCTTACTTCTTAGTTCGTTCAATTCAACTACCTGATTCACTCTTCTTTGCATATGATTTGGTTCTTCCTCTATTCCTTGCAACAAAATCATGACTGGAAACCCCAGAGATGCTGGAAAAACTACTTCATCTCCATATACCAATTGAAAAGGTGACATTCCAATAGCCCTCTTTGTGCTGATTCTATCATCCCACAAAGCATATTTCAATTTTGTGTGCCAAGCTCTCTTATTTTCCTCCAACAACTTCTTGATGATCATTACTAGGCTCTTGTTAGAGGATTATGCTAGCCCATTTCCTTGAGGATAGTACATTGTGGAATGGTTCAGACTAATATGGTATTTATGACAAAAGTTTATCATTTTCTTAGAACTAAAGGAAGGAGCATTATCAGTCACAATCCTTTTTGGACACCCGAATCAGGACAAGATGTTGTCTTCTAGAAAATTCATGACAACATTTTCTGTTGCTTTCCTGGTAGGGATGGCCTTAATCCATTTGGTAAAATAATTTGTAGTAGTCAAAATCCATCTGTGTTGACCAGAGGAGTTTGGGTTTATTTTCCCAATAAAATCTAGCCCCCATTGTTGGAAAGGGGCTTCCACTATGACTGGGTGAAGAGGGAGTGAAACCACTTTTATCTTTCCTTCAAATATCTGACACTGGTGACAGGTAATAGTCTCCTTGTACACATCAACAAACATGGTAGGCCAGTAGAACCCAGTCCTCAAGATTTTGATGACTATTACCTTCCAGGAATGATGCCCACCGCAATCTGCCTTGTGGAATTCCTTCTTTGTGTGTTGAGCTTCTTCTTCTAACAAGTAATTCAGCAACGCACCTCCAAGGTCCTACCAATATAAAAATTGATTCTTAATACAATATTTTGCAGCTTTTAGTTTCACAGCTCTAGTCCTACTCTTGCTTAACCCTGTAGGAGCTTGTAAGTTTTGTAATACATACACAGTGTCAGCATACCAAGGGGATGCAGAGAATTCGGGCCTTATCTGCACTCTAGTGTCTAACTGATTTCAATATTCCTAAAAAAGGTTCATCTACAAAGAGTCACAGTTAGCTCTAGCCATCAATTTCTCCAGACCCTGTCCCTTTACCAGCTTGGTGGGTTTGATTTCTATGTCATACTCCAACAATACAACAATCCACTTGGATCTTCTCCCTTCGGGATCTGCTTGGGTGAGGATACTCTTCATAGCGTTTTTTGGGACATGGAAAATAATGTGGGAACGGAGGATGTAGACCCTGAAATCCTTCAATGATTTTATCAGGGCATATGCTTGTTTTTCCATAATGTCATATTTCAGCTCCCCATCTCTCAGCATCCTGCTGAAAAATGCAATAGGTTGCTTGGAATTCTAGGCATTCTTTTGTAACAAGACTCTTGCCACCATATGTTCAGATGCATATGAAAATATCAAAAATTCTTTGGAAAAATATGGGCTTGCTAATACCTGGGCCTCGGTAATAGATTTCTTAATGCTGGTGAACGATTCCCTGGCCTCCTTAGTCCAATTTATCTAATTCTCTTTCTTTAACATATTTGTGATATTCTTCATTATTTTTGCAAAGCTGGGAATAACCCTCCTCAGGAAACCCACTTTCCCTATGAAGGACTGTACTTCTTTCTTGCTTCTGGGATCCCCTACTTTCTGAATAGCACTAACCCTCTCACGGTCAATCCTGATGCCTCCTTTGGAAATAAGATGCCCTAAGAGCTTAGCCTCTTCTAATGCAAAATGAGACTTTTTAGGGTTAAGAGAGATACCATATTTCCTGCATTTGATGAAAACTTGTTCCAAGTGTTTCAGGCGCTCATCATCAGATTTGGAATACACTATTATATCATCCACATATACAACCAAAAACTTATCTTTCTCCTTAGTGAATGCTATGTCCATTGCACGTTGGAAAGTGGCTCCTGCATTCATCAACCCAAAAGGCATCTTCGCATACATGAAGGTACCCCAAGGAGTGGTAAAATCAGTCTTCTCTTGGTCTTCTGGGCATACCTTGATTTGATTGTATCCTGAGAAGCCATCCATTGTAGAGATTATTTCTGCTCCTACTACCTTCTGTAAAATATGCTCCATTTTAGGCAAAGGGTAATTATCTTTTATTGAGGCTCTGTTCAGGTTCCTAAAATCTATGTAGATCCTAATCTCACCATTCTTCTTCCTTACAGGGACCAGATTTGCGATCCACTGAGAGAATATCAGGGTGCCAATGATTTTTGCATCGAATAGCCTTCTCATTTCTTTTTCTATCTATTACAGGCACCAATTTGGGGTTTATCCTTCTTAAGTTCTACTTGAAAGGTTTCTCCCCTGGTCTGATTGGAATACAATGTTGTATTATAGAGGTGTCATATTATTTTAGTTCTTCATAACTCCATCCGAAAGCATCAGCGTATTTTTTCATCAACTCTATATACCGCTCCTTCTTCTTAGCATGCAGTTTCTTGGACAAGTTCACCATCCGAGGTTCTTCCTTAGTTCCAAAGTTTTGGTCTTTTACAGCGTCGCTGGGAGGTTAAAACTTCAAGTTTTTTGCCACATCATTTTGGTCAAACAACTTCTTCACGGGTATCAGTCCCTTAGGGATATAATTGCTCTTCAATTGAATGATATCCTTTCTGCCCAACATGTCTTTCCACTCCTTGCTTTCATTCTCTTCAGCTTCTAATTGTTCTTGGTCTATCAGACCTTCTAGGTTCTCATTTTTGGCATCAATATGAACATTGGAAAACTCATCAGATAGCTCCAAAAATCTCTTAATTTGTAAATCATTATCAAATACCTGCTAGTATTTAGAATTATCTAGAATAGATGGCATGTTCACCACTTCCACCTCATATTTTTTCTGAGAAAAAATAGGAGTTTTAAAACCACCAGCAGCAGTGGCCAAAGAGTCTGCCACCTGATTTTCACATCTAGGGATCACCTTGATCTTGTGTTCTATGAAAAAATTCCCAAACATATCCCAGACTTCATTTCTATAGGCCCTCATCCTAGGGTGTTTTGTTTGATAGCTGTCATTCACTTGATTTAGCACCAGTTCTGAATCTCCAAACACATGTATCATTTTTGCTCCTAAGTCTTTCAGAGCTCTCAGTCCCAGGAGTAGAGCTTCATAATCAACCACATTATTAGTACACTCAAAATTTATCTTATATGATAAGGCTGTGTACTCTTGGTCGGGAGGTATGATCCAAACCCTTGCACCAGTGCCATTCTTGCTCAGGGATCCATAAAAGTACATCTTCCATAGCCCCTCCTCATTTTTCTGCCTCTCTGAGGAGTCATAGCTTGCTGCAAATTCTTTACCTTCATTTACTTCGAGGTATGCTGGAGGTACAGGATCAGTATGTGGACCATCATTGAAGAAAATGGAGGACCCAACCTCAATGTCTACATCATATATAGGGTGATTTTCAGGCTTGTCGTCATTGTTAAATGCATTAGCCATCCTCTTTTCCCTATACAGCTTTCTATTGCTCCCGAAAAGAGGTATAGTGGCATATGATAGGTCCATTTGCGTGGTCCCATTCAACTTTTTAACCCAAGACCGTGACAATAACATTCCAAAATTAGCAGGCACCTTTGCCACTACAATGTCCATCATAATGCTCTTAGCTGGGACTTGGGAAAGGGTCACTACCACATCTTTAATCAAGCCTAAACATTGCACTCTTCTGGAATCAAACGAATAGAGTTCTTTGTAAGGTTTGGTGACTTCTAAGCCCAGCAGATCGATGACTGACTTTGGCATTAGATTATGTGATGCCCCAGAGTCTATTGATGCGTTGTGTAAAATTTTTCCATGGACATTTAGACTTAAATAAAAGGGAGGGACCTCTTCATCTTCTGGCTCTTCAAGCTTAGATCCAAAAATTATAGTAGGAGCATCTTCTGTTACTTCCAACATGTCCTGTGGACAATCCTCCTTCCCTTTTACCATGCTAGCTATCTCTTCCCTATATTCATTGTTTCTTAACAGCTCATTTAGGGGAATAGAGATCTTTACCTTGGACAGTTCAGCCTTCAGGATAAATGTTGAAGCTGGATTCACTATTTCAGTGACTTCTGGTTGCCTAACTTCTTTAGAATGCTGACCTTTATCTTCTAGTGCTTTCTGTGCAGCAACCTCTAGCTGTTTCTCCTTTAGCTTTTTTGCATTCTGTTGAGTATTGGAGGGTTGAGTTTGGCCAGGCTTTCCTTTGTTTATGGTCACATACCAATTCCTCAACTTCATCTTTCTTTGAATGTCATCTACAGCATTTTGGTAGCCCATTTGGTACTACTCAAAATCTAGTTCATCCATTTGGTCAGTTCCTTCCTTGGTGAAAAAATCATGCTCCCTTTCAGTCAAATATACCTCATGGTTCAGGGTGTCAAAGAGATGGATATGGTCACCCATGGGTTCTACAGGTCCTTCGTCATCAGCTAAACCTTCAGGGAAAGGAGGCCTTATCTGTTGGGAATCAGGGTTTCTTTGATTTATTTGGGGGGGTGGTCTTCTGAAGTTAGGATTTCTCATTTGGTTCTCAGGCTGATCTCTGGAAGGAGGTTTATTATATAGGGCTAACCTATCCATAATTTTTTCCATGGCTTTCATCATTGTGTCAAACTTAGCGTCACTAGAAGAGGAGGAGGTAGAAGCTTGGGTCTCTTGCTTCTTTTTATCTGTTTCTCTTTTACCCTTTATTTTCCCTAAAGCCATCATGTTTGCTTCCACTTCTATGGCATCTTTCAACATAGCAAGTAAAGAGGCCGATTTTCTTTCTCTCAGCATACATGAGAAATCTCCATCAAAGGGCATCTGCATAATGGAGCTTTGCAGTGCCTACTGAGCATCTTAGGTCTTCTGGGATGGAATTGTATGCCTTCATAAACCTAGTAGAAAACTCATGAATGGATTCAAAACCTCCTTTCTTCAAATGGATGTATTGGGACAAGACCAGGGTAGGACTTCCTATCATTTCCCATCTTTCTAAGAACAATGTCTTAAAGGCTGCAAAATCATTGATAAAAGCATTTGGAAACTGCTTGAACCATTTCATAGGTTATCCAAACAAATTCTAGGCAAACAACTCATCTTAGCATCATCATGATCTACTTCCTCCAAATCAATAAAATCTTCAAATCTGTCTATATGTTTGTTGGGGCCAAGGTCGCAGCTATAGTAAAAGCTGCGAATTTTGGGAAAAAGCACGAGTATGGAAGGAAAGTGCTAATTTTGGGACAAGCACTAAGTTTTGGGTAAGAAGGAGACGGTGCGCAGTACGGTGCCAGATGGATGATCTCAGCGCAGATCACGGACCGGAAATTGCGGATCTCGCGCGCACGTCATCGAAGAATGAAGGTGGCTCAGCTACCATAATAAATAAGGCGATGGAGTAGAGGGCTCAGCTACCCTCATTTAAAGGCTCAGTACAGAAGTTATGGTTGCTCGGATCAAGGAGGAGCAACGGACCAGAGCATTGAAGGCGAAGGACGATCGCCCATACCCACAATCTGCGCCGTAATTCATGGAGCCTGCAGGAAGCGGCGACGTGACTGCAAGCGGCGCCTACAGTACACCTAGCCATGTGCGTGGTTAGGGGTTTTGGGAATCACTGTTGGGAAAGGCCCACAGTTTTGTAAAGGTGTGACCGTCATGGCCACCTATATATATGAATAATTGTAAGGGGTAGACGGTTAGAGAGTTAGAGAGAGTTAGAGAGAGTTAGAGAGAGTTAGAGAGAGTTAGATGTTAGACTGTTAGATAGCCAGTCTAAAGGATAGATCATGTGTTGATTATCCTTCACTGTATTTTCTACCCAGTGTGTAGACTTAGAGAGGAAATCGGATAGCCGAGGAGCTAATCCCTGAGTTGCCAGACAGACTGAGTCGATGTCTGTGCCTTTGTAATCTCCATAGAGAGGAGACTAGATTGAGAGAAGGGCTCCCAGCTGTGTGCGTGGAGTTTCCTGGAAAGATCTAAGGCTGCAGCTGTGTGCGCAGCATATTGTATAACTCTATCATTTTCTGGTTAATATATCACTCCCGTGGACGTGGTTTTCCTCGAGGAGATGAGCTTCACATATATCTTCTTGTTATAATGTTTGTGTGAATGATAACTGTTTAGGATCATTACCTGTGTGTACATCTTTTGCATCATCTTTGCGACTGTTTGAGTGAGTGTAGGAAGATCCTTTATTGTTATAATCGCGGAGTATAGAAGTAGTGGTGGAACGCTGTCGCTGCAGCAACCGAGCTTCGCGTGACTGCGCAGTAGGTCTGCAGGAAGGAAGGCACCCGCGCCGTTGCGTCGCGAGGCCTGCGGGAAAGTCCGACCGTCGATATTTGAGGGAGAAGGAGATATATAGAACAATCTCAGCATCACCACGGTTAAGGAAAGCTGATTCCTTAACCCCCCATAGCCACTTCGGGTGAGACCTCGAGCTGCCGCGCAGCTCGTTGCCGAGAGGGCCAGTGCGCCAAGGGGTTTTGTTGCTGCGCTTCATTAAAACCCGGGTCTGCCCAGAAAAGCAGCCAACAAATGGTTAGACGGTTAGAGAGTTAGAGAGAGTTAGAGAGAGTTAGAGAGAGTTAGAGAGAGTTAGATGTTAGACTGTTAGATAGCCAGTCTAAAGGATAGATCATGTGTTGATTATCCTTCACTGTATTTTCTACCCAGTGTGTAGACTTAGAGAGGAAATCGGATAGCCGAGGAGCTAATCCCTGAGTTGCCAGACAGACTGAGTCGACGTCTGTGCCTTTGTAATCTCCATAGAGAGGAGACTAGATTGAGAGAAGGGCTCCCAGCTGTGTGCGTGGAGTTTCCTGGAAAGATCTAAGGCTGCAGCTGTGTGCGCATCATATTGTATAACTCTATCATTTTCTGGTTAATATATCACTCCCGTGGACGTGGTTTTCCTCGAGGAGATGAGCTTCACATATATCTTCTTGTTATAATGTTTGTGTGAATGATAACTGTTTAGGATCATTACCTGTGTGTACATCTTTTGCATCATCTTTGCGACTGTTTGAGTGAGTGTAGGAAGATCCTTTATTGTTATAATCGCCGAGTATAGAAGTAGTGGTGGAACGCTGTCGCTGCAGCAACCGAGCTTCGCGTGACTGCGCAGTAGGTCTGCAGGAAGGAAGGCACCCGCGCCGTTGCGTCGCGAGGCCTGCGGGAAAGTCCGACCGCCGATATTTGAGGGAGAAGGAGATATATAGAACAATCTCAGCATCACCACGGTTAAGGAAAGCTGATTCCTTAACCCCCCATAGCCACTTCGGGTGAGACCTCGAGCTGCCGCGCAGCTCGTTGCCGAGAGGGCCAGTGCGCCAAGGGGTTTTGTTGCTGCGCTTCATTAAAATCCGGGTCTGCCCAGAAAAGCAGCCAACAAATGGTTCCGTTGCCGCGTGAGCGAGACTTCTTATTCCAGTGA
This sequence comes from Larix kaempferi, assembly GCA_027924585.1. NCBI lineage: Eukaryota > Viridiplantae > Streptophyta > Pinopsida > Pinales > Pinaceae > Larix > Larix kaempferi. Next base: position 10,208,611 of record BSBM01000797.1, read on the forward strand.
TGTGCGAGATTGACGCGCAACCTAGAGAAAGAAAGCAACCAACAAATGGTTCCGTTGCCGCGTGAGCGAGACTTCTTATTCCAGTGATGTGCGAGATTGACGCGCAACCTAGAGAAAGAAAGCAACCAACAAATGGTTCCGTTGCCTTATGACTTTTTGATCACATTACTTCCATGGCTTTGAACCCTATTGATTGAGCCAACAAATGATTCCTTTGCCTTGCGACTTGTTGCTGTAAGACTTACTAGTTACGCGACATCTGAGATTGTTGCTGAAGACAACATAAGGTTCTGTTACACTGAGACTTGCTCAGTTAACAAATGTGTTACTGGAATCCTACAGCTAAAGAAATTGGAGATTGGTTTGATTTAAAGGCTAAAGAGTTCGCTGAACAAGAAAATAGAAGCCTTACGTTTCAAACAGAAGACTGGTTACAGAAGTATATTTATGCTGACCTTTACGAAATTTTCTTTGTTACGTTTGCATTGGAGTTACACGCTTGGATAGCCAAGTTAGCAGATTCTAGACCTACGCTGCATGTTGATCGACCCGTCACGTGGACGCCTGAGCTAGTCAGTATTGTGAAGCGGATTGACAATTCTGTTTCCCGCGCAGTAGACTTTTGGTTGAATAGTCTACTGGAAGGTTTCATTACCGAATTTGCAGTTGATACAAGAAAGAGTTTCAGTGAAGCTGAGAGGAGTTTCTTCCAAGTACACAGAGGTAAGTTCTTAAATTCTCTGAACTTATGGATTAAAATGCTTCTGTATGAAAAAGGAAAGCTATGTATTGCTTCTGATGAATAGCATAGACAAGTAATGTCCGTAGATTCTGATAGTGATCCTGAAGTTATTGGTTGCACTCGTAGTGGAAAACGATATAAAGTAGGCCTTGACCAATATTCTTTTGAATCTAGCCCAGACGATAGCCAAGTCCCTAGAGCAAGCCATATAGAAAGACAAGGGAGTGCTCATATCCCTTATTACCCCTTTACACCGCAAAAACCAGACGGAGCTCAGTATAATCCTACAGTAACACCTTCTAGTAGCCCACACGGTACTTCTAGCACCTCTGTACCACCTTTGTTTAACCATCCCGGGGGCACTGCTACAGTACCTCCACCTCAAACCCGCGCAAGAAGGATGGGTGATGACATGAAGCTACCAACTTTTAGAGGAACAGGGATAGAAGACCCTGAGCAGCACTGGTTCTTATGTGAAGCCATTTGGACAATTAAGCAAATTAATGACGATGCTGTTAAACTGGTTCAGTTAGCAACCACACTAAGAGAAAGAGCCTTGACTTGGTTCATGAAATACTCAGCAGCACAGAATAGGACGCTTGCTGAGGTAAGAAATGCTATGATTCGGGAATTTAAGAAACCTAAATCAGAATCACAGTGTATAACAGAGCTCAAAGACATCAAACAGTTACCTACAGAATCAGTATGGGACTTTGACCAGAAGTTCAAAGCCTTGATAGATCAAGTAAGCTTCGAGTTTGCACCACAACAACATAAAGAATGGTTCATTGCTGCGCTGCTCCCACACATTAGACTTCCTCTTATGCAACAGAATCTCAATACTCAGGAACAAGCTCTAGAGATGGCTATGAAACTAGAAGCTTCGCCAATTGCAGGAACAAGCAACGATGTTGCGCATTTACAGAACCAATTAGCAAACTTAACCTTGCAAGTGCATGATATTAAGAAAGGCAAGGAGATTAAGGAAGAAATTTGGTGTACAAAATGTAAAGCCCAAGGTCATTCAAAGGACCATTGTCCCGTTTTCATAGACTATATTGCAACTGGAGCACCTAATCCTTTACCACAGGCACAAGGGCCTTGGTGTGAAATCTGTAGAACTAGAGGTCATAGACCACAAGAATGCCACTTACTCCAGAAATATGTGCAAACCCCAAAGAATCTATATTGTAATTTCTGTAAATCAGTAGGTCATGATGAGAACAATTGTAGAGCATATGATCTTATGATAGAAAGAAAGCATGATGTTTATAGGGTACAAGCAGAGACACAAGGACCCACAGCAGGTCCACCTTATGACCAAACTCGGGACGCCCGAGCAGCAAATTACAGAGGACGCGGACGCACAACAAATTTTGGTCGCGGAAGAGGACAGATCACTTGTTATAATTGCGGAACACAAGGTCATTTTGCTAGGGATTGCCAAAATCCTACAACCCTCTGCAGGTATTGTAAATCTTCCGACCATATCATTGAAGAATGCCCTCAGTTACAGGCTAAGATGCAAGCAAAGACACCACAGGTCAATCAGAATATTCAGTTGATTGGAGCAGAAAAAAGAGAACCAGACCCTACAGTTAATATAGTGACACGCAGTGGAGCAACCACTGGTGCGCAAGAGATGGGAACGGGAAAGCAAGCGACGCAATGGGTGCGCCGCGCTAACATTAAACCAGCCCCACTTAACCTGCAGAAGCAAAAAGAAGCATTTAAGCAAGCTCAAGAGTATTTCTCAGATCCGAGAGCTTCAAGTTCTGCCGCAATTCCGCAGAACATTAGTAGATCGCAAGTGCTAAGACAAGACAACCTGGTACAAGAACAAGCCACTACAGCTGGAAGGCCTGATGATGATGAGGAGCATGCACTAGGCAGTGTTCAAGCATTCCTGCGACAATGTTTAAAACTGTTGCGCAATGAAAAAGCAACTCTAGAACTCCAACACCTGTTGGATCAATGCCAACACTCTGCTTCGACGAACACACCGCAGCGTGCTGTTCACCAGATCAGGAGTCACATTAGAACTGGAAAAGAGATGAGGCTCACAGCGCAGATTGGGGCATTTGAAATGGATGAAGTCATGTTAGATTTGGGCTCCGAAGCCAATGTTCTCACTATGCAGACATGGGAACAGATGGGAAGCCCTCAGCTTACAAGATCCCCTATCCAGCTAAGACTCGCAAATCAGCAACGAGTCTCTCCATTGGGCAGATTACCCAATGTACCTATTGATATTGAAGGAGTAAGAAGCTCTGCAGATTTTGAAGTAATCAAAATTATGGATGATAGTAGACCATACCCAGCGCTGTTAGGAATAGACTGGGCATTTGACAATTTGGCTGTCATTAACCTGAAGAAAAGACAGATGACCTTTGAGGATGACCAGATCAGGGTCATCGCACCTCTTGATCCTATTCAAGGACCAAGATATATAGAACCCATTCGCGCAGAAGAGGAAGCGCGCCACATGGAAAGCTTGTATCAGATGACCACTAACCACAGTGACTATGTCAACCCCACCGCAGACGGCCATATCAGCTGGCGATGTGATAGCTCGTGCACATCAGACTCAGATGCAGGATTGGAAAACTGGCAGAATCGTCTACATGAGGTTTCTGCAAGACGTTGCGCCATGATGACTAAATCCATTCGATGGATTGGCACAGAATTAACTGACACTCCAACTTTTGATGGTCTAACCTAAGTAACTAAATTCATACAGGAATATGAACAAAAGCTTCCAGAACCGCAGCGCATACAGGCACTGGATGTAGCATTGCGCGCTACACCCGCAAGATGGTGGATTGCGCATAAGGAGAATATTCATACATGGAAAGACTGTCGCAGATTGATACTGCGCAGATTTCAGGACACCACAGCCGAAGCGCTACGCAAATATGAAGGACAGAGTGACCCCAGGTCACACATTGAAGCGTGTATTCAGCAATGGTCAGATATTCCAGAAGATGAATGGGTTCACCAATTCATCCACACATTGGATACAATTCCAAGGAATTGGTATACCGAAACAGAATTGTGCAAAGGCACTCTTACTTGGGATCTTATGATAGAAAGCTTTCAACTTACCTTCAGCTTTGAGTCAGAACATCCAAGCATTGATCAGGCTTTGAAGTGTATTAGAAAGAAGGTATTTGAACACTATCCAGTAACAGAATATTCCCAACCAGATTGGGCTGTCCAGATAGAACATGCCCTGGAATGTTATAACTTCACCGCTGAAGATGAGGAGGACGATCCTCGCAACATCAATATCCCAGAATCAGAAGGGACGCGCAATATTGAAGGTCCTGAGCTTGATATTCCTGCCATCACAGAACACGTCAAGCTCAAGAAAGTTAACATTGGCACAGAAGCTGACCCAAAGTTTGCTTCTATAGGAGATTATTGGGATGATGAAACTGTTGCGCATGTTTCAGATTTATTACGTGACTACCAGGATATCTTTCCTACCAAGTTCACAGAAATGAAAGGCATCCTAGGAGACTTAGGAGTGATGCGCATACCTCTGAAACCAGATGCCAAGCCAGTAAAGCAACGCCCATACAGGTTGAACCCGCGCTACAAAGAAAAAGTCAAAGAAGAAATTGATAAGATGCTTGCAGCAGGAATTATTGAACCAGTAGAGGAAAGCGATTGGATTAGTCCTATGGTGGTCCAAGAAAAGAAAACGAAAGGTGAAATAAGAATTTGTGTCGACTTGCGCAAACTCAATGATGCATCAGCGCACGATCCATTTCCCACTCCTTTCATAGATGAAGTACTTGATAATGTTGGAGGACAAGAGGCTTACTCTTTCACTGATGGATTTTTGGGATATCATCAGATCAGAATCCATCCGGACGACCGCCACAAGACTACTTTTGCAACTGAATGGGGCTCATTCCAGTATACGGTAATGCCCTTTGGTCTTAAAAACGCACCTGCTATCTTCTCTAGAGTTGTTGTTGCTGTTTTTAAAGAATTTATCCACAAGTTTTTAGAAGTCTATTTTGATGACTGGACTATATTTGGTTTACTAAAGAACCATATTGCGAATCTGCGCATGATGCTAGAAAAATGTAGACAGCATCAGATTTCCCTTAACTTGAAAAAATGTATATTTTGTGCGCCCTTTGGTATTTTGTTGGGACATATTGTATGCAGACAAGGACTTCTGATGGATCCTGCGAAGGTTGCCATCATTGCTAATTTACCGGCGCCCAACTCAGTTAAGCAATTGCGCACTACACTGGGACATACAGGATACTACAGAAAATTCATCAAAGGATATGCAAGGATCACAGCGCCTATGGAAAGATTGCTGAAGAAGGATTCGAAGTTCCACTGGACAGAAGAATGCCAACAGAGCTTGGACACACTTAAAGAAAAGATGATCACAACGCCTATTCTAGTTTTCCCGGACTGGAGAAAACCCTTTCACGTTCATGTTGATGCTTCTTCAATAGCATTAGGAATCGTGCTTACACAGTCTGGAGAAGGAAGTATTGACCACCCAATTGCTTACTCCAGCAGAAAGCTATCTACAGCTGAGAAGAATTACACCACTACCGAAAGGGAAGGACTAGCTATGGTGTATGCCCTACAGAAATTCAGACACTACCTGTTAGGAGCTCACTTTAAAATGTATACTGACCATTCTGCTCTGAAATATTTGGTCAATAAACCAGTTTTAGGAGGAAGAATTTGCAGATGGCTACTGCTCTTTCAAGAGTATGATTTTGAGGTTATTGTAAAGCCAGGCAGATTGAATGCAGGGCCTGACCATCTATCCAGAATAGAGTCAGGAGAGGAACCTACGAGTCTGGAGGACAATCTGCCTGACGCACAGTTGTTTTCTATCCAAGCAGCAGACGAATATTATTCTGATATTCTTGAGTTTCTCACTACCGGACAAGCGCCGGCTGAGTTTACAATCCAGCAAAAGAAGCAACTTGTTGTCAGAGCCGCAGACTTCACTTTGATAGCAGGCCAGCTTTATAAGTTGGGCCCTGACGAGATTTTGCGCAGATGTATCTTACCACATGAAAAGAGCTCTATCATCGCAGAAGCGCATTCAGGTACCGCAGGAGGCCATTTCGCAGGAAAGCCGACTGCGCAAAAGATATTAGCCGCAGGTCTTTGGTGGCCGACATTGCACAAGGATACTAAGGAATTCTGTAAATGTTGCGATGTGTGCCAGCGCACAGGAAAACCCTAAAGGAGAGATGAAATGCCGCTAAGACCCCAGATCACACTGCGTGCTTTTGATAAATGGGCCATTGACTTTGTAGGACCTATTAACCCACCAGGAAAAAGAACTGGCGCAAGATATATCATTACAGCTACTGAATACCTCACCAGATGGGCTGAGGCGAAGCCAGTTAAGAACTGTGACGCTGCTACTGCCGCGCAGTTCATTTTCGAGAACATTATCACTAGGTTTGGATGCCCAGTGATCCTCATGAGTGATCAAGGTACACATTTCCTCAATGAGACTATAGAGGCCCTTACTGAAGAATTTCAAATTAATCACCATAAGAGTACACCCTACCATCCTCAAGCTAATGGTACGGTGGAAGCATTCAATAAGATTCTTGAGAATGCCCTGACGAAGATCTGTAATCAACAAAGAGATGATTGGGACCTTAGAGTCACAGCTGTATTATGGGCTTACAGAACCACTTGCAAGAAACTAACAGGTCACACACCTTTCAGCTTGGTGTATGGACAAGAAGCAGTTATGCCCATGGAATACATTGTTCCCAGTCTCCGAATTGCGCAAATTACAGAAATGGCAGATCCTGATACTATGAATGAAAGACTTTCGCAACTGCTTGCCTTAGAAGAAGACAGACTTTTGGCCGGATTTCATCAACAGGTACAGAAGGCAAGACAGAAAGCTTGGCATGACAGGCACATTAAGCATAAGCACTTTGAAGAAGGAGACTTGGTACTCCTTTATGATAGTAAATTCATCAAGTTTCCAGGCAAGTTTTGCGTGCATTGGTTAGGCCCTTTTCAGGTGATAAAAGTAACAGACGGAGGCGCAGTTCAGCTTGCGAAGCTGGATGGAGAATTACTACCTACAATGATAAACGGGAGTCGGCTTAAGCTTTATTGCGACGGCCACTCCGCCCTGTCGACATAATATATTGCTCACGAGTGTAGATGTCCGGTGTAGTTGAAAGAGACATCGCATTCAGTCTACACGGAAGCTGCGACACACCCTCAGTTTCCAGCTTCCTGCGCAGTTCCTTGAAATATCCGCGCATCCTGAATAACAATTGCTTGAAGAGAGCTTATCGGTGCGCTCTGGCGAAGTTTTGTTTTTGGACCGTTGAACTATCGCTCTTGCGGAGTCCCCTTTGATAATTTGCCGTTTGAAAAAGTTTTGTTGTGGACCCATAGAGGCACAGTTTCCTAAGTTGAAATGACCCACCGGAAATTTTGAATTCAAGCAGTTATGTAGCCGCGTTTGAATAAATGAAGGATAAGGCCGCTATTTAAGTCTAGCCGTTCTGACGGATTCGGCTTAATCTCCGAAAGATTTGCATTTAACTCAGGCGCCGAAAGCATTAGCTTCTCTCGGAAGGCTGTCAGAACCCGTCAATCACACTAAATGCACCCCTACGGCAAGGAGGATAGCGTGTTGTCAACTCATCTGTAGCCGCCTATAGCTACGTTACCCCACTTGGTCGCATTTACTATCCCCGCTGGCTATAAATACCTCACACTTGTATAATTTTCGGGTTACTGTCTCGAGTTGCATAGTTGTGTTTGAAGATCCAAATTATTGTTTTCAAGAGCCGAGTGTGCAGAGTATTTCCCCTTATTTTCAGCGTCCAGACCCTACGCAGGTCCGCCATTTGCTGTCCAGCGTTTTGTTATCTACATTGGTTCACCACGGAGAATTTATCGACAGAAGAAGTTGTTCGTCAATTTCTGCGCCGAGGCTTGGACTTCGGCATGGCCACTCCGGTGACGGCTTCGACCTATGTACACCCCGGTGCTACTGATCCCAGAACATCTCCAGGCACAAGAGCATCTCAGCAGCAGCCGGAGGAACCTGTTCCAGAGCCGCTAGCATCTATGGTGAACTATATTCCGCCGCGTCCAGATGATGCGCCGGATGTACAGATTCCGAAGAATGCAAAGTATCCAATTCCGCTACCCCGCCACTACCGGCTAGTGTGCGGGTAGAAGGACAACTATTGGGAAACATTCCATTGGTTAAATTATCTGATTTTAACCTTGGAGACTATAAGACATATCCTCAGTTCCAGTTGGACCGATATCTGGATATAGTGCATAATCCCACCAGAAAATTTGACGAGTTTATCCCAAAGGGATTTGCAGCAAATCTTGAGCGCCCTGGACTCTTGAATTTGTTGAAGCTACCGCACTTTGGGCGTAGCAATGAAGTGAACGCAGTCGTTAAAACACTGCTATCCTGCGTTCATGGAGGTTACCTTTGGCTCGGGAGGCCAATTGATCTAAATGTTGATTTGATACACCGTATCACCGGTCTATCTAAGGTTGGTAAGGATCCCAATATCCATTTTGTGGGAAAGGAAAAGGACCGAAAATTGGCTGCAAAGCTGGTCCATAAATATAACTTGACAAGAGGAGGTCGGGCTTATGACCTCACGACAGTAGAAGATGAGGCACTTCGCTTCACAGGAAGTCTGCTTGCAGGCAGGCTTCTCACAAAGTGCCGACCAAAAGAAGTTACTGGAGCTGTCGTGGAGCTCGCTATCGCAGCTGCGGAGGGAGAACAGTACAACTGGTCTCTCTTCCTGCTGAATTCTTTTTTGGCTGATTGCCTGAATGTGCAGGACAATGCAGCCCAATCATTCCATTTTTCGTGGCTTCTAATTTTATGCGCTCTCGTCGGGTGGAAGGAGCCCCCGAATACTCAGTTCCTTCCGCGCCGCGTAGGAGAGGTTGCCGGCATGCGCTATATCAACCTCTGGGATTCCCCTAATCCCGCGAAGCGCAAAATGAATCGCGCTGTCTTTTGTGAGTACTACTATCTCCTCCGAGATACCATACAAGATATGCCAAGGCTGAGCGAGGAGACAGCCACATTGTATGAAGGGAAGTTGGCTTTTACTGCCGACATCCATCAACTTTATCTTCGGCCTTGCGACATTCCAGGTGACTGGGCGCTAGGTCTTTACAGGATGACCACAGAAGATGTCGAAGAAACCATTAAGTCGTGGTCGGACGAATGGAGAGCAGCAGCTGACATCGCACCTGCGATGCCACCCGCCGCTGCGCAAGAGAAGGATAAGGGCAAGGAAGCCCCTGAGCAAAGAAGCGATGAAGGCTCAACAGAACCAGCCACCAAGAAGCAGAAAGTGTCGCATCCCACTGAGGCCATTCCCTCGGAGATCGACAAATACTTGAAAGAGCAATTTCGTGAGATGAGGAACACGCATGCTCACATCCGAAGTGCTCTAGACTTACAGTTTGTAGAATTGAAAGGTCTCGCAGGAAGGATTGCGCAGACCCATGCGCCAGCATCTACTTCGCAGGCGCCACAAGAAATTCCAAGTGATGAGCGAGTTGAAGAACTCACAGAAAGGCACACTGTCGTGCATATTCTGCCTACCAGCATGACACTTCCAGATCCTCTAGCTGAACTACAGGTAAGCACAGTTGGACCTGTAGAAATAAATTTGTCTTTGATTCCTATAGAAACTCTACAGCTTGTACAGGAGAAAGTCTCTCTTGAGTTGAGACCTAGAGAGCTCTCTACTTTCCAGGCAAACCAACGACTGCAATCGCAGGAGATAGAGCTGAAAGAAAGTCATAAGAACATCTCTGCGAAGCTTGCACTCTATGAGGCGCAAGACACCGGCATCAGAAACGCAATAGAAGAGATTGCCCAGGAACTGCCGGCTTGCGAGATTCAACCAGACCTCCCTCTGGTTGCAAAAGTTCAAATTATTGGAGGAAGGGTGAAAACCCTGGAGCAAGAAATAGTTGCAATGGCAGAAGGCCATAGAACCCAGATTGCTGAGCTAGAAGCTCACGTTGCTGCGCATCTTACGGATGATGCGCAGGTACAATTTGAAGCACTGAGCAGAGCTTCCACACGGATGAAAGATCGAGTACAGGAAGCCAAGAACCTGATGAACCAAGCTATGGAAGCTTGGACAGAGCTTGTGAACCTCCCTTTTAAAGTGGGACTGTCAGAACAGGTGCAAGCTGCAGAACAGTCTCTCACTGTTCTCAATGAAGAAGCTAAGGCCCTAACAGGCCTACCAAAAATGAAGAAAATGGGCGAAGTGCGCAAAATGCAGCAGCAACTGCACAAGCTCAGAACTGAAGATGAGAAGCTCACCAACAGCATTCAGCCATTCATGGATGAGTATGCTGAAATCGTTGGCCAGGTTGAGACAAAAATCAAAGAGATTGTCGAGTCTCAGGAGATCATTGACACACTCACTAAAGATGAAGCGACCGCAGAAACGGTGCAAACAGCTGACGAGTGTATTGAGGAATTGGACTCCGCTATTGCGAAGTGGCAGAAAACATTCGCGGAGATTCAAGTAAAAGCAGATGCGCAAATCAAGCCACCACGCGCTAGTGCGAGTGGCTCGAGGGCGAGCCACAAGTGAGTGTTGGGGGCCTGTTGGGGCCAAGGTCGCAGCTATAGTAAAAGCTGCGAATTTTGGGAAAAAGCACGAGTATGGAAGGAAAGTGCTAATTTTGGGACAAGCACTAAGTTTTGGGTAAGAAGGAGACGGTGCGCAGTACGGTGCCAGATGGATGATCTCAGCGCAGATCACGGACCGGAAATTGCGGAGCTCGCGCGCACGTCATCGAAGAATGAAGGTGGCTCAGCTACCATAATAAATAAGGCGATGGAGTAGAGGGCTCAGCTACCCTCATTTAAAGGCTCAGTACAGAAGTTATGGTTTCTCGGATCAAGGAGGAGCAACAGACCAGAGCATTGAAGGCGAAGGACGATCGCCCATACCCACAATCTGCGCCGGAATTCATGGAGCCTGCAGGAAGCGGCGACGTGACTGCAAGCGGCGCCTACAGTACACCTAGCCATGTGCGTGGTTAGGGTTTTTGGGAATCACTGTTGGGAAAGGCCCACAGTTTTGTAAAGGTGTGACCGTCATGGCCACCTATATATATGAATAATTGTAAGGGGTAGACGGTTAGAGAGTTAGAGAGAGTTAGAGAGAGTTAGAGAGAGTTAGAGAGAGTTAGATGTTAGACTGTTAGATAGCCAGTCTAAAGGATAGATCATGTGTTGATTATCCTTCACTGTATTTTCTACCCAGTGTGTAGACTTAGAGAGGAAATCGGATAGCCGAGGAGCTAATCCCTGAGTTGCCAGACAGACTGAGTCGACGTCTGTGCCTTTGTAATCTCCATAGAGAGGAGACTAGATTGAGAGAAGGGCTCCCAGCTGTGTGCGTGGAGTTTCCTGGAAAGATCTAAGGCTGCAGCTGTGTGCGCAGCATATTGTATAACTCTATCATTTTCTGGTTAATATATCACTCCCGTGGACGTGGTTTTCCTCGAGGAGATGAGCTTCACATATATCTTCTTGTTATAATGTTTGTGTGAATGATAACTGTTTAGGATCATTACCTGTGTGTACATCTTTTGCATCATCTTTGCGACTGTTTGAGTGAGTGTAGGAAGATCCTTTATTGTTATAATCGCCGAGTATAGAAGTAGTGGTGGAACGCTGTCGCTGCAGCAACCGAGCTTCGCGTGACTGCGCAGTAGGTCTGCAGGAAGGAAGGCACCCGCGCCGTTGCATCACGAGGCCTGCGGGAAAGTCCGACCGCCGATATTTGAGGGAGAAGGAGATATATAGAACAATCTCAGCATCACCACGGTTAAGGAAAGCTGATTCCTTAACCCCCCATAGCCACTTCGGGTGAGACCTCGAGCTGCCGCGCAGCTCGTTGCCGAGAGGGCCAGTGCGCCAAGGGGTTTTGTTGCTGCGCTTCATTAAAACCCGGGTCTGCCCAGAAAAGCAACCAACAATGTTGTTTGGCGGAAAAACAACCCTCTCCATCATAAGAGATGATCATTTGTGAATATATCTAAGGGAGGTCATGTAAGGCTGTTGGTAAATTTAAGGGTGGAAATCTAGCAGCCATGAGTATAGGAGGATTTTGCAAAAGGGGTGGGATATTCGGAGCAGAGTTTGTGGTATGGGGATGAGAGACCTGAAAACAAGGCTTAGCACTTTCAGCTTTGGTAATATTCTGCAACTTACGCTAGATAGGGTCTAACAAATAGGACTCGGGAGTATCCAAACCTTCTTCCCCTAAGCTTAAATATGATTCAGATCTTGATCTTGGCAAAGGCTTCCCAATGTGTATCTCTATATATAATTCTTGAAAAATAGATAGCTCTTCTTTAGATTCGATTCTTCCGCTGCTAGAAGTACTAGCTTTATTCTTTCCAGTCCTATGTTTAAGCAAAATTTCTGGATTATCAACACTTAGCATAATTTTGGAAATAGGATTATCTCTAGTATGGATCTTTCATGAGGCCAGGATGCCTTTTTCAAGACTTCTTCAGAAATGGACTTTGGTTCGTCGTTCTTCCCAGTGGAGTCTTTCTTGAATACAAATATTAACGAGTGGAGTCACCAGGGCAAAAATACACAACCCTTGAAAATATGTTAATATTTGTTTTCCCACAAGGATCTCTCCTTTCTTTGAACCTTCGAATTCTTTGTCGTTCCCCCAGGGATGATAAGAAACTCATGTCCCCGGCAATGACACCAATTTTTTAACACCCAAATTAACCCCCAAGGTTGTGAGAGAAGGCAATTCGGGGTAACCACTAACCAATCTTTAGCTTGTGCTACTGACCCAACACAAACAGAGAGGGCTCTCTCTATAAACTCATGAAAACTGGAAATCATCAGAGGTGTCAACAATGAAAATGTACACCAACATTCATCATTCAAGATATTAAATTACAGCACATACAGAAGATCATATTTCTGCTGGAAAAAAAAATGGTTTAAACGTTGTTTGGTTGAAACGCATGAATCTCTATTTGGGTAATGGAGTCACATCAAACAAACTCTGAACATTTATTTACAAATGCTTTGCGATTTCATTTAAACAGGGGCAAGGTAGTAAACAACTTGTATTCAAAGTGACTTTAATTAGTGAAACAGAAGAGAAAGAAACAATCCATCGATACAAGGCATATAATAATGAATCATGTACCAACTTTAGTAGAAAACATCTGTGAAATACTTGGAACGAGATAAACACAGCATAATTTGTATGAATTTTGCTTAACTATAATACTGCACCAAGTATTAAGAGATATTACAGACTGGAAATAACAATGAAAGATACACAATTCACAGGAGAAGAAGAAAGAACAGACTATAGAAGAATTCCTGAAAAAAACTGGCTCGGCTCTGCAAAACTTTATTCAAAATAGCTCATAATCATTTTACAGAAAAATACACAAAGTTTCAAAAAGTTTTCAACCTATATGTCTTCAATTACAATGAATTTATAGATGCCCCTCGAGATCTAGTCTCGGTTCTCTCCTAAAAAGAAAACAGTTGCAATTACTTAACACCTAATTGACATCTAACCAAGGCATATTTCGTCGTTACAATTTCAAAATAGACACAGGCGGTATAAGCCTAACCGCTTTTTACATTTACTGGCCTATTTTTACTATATGACCAACTACTTGAACAAAAAAAAACAAGGAGATAACAACTCCATCTTGCTTCCTTTATTCTGGCTGAAATTTTTTTGCTGGTAGAGTGCTTCGTTGCTACCTTTTGAGCCCTTCATGCGTTGGTTCTTAAATTTTCTTTAGCATACTTCTCGATTAGTTTCCACTGGTCAGCTGAGGGTAAATATACGGTGGCGAGATCCTTAAGTAGTACTCTTAGCTCAGTGTGTTCCCTGTAAGAGTATCCAGTATGCAATGTTCTGGCTCCCCCGAAAGTCGAGGCTAACTCGAAGTCTTTTGTCAATTTCTCAACCACTAACTGACCAGTCAGAGGCTGATCCATCCCCTCAAAGTCATCTTGGTCATCCTGCAATCCCATAGCTTGACTTTATACTCTTCCTTTGATAACATATTTCAATTTTCTTCCCACAATGCAGCCAGACCCTTCTTGAATAAAGGATCGAATGCTTCTTTGAACATCTTTAGTTGATCTGACAAAATGTCAATCCCTGATTGGGTGACTTTGACCAGTTCATGTTTGTCCATGATATAATCAATCTACACAAGGAAACAGGTGATGCCATTTATAATAGGCTGCTAAAGCTTTGCTTAGAGATATCAAAGGTGCTGACAAATAAGTCCAAGGTTCAGAACCAGCTGAGGTTGGAAAAAGCAAAAAATAAGTCTCTAAAGGCACAGGCGAAGAAGCACCAAACAGAACTGCTAACCAATAAGACCAAAGAAGGTAAAAGGAAGAACATCCAAGAACTGCTGAAATAAAAATACCAAGAGATCCTAACTTTAAAGAAGAATTTAAAGATATCGCCTGCTCAATTTGCAAGTACCCCTGAGATAGCAGAGTTGGAGGAAGAGAAAGAGAAGCTAAAAGGAGAACTATTAGATTGTAAATCGTAGTTGGTGGAGCTTAGAGAAAAAGAAAAGAAGATGCGGTTTGATATGACCCTTGTAGAAGCCAGTGAAAAATCATGGAAGACCCAGTTTGAAGAGTTGGACAAGAAAGTAAAGGAAAGGGAAAGGGAAATGGAATAGGATGTCACAGATCCAATTGCGGCTGGAGATTTTTCCTTGGTAGGGAAAATAGCTAATGCCAGCTTGGAAGATGTTGATTTACTCCAATTAAAGAAGCAGGTTCCCAACTTGAAAGATCTAAAGGATGATGCAGAAAGAAAAAGGGAGGCTTGGGAAACCAAGTACCAGGAAATGGAGGTGGACCTTGACAATTTGAAGGAACAAGTGATCGGATAGAAAGTGCTACAAAAAACTAGGAAAATCATCTGGGATGATGTTATAAAACAAGCTGAAGACCTAAGTCCTTACCTTAACTTTATAATGGATAAGGAGACTGTGGTGAATTTGGCCAAACAAGCTGTGACAGTGTCAAATGAAAGGCTTAATAAAAAGCCTTCAGAATATGCTAAAAACGCAGTAGAATTCTTAAATGATTTATCAGAAGATCAGGCTGATGATGCAGGCATCAAGGATAGGGTCACCACCATCATAGGGGAGAAAAGGTTAATTAACAAACATGAACTGGTGAAAGTCACCGAATCAGGGATTGACATTTTGTCAGATTAGCTAAACATGTTCAAAGAAGCATTCGATCCTTTATTCAAGAAAGGTTTGCCTGCATTCTGGGAAGAAAATTGAAATATGTTATCAAAGGAAGAGTATAAAGTCAAGCTATGGGATTGCAGGATGAACCAAGATGACTTTGAGGGGATGGATCATCCTCTGACTGGTCAGTTAGTGGTTGAGAAATTGACAAAAGACTTCGAGTTAGCCTCGACTTTCGGGGGAGCCAGAACATTGCATACTGAATACTCTTACAGGGAACATACTGAGCTAAGAGTACTACTTAAGGACGTCTCCACCATAGATTTACCCTCAGCTGACCAGTGGAAACTAATCAAGAAGTATGGTAAAGCAAAGTTAAGAACCAAAGTATGAAGGGCTCAAAAGGTAGCAACGAAGCACTCTGCCAGTAGAAAACTTTCAGCCAGAATAGAGGCAACAAGAATAGGGCCACCACTTTCCTGGATATTTTCCTTACCTCAGAGTACAGTTTTTCTTCCTCTGCTAAGTTATCAGGATTCTCTTCATATTCTTCCAATAGCTCTGTTCTGCTTGTACTAGATTTTGTAGGTCCTTTGGGTGGTTTTCCAGATACATGTTCTTTCACTTCATAAGGGGGAATTTGAAACTTGATATGCTTCTTCTTACGATTTTCTTCGTGGGTCTTTACTACCTGCTGATAATCACCCTCCACCTTTTTCCTCTTTGAGGCTCTTTCAGGGTCACTATCTACATCCATACGACTGCTGACCGTTGAACTACTGGGTTTTCCTGGAATGGTGACAAGGGGTACATTTACCGACCTGCTGGGGCTTTATTAGGTGAGCAAGGTGGTGAGGGTGTGCCTCCTTGAAAAAGGAATTTTAGGGCTTTAGAGGTCTCTGAGGGATCGACGTCCATGTGCTCGTGATCAATATATTCTATCCAATTTTCCTTCTCAGGCATGCCAGCCATCTCAAAGTGGTCATACCCCTTCCTTCCAGCTTCCCTCCTCCTCTATGAGATTATATGATGTAGATCATAATTCATTGCAGCTTTAGAAGGGAGTCCCATCTTTAGAGGGTTGTCTTATTTTTTTATCATAAATGAACCTACTACCCATGGTAAAGCTATATTAGAGGACTTCTTGTTATCTATAAAGTGTTCACACTCAGCTTTTAGTTTTTGCCTTATGAATTCTAAATTGAACAACCTGGGTGTTAAAAAGGCAGGGAGTACATATGGTGGGTGTGAAAAACAATACACCCTGATTACTGTCCCATGTTTCAGCAAAAACCAATCTCCAATCCCTTTCCCCATAGAGGGATACAGTAAATCCTCTTCTCTGGGAGTACGTTGGGAAATTCCTTCTGGAAAAGATGTGATAAACCTTTTCCATCAAATTATTCATGAAAACCAATTAATCTGAATACATCTCCTTTGTAATTCTCAGCTCTGGTATCTGTATGTTTTCTTCAACTGTTGTTAAGAACATTTTTAGCAGATATGACTGGACCCTAAAGACCCTGGTTTTTGGGAACTCAACTAACTCGGAGTGAATACTTTCGGCTAGGGCATCATCAAATATTAGGCATGCAGTCTGGATAAGTGAACTTTGGTTAGTTGGCTCTATTGGATAGGTGCTTAAGACAAACATCAGACTGGTCAATGACCTCGTGACGTACTGGTCACTATCTAACCCCAAAAACTGGGCTATCATGGAAATCACACATTTAGACTCTTATCTGAATGAACTGGCCTCATCAGGGAAAGGTGAGATAGGGAAAGATGCATTTGGTAACAAGGAGGCCTCGTAAAAGATTTGCTTGAGTTCATTTGGGTCCTGGTGGAAATACAGAATCAGGGTTTCCATTTGATACCCCTAGGATTTATGACCAAACTCCAGGGGAATAGCTAGGGCCTTTCTAACAGTTGGGGCCTTCACATGGAAAAGGATTTTGGAGCCTAAGGCATTGAAGATTTCCCTCTGCCCTGGGGAATGATTGTTGGCGCACCTTTCTATGAATTCAGCGCAACTGGGGGTTTGGGTGGTGGTAAAGCAGTGGAAAAAGGACTGATATACTTTGTAGACGTCTACTTGTCTAGCTCTTATAACCTCCAACCTCTCCTTGGACGTAACCAGAGAGATATTGATCAATATGGTGTCGAATATGTCACTATCCTTATCTTCCTCCTGGGAACTGGTTATCGAAGATTTGGTACCAGGGGGGTCTACTATCTCAACCATTTAAATATGTTGTTGTGAAAATAAAAGGGACAAAGGCCTACCTGGTCCACTGACAACTAGACAACCTTCTAGTTTCCCGGTTGGCTAGTCTTCTCTGCAAGATTCACCATCTTCACTCTCCAACGTGCACTGGACAAATAGGATGTGGAAATTTGTGCAGGCGAGCTATTTTATAATATAGATTTGGCCATATCACCCTTGCAAGTAGGATTGCGACGGGTCAATGCCAGCCGTTCATCTCCATCGGCTACCTTCATCCGTAGATCTTCTCACTTTACCTTCCAACTCCCTTGTGGCCTTCAATTTAATATCACATAGCTCCAATCAACAGCTCAGTGTTTCAAAACATTCCTAGCCATTGATCTTCTCTTTGATCCAATCTTGACCGTCGGATGATGCACCCTTTACCGATTGTTACAATTTTGGGCTTGCTTAACATGCCGATGATTAAAATCACTGCCATTGTTTTGGACCGTTGATCTATCTCTGTTAGATCTACGCTGTTGAAAAGAGCGTGCTGCTTAATCCAATCACGGTAATTTGGAACACAACCTTTTTTCGTGCATGTTAGAT
The DNA here is from genome assembly GCA_027924585.1 of Larix kaempferi. Classification (NCBI taxonomy): domain Eukaryota; kingdom Viridiplantae; phylum Streptophyta; class Pinopsida; order Pinales; family Pinaceae; genus Larix; species Larix kaempferi. The sequence continues at coordinate 10,226,463 of BSBM01000797.1, forward strand.
TAGCGCCATCACTTTTTCATTGTAGATCTTTGTTCCCATCGATCTCTACCGTTGATCTCTTTCAGAATATTCCTACTAGATAATACTTCGCCCACGCCTATAACATTTACAACTTGACTTTGCGCCAAGGGCTCAGGGCCGTAGATATTTGGGTTATTTAATCTGAGTCGTCTGTGTATGCTTCTGCTTGTTGCTGGCTCTTTAGCTTGCTATCCGACCTCTAGTTACCACAGATCTTTAGATTTTTCCCAATATTTTCTCCTTTGGCTAAATCTCTTATGTTGTGTTCTGATTTTCCATTTTCTGGGGATGTGACCTGAGAGTTGGGATTTTTCTTTTGGAAATTTTTATGATCCTGCAACTCTCTTTCTTTACCAAAACCTTCCTAAAAAATCAACACAATTCGAGTGCTAACATTAAGAATCCTAACCTTCCATGTGTTGAAGCTTGATATTTCCTGAAGACGGTCTTCCAGTCGTACATAGATTGATGCCATAGTATTCAAATCTTGTGCTCAACTTCTCAGGATCTACGTAGGCTCTAGATGGAATGCAAAACTGAGCTCCTTCATGCCCTGAGCCCTGATACCATGTTGGTATTTGGTTGAGATTTTATGTTTAATTATTTTAGATGTTGAAACTTGAAACAATGAGAGAACTCAATCACATGAATTTCATACATCCATAACACAAGATATACCCTGGGGAAAATCCTCAAACTATGAGAAACAAAACCCCAACAATTCATCTCAGTATAATATAATGGATAGTAGAGAATTCTTTATTTTACAACATAGAATATTTATTTTAGAAGATAAGAAATCACCAAACACTCATTGTGAAGATACATAAGAAATAGAGAAGAGATATCAATCGGAGAAGCGCCTTGCCTTCAATAATAATATTCTGCACACAAAGAGAAGTGCCTTTCCTTCAAAGGAGAAGAGAATTCGCTTCACATTGAATTCATAAATCCCATACAACATATTTACACATTCTTCTCTTCTATTTTTATCTTCTAACTTCAGGATGAACTCGCCCTCAAACTGGATGTATCAATCTTGCATGTAGAAGTGCACCCCACTTCTCATGCAGTGCTTTATCTCACCGAGCTATCAGTTAGGATGAACTCGTCTCTTAATTGAAAGCATGCCCACTTAGTTAGGTATCTAACATAAGTGGTGTCGCTTAGTTAACTAGATGTTCTTTATTGTCACTTAGTTAACTCTCTTTAACTGATTCTTGATAACATCACTGTAGTGATCAATTCTAGTTCTTCTTGATTTATTTAAGTGTTGTCTTTTAGTTTAACTAAAGTGAAAACACTTTAGTTAACTAGTGCTTCTTGTTTAACACTTAGTTAACTGAAATTATGTTGATTGATTTACTTGAAGTGACCATTTTGAGTTCTTTGGTTAAGTGAGGCATATATTTAACTGATGCTTTAACTAAAGCATTGATTGAGGCATACATTGATACTTAACTGAATCTTTAACAATTCGAGTTCTATTTACTTAGTTGAAGTGTTTGCATGGGCAATTTTGAATTCTCTTGATCTCTATTCTTTATATTTTATTTATTTATCCCTTACTGCATGGTCAATATGTGCTAACTTTAATTATCCATCACATTACATTATAATAAGAATAATTATCAGATGATGTGATCATATTATATTTTTCTGGACCAAATGATCATATGCTAAAGTAATTCACTATAGAGGTGATCAATCTCTAAAGGAGACTTAATAGAAACCGGTGATCATGGTTAATAATACATCACACAACATTAAATGCTTTTAACAAGTAAAGCATGACCTTTATACAAAAGGTCTACCTCTATACGGGACGTCCATCTCATGGATACCTTTATACGAAAGGTTCACATGAGAATCATGACTTGACACATAATTCCGGAGCCTTGTCTAAAAAGACTTTACAACATCATTACATTGATCAATTAACTCTATATCGGAGGAATAACCTTTACACGGAAGGAAATCAAAGTGCTCACCTCTATACGGGAGTATCAATCTTGGCTACACAAGATTGGTTTGGAGAATGTTTCCTAATGTTGTATATTTAACACAATATGCCCTAGAATTATTTATTTTCCTGAATTTGTAACCTAGTTCTCTCAACACTACTCCCCTAGTAAAAGAGGGATTTTATCTTGAGACATGTCAAAGAGCTTGTGTTATATTATTCCATACACCCTAAAGAAAAATTTTGGCACACCCTTGAGTCCCTATCCCTTCATCCATTTGATGAAAAATACATCTCCATGTCTTCCCAAATCCTTCATCCTTTTGAGCATCATGAGTTCCTTTCAGAGCATCTTGAACCCGGTATGGATGTCCCAACTATTGAACTCCCATATAACAAAGTAGTCTTTTATAAAAGCTATAGAAAATCCATTTCAATTATTTGCACTATCATAAGTCTATAGGATGATAAAACTGTGGATGAGTTAATTATGGAAATATTACCTAGTTTAACCACAAATCCTAGGTATGTGCCTCCTCAGTCTGACCTATGTATCTATTTAGCAGATGCTATCAATGAGAATCTAGAAGAATTACCAACAATTAAGTGGTTTAAATATCCATCATTTTTGTTCTATATGTCTCTATATCAAAACTATGGTAACTTCAAGCACTTAGACCTCAAGATAACAGATGAAAATGATGAACAAAATCCATTTTCTGAATGTATTGAATTACTATTAAGGAAAGTAGACAATTCAAAATTTTCTAAGTTCACATACAAAGTGATCAGTGTTACATATAGTTTAATGTTTGGCATTTCAACCCCTAGGATGTTGTGAGAGAATAAGAGACACCTGGAGTTCACACTAGATGTGAAAATTGGAGATTGGTGATCCAAGAGGATCTCCCAAATGACCAAAAATAAAATTATTTAAATGCTAAATAGAATCATGCCATTTCATAGGGATCATGAAGAGATTTTCGGCGATGCTCATTTCATTAAAATCATACTCCAGATGTAGAAGATATCACGTTCTAAAATCTCAGCAAGACAACAAAATGGAAAAAAAGGAGGTGCCACATGGTGCCACTGAAAGGGTGACACATGTCCTATACAGTTTTGATGTGGCACTCTTAAAGAGCGCAACATGGTATGTGACATGAAAGGACAAGCTGAGTGGCATTATAGTACAACTGACTTGGCATGAATGACATCATGATGACGTGGCAGCACAAGAGGATTCCACGTGTCACCCAAAAATGGATTCCACGTGTCACTCAAAAATGGATAAATTAACATCCAAGTGGACCAATATTGGAATGCCACGTGGCATGATGAAGTTCTAGGTGATTAGGTGGAAATTGATGACCTAGCATGACATGGACCAATGGGTAGCTAATATGTGGTGGGCATGTGAGCCAATGGAAAGTTGCCACATGGCAACCATGAAAGGTTCAAGAAATCGTATGGTTTGAAAAATTGGTTCCAACCACTCCAAAGGGAGAGATTTGTTATATAAGTGTAACAAAGGGAGAGATTTGTGGGATTTGAACCCATAACCTCATGCATAACACTCCAACTCTTTTTCCACTATGCCACCACTCGTGGCTTTGATATAGAATGAGATAATATTTATTTATGTTTTAAGTGGGATTTGGGCCCCAATTTTTGTGCACTTCATTGGTGCCAAAAAAATAACTCCCATTTTCTTTAAACTAGGGTTTGGGTAGGGATGAGTATAGTAGTGGGCATGAATACCGAGACAAGTACATGCCCAGAAACCGAGGTGGAATTCGTACAGTTACTGTACATTGCAAGAGAGGAGGTTCTCAAAGTATGTGCCAAGGAAGGTCCCAAGCAAAGTATATAATTTTTATACTATTTTTTCATGACTTTTCGAGATGGTTGCAATGGTGCAATATGTTTTTGCAGCACACACTCTGAATTTTAGAGTGTCCTCAGAACTCATGTAACTGGCAGTATTTGAAGAAAATTAATAAAATTGGTCTTACTGAGAGGGGCCTGAAGACGTATTCCTTTATGGACGAACTCCATTATCAGTTGCTATCTCATATTATGGTTTGCATCTTTGTTATTTTGTATTCTTTTTGCTTATGTTCTCTTTAAAATTTCCATTTTAAAGTCTTATGTAAAAAATTAACTATTGAAGTATTCACACATAAATCATGCTTAATAAAGATCCTGCAAAATTAGGTCATGTTTGGTATCATAGCTTGCTTAACCATAGATTTGTGAGTGTGTGAATTATTACTAGGGGAAATCTTAAAGTAGGTGAAGGAGAGCTTGTGTCTTTTGATCCATAAATTAAATGTACTATCTGAAGGAAGAAAATGGAAGAGGATGATTTCCTTTCAGAGCAAAATAAGGCTTTCCATAAATCCTTCTATAGGATACGAGATATAGTTTAGAAGTTGTTTGCATATTATCAAGAGAGATTAAAGAAGAGGGAAAAGAAGAAGGAAAAAGATGAGGACAATGCTTCAATGAATCCGGGAAATGGAGGAGACCCTCCTGAACCTCCATCTTCACCTTCAAGTTCAAATTCAAATTCGAGTTATGCTTCTTATTTTCATTCTCATCATTCTAAAGGTCACCATAAAGATGTTGCTAATATGCCATTGTTCAAGCTTGATGTAAAATTTGATTTACCCAATTTTAATGGAGAACTTAATGCAGAAAAAATGGATAACTACATAAGGCAAATTGAAGTATATTTTAGGATCTAGAAACTTGCAGGTGATAAAGAAAAAAATAGTTGTCCACCCTTTGACTTGGTGGTACTGCTCTCATCTGGTGGGAGAGAAAATATACAGAGGATATTTTTCACGTCCCCTTCCATCAATCCAATGCAAGGGAGGGAACATGACTGTAACATGGGGTGTCTAATTCTTCCCCAAAGCCATAATGGTAAAAAAATTTCCATTTAAATGAAATGCACAATTAAATTACAGAGCGGAATTAAAATACATAATTGCACACACATAACAGACATACATCAATATATTTATCTCAAGCAAATGATGCATCAATAGGCAAAGAATCCATCCCATTCTCATGCTATGCACAGACTTCATACCAATTCCATTAATCATGAATAAATATCATTCTGAATTAGAACAATGCATAACACATAATGCATATAATTTACAACACAGAGAACACTTATCTTTGAGATGAAGTTGTCCAACAACTGGCTATGTGAGAGCAACGTTCCACCCAACCATAGATCTCTGTCCATCCTGTATTCTTTCAGCTGAGAGATCACCCCAAAGCTGGGTTGTGTATCCACTAAGGAGTAACTAGCTGGGCTCACTCACAGCCATGGTTTCACTCAACAGCTATGCTAAGCCAACACATAGTTGGGTTTATCAAGCATAAAAGAAGATAGAGGAGGGTAATGCTAAGCCAGTGAGGTCAACCACAGAGCTACAAGAATATCAAGTTAATTCAAACAGTCAAGGCACCCACAATACCTACCACACCCAACACAAGGAAGGTCCCCTTCTCTGCTACACAGTCCCTCAGGCGTCCCTTCCCTCCAGTACTCTTCAGGATGGGCATAGAGAGTTCCAGTTGCTAATTCTTTGATATTCTATCCTTCACTGGGTTTATCAAGCAAACCCAACCTCTGCTCAGTCGTTCAGACTTGGATTTCTCAGAACTCTATCATCAAATAACTCAATCCCGTCACTTGTTTTCCGGGCTATAAAAATTGGGCTTTCCAATGGATTTTGGGGTATCCAATACTCTCAATTTCACCCCAAGTTTCATATCTATGTATTCCCCATTGGTTTTCACTTTCAAATACTAAATCTGGGCATTTTTTGCTCTTCAGAATCTGGGTTCTTGTAAAGTTGCGATTTCTAGTTTTTTTCACTGCTGGTAATTCGTTTTGGATGAAAACTGATGCTGGTAACTTCCACCATGGAATGGGGATGAGGAATAATCCCTTCTCATGAGGTAAACTGACTTGTGGTACAAGAAAACAGAGCCCATACTCTGCCATACGAATTTATGGGATGCCCATGCTCCATTGAAGCCATGGACTGAAATCTTCAACAACTTCCTTACAACATAAATAAATGTCATCAAGGAAAGTCAAATGGGTTCTCACAATGACATTTGGAAACATATGGTTCATCTACACAACGCCCTCACCACTCCCTAGTGGATACACATGGCCCCTTCTCATCGGTTGCTTCCATAGCCAGTTTTGGTATTTTATTGAAATATTAACATTTACATCAATTTACAATATTCCATGGCTTAATAGCACATGGGTATCAAAATATCAAATACTTGCTTGTTTTAAATAAAATCCGAACATACACTAGCGGGGCCTTGGCCTTGAGCTCCATGCTAGGGAAACATACAATGCATATATACAATATTTACATTAGAAGCCAATATTTCATAAGGGTCAAAATTGGGGTACTACAATATTCTTACAAAAGGTAGAATTGTTTCCTTATGGTATGAGTTTACTGCAACATTGAAAAAGTAGTTCTATACATTGGGTTATATGTAGCAGGCTATGATGGAATAGCAAAAATTCAGACACGGTAAGGGTATGAACGTGCAATAATACACACAATATTTTATAAGGAGGTATTTATTAATTGGTATACCTATTTATACTGAAGAGACACTTCTTAAATACATAGGAGGATTGCATAGTTACTTAAGACACACAATTCTTATGTTCAATACAACTAACTGTTAATATTTAATATGCTAAGACAGAAAATAGCAGCATTACATTCCATTTCACAATAATAGCATATATAGGATCACTGAAGAAACAACAAGCACAGCATAAACACAAGAGACAGAGATTTATCCTGGGAAACCCTCATGGGGTAGAAAACCCAGCAAAGCTTCCTCAATATAGATGACCAGCAATATACAAAGATGAAACCCTGAGACATGATATCCTCCTCCACAATAGCAGACCTCTCCTCCACAAGTGCGCTATCCTCAAGTGAGTGAGTGTATCAAATGAGGAACACACCTCCTCTATTTATACACTACTCTGATATGTATTTTACACAAGTACATGTAGGCTTGTATTTAACCATTAGGTTAAATACCCCATTATAACTAACTGGGCCGACCCCCACATGGTGGGTCTAATAACCCTAGTTACCACACCCAACTCGGAGGAATAAACATCTTCGGATTTATAGTATAATCACATCGGAGGTATGGAACATCTCCGGAATAAATAATATACAAATATAATATTCTTTGAAGTTACAATATTTCAACACTCCCCCTTAACGAGAAGGATATTATAACAGTATCTGCACGAGCAAGGAGTCATCAACATCATACATGATACATCTATAAATCATTGGAAGCTTTCTCAACATCATCAGTAACTCAAGCAGTTACTGGAACATCTTCAATACTGGAACATCAACATCTTCAGTACTGAGTCTTTATCTTCTGCAGCACTCGAACAACTACAACAACATCAACATCTGGATCCTCATGATCATCAGTATCGTCACCTCACGATCATTAGCATCGTCATCACACGATCATTAGCATCGTCATCAAACGATCATCAGCATCGTCATCTCACGATCATCAGCATCGTCATCACACGATCATCAGCATCATCATCTCACGATCATCAGCATCGTCATCACACGATCATCAGCATCGTCATCACACGATCATCAGTATCATCATCACACGATCGTCAGCATCGTCATCAACACAGGTATCCATAACAATACAAGTATCCACATCATTAGTACAAGTATTCATGCCAATACAAGTATACATATCATCAATACAAGTATCCATACTGATACAAGTAATCATGTCATCAATACATGTATCCTACCGATACAAGTAACCACATCATCAATACAAGTATCCATACCGATACAAGTAACCACGTCATCAATACTAGTATCCTACCGATACAAGTAACCACATCATCAATACAAGTATCCTACCGATACAAGTACCCACATCATTAATACAAGTATCCTACCGATACAAGTAACCACAAAAAAAAATCACTTTCTCGGAGACCATTCGTCTACGGATCAATTCAGAGACCAAAGTCCGGGGATGATACAATCCCCACTTCTCGGAGACCACACGTCTACGGATCAATTCAGGGACCGAAGTCTGGGGATGATACAATCCCCACTTCTCGGAGACCACACGTCTACGGATCAATTCAAGGACCGAAGTCCGGGGATGATGCAATCCCCACTTCTCGGAGACCACACGTCTACGGATCAATTCAGGGACCAAAGTCCGGGGATGATACAATCCCCACTTCTCAGAGACCACACGTCTACGGATCAATTCAAGGACCAAAGTTCGGGGATGATACAATTCCCACTTCTCGGAGACCACACGTCTACGGATCAATTCAGGGACCGAAGTCCGGGGATGATACAATCCCCACTTCTCGGAGACCATACGTCTACGACTCTCTTTAGGACTGAAAGTCCAGGGATGATCCAATCCCCTCAACTGTCCACTAAGGACTTCATTCTCAGAGAACTCACGTCTACGGCTCTCTTTAGGACTGAAAGTCCAGGGATGATCCAATCCCCTCAACTGTCCACTAAGGACTTCATTCTCGGAGACCTCACGTCTACGGCTCTCTTTAGGACTGAAAGTCCAGGGATGATCCAATCCCCTCAACTATCCGCTAAGGACTTCATTCTCAGAGACCTTACGTCTACGGCTCTCTTTAGAACTGAAAGTCCAGGGATGATCCAATCCCCTCAACTGTCCACTAAGGACTTCATTCTCGGAGACCTCACGTCTATGGCTCTCTTTAGGACTGAAAGTCCAGGGATGATCCAATCCCCTCAACAGTCCACTAAGGACTTCATTCTCGGAGACCTCACATCTACGGCTCAATTCAGGGACCAAGGTCCAGGGATGATACAATCCCTATCTATCCACTAAGGACTTCATTTTCGGAGACCATACGTCTACGGATCAATTCAGGAACTGAAGTCCAGGGATGATACAATCCCTCTTCTTTCTCGGAGACACCTGTCTACGGCTCAATTTAGAACAAGTGTTCAAGGATGATACAATCCTCACATGTATTCTCATCAATACAAGTACAAGTATCCTCAACCATACAAGTACATTAATCAATACATGTATCATCAAAAGTATGTATTCTTACCAATACATCTTATCATTAAAAGCATGTATTCTCACCAATACATCTATCATCAAAAGCATGTATTCTTACTAATACATATAACATCAAAAGCATGTATAAGTAAAACTAAGTATTCTAAGTATACGAGTCCTAAATCTAAATATTTCTAAGTATCTAGGTGTAGAGAACAGGTTACCTCATCATCGACCTTGTTGTTCGATGAGACAATCTTCATCATCAGTGACTATACTACTCCCCCTTTCGAGGAGGGTCCTTTTGAGCTACACCAAGCTTGTCTCGAAAGTATTCAAATTTCACTCGAGACAGAGGCTTGGTTAGTATGTTGGTAACTTCTTCACTTGAGGTAGAGGTTTGGTTAGTACATCGGTAACCTGTTACAAATTCAAACTTTATAGTTCCTTTCTGTGTCATATCTTGTTAGATCCCTATGATCTTTGACTTATCATGGAACACTAGATTCTATGTCATCTTGATACAACTCTATTTGTCACATAGGATCATAGTTGGTTCTATCTCTAAGTTAAGCAATCCTGAAGCCAAACTTCTTCACAACTAGCAGAGCAAGCAGCCATATATTCTGCTTGTGCTGAGAGCCAAACTAGACTGCTTCCAGTTAAACCACGAGATCGTGGCTAATCCCAGACAATAACATCCTCTCGATGTGTTCTTCCTGTCTGATACACTTCCTGCCTAATCAGAATCTGAATAACCATCTGAAGTCATGATCTTCAAGATAGCATAGATCAAATTCTATCGTGTCCTTTATGTGCCTCATCACATGCTTTGCAACTATCAGGTGAACACATCTAGTTTCCACTAGATACTGACTCAAGGTGTTCACAACAAAGCATATATCTAATCTAGTATATGTTAGATACATCAATGACCCAATAATTTGACTGTACAGAGTTATATCCACTAACTCTGATGAGTTATCCCCTAACAGCTTCAAGTTGGAATCCATAAGAGTGGCCATTCCAACACCTCAAGTCATATTTCTCATCATACATTCCCTGGTTGAGAAATATTTCTTCTGAGCCTTGCCATACTTCCAGACCTAGGAAGTAAAGCATCAATTTGAGATCTTTCATTTTCATTTTTGCATTGAATGAACTTCTGCATATCTATCTGTGCCATCTCTCGTTAGATGGGTCTACTGATATGAACCTCAATATCATTCGAACTCTGTGGTGAGTTCCTTCTTGCATCCATGTCATATGTGTATAGAAATCATATTCAACCTTGTAGCAAAGGTTGAGATCCACATCACCCATGGTGATCATTAAGCTTATCAATTTATTATCGATCCTAGGTACCTATACAGAACCTAATTCACACTTCTTCTTTAATTACACCATACTTGGAGCAAACATCTTGTCATGATTCTCTTCCCCTTTCTAAGAGAATCTTCTAGCCATGAGCCTTCTATATTTTGTTTGATTTGTAAATCTTCTTGTTTGAACATCCACCACTTGTACGGTGTCCATCATTCTTCATGACCTTTCCTACAAATCAAAATTAAGTACATGATTAGTAATACTTCATAATCATCAAATCATATTGACATGATAACCTATTATGCATACAGATATCATTTACATAGTGATGCAACTATTTTGACCAATACTTTGGCACAACACTTTCCCATATCCTGTATGCATACAGTGGCTATCTAGATGCCTTCCATCTCTACCAGAACATACTATCGAGAGTGTGCACAACTCTCAGCATGTCAGCAAAGAGGTTTCATTCTAGACAAGCAACAATGGAATGTTTGTCCAACTTACCAATCATATGCATATTAGTAGTATACTGTTCAATGTTCTATGAATATTTACACTCAGCATGATATATTATAGGAATACAAATATGCATACAATCTATTACAAGCAATATCATTTACTAATTCAAATAACAACTCAAATACTTATCTTTTATGTTTGTGTGGTTGCCTCCCGCTTGATCTTCTGTATGTCTTTTGAACTTCTATTCATTCTGTACCACTGTGCATGCTCAAATGTGCACTAGTGTCATCATCATGATCTCATACACAAACATACATTCATTAGTATAATCTCAATGTTATCAAAACATTATAGTTCTAAATAATCTTGAAAATGTATAATCATGATTATAGATAATATTCAAGGTTTTAGGGAAGTCTTCCTTTACTTATGCATATTCTTGTTTGATCTAGTTAGTTAAATAATCAACCAAGATAAGAGACATGATATGCATAAACCCTTGATTACTAACTTTATGAATAAGCATAACCAATCATACCAAGTATACTTATATAAGGGATCCTAATCACAAGGTAAGATTCTAACCTGACATAGGAAAACATACCTGGATTAGTATACCTGCTTAGTTATGTGCAACATACCTAAACAATCTCTTCATTGATTTAGAGATCCTGAGCTAGAACCTGCATGTCTCATAGGTTAAGCATAATATAACAAGTTCATACATACCTCGTAAGTAGAACAAAGATTATGGATGAGTCTTTGTATTCATGTGGTTATGGTCATGGAACTTGATTTGTCTTTTGTGATGTACCTGTATCTTGTTAGCAGACAACATCAACCTCACACAACACCATAATGCATTAGTACAATCATATAGCCCTAATCAATGAATGTCTTCGATCATTCACATGCATTCATACTGTTACTAGGGTGATAAGACAATTCTAACATTAATCAAGATTGTACTAATAAATAACATGAAGACAAAACACATTATGAACTTAATCAAGAATCAGATTTCAAGACATACCTGAACCTCCTTAAGTCATACCTGTCGAGACTTCTTGTAGTCTTCTTATGTAAGGCCTTAGCCTCAACTCCCCCTGAAACTTGATCTGGAGCTTGATTAGGGTTTTCTAGAGAAACCCTAAAAATTCAATCTTTGACTTTCACACTTCTGAATGGATGAAAGAATATGTCTTGCTGAGCTGATCAAACTAGCATACTTCAATTTTGGAATTTCCAAAATTTGACCCCTCAAAATTGCCTTTGAAACTTCTGGATCTTCTGGACAGGATCCCAAACTAGGGTTTGATGAAGCCCACCCTTCTGCCCAAACAAAAGGTTCGATCCAAGGCTCTAAACTCTTATTTTTCTTAGGAGTTTCCAGCCGTGGTTACAGACTTCAAAAATTCCAACTTTTGCTGAAGCCCTAATTTTCCATCTTTCCGATCAAAATCCCGAACTGGGGTTTGATCAAGCCCGGTCTTCCACCCAACCAAAAAATTCGATCTTGGTCTCTAAATTTCGATTTTCCTGAGTAGCATTCAGCCGTGGACTCCGATTCCAAAAATTCTAACTTTCTCCGAAACCCTAAATTCCGGAAGCCATGAATAAAGGTGCTCGAAAAATAATTCTGTTTTGACAGAAATATGCACCTGATTGTTTCTGCTATAACTCTGAAATTTTTGCTCCACAGGGTCTGAAACCCTCTTTCTGCAGTAGCCTGACCTGTCGTCTTTCCATCTTGACAGGTCTGACCTCAATTGGATTTTCTGAGAGAGAGTTATGCCAAGTGTCGCAACGTGACCTGTTTATGGGATAAAATAGTAGAGCGAACTTGTACGGCGTGCCACGTGTCACTGTTTGAACTTCAGCCTCTGAAAACTTTTCCTGAGATAGCTCGCCCTGTTATCTTTCCATCTTGATAGGTCTGACCTCAATTGGAATCTCTGAGAGAGATTTATGCCAAGTGTCGCAACGTGACCTGTTTATGGGATAAAACAAGAGAGCGAACTTGTACGGTGTACCACGTGTCACTGGTTCCTCTTCGGCCTCTGAAAATGTTTCCTGAGATAGTACAGTCTGTGTACTACCTGTCACTTTTTACTAAATTTCATTTGGAGCTTCCTAGCCCAAGTTATGACCTTTTTTCCAAGGTTACCTGATTTTGACTGAGATCTGGAAGAGGCAGAAACCCTAACTTGTACTGATCATAACTCATAAAGTACAACGAATCTGAGGGTGCCCTTTGGACACAAGGTACCTGGGGATGTTATATTCGACCTGTAAACTTTTCAGACCCTGAAACTTCGCAAAACTGGATTTATAGCGAAAGTTACACGAAGACTGGTTTTTGCTATGTAAAACCCTAACCTTCAAATTATCGTAAGTAAAGCAAGTGTCGTAAGTGCCATACCTTGTCTTCCTTCAGGTTAGCTCTGATACCATGTTAATATTTAATATGCTAAGACAGAAAATAGCAGCATTACATTCCATTTCACAATAATAGCATATATAGGATCACTGAAGAAACAACAAGCACAGCATAAACACAAGAGACAGAGATTTATCCTGGGAAACCCTCATGGGGTAGAAAACCCAGCAAAGCTTCCTCAATATAGATGACCAGCAATATACAAAGATGAAACCCTGAGACATGATATCCTCCTCCACAATAGAAGACCTCTCCTCCACAAGTGCGCTATCCTCAAGTGAGTGAGTGTATCAAATGAGGAACACACCTCCTCTATTTATACACTACTCTGATATGTATTTTACACAAGTACATGTAGGCTCGTATTTAACCATTAGGTTAAATACCCCATTATAACTAACTGGGCCGACCCCCACATGGTGGGTCTAATAACCCTAGTTACCACACCCAACTCGGAGGAATAAACATCTTCGGATTTATAGTATAATCACATCGGAGGTATGGAACATCTCCGGAATAAATAATATACAAATATAATATTCTTTGAAGTTACAATATTTCAACACTAACTTGGATGAAGTGTGTGTTCAATCCACCCATATTGAATCTAAGGGGAAGAACACTTTTGATAAATTTTCCAAGGATCCTTTACAACCAGGTGGAAATAAGTTCAAAGGGAAAGGGAAAGGCAAGCACACAACTACCATGGAGAAAGGAGGAGATAATCCCACATGCACACATTGTCAGAAAAGGGGTCATGATGTATCCAAATGTTGGAAGTTTCATCCGGAGCTTAAGCCATAAAATTTTTGGAACAAGAAGGAAGATCAAAAGACTACTGCCACTCTCCTGCATTATTTGGGATCAGACTCTATAGATGAGACAAAATTACAGCCATGGGATTACAAGGTAAAAATCCTTTTGTTTCTGTTTCAAAAGTTGAACATGCTCATGATGAAAAGAAAAGGAATGAGTTATTTCACATAAAGGTGATTTATAAGGATACTAAAATTGATACTTTATTTGATAGTGTATCACAAGCTAACTTGATTTTAGAAGAGATAATTACAAGACTCGGTTTAGAAACAAAGCCTCATACCAAACCATATCATCTTGGATGGGTTTGTGAAAATGCACAAGAAGTTTTATTTAAATCTATCCAAATGTGGGTTTGGAAAGACATCTTTGGTTTATTTAGGCCATATTGTAGGGGGTGGTGAAATGAGGATTGATCCTTCTAAATTTGATGTCATTAAAAATTGGCCCAAAGCTACTAATGTAACAGAAGTTAGAAGATTCATGGGGGAATCCCAATACTAGAGGAATTTCATTGCTAACTTCTCATATATTGCTTCTCCTTTACATGCTTTGACAAGTGTAAAACAATTCTTTTAGTGGGGAGGAAAAGACCAAAATTCCTTCGACACTTTGAAAGAAACTATCAACACATATCTAGTACTTTAATTTCCATATCTACAACATACTTTCGAGATTGAAACTGATGCTACTAGTTATGACATGGGGGAAGTCTTAATGCAACATAAGAAACAAATATGCTATCATTTTGAAATATTTCCTAAAGCAGTTTCTAACTATCCCACATGTGATAAAGAGTTCTATGCATTAGTACAAAGTGTCAGGAAGTGGAAACATGATCTAATGGGTAAAAAAACAATAATAGATATTGATTGTCAACCATTACAATATCTTCAATTACGAACCAAGCTACAACAATCAAGACATTTTAGATGGATGTGATTCTTACAATAATTTCACTTAGTCATTAAATATAAAAATGGAATTCAGAATAAAGTAGCATACATGTTATCAATACCTCCAATTAATGCATATGTCATCTTGCAAAATAGTCCATTAGCACATGAAATTTATATTGAACAATATGCTCAGGGTGGAGACTTCAAAGATGTGTATGAATCTTTAATGCATGGCACTCAAACTGAATAAGTGGACTATTATGTTCATGATAAGCTATTGTATCATCTTGGAAAAATTTGTATTCCACATAGTAAAAGAGTTCATGTAATCATAGAAGCTCATACTTCTCTTATATCTGGTCACTTTGGTGTAGGCAAGATAGTAGATCAACTACGAAGTTATTGTTACTAGTCTCCGATGATTGAAATTGTATCCAAATATGTAAATGGATGTGTTATGTGTGCTACAAGTAAGCCAAGTAATATAAAATGGGGCTTGTACACTCCACTCCCTGTACCTTCTTGTCCATGGGAAAGTGTGTCTATGGACTTTCTAGGACGTTTTACTATGTCTAAGAAAGGTCATGATTACTTGTATGTGGTTGTGGATAGGTATAGTAAAATGTGCATTATAGGTCACGACATATTTGACTGTTCAGTTGTTCTTCCAGTATGTTTGGGTCCACTTTGAGTTATCGACTTCTATTATATCTGATCAGGCCTCCTGCTTTCTTAGGAAGTTTTGGTTAACTTTGTGGGAACTTGTGGACACTAATTTGAAGAAGAGCACTTCCTTTCATCCACAAACCGACGATCATAATGAAGTAATCAATTGCACATTGGTACATCTACTCTCAGGATATTGTTGTAAGCATCCTAATATTTGTGATGAACAATTGCATTACGTAGATCATGCCTACAACCATGCCATTCACTCTTCTATATAGAGGTCTCCATTTGAGACATGTTTTGGGTACTTTCCAAAGTCTCATTTAGACTTTGTTTATGGGAAATATTCTATGGAAGATGGACAAGTTGATGCATAAAAGGATTTGAAGTTCATCCAACATATCCAGTTGGTACACCATGTAGTATAGGAACAATTGGAGAAGGTCCACTCCAAGTACAAGACAAGGCATGACAATACTTGAGTGGATCATCATTTCCAAGTTGGTGATCAAGTTTAGCTTCACATCAGTAAAGACCAACATAAAGGTGAAGGTAAAAAACTTACACCATTTAGGTATGGGCCCTTCACAATTTTGGACAAAGTTGGTAACAATTCTTTCCAGTTAAATTTGAATTCATACATGTATATGTATTCCATTGTGAATGTTGAAAACTTGAAATTGTACGAGCCTCCAATGATCATGGATCAAGAGGAGATTGTTCATGTTCCTTCTGTATATGATTTTGCACTTGAATATCTTGATGTGTTGTAGGAAGATATCATTCTTGATAGAATAATAAGGAATTCAAAGAGAGGAGATGTACAATATCTTCGTGTGGGTCTAGAAGGAATGCATCCAAGAAAATCACGCTGGATAGAGACCAAAATGTTGAGGGAGTTGTACCCTCACCTTTCTACTAAATTATTATAGGCTTTTGGAGGTCCAAAAGATTCCAGTGGGGAGGCTTGATCGAAGAGGATATCCCAAATGACCAAAAATCAAAGTCTTCAAATGTTGAACATAAGCACTATGTTGCATAGGGCACACTATGATATTTCTAACGATGCTCATTTCATCAAAAATAGACTCCAGATGCAGATGATATCGCATTCTGAAATCTTAGCAAGAGAACAAAATGGAAAAAAATGAGGTGCCATGCAACACAACTAAAAGGGTGACATGTCGCCTATACAACACTGGCATCGCACCGTAACAGACTACGACATGGTAGGTGGCATGGTAGGATATGTTGAGTGGCATGACCGTAAAACTTACTTGGAAAGGACGACATCATGCAGATGTCAGCGTGTTGACATGGCTACACGAGAGAATGACATGGTAGGTGTTGAGGCACCCACGACATGAAAAAAAAATTCAATAAAAAATTTAATTTAATATTAAAATATGTTTTTTTATTGAAATTTTCATTTTTTTATACCATGGGTGCCTCAGAAGTATGTCTTGTGGGTATGGGTTAGATGTAGAATTAAATTGCGCAGCCAAAGAGTGCCCAAATTTGAAATTTGGGTAAATCGATAAGCACATATGTCAAAAATACAATAACAAAAACTAGTTTTTCTTTTTCCCCTCTAAAATTTAGATCTCTTATGATATTATTATAGATCTTATTTTATTATTTACCTTAGGAGTCCCATTTTAGACCTCAAAACTTCCCTAATGAGTGGTGTAGCCTCTTTTTGCAGTAGACAGTTTGAATTTCAGAGTGTCCTCCGAACTCATGTAACTGACAAGATTTGAAGAAAATTAATAAAATTGGTCTTACTGAAAGGGCCCCAGAGACATAATCCTTTATGGAAGAACTTCATTATCAGTTGTTGCCTTATCTTATTGTTTGTATATTTGTTAATTTGTAGTATTTTTTCTTATGTGCTCTTTAAAACTTCCATTTTAAAGTCTTCTTTCAAAAATTAACTGTTGAAGTATTCACACTGTTGTGCGGTTTAAAATAACCTCTGACTGGGAAATGGAGGTCACCAACGTACATTTAAATTTATTGCAAAAACAAAAGAAAAACACATGTAAAATCAACACTTCTTTCCATTCATAAAAGAAAATAGGATTCGAGATGAAGTTCTTACCCGAATAATCGATGGTTGATCCAAGCATTCAAAATCGAATCCTCACGATCCTATGCTACAATGCTCCAACTGATGAACCTGCAAACACATAGACTACCTTTCTTAAAGCAATTTGACTACACAAAGATAAACAATTGAAATTCAAACTCATATATAACTTCATATGATGGATTCAAACATCAAATTTATATAAATACAAATGCTATTGGAAGGGAAATCTCTGATTTTATTTGCATAAACAACAGCTAGTTATACCTATCTGCAACCGGAACCATCGTAACCAGACCCTAGGATCCTACTCTTCTTTCTTGAGTAATTATTCCTCCAGCATAACATTATTGAAAATTGGCTCCTTCTAAGATTGATTTCTCAATCCCCTCCCCTTGTATTTATGGAAAGGCTAGGAGGTTGGGCTCGAGAGGCAGTTGGCTTGGGAAGTTAAGGTAATTTGAATAACTACCCAAACTAATCCCAATTCGTATTTTTTTTTATATTTTTCTCAATATTAACAAATATACTTGCGAGTATGCCTTTGGGAAACCTACGAGTGACTCGGAGCTATTATAACTTGCAACTAGCAGGTGCAACATTTTAGGTGATAGCCGTGGGTTGTCTACAGATACACCCACAAGTGACCCACGAGTTAGATCATATGAAAGTCGCAGTTATGCTTTAAAATAGGAAGGAAAAATATGTTTTTGAGGAAAGGACGACAAGGCTCAGATCCAAATCATCTAAGGTCAAGCAAGCTCTTCCATCCATAGTGTCCTTTTTTGTGATTGACAAGGAAATGTGGTCACAAATGGAGAAGTGTTATTTTTACCAATAACACACACATAAATCTTGGTTACTAAAGATCCTGCAAAATCAGATGAATTGGTTCTTTTTTGAACACCACACAATTATTATAATATATGGGTTTGAGGAGGAACCATACAAGCTACAAGTCTTCCTAACTAAGAGAATTTTTTCCATGGAATATGTGAGGCAAAGGTTTCTATCAAACCAACTGCATTTTAGTCACTTCAAGTAACATAGGAATTTTTGATTTCCTAAAGAGATAGGATCACTTCAAGGAAGGGGCCTAAATGCCTTACAATATGTGGGTCATGTCAAGCATATTAAGGAAGTCCTAGATGTTTTAGCAAAGGAGAAATTTTATTTAAAGATGTCCAAATGTGAGTTTAGAAAGACATCTTTGGTTTATTTAGGCAATATTGTAGGGGGTGGTGAACTGAGGGTAGATCCTTCTAAAGTTCAAGTAATTAAAAATTGGCCCAAACCTGCTAATGTAACATAAGTTAGAAGATTCATGGGGGGATCCCAATATTGGAGGAATTTCATTTCTAACTTCTCATATATTGCTTCTCCTTTACATGCTTTGACAAGTCTTTCAGTGGGGAGGCAAAGAGAAGAAAGACTTCGATACTTTGAAAGAAAAGATCAACACATATCTAGTACTTTCATTTCCATATCTACAACAACCTTTCGATATTGAAACCAATGCTACTGGTTATGACATGGGGGAAGTATTAATGCAACATAAGAAACAAATATGTGATCATTCTAAAATATTTCGTAAAGAAGTTTACAACTATCCCACATATGATAAAGAGTTCTATGCATTAGTACAAAGTGTCAAGAACTGGAAACATTATCTAATGGGTAAAGAAACAATAATAGACACTGATCGTCAACCATTACAATATCTTCAATCACAAACTAAGCTACAACAATCAAGAAATTTCAGATGGATGTGATTCTTACAATAATTTCACTTAGTCATTAAATATAAAAAGGGAATTCAAAGCAAAGTAGCATACATGTTATCAATACCTCCAATTAATTCATCTGCCATCTTGAAAAATAGTCCATTAGCTCATGAAATTTATATTGAACAATATGCTCAGGGTGGAGACTTCAAAGCTGTGTATGAATCTTTAATGCATGGAACTCAAACTAAAGAATTGGACTATTATGTTCATGATAAGCTATTGTATCATCTTAGCATTCTTTTTATTCCACGGAGTGAAAGAGTTCATGTAATCATAGAAGCTCGTACTTCTCTTATATCTGGTCACTTTGGTGTAGGCAATATAGTAGATCAACTACGGAGGTATTTTTACTGGTCTCCGATGATTGGAATTCTATCCAAATATGTAAAGGTATGTGTTATGTGTGCTACAAGTAAACCAAGTAATTAAAAATTGGGATTGTACACTCCACTCCCTTTACCTTCTTGTCCATGGGAAAGTGTGTCTATGGACTTTGTACGATGTTTTACTATGTCTACGAAAGGTCATGATTCTTTGTATGTGGTTGTGGATAGGTTTAGTAAAATGTTCATTATAATTCCTTGTAAGAAGTAGTTCCGCACATATTTGACTGCTTAGTTGTTCTTCCAGTATGTTTGGGTCCACTTTGGGTTACCCACTTCTATTGTATCTTATCAAGACTTGGTTAACTTTATGGGAACTTATGGACACTAATTTGAAGAAGAGCACAATCTTCCTTTCATCCACAAACCAACGATCAAAATGAAGTAATCAACTGCACATTGGTACATCTAATCTTAGGATATTGTTGCAAGCATCCTAGTATTTGGGATGAACAATTGCATTACGTACATCATGCCTACAACAATGCCATTCACTCTTCTATACAGAGGTCTCCATTGCTGACATGTTTTGGGTACTTTCCAAAGTCTTACTTAGACTTTGTTTATGGGAAATATTCTATGGAAGATGGACAAGTTGATGAAGAAAAAGCTCTAAAGTTCATCCAACATATCCACTTGGTACACCATGTAGTATAGGAACAATTGGAGAAGATCCAATCCAAGTACAAGACAAGGCATGACAAGCCTTGAGTGGATCATCATTTCCAAGTTGGTGATCAAGTTTGGCTTCACATCCGGTATGGACCCTTCACAATTTTGGACAAAGTTGGTAACAATTATTTCCAGTTAAATTTGCATCCATACATGTAGATGTATTCCATTGTGAATGTGGAAAACTTGAAATTATATGACCCTCCAATGATCATCGATCAAGAGGACATTGTTCATGTTCCTTCTGTAGATGATTTTTCACTTGAATAAATTGATGGGTTGTAGGAAGATATCATTCTTGATAGAATAATAAGGAATTCACAAAGAGGATATGTGCAATATCTTTGTGCGGGTCTTGAAGGAATGCATCCAAGAAAACCACGATGGATAGAGACCAAAATGGTGATGGATTTGTACCCTCACCTGTTTACTAAATGATTATAGGATTTTGGAGGTCCAAAAGCTTCCAGTGGGGAGGTTTGATCCAAGAGGATATCCCAAATGACCAAAAATCAAAGTATTTAAATGCTGAACATAAGCACTTTGTTGCATAGGGCACACCAAGATATTTCTGACGATGTTCATTTCATAAAAAATAGACTCCAGATGTAGAAGATATTGCATTCTGAAATCTCAGCAAGAGAATAAAATGGAAAAAAGGAGGTGTCATGTGGAACCACTAAAAGGGTGACATGTGGCTTGTACAGCGCTGACGTGGAACCCTAACATGTTAGATTTTCAGAATTTACTTCAATATGATCTAGGATCTTAACTGAGAGAACAACATGTACAGCATATCTACAGCATATCAATCATGGAGACAATAATGCAAGCACACAAGAGACACAAAGATTTACTTGGGGAAAACCATAAAGGTGAAAAACCCCAATAACTTCCTCAGAGATAGATAGAGCAATGATACAACCAACCAAGAGAGATAGCCATAACCTAGCAGCAATCCTCCTCCTCCATAAGTGCGCCTCTCCTCCTTGAGAGCATGTGTGAGAAGTGAGTGAGCAAATAGAGTGCCTCCCGCACTCTATTTATACTTGACTTGACTTGCCTTTTTACCTAACTCATGTCGGCTCGAACTTAACCACATAACATAATGCTGAGTGGGCCGACCCCCAATAGGGTGGTCTAATAACCCTTTGACCCACATGGCCGACCCCCAATAGGGTGGTCTAATAACCCTTCGACCCACATGACTTATACAGGGCCGACCCCAAACAAGGTGGTCTAATAACCCATCAAATATAAGTTACGACACTTACAATATAAATGACGACACTTCCGTATAGAGGAATAATACCATCTCTATAGGAATACAATATACATATATGTGAAATACATTCCGAAGTTACATATACATCAACACTCCCTCTTAACTAGGAAGGTATTTCTCAGCACAGTTCTTCTAGCACAAGTCATCTTCTCTGGATCATCGTCACTGGATAATCGTCATCGAGTCATCATCATCGTCACTACTGCTGCTATCTCAATCAATCTCTGAATCTACTCGTCATAGGAAGTTCTACAGAGCCAGTCCTTTTTCATACTGGATGTAGGCCCACCACCTGCAGGTCTTCGTCATCACTGGCCATACTGTGGAATCCTCAGGACTTATTACGTGCGTCACAAAACCTCGAAAGAGCATCCCAGGATATTACGGGTACACAACTCCAACCTGTAGGATCTCCCAGGGCGCTATTACATGTGACCCCACCACAAAACCTTGAAAGAGCATCTTAGGATGTTACGGGTACACAACTCCGACCTAAGATCTCCCAGGGCACAAATTACATGTGGTCCACCACAAAACCTAGCAAGAGCATCTCAGGATGTTACGGGTACACAACTCCGACCTGAGATCTCCTAGGGCACAAATTACATGTGGTCATGGCAAAACCTCGCAAGAGCATCTCAGGATGTTACGGGTACACAACTCAGACCTGAAATCTCCCAGGGCCCAAATTACATGCCATAGGACAAAACCTCGCAAGAGCATCTCAGGATGTTACGGGTACACAACTCCGACCTGAAATCTCCCAGGGCACAAATTACATGTCCTCCCAGAGCAATGTCTCGAAAGAGCATCCCAGGCTGTTACGGGTACACAACTCCGACCTATAGGATCTCCCAGACATGTTCATCTGCACAACCTGATCCACGGCCACAGAGTATCAACCTGATACTCACCATACATCATCCTGATGTACTCATGATCGTCCTGATCATAATCACTGCAACGTCCTGCTGCAAGTCATCTGGAGCAACATCCTGAAGCTCGTCATCCATGATCGTCCTGATCATCAATGCAACATCCTGCTGCATGTCATCTGGAGCAACATCCTGAAGCTCGTCATCTATGATCATCCTGATCATCACTGCAACATCCTGCTGCATGTCGTCTGGAGCAACATCCTGAAGCTCGTCATCTATGATCATCTTGATCATCACTGCAACATCCTGCTGTATGATCTACCTGATCATCAATGCATCTTCCTGATGCATACCAAGTATCATACATGATCCTCCTGATCATCAATGTATCCACCTGATACAAATATATGATACATATCATCATACATGATCCTCCTGATCATCAATGCATCTACCTGATGCATACCAAGTATCTACCTGATACATATCATCATACATGATCCTCCTGATCATCAATGCATCTACCTGATGCATACCAAGTATCTATATCATCATACATGATCCTCCTGATCATCAATGCATCTACCTGATGCATACCAAGTATCTACCTGATACATATCATCATACATGATCCTCCTGATCATCAATGCATCTACCTGATGCATACCAAGTATCTATATCATCATACATGATCCTCCTGATCATCAATGCATCTACCTGATGCATACCAAGTATCTACCTGATACATATCATCATACATGATCCACCTGATCATACAATGTACCCACCTGATACATATACAGATATATGGTCCAAGCATCCAACATGATGCGTACATACATACATAAAATGATCCAACTGATCATATCAAGCAGAAACTAGAACATCATCCTGATGCTCATCATCCAGCGCTTACATCCACAGCCATGTGAAGGATCCTCCTTCCAACATGCTTGGAATGGCTTCAGCAAATGTGTCCGTCACTTCTTCCTCAAAGTGTCCTCGATCTGAATAACGCCAAGCCTCTCTCTGAAGTACTCGAACTTCACCCTGGCTAGTGGCTTCGTCAGCACATCTGCAATCTGCTCGTCCATCGCAACATACAGGAGCTTCACAGCTCCTCTCTGCACCATATCCCTGATATAGTGATATTTGATCTCTATGTGTTTCGACCTGTCATGAAACACTGGGTTCTCGGAAAGCTTCACACAACTCTGATTATCACAGAAGATACCAGTAGCCTCCAACGGGAGATCAAATAACTCAGACAGTAGCTTTCGTAGCCATACTGCCTCACAACTAGCTGAACAGGCTGCAACATACTCTGCCTCAGCTGTACTCAGTGCTACGCAGGACTGCTTCCTGCTAAACCAAGAGATCACACCTGATCCCATACTGAAGCAACACCCAGATGTGCTCTTCCTATCTGCAGCACTGCCAGCCCAATATGAATCAACATAACCCTGCAGGTTAAACTTTTGATTTGCCTCATATCTGAGCCCATAATCCACTGTACCCTTCAGGTACCTCAGAACATGCTTTACAGCAACCAGGTGAACACTCCTCGGATCCGTCAGGAACTGGCTCAATGTGTTCACAGCAAAGCAGATATCTGGTCTCGTGTTCGTCAAGTACATCAAGGACCCAATCATCTGACGATACGTAGAGACATCAACCAGCTCAGATGAAGCATCACATAGAAGCTTCATATTCGATGTCATAGGTGTGGCCATAGCCTTGCAGTCCATCATCCCGAACCTCTTCAGGATCTCTACTGCATACTTCCCTTGTCCAAGGAAGATTCCATCACTCTGCCACACCTCCATGCCAAAAACAAATAGTGCATCATTCCCAAGTTCTTCATCTCGAACTCGGTAGTAAGCTTTCACTGCATGTCGGCAATCAATCTATCTTCACCTGTAACAAACAAGTCATCTGCATACAAAAGTAGTATCACTTTTATATTTCTCAATGCTGTCATCTGCAACATGCTTGATCTGATAGATCCATATGGAAGTCATAACAAACTTCCCTTCAGGTCTTGGGACTACATCCCAAACATCGTTCTTCATGATCTACGGATCATGGCATTCCATTTCTTCATCCCAGATCCTGGGAACTTCAATATCTTCAATAGATAATTTTGTTGTTGAACAAATGTTGTAGTTCTTCTTTTGTAGGAGATGGCATACGATCTTTCCTACACAACAAGTTAAATTGCATGATTAGAAAACATCTCATAGTTTTCAGAACAAATTCTTACACATAAAGAAATATGTCATACAGTCATGCAATTATCTTAGCCAATGCTTCAATACAACATTTATCCATATTTCATAACTTTCTAGATGCCTTCCAATCTCTACCAGAACATTGTTAAGAGTGTGCACAACTCCCAACATGTCAGCAAAGAGGTTTCATTCTAGATAAGTAGCAATGGAATGTTGTACAGTGCCATAGGCTACTTACCCATGCATATTAGTAGTATACTGTTCATCAATGCAATTATTCTAATATGCATAATACACAACCTAATTCTAGGAACATCAGTATATACATTATTGAACAGTATTATTTAAGAAATGACAATTCAAATACTTATCTTTGTTTGTTCGTTGGGTGGACTCCCTCTGAGTCTTTGCTTCCTTGCAGGAGCTGCTGGAGTCCTAATCTGAGGTAGCTTCTTCTACACCTTTCTGTTGTGAAATGTAGAGAGATGATCAACTCCCTCTGAATATCTGCATCCTTGCAGAAACTACCGAAGTGTGCTCCTTTGCTTTCTTGCAGGAACAACTAGAGTGTGCTCCTTTGCTTTCTGGCAGGAGCAACTGGAGTGTGCTCCCTCTTGATCTTTGCTTCCTGAATTACCTGTTCTTGAACTCATATTCATCCTTGGTCCCTATGCATGCTTATTAGTATCATGAATGTGTTATCCTTGTGATCTCATATAAAATCATACATTCATTAGTATACTATTAAAACACAATAATCTCAAGCATGTATAGTCATGATCATTTCAAACATAAATAATAAGCATGAGCATTCAAGGATTCTTATGGTTAGTCAAATCATAAGAAACATAACATGTCTAAACCTGTAATTACTCAAGCCTATGACTCTTCAGGTTAGTTGAATCATCAATCAAGATAAGAGATATAAAATGTATAAAACCTGTGATTATTCAAGCCTATACTTTCATGATTCTTCTGGTTAGTCATATCATCAATTATAATAATATACATCCAACCATGATTATTCAAACCTATGACTTCATGAATAATTATTATCAACAACAGTATAAGATCCTAACACAAGGTAGGACTTTAGCTTGATATAGGAAAAACATACCTGGATTAGCATGCTAGCTATTTATGTCTAACATACCCGCATAATGTCTTCTGGTTCTCTTTAGTGACTTGTGCTAGTAACCTGCATGTCTCATAAGTTAACCATTATAAAACTAAGTTATACATACCTCGAGAATGGATCTTCTATGAGATCCATGGCAATGGATGAATCTTTGTCCTCATGTCATCGTGATCATATGTTCTTGAACTAGAACATGATTTGTCTTCTTGGTGTACCTTTCATGTTAGTAGACAACATAAAACTCATACAACATCACAATGTGTTAGTACAAACATAAGTTTCATACTCCTAATAAATGAATGACTTCTATCATGCATTCATAATTTTATTAAGGTGATATGACAAGTCTAAAATCAAGATTGTACTAATCGTGATAATATGAAGACAAGCATACCATAAACTTAATTATGAACAAATCTCAAAACATACCTCGATGAGTCATACCTATCGAGATCACTTGTAATCTTCTTATGTAAGGCCTTAGCCTCATCTCCCTCTGAAACAGGAACTTCTTCACTTATGCAAGTGACCAATCCATCTTCTTCTAGGATCAACCCAATCCACTTGATTTGCAAGAACTGGACCTGGAGCTGTATATGGGTTTGCCAGAGAGACTCCAAAAATTCAAACTTTGAATTTCAAACTTCCAAAAGGATAGGAATATGCGCCTTGATGAACTGATCAAACTGGTATATTCAGAATTTGAAAACTGCAAAGTTTCACTCCTCAATTTTGTCTTTGAAACTTCTGGATTCACTGGTCGTGACCCTGAACTGGGGTTTGATGAAGCCCACTCTTTTGCCCCATCAAAATGTTTGATCCAAATCTCTAAGCTTCTATTTTTCTGAGGAGCTTCCAGCCGTGTTCACAGATTTCAAAAATTCCCATTTTTACAGAAGCCCTAATTTTCCACTTTTCTGATCAAAGTCCCGAACTAGGGTCTAATCAAGCCCGGCCTTCTTCCCAACCAAAAATTCTGATCTTGGTCTCTAAATTTCTATTTTTATGAGTAGCATCCAGCCGTGGTCTCCGATTACAAAAATTCCAACTTTCTCCAAAGCCCTAAATTCCGGAAGCCATGAATGAAGGTACCAAAAAATAATTCTGTTTTGACAGAAATATGTACCTGATTGTTTCTGGTGTAACTCCAAAATTTTTGATCCACAGGGTCTGAAAAAGTTTCCTGAGATAGCCTGACCTGTTATCTTTCCATCCTGATAGGTCTGACCTCAATTGGATTCTCTGAGAGAGAGTTATGCCAAATGTCGCAACGTGACCTGTTTTGGGAA
Organism: Larix kaempferi; assembly: GCA_027924585.1. Taxonomy (NCBI): domain Eukaryota; kingdom Viridiplantae; phylum Streptophyta; class Pinopsida; order Pinales; family Pinaceae; genus Larix; species Larix kaempferi. Next base: position 10,253,966 of record BSBM01000797.1, read on the forward strand.
AATACAGGAGAGCGAACTTGTACGGCATGCCACGTGTCACTTTTTGACCTTCGGCCTCTGAAAAAGTTTTCTGAGATATCTCGGCCTGTTATCTTTCCATCCTGACAGGTCTGACCTCAATTGGATTCTCTGAGAGAGAGATATGCCAAGTGTCGCAACGTGACCTGTTTATGGGATAATACAGGCGAGCAAACTTGTACGGCGTACCACGTGTCACTGTTTGACCTTCGGCCTCTGAAAACGTTTTCTGAGATAGCTAGGCCTGTGTACTACCTGTCACTTTTCACGAAATTTAATTTGGAGCTTCCTAGCCCAAGTTATGACCTTTTTCCCAAGGTCACCTGATTTTGACTCAGATCTGGAAGAGGCAGAAACCCTATATTGTACAGATCATAAATCACAAAGTACAACGAATCAGAGGTTGTCCTTTGGACACAAGATACCTGGAGATCTTAGCTTCGGCCTGTAACAATTGCAGATCCGAAACCTTCGCCAAAACGGATTTATAGCGAAAGTGCTACGATGACTGGTTTTTGCTATATCAAGCCCTAGCATCGTAAGTGCAACAAGTGTCATACATGCCATATCATGCCTTCTTTCAGGCTAGCTCTGATACCATGTTAGATTTTCAGAATTTACTTCAATATGATCTAGGATCTTAACTGAGAGAACAACATGTACAGCATATCTACAGCATATCAATCATGGAGACAATAATGCAAGCACACAAGAGACACAAAGATTTACTTGGGGAAAACCATAAAGGTGAAAAACCCCAATAACTTCCTCAGAGATAGATAGAGCAATGATACAACCAACCAAGAGAGATAGCCATAACCTAGCAGCAATACTCCTCCTCCATAAGTGCGCCTCTCCTCCTTGAGAGCATGTGTGAGAAGTGAGTGAGCAAATAGAGTGCCTCCCGCACTCTATTTATACTTGACTTGACTTGCCTTTTTACCTAACTCATGTCGGCTCGAACTTAACCACATAACATAATGCTGAGTGGGCCGACCCCCAATAGGGTGGTCTAATAACCCTTTGACCCACATGGCCGACCCCCAATAGGGTGGTCTAATAACCCTTCGACCCACATGACTTATACAGGGCCGACCCCAAACAAGGTGGTCTAATAACCCATCAAATATAAGTTACGACACTTACAATATAAATGACGACACTTCCGTATAGAGGAATAATACCATCTCTATAGGAATACAATATACATATATGTGAAATACATTCCGAAGTTACATATACATCAACATAACAGAGTGCCACATGGGAGGTGGCATGGTAGGACAGGATGAGTGGCATGACCATAAAACTGACTTCTAAAGGATGACATCATGCATATGTCATCATGTTGACATGGAATCATGAGAGGATGACATGTGACACCCAAAAATGATTGAATTAAAATTGAAGTGGACCAATACTGGAATGCCACGTGGCATGATGACATGGAAGGTGCTAAGGTGGAAATCTATGACTGGGCATGACATGGACCAATGGGTAGCTGATATGTGGCGGCCATATCGGCCAATGGCAAGCTTCCATGTGGAAGCCACGAAAGGTTCAAGAAATCCTAAGGTTCGAAAAATTGGTTCCAATGAATTACAATGTATATAATTTGTTATATATGTGTAATAAAGGGAGAGAGTTATGGGATTTGAACCTATAAAATCATGCATAACACTTCAATTCTTTTACCACTATGCCATAGCTCATGGATTTGATATAAAATCAGATAGTAGTTATTTAAGTTTTAAGTGGGATTTGGGACACAAATTGGGTGTGATCCATGGTCGCAAAAACAACTCTGCCCATGTTATTTAAACCATCATTTTTGTGGGGATGAGTACAATAGTGGGAATTAATAGAGAGACATGTACAAGCAAGCACAGAAACCAAAGTGGAATCCGTAGAGTGTCCATACAGGGAAGGAGAGGAGGTTCTCAAAATACATGTCAAGGGAGGTCCTAGGAAAAGTATATAGTGTTTATACTCATTTTTATAGTTTTTTCGAGACAATCATCATTAGGGTTATTTTGAGGTAAAAAATGGGCCTCAAAACAAAAAATGTACCATAAAAAATCACTTTATGAGAAAAAATAGGATTCAAGATGAGAATGTCAACCATAAGGGTAAAATTTGTAAAAACAATTGGATAGAAAAAGAAAAACTACTTTTTCTTAATGTATTTTTGACATTTCTCCTTATAAGTTTAGCTAAATTTCAAGTTTAGGCACTCTTTGGACGTATAATTCAATTCCGCATCCAATCCATAAGCACACTATATGCTTTTCAAGGACCCACGGCATGAAAAAAATAAAATTTCAATAAAAAACATATTTTAATATTAAAATATGTTTTTTTATTGAAATTTTCATTTTTTCACACCATGGGTGCCTCAGAAGTATGTCATGTGGGTATGGGTTAGATGCAGAATTAAATTATGCATCCAAATAGTGCCCAAATTTGAAATTTGGGTAAATCGATAAGGACATATGTCAAAAATACAATAACAAAACGTAGTTTTTCTTTTTCTCCTCTAAAATTTAAATCTCTTATTTTATTATTTCCCTCAAGAGTCCCATTTTAGACCTAAAAAATCCCCTAATGAGTGGTGTAGCCTCTTTTTGTAGTAGACAATCTTAATTTCAAAGTGTCCTTGGAACTCATGTAACTGGCAACATTGGAAGAAAATTAATAAAATTGGCTTTACTGGAAGGGGCTCAGAGACATAGTCCTTTATGGACGAACTCCATTATCAGTTGTTTCCTGATATTATTGTTTGTATATTTGTTATTTTGTAGTATTTTTTCTTATGTGCTCTTTAAAATTTCCATTTTAAAGTCTTCTTTCAAAAATTAACTGTTGAAGTATTCACACTATTGTGTGGTTTAATAACCTATGATTGGGAAATGGAGGTCAGCAATGTAGATTTAAATTTATTGCATAAACAGAAGAACAAACACATGTAACATCAACACTTCTTTTCATTCATAAAAAGAAAATAGGATTCGAGATGAATTTCTTACCCAGATAATGGATGGTTGATCCAAGCTTTTGAAATCCAATCCTCTCGATCCTATGCTACAATGCTCCAACGGATGAACCTGCAAACACACAGAATAACTTTCTCAGAGCAATTTGACTACACAAAGATAAAATTTTGAAATTGAAACTCATATATAACCTTATATGACGGCATCAAACATCAAGTTTATATAAAGACAAGTGATATTCGAAGGGAAATCTCTAATTTTATTTGCATAAACAACAACTAGTTATACCTATCTGCAACTAGAACCGTTGTAATAAGACCCTAGGCTCCTGCTCCTCTCTCTTGAGTAAGTATTCCTCCAGCATAACATTATCCAAAATTGGATCCTTCTAATATTGATTTCTCAAGCCCCTCCCCTTGTATTTATGGAAAGGCTGGGAGGTTGGGCTGGAGAGGCAGTTGGCTTGGGAAGTTAAGGTAGTTTGAATAACTACCCAAACTAATCCCAATTCGTATTTTTTATATATTTTTTCGATATTTTCAAAGATACCCATGAGTATGCCTTTGGGAGACCTGCGAGTGACTCACAACTATTATAACTTGTGGCTAGTGGGTGCAACATTTTAGGTGATACCCGCGGGTTGTCTACAGAGACACCCACAAGTTAACTCATATCAAAGTCGCGGTTATGCTTTAAAATAGGCAGAAAAAAATATGTTTTTTAGGAAAGGACTGCAAAGCTCAGCTCCAAATCATCTAAGGTAAAGCAAGCTCTTCCATCCATAGTGTCCTTTTGTGTGACCCATAGGGAAATGTGGTCACAGACGAAGAAGTGCTATTTTGACCAATAAAACACACATAAATCTTGGTTAATAAAGAATCTAAAAAATCAGATGAATTCGTTCTTGTTTGAACGCCACACAATGATTAGAGTATATCGGTTTGAGGAGGAACCATACAAGCCACCAGTCTTCCTAACTCAAAGAATTTTTTCCATGGAATATGTGAGGCAAACGTTTCTATCAAACCAACTGCATTGTAGTCACTTCAAGTAACATAGGAATTTCCTATTTCCTAAAGAGATATGACCACTTCAAGGAAGGGGCCTGAATGCCTTACAATATGTGGATGTATATCTTACCAGTTAAATCATAAGAAAGCATAAACAGAGGAATATGATCCCCACAAAGTCATCTCAAACCAGATGCTGGAAAAAAATAATTCTTCCTATATATGTGATCCAAGGGCCATCTTGGAGAAAAGCATGAGAAAAGTGCGAATAAAGAGACCTGGGAGGAGGAGCAGGGCTTACAGCCTAGAAAGTCCAAGAGAGAAGTCAAGGAGGAAAGTGAATAAATAGTGGAAGGAGAGTTATCAAATGAGCTCCAAAGGGAGCTAGCATAGTTAATAGTAAATACACTAACTTAAAGAGGGCTACCTGTAAGATATACAAGTTATCTTTCTTTGCAATTCACCATCCCATAAGGTTAAAAAGCTTCACCTTTAGGAGGATCAATACCTATCAAAACAAATTTATAGATAGGGTGTAGAAATACCAGAGAAAGGGGCATGAGGCTAGTTAATGATATTAGGAAATAAATCCCAAAAGAAGAAAAGAGGTTGATAGCAGTGGTTTATCACCAAGAAGATACCTTTAGATTTTCCATAGTCGAACCCAAGGTGCCTAAACCCTCAAATTTGAGTGAGTGTAAATTTAAAGAGCATACAGTTGACTTCAAGGAATTTGGAAAGTTGGACAAGCTTGGTTTCTGCAAACAAGATAGTGATATAATATGTACTGAGATTGAAAAATCACAGAAAGAATATAGAAGGTTAAGAATGGATTTGGAAAAGTTTGAGGAGTTTTTTAAGGCCTAGAAATGGACCACCAAATCTAAATAGGTGACCATTAATGAGCTAGATAAAAAATTTGTAGCTCTATCAACTAACTCTTCTAATGAAGCTCAGATCATATCACTGACTGAGAAGAAAGATAATTAAATAACACATTTAAGGAAAAAGGTGACAATGCCCACCACTGAGCCAGTACAAACTTCATAGTTTAAATAGGTGTAATTTGAGAAAGCACAAATGTATACTAGCATGACAAAATATAATACATTAGAAAAAGAAAGATTAAATAAAATAAATGATCTTCAAATGCATACTTCCTCGTTGAGGTTGCAGAATACAAATCTATTAGTTGGAAATAATTCTCAATTAGTAATAGCTACATTGCTGATAGAAATTCCACACGAAACAACACCAACAAGGAAAGAGATTGAACAACTCACTGCTAATTCCTAGACAAATTATAATGATGCAATGGAAGAAGATAATGTAACTCAACAATCCAGTCCACAACCAGTCATAGAAGAAAGTGATAAAGACAAAAAGATCCAAGAGTTAGAAGCTAAACTAAATCAAAAGGATGGAAGAATATTGGAACTCGAAGGGAAATTAAGCAATAAAAGATGACATGGCTGATTTAAAAACTGAGATCAAAGAGTTGAAAATTCAAGTGATAAATTTGCAGTTAGATGTTCAAGGGGAACAACTTTTGAGGAGAACCACACATACTTTGTGGGACAAAATGACCAACTGGTTTATAAAGAAATGGGATTACTTTGAAGTGATTCATGATGAATTGGATATGGCTACATCATCCAAACAAGAAGCACAAGCTGTGGAAAAAAAATAGGATATGTTCCCAAGCAAGCAATCAAAGTCATTGACTATCTCGATAGAAAAACCAAGAAGTAGTTGGTTGATATTGGGGTTGGAAATAGAAATTTGATCATTAAAAGAACCAAATTAATGGTCATGAAATGGACCTACTGACGGAGGATGAAGGATAACATCAAGCAACTAACATAACAAATCAATGCTTTCAAGGGATTTTTTAAGGAAGTAATGAACCTTGGACTTCCTTCCCATTGGGATGGTAATATAGATTTGTATCCTAAAGAAAATTATAAGATCAAACTATATAAAAATAAATATGAGTTACCTCATGAAGCCATAGATGGAGAAGTTAGTGGAGAACAAGTTGTAGGAAGTCGAAAAAGTTATTTTGAAATCTTACTTTTATTAAAAGGTGTTTCCAGAGAATTAGGACCTATTTCATATGAGAAAACTACCAATGCTGAAATATCTTTTGAAAAATTAAAGACACACAGATTCCTTATGGAAAAAGAATGGAATTCAGTAGTAGAATATCAAAAGTTAGTTTCCCACCTAAAGTGCTAACAGGGAAGCAAACAAGACAGTCATCAGGTTAGTCTTCAGGGAATTCTTCAGGACAATAAGCAAGTCAGAATTTTATCCAAGCAACAAGGAAGTCATCTGCACAGATTCCAACACAATTTGTAAATCATACAACTCCATTATATTTCATGACACCTACAGGACATGTTAATGTCCAAATGATGCAACAAATGAATCAAGCAGGTGTACCACAAGTGAGTCAAGCAGGTGGACATCCGGATTCCTAACCAAATGTCTATATCAAGGGTCAAACTACACCAACAGAAGAGAAAAAGAAGGCCTCGAATATTAAGAGGAATTAAAGTGAAAGTGTTATTAATTCAAAAGTAAAAATTAAAAGTGAAAGAGGCTAAGTGAGAAGGTTGTTACAAAGTTGTTGAAATAAAACATAATTTTGTTACTTTGTAAAAGTCTATAAATCCATCCTTGAATTCATTGTAAGGGTTGGAAAATTTGTGTAGAGAGACTCTATATTTTTGTTGAGTCGGTAAACTCCTTTTTTTATGTAATATCATTGTAGAGATTAATCTTGTGGAGTGTTGCAGAGATGTATTTCCTCTGTTTTTGTCCATCTTCATTGTTCTCATACTCTTTTATGTCCATGTATACTTTCATGAAAGTGCTAATAAAACTCTTGAGTAACTTTTCATCTCCATAGTGCATTAGTGATATTGTATCTTGATGAATGTTGAAATTAATCTAAGATATTTCAAGTACTTTGAGCTCTTGTTTGGTTCACAAATTTTATGTTATACAGTAGTACTTGAAGTATTATTTTATTGTTGTTTACGTATATGTCTTGTTGCCAATAAATATACAGAATAAACTCATGATATGTTATATAATATCAAAGCTCAATGCATCCATGCTTTCACTAGTTTTAAAGGGACTCACCCTATAGGTGCCTATTTAACTTGATTTTGTTTCCATATGATAAAATTCCCCACCATTATTATTCAAGTGTTATTACACACTGTAAAATTCTTCCACAATTGTTCTTATATCATCAGAAATTGTTCACAAATGCTACATATCCATGTATTTCAAGAAATATTCATTGCAGATTAAAATTCATATAGATTCAACTCAAAAATCTTTAAAAATTGAATTCTATCATGCCATGGCTAGTATTGTTTCAGTCCAGTACTATTCAGGGAACAAGATGTGAAATGGAATCATTGTTGGGGAATGATTTTGAAAGCTAAATTTCCATCGGGTGCAACATCATTAAAGTTATGGTCTGGATCGATGAGCTTGGATCAAACAAGTTGATCGATATTATCACCATGGCGACTCCACTATATTGAAGATAGCTTCTAGAAAGAGAAATACTAGAATAAATCTAACTTCTGATGAATTCTTGAGTCTGTCTAATTAAAGAAACTACTATAGGAAACTTCGAGATGAGAAAAGCAATTGGGAGAAAGGTATTCGTCGAATAAATTCTTCTTTAATTTCCCCTTCTTTTAGAAATCAAGAAAGTTGCTCGAATTTAAATAATCAAGAAAATCCTAGGACTCCTATAAATCCTATACTTGAGCCTCACATTTCACCATTGTCCCCTTCTGTAGGTACTTCAATCCCTTTAATACTTGAGATGAGAACACATAGGCATCCTATTACTCCCCTAGACAATTATATAATCTTGCATTATTTAAATATGGTGGGAAGAGGAGGTGGACCAAACCCACCTATAAGCCCCTAGATAGCTTGCAGGTATGGCCCATTAAAATTTCCTAATAACCTTCATGATATACCTGATATATATTTAAATATTTTTCCAAAATTCGATGGAGAGAAAGCTACAACAACTGAGGAACACATGGCTATGTTCCAAGATTTTACTGATAATATTTATATAGAACACAATGATATGATGTTTATGTTGTTGTTTGTGCAAACCTTAGAAGGGAAGTAAGGAAATGGACCGGAGCCTTACCAATAGACTCTTTAAACTCCCGACCTACTCTAGAAGTTTATTTCATGAGACAATGGGGTGAAAAGAGGGATCACTTATACTACCTAAGAGAGTTTGTTTCCTTAATAAAGAAAAATGGGGAGATTGTTGGGAAATTCAACAAAAGATTGAGCAATAATTATAACAATATACCGCAATACATTAAGCCTTTAGAATTTGTTTCTAAATCCACATATGTGGGATATTTTTCATAATAATTCGCTATGATCCTTAGAGAAAGAAGATATGAAACTCTTCTAAGTATGTACAATGATGTGGTTTATGTGGAAGGCAATATCACTGCCTTAGGAAGGATGGGATACCGGCATGATTCAGACAAGAAGAAGCCTTGAGATGAGGCTGGTACCTATGGTAAGAATAAATAAAACCAAGATGAAAACATGGATGAAATGTCAAGGTTACTCAAAATTCCTTTCCACTAGGATCAGCAGGATGGAAATGGAAGGAAATAGTCATAACATAAATCCTCATGCTTTTGGATAGAGAAATACAAACCAATATAGGAGGTCATTTAATCCTCAAATCATGAATAGATAAATAAGGAATGAGGATCCACCCATACAACCTCTTTTAAGAGAAGGAAACAATGATAATATTGTAGTTGATATGCCTCTAGATGAAGTTGAATTAATATACATACCTTCAATACCTGATAATGTGAAGCATTGGAAAGTGTTCAAACATGACCAGTAGATAAAAAGATTTATCGAGTTGATTGAAGAAATTTAAAATTCTAGTATAGATCAAGATGAAGAAAATCATGACGAAGGTGAAGAAAATTTTGCAAGAGGGGGAGAAGGAAAAAATTAAATAAAACGAAAAATTAGTAGAAAAATAGCAAGTCATAAGATTTTGAAACTAAAAAATAATTTCATTTCTAAAGTGCTAGTACCATTGGAAATACTTTTTGATTAAAATTATATTCATGCAAAACCCACAGTTCAACCAAGTGAAGAGGATGTGGAGATTTTAAACATAGGAACAGAAAGAGAACCTAAATTCATCAAGTTGTCCAAGTTACTGCCTACTAAAGTAAAACAAAAGTATTTGAAGTTATTCACTGAATAAATTAATGTGTTTTCCTGGAAATATGAAGACCTCAGAACTTCAATAGATCCATCATTGGACATAAGATACCTTTGAATCCTGGATTGAATCCTTTGAGACATAAACTAATCCAAACTAACCATGTCTTACTGCACATAATAGAAAAAGAGGTAAGCAAATTATTAGATGCAAAGAAAATAATTCCTTTGAGATATTGAAAATGGGTAGCCAATCTAGTTCTAGTTAGAAATAGGAGTGGAGAGATAAGACTATGTGTTTATTTTAGAAACCTAAACAAATGTTCTCTAAAGGATAATTATCCACTGCCAAAAATGGAGCAGATCTTGTAGAAAGTGGTTGGAGCAAATAATATCTCCATGACAGATGGGTTTTTAGGTTACAATCAGGTAGCTATGAGTAAACAAGACAAGAATAAAACAACATTCACCACACCTTGGGGAACTTTTATGTATGATAAAATTCCATTTGTGTTAATGAATGTCGGAGCCACATTCCAAAAGGACATGGATATAAAATTTGTAGGAGAGCGAGATAGGTTCATAGTGGTTTAACTTGATGACATTATTGTCTCTTCCAAAAAACATGATCAGCACTTGTCACATCTAAAGCAAACATTCATTAAATGAGGGAACTATGGACTATCTATTAAGCCAAAAAAGTCACATTTTTTCTTACAAGAAGGAAAATTACCTATGCACATTGTTTCCAAATATGGAGTAAAGATAGACCCTAAGAGGGTGGTAGCTATTCAACTAATAGATATTCCTAGGAATAAGAAGGAAGTCCAATCTTTCATAGGAAGAACATTTTTTGAGAAGATTCATCCCAAACCTAGACGATATGATAAAGACCATTACCAACATGCTAAAAATAGGTAATGATGTGAAATGGACCCAAGAGTCTAAAAATGATTTTCACTAGGTTAAGAAATCCATAGGGGAATCCTCTGTATTAATTAGTCTTGATTACACTAATCCCTTCATGATTTTCTCTTTTTCCCCAACACATACCATAACATATATGCTTTTGCAGAAATAATGCTTTAAGAGATGCATAATTAAAGTATAATTTGATGGGAAAATAGGCTTATACTATGGTGAAATCTCTTAAATCCTTTAGATGCTATGTTTTGCAATCCCATGTAATTGCATATGTCCCACATAGTATTTTGAAGGACATTTGTTTCCAAACAGACAATGAGAGAAGAAGATTAAAGTGGATTGCCAAAATACAAGAGTATGATCTAAAATGTTCGGGTACACAGGGTACTACCAAAGGACCGAACACCAAGAGCAACCACTTCACACAAACAGATCACAGATCAACACACCGATGTTTTGACGTGGTTTAAACCCTCTTGAGGGAAACACTCCACGGCCCCGGCCAAATAGCTTCTACGGGACAATTTATTATGCAAAGAAAGAAAGTTACAAATGAGCTTCTCATAATCGATCAACTAAACAATGACCCTCCATGCTCTTTAAATAGAGATCATGGACCAATCGGGTGTTAAGCCACGGATCAAGGTTAGGTTTGATCTAAGAGAAGTTGAACTGTTGGATCACTCTATGTCGGAAACATATCGTGATCGTCGGATTAAGTATTTACAAATGCATACTAATGCATTGTTGATGTATATGTAACTTCGGAATGTATTTCACATATATGTATATTGTATTCCTATAGAGATGGTATTATTCCTCTATAAGGAAGTGTCGTCATTTATATTGTAAGTGTCGTAACTTATACTTGATGGGTTATTAGACCACCTTATTTGGGGTCGGCCCTGTATAAGTCATGTGGGTCAAAGGGTTATTAGACCACCCTATTGGGGGTCGGCCCACTCAGCATTATGTTATGTGGTTAAGTTCGAGCCGACATGAGTTAGGTAAAAAGGCAAGTCAAGTCAAGTATAAATAGAGTGCGGGAGGCACTCTATTTACTCACTCACTTCTCACACATGCTCTCAAGGAGGAGAGGCGCACTTATGGAGGAGGAGGATTGCTGCTAGGTTATTGCTATCTCTATTGGTTGGTTGTATCATTGCTCTATCTATCTCTGAGGAAGTTATTGGGGTTTTTCACCTTTATGGTTTTCCCCAAGTAAATCTTTGTGTCTCTTGTGTGCTTGCATTATTGTCTCCATGATTGATATGCTGTAGATATGCTGTACATGTTGTTCTCTCAGTTAAGATCCTAGATCATATTGAAGTAAATTCTGAAAATTTAACATGGTATCAGAGCTAGCCTGAAAGAAGGCATGATATGGCATGTATGACACTTGTTGCATTTACGATGCTAGGGCTTGATATAGCAAAAACCAGTCATCGTAGAAGTTTCGCTATAAATCCGTTTTGGAGAATTTTTCGGATCTGAAATTGTTACAGGACAAAGCTAAGATCTCCAGGTACCTTGTGTCCAAAGGACAACCTCTAATTCGTTGTACTTTGTGATTTATGATCTGTACAATATAGGGTTTCTGCCTCTTCCAGATCTGAGTCAAAATCAGGTGACCTTGGGAAAAAGGTCATATCTTGGGCTAGGAAGCTCCAAATGAAATTTCGTAAAAAGTGACAGGTAGTACACAGTCTGAACTATCTCAGAAAACTTTTTCAGAGGCCGAAGTTGAACCAGTGACACGTGGCACGCCGTACAAGTTCGCTCTCCTGTATTATCCCATAAACAGGTCACGTTGCGACACTTGGCATATCTCTCTCTCAGAGAATCCAATTGAGGTCAGACCTGTCAGGATGGAAAGATAACAGGCCGAGCTATCTCAGAAAATTTTTTCAGAGGCCGAAGGTCAAACAGTGACACGTGGCACGCCGTACAAGTTCGCTCTCCTGTATTTTCCCAAAACAGGTCACATTGCGACATTTGGCATAACTCTCTCTCAGAACATCCAATTGAGGTCAGACCTGTCAGGATGGAAAGCTAACAGGTCAGGCTATCTCAGAAAACTTTTTCAGACCCTGTGGTTCAAAAATTTCGGAGTTACACCAGAAACAATTAGGTACATATTTCTGTCAAAACATAATTATTTTTTGGTACCTTCATTCATGGCTTCCGGAATTTAGGGCTTTGAAGAAAGTTGGAATTTTTGTAATCGGAGACCACGGCTGGATGCTACTCATCAAAATAGAAATTTAGAGACCAAGATCAGAATTTTTGGCTGGGTAGAAGGCCGGGTTTGATCAGACCCTAGTTCGGGACTTTGATCAGAAAAATGGAAAATTAGGGCTTCTGTAAAAATGGGAATTTTTGAAATCTGTGACCACGGATGGAAGCTCCTCAGAAAAATAGAAGCTTAGAGCTTTGGATCAAACATTTTGATTGGGTAGAAGAGTGGGCTTCATCAAACCCCAGTTCAGGGTCACGTCCAGTGAATCCAGAAGTTTCAAAGGCAAAATTGAGGAGTGAAACTTTGCAGTTTTCAAATTCTGAATATATCAGTTTGATCAGTTCATCAAGGCGCATATTCCTATCCTATCGGAAGGTTGAAATTCAAAGTTTGAATTTTTGGGGTTTCTCTGACAAACCCATATCCAGCTCAAGGTCCAGTTCTCGCAAATCAAGTGGATTGGGTTAATCCTAGAAGAAGATGGATTGATCACCTGCATAAGTGAAAGAAGTTTCTGTATCAGAGGGAGATGAGGATAAGGCCTTACATAAGAAGATTACAAGCGATCTCGACAGGTATGACTCATCGAGGTATGTTTCGATATTTGTCCATGATTAAGTTTATGGTATGTTTGTCTTCATGTTATTACGGTTAGTACAATTTTGATTTTAGATTTGTTGTATCACCTTAACAAAATTATGAATGCATGATAGAAGATATTCATTGGTTAGGGTGTTGACACTTATGATTGTACTAATGCATTATGGTGTTGTATGAGGTTTATGTTGTCTACTAACATGAAAGGTACACCAAGAAAGACAAATCATGTTCTGGTCCAAGAACATATGATCATGATAACATGAGGACAAAGATTCATCCATTGTCATGGATCTCATACAAGATCCAGTCACGAGGTATGTATAACTTGGTTTTATAATGGTTAACTTATGAGACATGCAGGTTACTAGCACAAGTCACTGAAGAGAACCAAAAGACATTATACGGGTATGTTAGACATAACTAGCTAACATGATAATCCAGGTATGTTTTTTCCTATATCAAGCTAGATTCCTACCTTGGGTTAGGATCTTATACTATCGCGTTGTTGATAATGATTATTCATGAAGTCATAGGTTTGAATAATCATGATTGTATGCATATTATGTTTCTTACCATAATTGATGATATGGCTAACCAGAAGAGTCATTAAGGTATAGGTTTGAATAATCACAAGTTTTATGCATATTATATACTCTTATCTTGATTGATGATTCAACTAACCTGAAGAGTCATAGGTTTGAGTAATTACAGGTTTAGACATGTTATGTTTCTTATGATTTGACTAACCTTAAACCTTGAATGCTAATGCTTATTATTTTCTGTTTGAAATGATCATGACTATACATGCTTGAGATTATTGTGTTTTAATAGTATACTAATGAATGTATGATTTTATATGAGATCACAAGGATAACACAATCATGATGCATAGGGACCAAGGATGAATGTAAGTTCAAGGACAGGTAATCCAGGAAGCAAAGATCAAGAGGGAGCACACTCCAGTTGTTCCTGCAAAGAAAGCAAAGGAGCACACTTCAGTAGCTTCTGCAAGGATGCAGATATTTAGAGGGAGTTGAACATCTTCCTACATTCCACAATAGAAAGGTGTAGAAGAAGCTACTTCAGATTATGACTCTAGTATCTCCCGCAAAGAAGCAAAGACTCAGAGGGAGTCCACCCAATGAACAAACAAAGATAAGTATTTTAATTATCATTTCTTACATATGTGTTTGTTTAAATAAAATTGTTCAAATGATGTATATGCTCATGTTCCTAGACTTAGGATATGTATTATGCATATTAGAATAGTTGCATTGATGAACAGTATACTACTAATATACATGGGTAAGTGGCCTATGGCACTGTACAACATTCCATTGCTACTTATCTAGAATGAAACCTCTTTGCTGACATGTTGGGAGTTGTGCACACCCTTAACAATGTTCTGGTAGAGATTGGAAGGCATCTAGAAAGCTACGGAATATGGATAAATGTTGTATTGAAGCATTGGCTAAGATAATTGCATGACTGTATGACATATTTCGTTATGTGTAAGAATTTGTTCTGAAAATTATGAGATGTTTCTAATCATGCAATTTAACCTGTTTTGTAGGAAAGACCGTATATCTTCACCTACAAAAGAAGAACTACAACATTTGTTCAACAACAAAATTATCTATTGAAGATATTGAAGTTCCCAGGATCTGGGATGAAGAAATGGAATGCCATGATCCGTAGATCATGAAGAACGATGTTTGGGATGTAGTCCCAAGACCTGAAGGGAAGTTTGTTATGACTTCCATATGGATCTATCAGATCAAGCATGTTGCAGATGACAGCATTGAGAAATATAAAAGTGATACTACTTTTGTATGCAGATAACTTGTTTGTTACAGGTGAAGATAGATTGATTGCCGACATGCAGCGAAAGCTTACTACCGAGTTCGAGATGAAGAACTTGGGAATGATGCACTATTTGTTTTTGGCATGGAGGTGTGGCAGAGTGATGGAATCTTCCTTGGACAAGGGAAGTATGCAGTAGAGATCCTGAAGAGGTTCGGGATGATGGACTGCAAGGCTATGGCCACACCTATGACATCGAATATGAATCTTCTATGTGATGCTTCATCTGAGCTGGTTGATGTCTCTACGTATCGTCAGATGATTGGGTCCTTGATGTACTTGACGAACACGAGACCAGACATTTGCTTTGCTGTGAACACATTAAGCCAGTTCCTGACGGATCCGAGGGGTGTTCACCTGGTTACTGTAAAGCATGTTCTGAGGTACCTGAAGGGTACAGTGGTTTTTGGGCTCAGGTATGAGGCGAATCAAAAGTTTAACCTGCAGGGTTATGTTGATTCAGATTGGGCTGGCAGTGCTGCAGATAGGAAGAGCACATCTGGGTGTTGCTTCAGTATGGGATCAGGTGTGATCTCTTGGTTTAGCAGGAAGCAGTCCTGCGTAGCACTAAGTACAGCTGAGGCAAAGTATGTTGCATCCTATTCAGCTAGTTGTGAGGCAGTATGGCTACGGAAGCTACTGTTTGAGTTATTTGATCTCCCGTTGGAGGCTACTGGTATCTTCTGTGATAACCAGAGTTGTGTGAAGCTGTCCGAGAACCCAGTGTTTCATGACAGGTCGAAACACATAGAGATCAAATATCACTATATCAGGGATATGGTGCAGAGAGGAGCTGTGAAGCTCCTGTATGTTGCAATGGACGAGCAGATTGCAGATGTGCTGACAAAGCCACTAGCCAGGGTGAAGTTCGAGTACTTCAGAGAGAGGCTTGGTGTTATTCAGATCGAGGACACTTCGAGGAAGAAGTGACGGACACATTTGCTGAAGCCATTCCAAGCATGTTGGAAGGAGGATCCTTCACATGGCTGTGGATGTAAGCGCTGGATGATGAGCATCAGGATGATGTTCTAGTTTCTGCTTGATATGATCAGTTGGATCATTTTATGTATGTTGGATGCTGGATATGATCAGTTGGATCATTTTATGTATGTATGTACGCATCATGTTGGATGCAGGATATGATCAGTTGGATCATTTTATGTATGTATGTACGCATCATGTTGGATGCAGGATATGATCAGTTGAATCATTTTATGTATGTATGTACGCATCATGTTGGATGCAGGATATGATCAGTTGAATCATTTTATGTATGTATGAACGCATCATGTTGGATGCTGGATATGATCAGGTGGATCATGTATGGTGATATGTACCATGTATCTGTATATGTATCAGGTGGATACATTGTATGATCAGGTGGATCATGTATGGTGATATGTATCATGTATTTGTATATGTATCAGGTGGATACATTGTATGATCAGGTGGATCATGTATGGTGATATGTATCATATATTTGTATCAGGTGGATACATTGATGATCAGGAGGATCATGTATGATACTTGGTATGCATCAGGTAGATGCATTGATGATCAGGAGGATCATGTATGATGATATGTATCATATATTTGTATCAGGTGGATACATTGATGATCAGGAGGATCATGTATGATACTTGGTATGCATCAGGAAGATGCATTGATGATCAGGTAGATCATGCAGCAGGATGTTGCAGTGATGATCAGGATGATCATAGATGACGAGCTTCAGGATGTTGCTCCAGACGACATGCAGCAGGATGTTGCATTGATGATCAGGACGATCATGGATGACGAGCTTCAGGATGTTGCTCCAGATGAATTACAGCAGGATGTTGCATTGATGATCAGGACGATCATGGATGACGAGCTTCAGGATGTTGCTCCAGATGACTTGCAGCAGGACGTTGCAGTGATTATGATCAGGATGATCATAAGTACATCAGGATGATGTATGGTGAGTATCAGGTCGATACTCTGTGGCCGTGGATCAGGTTGTGCAGATGAGCATGTCTGGGAGATCCTATAGGTCGGAGTTGTGTACCCGTAACAGCCTGGGATGCTCTTTCGAGACATTGCTCTGGGAGGACATGTAATAACGCCCTGGGAGATCTCAGGTCGGAGTTGTGTACCCGTAACATCCTGAGATGCTCTTGCGAGGTTTTGTCCTATGGCATGTAATTTGGGCCCTGGGAGATTTCAGGTCGGAGTTGTGTACCCGTAACATCCTGAGATGCTCTTTCGAGGTTTTGCCATGACCACATGTAATAGAGCCCTGGGAGATCTCAGGTCGGAGTTGTGTACCCGTAACATCCTGAGATGCTCTTGCGAGGTTTTGTGGTGGACCACATGTAATTTGTGCCCTGGGAGATTTCAGGTCGGAGTTGTGTACCCGTAACATCCTGAGATGCTCTTGCGAGGTTTTGTGGTGGACCACATGTAATTTGTGCCCTGGGAGATTTCAGGTCGGAGTTGTGTACCCGTAACATCCTGAGATGCTCTTGCGAGGTTTTGTGGTGGGGTCACATGTAATAGCGCCCTGGGAGATCCTACAGGTCGGAGTTGTGTACCCATAACATCCTGGGATGCTCTTTCGAGGTTTTGTGACGCACGTAATAAGTCCTGAGGATTCCACAGTATGGCCAGTGATGACGAAGACCTGCAGGTGGTGGGCCTACATCCAGTATGAAAAAGGACTGGCTCTGTAGAACTTCCTATGACGAGTAGATTCAGAGATTGATTGAGATAGCAGCAGCAGTGACGATGATGATGACTCGATGACGATTATCTAGTGACGATGATCCAGAGAAGATGACTTGTGCTAGAAGAACTTTGCTGAGAAATACCTTCCTAGTTAAGAGGGAGTGTTGATGTATATGTAACTTCGGAATGTATTTCACATATATGTATATTGTATTCCTATAGAGATGGTATTATTCCTCTATAAGGAAGTGTCGTCATTTATATTGTAAGTGTCGTAACTTATACTTGATGGGTTATTAGACCACCTTATTTGGGGTCGGCCCTGTATAAGTCATGTGGGTCAAAGGGTTATTAGACCACCCTATTGGAGGTCGGCCCACTCAGCATTATGTTATGTGGTTAAGTTCGAGCCGACATGAGTTAGGTAAAAAAGGCAAGTCAAGTCAAGTATAAATAGAGTGCGGGAGGAACTCTATTTACTCACTCACTTCTCACACATGCTCTCAAGGAGGAGAGGCGCACTTATGGAGGAGGAGGATTGCTGCTAGGTTATTGCTATCTCTATTGGTTGGTTGTATCATTGCTCTATCTATCTCTGAGGAAGTTATTGGGGTTTTTCACCTTTATGGTTTTCCCCAAGTAAATCTTTGTGTCTCTTGTGTGCTTGCATTATTGTCTCCATGATTGATATGCTGTAGATATGCTGTACATGTTGTTCTCTCAGTTAAGATCCTAGATCATATTGAAGTAAATTCTGAAAATTTAACATGCATACTAAAGAAACACACTATCCCTAACGGATATATTACACAAGTTGATCTTAACTAACTCCTAAGTGTCTAAATATCCTAACATAAAAATCAAGCCCAGAAAATCGATAAAGGGTTAGGGACTTCCTAGCTATTGGCTAATTCAAATTGTGAGGCATTGGACCCGAATATAGGGACTGTAATAACTAAAGCAGAAAGAATATGAGACAATGTTGAACCTGCTAGGAATTTGATGAAGGTAAATCCTAAATTATTAGGGTCCTCATGGTACAGGATGTTATTTTTTATTTGATAAATCTTGAATGCATTGAACATATAATGACCAGATCATAGGCCGGATCACTAAAGCTGCAAGCAGTAAAATACAATATTTTGGATGAATATATATATTTTAACGGCACTCAAGGTATATTGCTTAATTATGTAATAGAAGACGAGATAGAGGGGATAATTACATAATTTCATAGAGGCATATGTAGTGGACATCATGCCTGGAGAGCCACTGCTTATAAGGTTCTCAGATCTACGTACTATTGGCCAAGATTTTTTGATGAATCAAATCAGATGATAAGAGCATGTGTTGAATTTCATATTTTTTATGGAAAGCAAAAGTTGAAACCCTTACCTCTCAATCCAATCAAAACATCATCTCGTTTTCAGCAATGGGGGTTAGATTTTATTGGAGAAATAAATCCTCACTCTAGTGGTTAAAATCAATGGATCCTAACAATAACTGGATACTTCACCAAATGGGTTTGATAAATCCCAACAAGGACATCCAATGATATAGTTATCATAAAGTTCCTAGAGAGAATATTCTGTCAAGATTTGGATGTCCAAGGAAGATCATAGTTGATAATGCCCAAGATTTCATGTCAATAAATATGGTAGAATTTTTTCACAAATATAATATTGCTTGGGGAACTCCACCTCGTACTATCCTCAAGGAACTGGACTGGCATAATGATCAAACAAAATCTTACTGAGGATAATAAAGAAGATGTTTCCATATATAAAATAGGTTGGGATGTAATTCTGAGGTATTCCCTTTGGGATGATAGAATAATTGTGAAGAGATAAATTGGGAAATCTCCTTTTTAGTTAGTTCATGGTAAAGAGGAAGTTCTACCAATCCAGTTGGGACTCCTTGTGCTAAATCTAATCCAAAATGAATCATATTAATAAGATGACATGATCAGGAGAATGTATGAACTAATAAAGATTCAACAGGAAAAAAATCAGGTCAGTTTCAAATTGCAATAACATCAAAGAAGGATGGAGGTCAATTTTGATAAGAAAGCCATAGCAAGGGATTTTCAAATTGGTGACATAGTGATAAAATGGGATTCTAGAAGAGAGGACAAAGAAAAGCATGTAAAGTCTGACAATATTTGGATTGGCCTAGACCTCATATCACCTATGCAAGACAACAATACTTCCATCCTTGATATGCTACTAGATGGGGAAATATTGGAGCCTATTGTCAATCGGAGGTTGTTCAAATACTTCTTGTACTAAAATATCATAGAACCACTTCCATAGATTCATAGTAACTTTTTACTTCCCGATTTTATCAATTTTCCAATCCTTTCCAGCATCTATGTTTTCCAATTTTACATTTTTAAGCTTGTAAATAAATTTGCAAAGCTAAAATTTGCTCAATGTGAAAATATATTAGAAAATAAGACTCCATAACCCAATAGAATCCACATATCCACAGTTCTCAATAGTTTGTGGAATGGACATCTGTCCTTGCTAGAGTGAATGTTAGAACTGATATTTTTCAAGGCTTCTAAAAGGTACTTTCTTGAGTCTAAAAGTTAACAGTTCAAATTTTTATCCTCGAGGATCTAAAAAATAGCCTTCAAGATTAAGCATAGGATTTGTAGCTAGCGTTTTCACCCTAGCTTGTGCAAATGAGCACCTACTAAGGAGAAGGGACTCCTTAGTAGCAGTTCAGAAAAATGGTGAAATATGATAGTACAGTAAAATAAAACTAAACTAACATGAGCATAAGCATAAATAACAAAACATGAAAATATGGTGAAGATCTCTCTTTTTGTATTAAAAATTACCTCAGATGTAGAGGTTGGTGGAGCCTTTGCAGCAGTCCAAGATGGTTGCTTCCAAGCTCCAGTGCTGTTCCTTCTCCTTCTTCCAAAGATGTTTTGGAAATGGGGCCAAAAGGGTTCTCAAGAATTAGCTCCAAATGGAGAGCTAGCGTTTCAAGGGAATTTTCAACAGCGTAAGGATAGGGATGATTGTGGATGAAAAATGGAGAGCCTCCATCAGCTATTTATAGGCTTTTAGTGGTGGAGTGTTGACCCATGGTTTTGGGCACCATATGGTTTAGGTCAGTTGTATAGGGTTTTTGCTTCCTTTTTTCCCTCTTTTTCCTCTTTTTTGTATTTTTTATTCCCTTTTTATAGGGTTTTTGCTATTTTTGGAGGAATTTACATTATTTTGGCGGAAAAAATGGGGTTTTTTTTCCCTTTGGAGGCTTTTTAATGGGTTTTTAAGGTTTTGGAGGCAAATATGGTAGGAAATATGGACAAATGAGTCATGTAATGAGGGAGATGAGGTAGTGAGCACTTTTTGGGTGTTAACAGATTGCCCCCTGATGTGTAAGGGAAGGAGCTCATCGTATGGCCGATAGATATCATGAGTCTATTATGGTTTTCATGGGAGGGTGAGAGGAGAAGAAACGAACTAGAGCCCGGAACAACGGTCCCGAACAAACTGCAAAAAATGAAAGTACATGGCCTCAATAATGAATGAGGAATAATCTGAACATATGGACGAGGTGGGAATTCCCGTTCTTGTATCAAGATATAGAAAAATAACAAGAGGGTCCAAAAAATGGGGACCTAAAATATACATGGCCTCAAATGAAGAAGAATCTCAATATATGGATAAGGCGAGCATACCCATGCTCGTATCTAGATATATATAAACAATAACAATGAGGCCCAAAAATGGGGGCCTGAAGGATACATGGAGAACCACTGTGTACATCATAAGGGTCCAGAGAGGATGCAAATCTGGGACATACTGCTGGGATGACCATGTTTGAGCTAAAGAACTGATACACTAGAATAACAACAGTGCTGCTGAGTGTGGTACCAGAGGAACTGATGAGCTGTTGGATCATAGTAACGGGTAGTCATACCCTCAATGGTACACTGTACTGGAACTGAATTGGGTACTCAAGGAAGCATATAACTGGATGGCTTCCGAATAAAATCGCCTACGCAACCCGGACATCCATGGGAAGATATAACTGGGAATTCTTAAGGGACTCACCAATGTGCTAAAGTCAAGGGAAATCTGGAGTCTTCGACCAATAACTGAAGGGATATATACCCTGTGCGATTCTCAATGATGCGATAAAGGTGTTGAAGTCGAGCATGTGATAAACAACCACTCGGAGAGGCACTAATGACTCCTCTCAAAATGGTCCGTAGACACTCACCACAAATAGTGATGAGTCCAAGGCGCAGGGACCTCTGGGTCTATCCTCTGGAATAGAGGGGTTGTTGTCGACAGAGGGAGACCTGCAACTAGCAAGGCAATGGTGTTTCCTTGATAGGAGCATGCGGTGGAGAACCGAAGTGTGAGAGTACTGATGGTAGGACTGACATACTATGGGGATGGAGGGTAACTGGGAAAACAGAGTGGGTGGACTCAAACTTCCTTTGTTCAGAGTATGACATGGGGGATGATCGGGCAGCATATGAAACTGACTGGTGGGAAAGGGATCATAGCTATAATGGATCAAGGATAGTGACTGGGAAGAGTGATACTCAGGTTGGTGTAAAATGGCAGGAGACTGCAGAATACTCTGAACAAAGGTGACCTTATTGGGGGTGCTACAGAGATGATCGATCATAGTGCTAAGAGGCATGGGGGAAACGTCTTCATGGATTAAGGAACTAGAAGAAGTGTGTTCGAAATGGTACTGTCGTGTGGATTTATACGAGCCCAGGCCAGTTCATGCTCGTGATTGCTTTCAATTTTAAGGAGTCTGAATGCGATAAGAAGACTCTGAAATAATGGAATGGTACCGTCGTGTGGATTTGTATGAGCCCAGGACAGTTCATGCTCATGGTTGCTTTCAATTTTAGAGATTCTGAAAGCGATAAGAAGACTTTAGGGGGTTTCATTTTCGTGTGTTAGTCTCCAAGGCCCGAAGAAGCATAAAATGATGCAATGAAGAACTCTTCTAGCCGGTGTGACTAGAGTATTCCTTTTTCGTAATTAGTCTACCAGGTCCGGAAAAGGGTTAAACTTATACTAGATAGACTCCCTTTTAGGTATTTTAACGAGCATAAAAGGAAGCAAGATTGCTCGGCGATCTTTTCATTATTTTAGGAGTCAAAAAAGAGCTTAACAGAAACTCCCTAAGTGCCTTTTTCATAAAGGACTTGTCCAGCCCAAAAAAGGGATAAAATTATACTGAACAAAAGGAATGGTCAGGCAAGGAGGAAGTGCTCAATTAAGGAACATTGATGATGACCAATAACGAGGGTAGGGGGGAACACTAGTGGGCCTCCTTGGGGGATAATGACTGGTGGCAAAATAACGAAATAATTGTAGTATGAATGGAGTGAATAGGTAATGTAAAAATGTGGAACAATTCGATGGCGGTCGATGTGGTGCGCAAACTGAGGCAGCAAGGTGTTGGGACACAATGTTGAAATTCTACCTAGTGAGAGCGAGAAATGATCTCAAGTGTCATCACGAGCTCGGAAAATTGAATCCGGCGATATAAAAAGTGTCAAAGACGGAGAACGACCGAGGTGGCACACAAACCGAAACGACGGGGGTCGTTTTGGAAAAAATACCCCAAAAACTTGGGGGTGAGAGCAAGAAATGATCTCAAGCATCAGCTCGGGCTCGAAAAATGAATCCGATGATATAAAGTATATCAAAAATGGAGAGAAGCTAAAGTGGCACGCAAACCGAGACGACTAGTGGTGTCTAGAAAAATGCTCAAAAAATGATGAAAAAAAATAAGAAAATGAGTGAACCATCATGACGGTCTCGTCGTGCTGATTCCAGTGGTGGAAACGGTTCGAAAAATGGACTCCGTATGGGTTCAGAATGGCCAAAACAAGAAAAAGTCAACGGACTATAAATAGTAAGTAGGTCCAACATGACAAGTGTCATTTGGACTTGTTGACTTTGACTAGAGATCAGAGTGGACCAGAGCGTAGTTGGTGTTTCTGGACAATCCGACCGACCGTTTTTAGATCCGGGAGTTGCAAGTATTCCGATAAACTCATACCTCCATTTTTTATTGGGTTCGAGGGGGGAGTGGGTCCTAGGGGGGTCCTGTACAGCCCACATGGGTGTGGACCGCGTGTTTCCCAGGTGGAACCGCGGTCTGGGACCACAGGTTCCGAGTCTGAACACATGGTCGGGGACAGTGAGTTCTGGTGTCTGAACACGCAGTCTTGGGCCGTGAGTTCTGAGGTTGAACTCGCGGTTCGGGACCGCGAGTTCGGCTCCGACAGTCGTCATCCCGGACCGCGACTGTAGCCCTGATAGCCGCGGTTTGAGACCGCAACAAGGTGCCCTAAAGTCGCGATCTGGATCGAGCTTTAGGGCTATCCCCGAGGGGGGAAAAGGGTTATTTCTTTAACATGGGTCTGATGAGTGTGCATTGTGTGATTGACAGGATGCCGGTAGTGCTGTGGTGAGAATGGGAGGTCTCAGACGACATAGTGGATGTCATCCGGAGGGATCGGCATGTGCGGTCTACTTTGGGGTTGTGAGGGATGCTGGAGTTTGCACAGGTGCCCATGATGCGTTCAGCAGGGCTACTGCTGAACATGTTAGTGAGCTTTTGGGAGCCTGACATACATGCGTTCAGGGTGTAGGGAGAGAGGGTGGATCTCACCCTCACAGATGTATATTTCTTGATGGGGTTGCCTTGTCTGGGTTGGGTGGCGGATACACAGCCACGAGTGTCCGCAGATGTGGACATGGAGGATATGTTGGAGCAGTACTACGGTCCTAAGGCTATAGTGCATAGGAATGCACTCCAAATTGTGGATCTGCGGGAGCCATTAGTACAGGCGATCGCGGCGTGCGTGGTTTGGGTTTTAGGGTCCTAGTCGCCTGAGCGGGTGTCAGGGGGTCAGATGCAGTTGGTGGAGTGGGTGCTGGGTGGCATATACTATGCCTGGGGCTAGATGTTCCTCACCAGTGTTCAGCGGCAGCTAACCTCGGTGAAGGAATCTGGCAAAGGATTCTGCTATGAATCTTTTCTGTGTGCCTTCTTCATGGAGAAGGTACTTACACTGCGGCTGCGGGTGTCGGTCAGGGATGGAGGACTGAGGGAGCCACGCATGGTGCGGTGGGGAGAGATGATGCGTCGACGAGGTGGCAGTGAGGTTGGGAGATACTTTACCCAAAATCTCTACCTGCAGTGGTTGCAGATGCCACTGATGCTGGATGATTATCCATACAGATAGATGGACTACACAGGAGATCCGGAGGCACCACGGTCTTTAGGGCAGGCGTGGGGACCAGATGGTATGTATTGATTTGCTTGATTGTTTATGTCAGATTTTGTGTATGACCGGTTTGAGATATGGCTATGCTAGTACTGATGGATGTATGATCTGCAGATGTGGGACCGAGACCACCACTAGGACACATAGACCGCTAGGGTCATGTAGCGATACCAACCCTGCCAGGCTGAGGGGAGGTGCATTGACGAGATGCTGAGGGGACTCTAGAGTCCATACGGGTGCTTCTTGATCGTTTGCTGGTTGGAGTGACTGATGACGGGTGGGGGGACTTGGATCAGGAGGTGATTTAGGACTGTCTTGGGGTGCCACGGGATTTTCAATCGATTGCGATCCGGGTGGCCATTTTGGCGGAGAGGGGTCAGGGAAATGATCTGGAAGGGGATGAGGAGCTACCATAGGAGGAGTGGGGTGAGGAATCGGAAGCTGCCAATGCAGGAAACGATGGAGGGTATGATTCTCAGTAGGGAGTACAGAGGACTCCCGCCTGATGTGTATGGATACTCACAGTTTTTTGTAGCTTACGGCTTGTATTCTATGAGGCTTGTCGATGTATATACATTTTTTGTATAGCTGAGTGCTGAGGTACTCAGGACATGTGTAGAACATTGATGTTTAGTTTTTGATATATATATGCACATGGATGCATCTTTTGCGATTATGATGGAATGTACACACGTGGATGCGCATGTGGTTTGTTATGTGTTTGTACTGCACGTGGATGCAAGTAGTGTAGGATGATGGGCACGTGGATGCCCTTTGTGTATTTGTATGTTACGTATTGCACATGGATGCAACATTATGTATGTAGGATAGGCACGTGGATGGCCCTGTATAGTAATGTGTTTATGTTATTGCACATGGATGCAAATATTTATGTGATGATAGGCACGTGGATGCCCCTTGTTGGAAATGCAATCTTTTTGTGTTTTTGATGAGATGATATGGGATGATGATGCATGATGGATGTTTTACATTGTGTGATTGATATGCCAATCTAGGATGTTGTTATCCATTTGATCTGCAACATTATTCTGAGCTCTTGGGACATGGGTGAATGTTATGGATTCAAAATGTTGGCTGAGTTGTTTTGTGCGCAGGAATTTTCTAAAGAGGCAGGGATCATGCACCTAGTAGCAGTTGTTGAGCTGGGAGTCAAGGGACACATGAAGGTAACATATGCCCATCTGAATGGAAGCGTTCAGGAGACTGGTCACAGCATCATACTCCGCCTAGTTATTGGTAGCAGCGCCTATGCACATTCCGTCAAGGTGGATCAAGTCATGTGAAGGGGAATATAAGACCCATGCTGCAGAGGCAAGGTTTGGAGACTAGCGGCTCTCTCCATCGGAGAAGCCAATGTAATGAGGTGGAATATGGTCTATCTATAATCATGAAAAAATGATGAATGTAAGGTTGCGGTAAAAAATGTTGAAAATGAAAAGAAAGCAAACTGTACAATACGGACCAATGGGGCCGCGGGTTTTGTTTAAGGATAAAAGCATTTATGATACAACCCATTATGGGGGTTGCGCAAAGGGTGATCTTCTGAGTTAATTAAAATGTATGCTTCGTTTCCAAGGCAGGTCTACATGATGTAAGGGCCTTGCCACATGGATTCAAACTTCCATTTACCGATCTTGTCGTGGGCTTGGTCATAGGTGAGAACGAGGTCTCCTTCGCGGAAAGTTCATGGGTGGACATGTTTGTCGTAACCAGCTTTGGAGCGGCTCTTGGCGGCCTCAATGGTTTGGAGGGTGGCATGACGGTCTTCGTCAACTTGCTCCAGTGATAGTAGACATTGCTCGAGTGGGGAGGTGTCTGGGAGAAGCTCAATGGCAATGTGTAAAGCAGGTATCTGACACTTGATGGGGAGGACAGACTCTACACCATGAACTAAATGAAACGGGGTAAAACCGGTGGCGGTCTTAGTTGATGTATGGTAAGCCCATAATGCAGGGAAAAGCATGTGATGCCAATTGGACTTATATCGGTCAACAATGCATTGGAGGATGGTTTTTAAAATTTTGTTAATGGCCTCTACTTGGCCATTCCCTTGGGGGTAGTAAGCAGAGGAATACTGATGTTCAAACTTCAGTAGGGTGGATAACTCGCGCCAAATGGAATATTCAAAGTGTGAACCATGGTCTGAGACCAACTGTTTGGGGACCCTGAATCGAGTAATAACATGGTTAAAAAAGAAATGGGCAGCGGTGTCGGCTTTACAATTGAAGGTGGGCATGGCTTCAACCCATTTGGTGAAGTAGTCTACAGTGACAATGATGTACTTATGGCCATTGGCGGATGAGGGTTTAAATTCCATGAAGTCAATGGCCCATTTACAAAAGGGGCCAACGGTGACGACTGGGTGTAACAGAGCGGGTGGCGTCCGAGCCTTAGGGGAAAAAAGTTGGCAATTATGGCAATGTTTGACCACTGTGATGTAGTCGGTAAAGAGTGTGGGCGAAAAAATCCAGCGCGGATGACCTTTTGGGCGGTGGCCATTCCAGATAAATGTCCACCGCAGGCACCACTATGATAGTCATTCAGGACTTGTTCGGCTTCCTCGTGTGTAAGACAACGACAGAGAATCGTGTCAACCCCTCATCAGTAAAGGACATCGCCCAAGAGGAGATATCGAGAGGCCTGGTGACAGATACGACGACGTCCATCATGATGTATGTTGGGTCGAAACTTCTGCATGCGAAGGTATAACAAAATATCACCGTACCATGGGTTATCAGACAAGATGATGAACAAGTGATTCTCGGGTAACTCATCGGAGATTTGTGGGGATGGAAAAAGGGATGGGAGATCGGTGATGAGCTGGGAAAGCGTGAGGGATTTAGTGCTCTTAGGGATTGTGAAAGTGAAGTCATATTCTTGGAGGATAATTACCCATTTAGCAATGCGACCTTGCAGGAGGCACTGGTTCAAGAGATAGACCATGGGGTTGGAGTCGGCGACAACTGTGGTATGACTGAGTAAAATGTAATGTCGCAATTTTTGGATGGAAAAGACTACAGCAAGGGCTAGTCTCTCCTCATATGGGTAATGGAGTGGTGGTCCAGACAAGGTTTGGCTGACGTAATAAATGATGTGCTCTTGGCGGGAAGCATCTTCCTGGACAAGGACTCCGGACACGCCATGATCGGATGCCGAGACATAAAGGATGAAGTCTTGAGAGAAATCCAGAGGGGGGATTAAAGGGGCTTGTGTGAGAGCCTTTTTAAGGGCTTCGAATGTAGCTTGCGTCTGGTCATCCCAAACAAAAGGGTATATGAGTACGAAGCAGGCGTAAGAAACCATGAACTATGGTGGCATAATCAGGAATGAAGCGACGGAGGAAATTAGATTTCCCCTGCAAACTCTGGAGTTTCCGGAGCGTGCAAGGTGCAGAAAGGTCTATGATGGCTTGGACTTTCAGGGGATCAACAACGATTCCTTTATGGGAAACAATGAAACCCAACAACTGGCCTGCCGGAATGCAAAAGACACACTTGAGTGGGTTCAAGCGGATTTGATATTTGTGACAACGCAGAAAGATTTTCCAGAGGTCGTTAAGGTGGTCTGATCGTTTCTAGGAACGAGCTGTAAGATCGTCAAGATAGACTAGGAGGATATGGACCAAGTCATGAAAACAATAGGTCATGGCCCGCTGGAAGGTGGCACCATCATTTTTAAGGCCGAAAGGCATGATGCGATAGGAAAAGGTGCCCCATGGGGTGGTAATGGCAGTCTTGTACTGATCTTCCTTGCAGATCTGAATCTGGTTGTATCCAAAAAAATCGTCCATAAAAGATAGGACTTCATGCCCCGCACACGCATCGATGAGTTGGTCAATAAATGGCATGGAGAAGTTGTCTTTGGGACAGGCTCGTTTGAAATCGCGGAAGTCAGTACATACTCTGATGGTGCCTTGTTTCTTGTTAACAGGCATGGAGTTAGAAACCCAAGTGGTATATGTTGATGTATATGTAACTTCGGAATGTATTTCACATATATGTATACTGTATTCCTATAGAGATGTTATTATTCCTCTATACGGAAGTGTTGTCATTTATATTGTAAGTGTCGTAACTTATACTTGATGGGTTATTAGACCACCCTATTGGGGGTCGGCCATGTGGGTCAAAGGGTTATTAGACCACCCTAGTGGGGGTTGGCCCAGTCAGCATTATGTTAAGTGGTTAAGTTGAGGCCGACCTAGTTGAGTAAATGTCAAGTCAAGTTAGTCTATAAATAGAGAGTGTGTCTCTCTCATTTTACACATTCTATTCTCTCACTCACACTTGGGAGAGTGGCGCACTTGTGGAGGAGGAGGCTCTGCTGCTAGGAGAAGACTATCTCTTGTATTCTGGTTGTATCATTGCTCTATCTATCTCTGAGGAAGTTATTGGGGTTTTTCACCTTTATGATTTTCCCCAAGTAAACTCAGTGTCTCTTGTGTGCTTGGATTATTGTGTCCATGATTGATATGCTGTACATGTTGTTCTCTCAATTAAGATCCTAGATCAGATTGAATTAAATTCCGAAAATATAACAGTATATGCAATAGGATAAATGAATCTTGCTTTGCGAAGTTTCTCAATCTCTGCTTTAACGGCTGGGAGCTTTGAGGGATGAATGGGTCAATGTGGTGTTCTATAATAACGGGGTCAAGACCAGGCATTTTGGTGTAGGACCAGGAAAAGACATCACGAAATTCTTGGACAAGTTTTTTGTACTCTCCGATCTCATACTCACTACAGGAGGCTCCTAATGTAATGATTTCAAGAGCACCAGGTGGGTCAAAGATATCGATGTGGATGACGGGTGAGATGTTGGCCATGTTACCGTCCTCAAAGGCATCAGGAGTAGGAATTGGATCCTTAAACCAATCAACTTTGGTGGGGAGGAAATATTTGGACTCAACCACAAATTGGGTGGCTATGATGGAGGAAGACTCTTCTGGGAGGATGTAGGAACGATGGTGCATGTCTTCCTAGGGGTAATCCGGGGCAGTGAGAGCCTCTAGAATCTCCTCATCATTGCGGAAACTTTGAGTTGTCAAAACGGTTGACAAGGGAGTGGTAGTAGAAGAGATCATATATATGGTATTAATCTCGTCGGATGAGGGGGATATTAGGGGGTGGATCTCCTCAATTGTGGGGGCCGTCGTCTCAAGGTCCAAATTATTCATCTTGTAGAGAGTTGCTTTGTAATCTGCGAGATCAGGACAGTGATGTGAGTAATGGTCGTAAATACCACATATTGCACAAGGGTGGTTGGTACGCAGTGATTTATCACGAGGCTTAGGGACTGGTTCGAGTTGGACAACCGGGATGTTGGGTCGTCGTCAAGCATTTGCATGTGCTCTTGTAATGTAGGTAATTGTGGACATTGATGGGTAGGATGGCCTAACTCATCACACAACGAGCATTTAGGAGGAGCAAAAAACACGGGGGGGGGTTTTAACTATTTTTGGGTGGGGGTACAACAGTGTATGGTTGTGGGCCTCTGCCCCTAATGTTCTTGATAATGGGGGGTGGATTGGTGGATGAGGAAGGAGTAGAGACACCGGGGGGTTGTTGAATAGTAGTGGCGATGGGTTGCACCGGTTGTAGGATGACATTGGGTGTCAGTGGGGGAATGGAAGGCGAAATATACGACATGGGTAGTCCTAAGGTTAACCCGGGGAGGCTGAGAGTAGCCATAACTGGGGTGCTTACTACTCCCAAGGGAGGGAATAGGAAGGGGATTGTGTGGATGGGTGTAAAACAAATATGAATAGGTACCAATGGTGGTTTGGGTAACAAGGGCATTTGATTGTTGGGTGTTTGTGCATTATGGGAAAGGGTACATAGGTCAGATATTTCGGTCACTCGTGATGGGGTTGGGATGGATTGGAATGTTGAGGTCATTGGCGTATCTGAGTAATCTTCAGGTCCCACGGAGGAAACCAATGAGGTAGATGCACCACAAACAGGTTGTTCAACCATGGGGAGAACATTTTTGGGTGCAGTGGGGGCATTGGGATCGTAATAGGTGAGTTGATCGACCTTGACCACACGTCCGTCATGGGGGAACATCATGGTACAAAAAATGGATGAGGGAATTGCCCGCATGGCATACATGTAGCTGCAGCCAAGTAAGAGGTTATAATCAAGTTGGGTGTTGATGACCTCTATGTCAATGAGCACTGTTTTACCAGCCAACTGGACGGGGACATTAGATAAGAGACCTTGGGGTTGAGCCGAACAACCGTCGTAGGCTCGTAACGCAGTGGTGGACTGCTGGAGAGTAGGGGATCCCAACTTCTACCAAACAAATGTGGACATAACACATGTAGAGGTACCTTCATCGATAATGCACCGATGGATGACAAGATTCCGAACGGATACAGAAACTTGGAACGCTAAAGTGGAAGGCAGGCGTGGTTCAGATTGGTCCAAATCAAAGGCCATCAGTCATGAATCATTTCGGTCAATAGCACCAATGGCGGAGAGAAAAGTCTTGCTCTGCAAAGGACATTTTTTTAAGACCTCTAATGCAGACATGGCTGCGGGGGACTGGGCTAAGTCATCTACAATGTTGTAATTAGACGCAGCACGAGCATTGGGATTATTGTTGATGTGGTGAAGTGGGAAGCGAGGTGCTTTAGCGGTTCCATCTAGTGGAGCCGGAGGGATACGTAACGACTGATCAGTGGGATGAGCATTAGTGTTTTTGTCGGTGGAAGGGGCTTCAGGGGTTGAGCCATATTGGTTCCGATGGGTTTGAAGGTTGACATCGGTGGATGAAATCATTAACAAGTGATGGGTACCTGAGTCTAACATGGGTTGATCAGGAGCGGCATAAGTGATTTGCTGTTGTGGTGGTGTGTTTCCATGAGGGGGAGCCAGCGGCTGAGTGTTCACTATGCCTTGGGTCGGTAAAGGGTTTTGTAGTACCAAGGGTTGATTATGAGGTGGTGGGTGGTTGGGCGACGCCTGAGGAATCATGTGCCCTTGGCGGTGGGCATCATCAGTCCAGAGTTGCCGAGCTCCTCCAAATGTGGGAAAGCATGTGTGTAGTGGCCATAGACCCCGCAAATAGAACAACGATAGTTTGTTCGCAAATTAGGATTTTTGGCCTGCTTGGGCGGTCGATCAGGGTTCTGGTTGGCAGGTGCCGCGTTATTGTTGTTTGGGGGATTGGGAGGTTGATTGCCTTGGTCTGGAGGGGGGTTGTTCCCACAGTTATGGCCTTTGCTACAGTTTTGCGGGCCCTGTTGGCACTGGTTATTTTGGTTCTGTTGCGGATTTTGTTGGGCATACACTTTCCCTAGGGAAGAAGGTGGGTTCTGGGGTTACACAGGTGCGAGAGCAGGCTGCGGTGGATAATAAGTAGGTGGAGGCGACGCAGGTGCTAAACCTTGTGGGGGTTGCTAATATGCCTGTGCAACAGGTTGTGGGTTTTCCATAAGTGTTGCCTATGGAAGATAATAAGCAGGGGGGATTGAGAGGGTAAAGGAGCTTGTGCGGCCTGCAGGTGGTAATATGGCTAAGGTGCGACTGGTGGGGCGTAAGCGGGAGTGGCATGGCCGAAGCACTGAGGTGGACATGAGGGTCCATGGGAATGATGGTGATGTGCCATGGGAGCATATGAATTGGTTGCTCCGGACTGAGATGTAGCCCTCGAAAGGTTGGGGCCATGGCTAGGATGTGCTATGGAAAAGGGTTGGTTATGTGAGGTTATACGGCCAATGATGCCATCTGCAGCATGGGATGCCCCTGACGCATCGTGTCAGGAGGAATCACGGCGGGGTGCGTCAGGGATGATGGAATATAGGTAACCAGACTGGGCGTAAATAAGGTCAAATTACTGGGCTTTGAGGATGGCCTATTCTTGGGACTGGGGTCATTCGGACGCCACATCCTTGGCAATGACAGGAAGGAGAGATTTTAGAAACCAATCTAAGAAGGTATGGTCGTCTAACTTGATTTTGCAGAGGTTGCGGCGTCGACGCCACTCATGAATGTGGTCAATGATGTGGGTAGCCGTGTTCTATCTGCAAGACAGTATGATCTCAACTCCCGCGTCATAGTGGACAGGTAGCTGAATGAACTGCAGGAAAGTCAAGGAAAGAGAAGTAAAGGTGGCATGGTTCCCATGGGGCTGTTCAATGTACAACATAGCTGTAGAGCCAGTCAGGGTGCACTGTAACAAATGGAGGCGGATAGAGTCATCCACTATGGAGTTGGAGGAACACCATAGATGGAAGGACATAATATGGTTCTAGGGGTCTTCACCTACCTTTCCCTCAAACTTAGGGATGTCGGAGGGGAGCTTGGTGGGCATGTGAGGCCATGCAAGGTCGTTTCTAATGGGATCGTTAGTCAGTCTGGCCAAGTCAGGAAGGTTGAGACTAGCCATGAATGGCAAACTAGTAGAAGGATGTGACATGCTAGTGGTTGTGACCATGTTGGGGCCAATGCCCCCAAGTGGAGGGGCTAGGTTTGGGATGTTTCCCTCAGGTGGAGGAACGAAAGTGGTATGGGATGGTTCTACACTACCAAGGGTAGTGTGAGTCACTGGTGGAGTTGGGATAGGTATGCTAGCTGCTCGAATGGGTACAATGATCGGAATGGTAAATGTGGGCCCCATCAAGGGCATACCCAAAGCGGCTGTGGTAGCTGGTGTGGTGGTGGATGCTACACCAATGGTCCCTACAAAGAAAGGGTTGGATGTCATGCCACCCATGGGGCTGGTTGGTGCAGTAGAAGTGGGGTTCTCGGACTCTACCTCAGAATCAGAGGTGAAATAAGGGGCGTTAGTACCGGGGGATGGAGCTCTGCGTCTGCGACAAGTGGAGTCGAGTGATGAAGCTCTACGCCTATGACGGGTGATGTCAAGTGAACTGTGCTGCAGGGGCTCATCTCGAAGGTGCCAAGAATGTCTCGGGGACTCAATGGTGATAGATGGAGTCAAGTATCTGGGGGTTGTGTTGAGTGAAAAATAGCTCAAAAACCCTAATGTAACCGAGTGTGCAAAAGGAGAGCACAAAAAATATGACACTTAGTCCAACAACCAACAGAAAACACTTACCGTAACAGCTGTGCTACAATAAGTGGTGTATCAACAGAAATGGTCAGAATACGAACAAGTAGCAGGTTTCCTAAAAAATAAAAAATGGTGGACTCACTAGATCAAAGGGAGGTAGGGGAGCATGCAAACACCTAACTAAATAGTATTATGACTCAACCAGACATATCCTCTGTAAGGTGATGAAATCCAAGTCAGACAATATGGATAGTAGAGCCAAGTGGCTAAATATATCCCCCTACCGGGAGAAAGACTGGGTAGTCGATCCTAGAAGAAAAGCAACTAAGATACCCCGTTCATGACACATTTGGTTGGGTGAATCTGTAGTTTGGTTCTATCACCACTGTACTCCAATACAGGTAGTACACCAAGAACTTTGGAAGGTATCCTTTGGTTACTGAATGGATTGCAGTATTCCACTTAGGCTTCAGGAACCAGTCTAGCTTTTTCAACCCTCCTAGGGGAGAGGCCTTCCCGATAAATTGGTTTTAAACCGTGTCAAAAAATACTAGAGGATTTTGGTTCCCTAATGGACAACAACTATGTCTCAAGTGTAAGCGACTGAGGGGTGTTATTTGGATGCCTATCCCCTCAACCCTACCTAACTACAATATTCTTTTGTATTCCCCAAGTGGGGTTAGAATGTTGGTTGTGTTAAGCAGTATTTTAGGGCTCACTTGAATTAGGTGACAGAGTGTGTGCGTGTGAGATAATGAACCCAAACAAAAGTGCCACGGGGTGGGCAACTTTCTAACTAATAATAACAATGCAGAAATTAAACTTTGAAATGCAAAATTTTCTCTTTTCCATTAAAATGCTAAAATTTTAAAAAAATTTGTAAATGGAACATAAATAATATTGCAGAAAAAGGCTATAGGGAAGTATGGTTGCAAATAGGATAGGTGGCTATGCAGGTGTAGAAAATATTGTAGCAAAGTACTGGGTTCAAACAAGGAAAAAGTGCAGAAAAAAGATCGCGGGTCTGTGGTGAAACTACGCGGTTGGACCGCGGGAAATAGGTCCACAGTCACGTGCAGATCACAGGAAAATGGCTGAAAGCTGCAGGCGGACCGCTGGAAAAAAGGGTGAAAGTCGCAGGCAGATAGTAGGAAAATGGCTGAAAGCCGCAGGCGGACCGCGGGAAAAAAGCCGAAAGTCGTAGGTAGATAGCAAGAAAATGGCTAAAAGCCATAGGCGGACCGTGGGAAAAAGGCTAAAAGTCGTAGGTGGATAACAGGAAAATGGTTGAAAGCCTCAAGTGGACAGCAGGAAAAAGGTTGAAAGTCGCAGGTGGATAGCAGGAAAATGGCTGAAAGCGGCAGGCGAACCGCAGGAAAAAGGCCGAAAGTCACAAGCGGATAGCAGGAAAATGGCTGAAAGCCGTAGGTGGACTACAGGAAAATGGTTGAAAGCCACAGGCGGACAGTGGGAAAAAGGTCGAAAGTCGTAGGCGGATAGCAGGAAAATGGCTGAAAGCCATAGGTGGACCACAAGAAAATGGCTGAACAGCCGCGGTCGGACCACAGGAAACAGGATGAGAGCCACGGTCAAATCGCAGGAAACAGACTAAAAACCACTGGGAGATCGCGGGAAACAGTCTGAGTGCCGCAATCGGATTATAGGTAACAGTCTGAAAGCCGCAGTCGGATCGCAACTGCGGGGATAAAAGACGTGGTTTACAGCAGCAAACCCAACTGTCGAAAGGGACAGCCGAAAGGAAAAAACAGTAAAATATTGCAGAAAATTAAAAACGTTTAAAACTATAACCATAAATTCAAAAGAACATTAGCAGAGTCGCCAAAACTCTAGCTAGGGTTTTCACCCTAGCTTGTGCAAATGAGCACCTACTAAAGAGAAGGGACTCCTTAGTAGCAGTTCAGAAAAATGGTGAAATATGACAGTATAGTAAAATAAAACTAAACTAACATGAGCATAAGCATAAATAACAAAACATGAAAATATGGTGAAGATCTCTCTTTTTGTATTAAAAATTACCTCAGATGTAGAGGCTGGTGGAGCCTTTGCAGCAGTCCAAGAGGGTTGCTTCCAAGATCTAGTGTTGTTCCTTCTCCTTCTTCCAAAGATGTTTTGGAAATGGGGCCAAAATGGTTCTCAAGAATTAACTCCAAATGGAGAGCTAGGGTTTCAAGGGAATTTTCAGCAGCGTAAGGATAGGGATGATTGTGGATGAAAAATGGGGAGCCTCCATTACCTATTTATAGGTTTTTAGTGGTGGAGTGCTGACCCATGGTTTTGGGCACCATATGGTTTAGGTCAGATGTATAGGGTTTTTGCTTCCTTTTTCCCTCTTTTTCCTCTTTTTTGTATTTTTTATTCCCTTTTTAGAGGGTTTTTGCTATTTTTGGAGGAATTTACATTATTTTGGGAGAAAAAGGGGGGTTTTGGCCTTTTGGAGGCTTTTTAATGGTTTTTGGCCTTTTGGAGGCTTTTTAATGGGTTTTTTTGGCCTTTTGGAGGCTTTTTAATGGACTTTTAAGGTTTTGGAGGCAAATATGGTAGGAAATATGGACAAATGAGTCATGTGATGAGGGAGATAAGGTAGTGAGCACTTTTTGGGTGTTAACAGTATTGACATGACCATGATCAGGTGATCTAAGGATTATAATGGAGCACTAGGTGATAAACAACAACAACCATCATATCTAGAAGAAATCTATGATTGGGAAGTCACGCACTCCGATAAATTACAAGAAAGTTACCATTGAAGACTGGGGATCTAATCAACTAGAGGAGGTAGTAGATCGATGGCGGTGATCAATCACTCACCAATAAGGTGATCCCATCCTAAAATGGGACCGAAGGTGTGTTTTCCTAAAAACCAATAAGGAAATGAGCTTCATTTCGATTGACCATGCCTCCAAGTGATCCTTTTACAAAACCACCCCCACTATCAACCATTACTTCTCTAGGGAACTAGGGTGATTTTCTCCCAATTTGACATTGCATAAAGTGTAACCCTCTACCAAATTCACCCATCTGTTATCCTTATTGGCCTTCCTTTGTTTGTCACATGTCTAAGAGGGGCCCACTATCATGCCATCCTTGAAAACAAAAGAGTCAAATCAACGCTCACCATTTGTGATTTTCAAAGTGGTCTAAAGGATTAATTAGTTTTTTAACTTTCCAGAAAAAAAAACATTTGTTTATTTTGAAAATACTGTTAGGATATCTCATCATTCAGTTTTGTACTTTGCATGCATTTGCATGCATCCCAGTTATTTGCATGTAGTCTAGTCACTAGTTTGATGCCTCCAACACCTTATCCCTAGTTTTCCAACACCCGGGAGCTTCTTTCCTTGCATTTTTATCCCTCCTAGTCAGGAAGGCGCCCACTTCTCACATACCACCTGAGAAAGGAACCCTTTTTCACCTACCACTTAGTTCACTTCAATTAGTTAGTTGTCTTTCCTTGATTTAAGGCTAGATTGACTCCTAACTGATTGTATCACTTTGTTGGAACTCCAGTGAGACTAGATTTCCTACTCTGACTCTAGTTAGCTCCTCATGCACCCTCTACTATGCCCCCTTCATTCAGTTAGTGCCTACATGTGCCAGCTACACCTACCGCACTCAGTTTGACACCTGGTTGACCGTTACTTATGCATTGATGACTCCACTGATCTGATGATGAGGAATCCTAGTTGGAGCCAAGCTATTCCATGCAGTATATTCGAATGACCTCCTTGCTTAATTTGAATTTCTCAGTCATTGTTACTGTATTGTATTGTATTCTACCATTCTGAGTTCAATAGAGCACTGATGCAAGAATTTTGCACAGTTTACACTTATTTTATGAGTTTCATCTTTGTAATTGATTTACTTGTTCAATTAGATCTGTTGTGCGTAATTTCACATGGTATCAGAGCCATGGCAGGGGCAAGATTTCTTTTCTGTAGGTGTTCTACATGAAGATTGAGTCAATTGCTCACAAAAATATTTCAGCAGCGGCATGCAAAATCTCATGTGCATTCACTCATGTGCATGCAAGACTAAAATTTCTCTCCGATCCAATCCACAAGCCATTAATTTCCCACAAAATTCCTAGATATAGATCATTGGATCTTCAAGCTTGCTTGATCTCCTATGCCGGGTGTGATGCAACTCTAAAAGGGTGGTTTGTTTGACCTTATTGTTGTTTTACTATGATTTGTAGGTTTTATCACTCCTCCATTAGCATTCGCTATCATTGAGATGGATTCTTCTTCTTCAAAGCTTCTCACTCCCTTCAATTATTTTGAATGGAGGAATGACATGGAGATTGTGTTGCACTCAAAGGGTACTACAGAGTCACCATGGGCCTCGAAGTTGAGCTAAATACTCTCATTGCGAAATCCAAGCACTTCAACAAATTGGATGAAGAATATGGTCTTCTTTGCCTCAATATTTCCAAGGATCTTTATTTCCACCTCAGTGGATTGTCTACTCCAAAAGCAATATGGCAGGAACTTGAAAATCTCTTTGTAAAGCAAGATGAGATGCATTCTTTTCAATTGGAAAATGAATTGATTTCTTTGAATCCTAAGAATTTCGAAACCGATAAATGATTTTTTCACAAAATTCAAGCACTTGGTATTGAAATGGAAGCAAAGTGGAGTTGTAAAGGAGTATGAACAATTGATTCTTTCTATTCTCTCAAAACATGTAAAATACTATTCGGTATTTGTCTCTACATTCAATTCTAGGAAGCTCACAATCCTGAATTGGAAAATGCCCACCTTAAGTGCCTTCATTGAATCCGTGACGAAGGAGAATAATAAACTCATTCAAATGGGGACCTTATGCTCCAAATACCAAGCATTATTTGCTGGAGGATCCAAAGCTACAAATGGAAAAGGGAAGCAAAAGAAAGAGAAGCCAAATTTTGATATGTCCAAGCAAAGAGAGAAAAACAAGCAAGCGGATGAGCCATCCGGTTCAAGAAACAAGCAAAAAGGGAAAAAAGGGAAAAGAGAGATCTAAATGTTCTTATTGCAGCAAGGGATATCATCCCGAAAGCTCATGCATGAAGAAAACCATAGATAAGATGGCCCTTCTATTAGATAAAAACAACATAACCCTTCCTAACGATACAAGGAAG
This sequence comes from Larix kaempferi, assembly GCA_027924585.1. Lineage (NCBI taxonomy): Eukaryota > Viridiplantae > Streptophyta > Pinopsida > Pinales > Pinaceae > Larix > Larix kaempferi. Next base: position 10,293,048 of record BSBM01000797.1, read on the forward strand.
GAGAAAAATGATCATCCTGAGAGAGGACATGCACTCATGGCAACAGTTTCGACCCCTCCAACTCTACTCATTTACTCTGGAGCTTCGAACCACATGGATGCAAATAAATATTCTCTATCATCATTTGATCCCAATAGCACCATCTCCATCCACATGGGAGATGACTCTCAAATCTCTTCAAAAGGCAAAGGTACTATTCATTTAGAGCATGGCAATTTTCACAATGTGCTCTATGTTCTGTCCTTATATTCAAATTTTCTTTCCATTTATCAGATGAATCACACTAGTTCACCAAAGAAAGTTGTATTCTACCCTAACAAAGTTGAAATTTCTGATATTCAGAGTGGAAAAATTATTGCGGTCAGAAAAGCAAATCATGCTTCAAAAGCATATGAATTTTCACACTTTCTGCCACATGACAAGCCCACCGCTCTTCTAACTCATGGAAATGAGGTTAGTAGGCTATGGCATGAGAGGTTTGAACACCTAAATCATAAATATTTGCAGCTGCTACAGAAAAGTTCCATGGTTGATGGCCTTCCAATGATCAAATCCTCAAAGGGAATATGCAAAGGTTGCATCATTGGGAAGCACCCCGAGCACAAATTTGACCGAGGAAAAGCTAACAGAGCCTCTACTATTTTGGGGATGATACATTCTGATATCAGTGGTCTACTTCCACATACCTACATGAATGGCTCAAGGTATGTTTTGACATTCATCGATGACTTCTCCAGATTTACATGGGTTTTCTTTCTAAAAAACAAGTCGGAAGTATTGGTTCTTATATTTCTGATATTTTATCAGAATTTGATGAACATGATATATCAGGTTCAGAGTCTGATCCATTTGTGCCCCAACACTTGCCAAAGTGGTCCCAAAATACACTCAATTCTACTTGTCAAAACATTGGAAATCCTGTCGATCCAAGGAGGACTCGAGCAGACTTTCAAAGAGCAGGTAAGGCTCTTTTTTTCTCTGATCCTTTGCTATCTGAGAAATTCTTTTTGATGATAGGTTCAGATCCTAAATCATATTATCATTCCCACCGAGATCCGAGATGGAAAACCACCATGGATGAAGAGTACAATTCTCTTCAAAAGAATGCTACATTGGAGCTAGTTTCTCTTCCACCTGGGAGGAAATTGGTCCAATGTAAATGGATCTACCAAACAAAGGTTTCTGCTGATGGCTCAACCTGAAAATACAAAGCTCGATTGGTTGCAAAAGGTTTCTCCCAAGTCCAAGGAGTGGACTACACTGAGACCTTTGCACCAGTTGGAAAGATGGATTCAATCCGTCTTGTTTTAGCTATTTCCACATCCAAGCACTGGGAAGTGCACCATATGGATGTGAAGAGTGCATTTCTCCATGGATATCTGAAAGAATAAATATATATGAAGCATACACACGGATATATATCAGATCCAAAGTTAGTCTGTAGATTGAAGAAGTCATTGTATGGCTTAAAAGAGGCCCCAAGAGCTTGGTATGCTAAGATGGACTCATTCCTTCTCTCACAAAACTTCGAAAGGTGAAAATCAGATCCAAATGTGTACCTATGGAAAAATGAAGGTAATTTTCTGATTACAGTTCTTTATGTTGATGATTTTTTGATAACTAGTAGCACTCTCAGTTCAACTGACAGGTTAAAAACCGCCTTAAATCTAGCTTTTGACATGAGCGATTTGGGCTATCTAAAACAATTTTTGTGGCTTGATATTGTACAAAATTTTGATGGGATCACCATATCTTAGAAAAATTACATTTCAGACCTGTTAAACATGTTCAACATGTTAGAATGTAAGGCATCCCCTTTCCCATTCCTCTCAGGAATCAGTCTTGAGGAGGGAGATTCTACATCGCTTGCAGATTCTACATTGTATCGAGAGTTGATTGGTTCTCTACTATACTTGACACACTCAAGGCCTGATATATCTTATGTTGTAAGTGCTATATCAAGATATATGCAGAAGCCCCATGATCTCCACTGGCAAGAAGCCAGTAGGATCTTACACTATGTGCAGGGTACTCAACACTTTGGCACACACTATGCTGCAGATTGTGAGCTAGATTTGATTAGGTAGATTGATTCAGATTGGGCGGGTGATAGTATTGATCGGAAGTCCAATTTTGGTTATTTTTCCATGATTGGAAATGGGCCTATTTTATGGTCAAGAAAAATGCAGGAAGCCATTACATTATCTTCAACAGAGGTAGAGTATCGAGGAGCAGTAAATGCTTGCATTCAGGCAGTTTGGTTGCAGGGTATTTTGTTAGAGTTTGATATTGGTAGTACTACTTCGACTGTCATTTTTTGTGACAATCAAAGTGCTATCAAGATATCGACGGATCCAGTTCAGAGATAGAGGACCAAGCACATCGAGATCAACATTCACCACATCCGAGAGCTTGTGCATGACAAAACCATTGTTTTGCAATATTGCCCTACCGACGAGCAAATTGTAGACATCTTGACCAAGAGCTTCACTGAGAAGAAGTTCTCTTACCTCCATTCACTATTGGGGGTGAGTTCCATCATGGTGGAGATATATTAGATCCTTCTATGTTCAGCTTGAGGGGGGGATTTCTTCCCATTGGGTTTTCCCTCTTTCCTCACTTAGATTTATTTCTAGCATTTTTGGATTATTGTATCGGGGTGACCTTTGGTCTCAGTAACCAGGGCCCTATTCAGTCATTATTTTTTACATCATAGTATAGCTTGAGCGGGGGTGTTAGGATATCTCATCATTTAGTTTTGTACTTTTCATGCATGCATCCTTGTTATTTGCATGCAGCCCAGTCACCAGTTTGATGCCTCCAGCACCTTATCCCTAATTTTCCAGCACCCGAGAGCTTCATTCCTTGCATTTTTATCCCTCCTAGTCAGAAAGGCCCCCACTTCTCACCTACCCCCTCAGAAAGGCGCCCTTCTTCACCTACCACTCAGTTCACTTTAGTTAGTTAGTTGTCTTTCCTTGACTTAAGGCTAGATTGACTCCTAACTGATTGTATCACTCCGTTGGACCCCCAGTGAGACTAGATTTCCTACTCTGACTCCAGTTAGCTACTCATATGCCCTCTAGTAAGCCTCCTTCATTCAGTTAGTGCCTACATGTTCCAGCTACACCTACCACACTCAGTTAGACTCAGTTTGACACTGGTTGACCGTTACTTGTGCTTTGATGACTCCACTAATATGATGATGAGGAATCCTAGTTGGAGCCAAGCTATTCCATGCAGTATATTCGATTGAATTCCTTGGTTAATTCAAATTGCTCAGTCATTTTTACTGTATTGTATTGTATTCTACCATTCTGAGTTCAATAGAGCACTGCTGCAAGCCTTTTACACAGCTTACACTTATTTTCTGAGTTTCATCTTTGTAATTGATTTACTTGTTCAATTAGATCTATTGTGATTAATTTCACAAATACCACTACACTTGATATCCCAATTGTACCATTCCATCTAACTATGAATGGATGACCCATTCCACCTGAAGAGCCAGCGTTGCAAATCCTCCATCAACAAATATCCGAGAAATTTATAGTTTCACTCCCACCAGTCATTTTCTATTTACACCATTGTATGAAACAATAGATTCTTTCCATAAAGTTTCCCTACTTTCACCCTATAATATCCTTCCTACCAAACTGGTAAAACCTTCAAATATGCCAAACAAAACCGAGCAGAAACTACCCAAACCCATATTTTTGGGTGTTGATAATTTATATGACTATCAGGTCGACATTTTTGACACCATCATAACCAATTTTGATTTGAATTCCACTATTAGGGATTCCAAATCTTTGGCAATGGTGGACTTAGATAGTTGTAACTCTGGAACATCAATTTTTCCAAGACAGTAGGCCCTAGAATTATATATTTTCCTGAATTTGTAACTTGGTGCTCTCAAAACTACTCCCCTGGTAAAAGAGCCATTTTATCTTCAGACATGTCAAATACCTTATGTTTTATTATTCCAAACACCCTGAAGAAAATGGTTTCCATGCCTGAGTCCGTAGACCTTCATCATTTCAATGCAAAATCCCTCTCCACATATTTCCAATCATCCTTTTGACCATCACCAGTTCCTTTCCAAGCATCATGAACCTGGTATGGCTCTTCCAACTATTGCACCCCCATACAACATAGTAGTGTTTTCTGAAAGCTCTAGAAAATCCATTTCAATTATCTACACTATCATAGGTATACGAGATGATAACACTCTAGATGAGGGAATTTTGGGAACATTACTTAGTTTAACCATAAATACTAGGAGTGGCCCTTCTTAGTTTGACATGTGCAACTATTTAGCAAATGTTATCCATGAGCAATTAGAATAATTACCAACAATTGAGTGATTTAGACATCCATCCTTTTTGTTCTATATGTTTCTATATCAAAACTATGAAAACTTCAATCATTTGGGCCTCAAGATAGTAGATGAAAATGTTGTACAAAATCTAGTTTTTGAATGGACTGAATTAGTATTAAAGAAAGATAATAATTCAAACTTTTGATTTCACAGCTAAAGTGCTGAGTGTTTCAGACAATTTAGTGTTTGGAATTTCACCCGCTAGGATGCTTTCATAGAATAAGAGACACATGCAGCTCACACCAGATGTGAAAATTGGATATTGGTTCTTGTTTGAGGACCACACAGTGATTAGAGTATATGGGTTTGAGGAGGAACCATACACGCTACCAGTCTTTCTAACTCAAAGAAATGTTTTCGTCGAATATGTGACGAAAAGGTTTATATCATACCAAATGCATTTTAGGTACTTCAAGCAACATAAGACTTTCCTATTTCCTAAAGATATAGGAAAACTAAAAGTAAGTGGCCTGAATTCCTTACAATATGTGAAGGGATATATGAACCAGTTAAATCATAAGAAAGTAGAAAATGCATCATATGGTCCCCACAAAGTCATCTCAAACCAAATGTTGGAAAACAAGAATTCTTCCTATATATGTGAGCCAAGGCTCATTTGGGATAAAATTGTGAATAAAGAGACGTAAGAGGAGGTTCAAGAGGTGATAAAGAGCATATGAGATTAGATTGTTACATAGCAAATATTGTTAATTTTTTGATAATTTCATTCAATATTATTTAGGATCACTAAGAGAATAACATGTATAGTGTATCAATCATAAACACAAGAGACAATAGACACAGAGTTTCCTCGGGGAAAACCAAGAAGGTGAAAAACCACGCAACTTCCTCGGAGATAGAATAAGCCACAATACAAGATCACAATGATCAAACCCAAAGAGATGTATCTAGCAGATACTCCTCCTCCTCCACTTGTGTGCAACTCTCTCTCTCTTAACTATGCGAGTTGGAGAAGTGAGTGAATGAATAAAATGAGAGACACAACCTCTCTATTCATACACTGACTTGAACTGCCAATAAACTAACTAGGCCGAATTCCTAAGGAAGTCTAATAACCCACTCACATAATATAATCAGGGCCGACCCCACACTAGTGGTCTAATAACCAATCAAATTTAAGTTGCGACACTTGCAACACTTGCGACACTTACAAATACAAATGGCAACACTTTTGATTGGAGGAATAATACATCTCCATCATACTTATAACAAAGTACAAGTGTAATACATAGAAGAATATCTTTCGAATTTACAAATACATCAACACTCCCTCTTAACTAGGAAGGTATTCCTTTGACACATGTCATCAATACATAGCGCCACAAGTCTTCAATTCTGGAGCTGGATCATCGTCACTGGATCACAGAGCATCATCATCATCATCACTGATGTTGTACTTGGCATCTCCATCACTAGGATATCTCATAATTCTTCTTGTCATAGGAATTTCTACATAGCCATCCCTGTAGGTCTTCATCATCTCTGCGAGTGGTCTAATAGAGGTGGTATCTCAGGAATGATTATGTGCATATGAAAAACATGACAAGAGTATCCCAGAAATAGTTTACATGCCTAAGCACGACCGAAAAGATATCCTAGGACTAATTACATGCGTCCCTTCACAAAACTTTTAAAGAGTATCCCAGGATCAGTTTATGTGCCTCAGCACGACCAAAAATATTCTCTAAAGAGCATCCCGGGACTTATTACGAGCACACAGCTCAAACAATCGGATCTCCAGGACTGATTACATGTGATTAGGAAAAACCTTAAAATAATATCCCAAGATCAGTTTACGTGCCTAAGCACGACCGACAAGATATCTAAAGAGAATCCCATGACTTATTATGAGCACACAACTCAACCTATCGGATCTCCAGGACTTATTACATGCCTCCCTAGCAAAACCTCGAAAAAGCATCCTAGCACAGACTATAGGATCTCCCAAGATCTTTTCTATGTTATCTACACAACCTGCCACATATCCTCAACCTCTGAGTATCATCTTGAAACTCATGATCCACCTGATCATCCTCGCACGGAGCATCATCCTGATGCTGATGATCAACCTAATCATCTTCATACCGTACATCATCCTGATGTACATCATCATCACATGATCATCTTTATCATCATGCAGTACATCACCCTAATGTACATCATCATCACATGATCATCCTGATCATCGTCACAACATCGTTCTGATGCATATCATATGGAGCATTGTCCTGATACTCATCACACAATGCTTACATCCACAGCCATGGTAAGGATCCTCCTACCACCATGCTTGGAATGGCTCCAGCAAATGTGTCCCATCACTTCTTCCTTGAAGTATCTTCTATCTGAAGACCAGCAAGCCTCTCTCTGAAGTACTCAAACTTCACTCTGGCTAGTGGTTTAGTCAACACATCTGCAACCTGCTCATCCATTGCAACTTACAAGTTCTTCACTGCTCCACTCTGCACCATATCCATGATATAGTGATATTTGATCTCGATGTGCTTCGACCTATCATGGAACACTGGGTTCTCAGACAACTTCACACAACTCTCGTTTTCACAGAAGATACAGGTAGCATCCAATGGGAGATAAAATAACTCAGACAGTAGCTTCCTAAGCCATACTGCCTCAAACTGGCCGAACAAGATACGACATAATCTACTTCGGCTGTACTCAGTGCCACATAGGACTGCTTCCTGGTAAACCAAGATATCACACCTGATCCCATACTGAAGCAACACCTAGAAGTGCTTTTCCTATTTGCAACACTGCCTGCCCAATATGAATCAACGTAACCCTCTAGGTTAAACCTTTGATTCGCATCATACTTGAGCCCATAGTTAACCGTACACTTCAGGTACCTCAGAATATGCTTTACAACAATCAGGTGAACATGTCTAGGATTCATCAGGAATTGGCTCAAAGTGTTCACCAGAATACAAATATATGGTCTCATGTTTGTCAGGTACATCAAGGATCCAATCATATGATGATAGACCGTGACATCAAATGGCTTAGATGAAGCATCACACAGAAGCTTCAGGTTCGTTTCCATAGGTGTGGCCATGGCCTTGCAGTCCATCATCCTGAATCGCTTCAGGATCTCTACTTCATACTTCCCTTGCCTAAGGAAGATTCCATCTGCACTCTACCACACCTCCATACCTAGAAAGTAATGCATCATTCCCAAGTCCTTCATCTCGAAATCAGCAGCAAGCTTCCTCTTTGTGTCGGCAATCAAGCCATCCTCACTTGTAACAAACAGGTCATCTACATACAGTAGTAGTATCACAGGATTTCCTTCCTCAACCTTGTAGTAAAGGTTGGAATCCACTTTACTCTTGGTAAAGCCCAAACTTGATAGAAAGATGTCTATCCTACCATAACAAGTCCTAGGATCTTGCTTCAAGCCATACAAGGATTTCTTCAACCTACACACATATGACTCCCTATCATGTGTCTCAAAACCGAGTGGCTGCTCCACATACACTTCCTCTTCGACTACACCATTCAAGAAAGCTATCTTGACATCCATCTGTTGTATCTTCCACTTCATCACTGCAGCCAGAGAAAGTACTGTTCTGATGGAAGTGTACCTGGTACAGGAACAAAAGTCTCTTCATAATCTATTCCCTCTTTCTAGGAGAAGCCACGAGCTACAAACCTCGCCTTGTATTTCTCTATGCTACCATCTGCAGCATGCTTGATCTTATAGATCCACTTGGAAGTCACAACAGACTTCCCTTCAGGTCTTGGGACCACATCCCAAACATCATTCTTCATGATTGACTAGTATTCCTTGACCATGGCATCCTTCCATTCTTTATTTTCTATTGCTTCTTCATAATGGGAAGGTTCTTTGTTCATAATGTCACAGAGCAAGGCAACATAGCTGGTGTTTGACCTTGTCCTTTTCCTTTCTCTGTGTTCCTCCTCTGGAACACAATACCTTTCTGCATCTTGTATGAGCTCTCTAGCCCAAGCAGGTTTCCTCTTGTGAGAGTGCTTCTCACGGGGTGGATCTACAGGTTCTTGTGGATCTTCACTTTCACGAACTTCTTCTGGAATTTCTTCATTCATAGTTGTGTCTTGAATTCTAGTTACCCTTGGTTCTTCATTGTGTCACGTCCCCCATTTTGACCCTTATAATATTTTGGGATATAATGTAAATAATGTATGCATATTATGTATGATTCCTAGCATGGATCTCAAGGCCAAGGTCCCTCTAGTGAACACTCTATCTAGAAGAGGCAAGTATTTGATACTATGCTACCCATGTGCTCGTGAACCATGGGAATTGTAAATATGAATTTTAATATAAATTCCCACAACTAGCTATGCAATGCAACAAGAGATGGGGGCATGATGTTACAAGGAAACGGGAGGGGAAAACATTCAAACCCTTGGATCCAATCAAGTCAAGACAAGTGTCAATGAGAGAACCCATCAAACCCTCAACTACCTATGTTGACTTTTGTACCCAATCATTGATTTCTCCCAAGAGTTGGTTGAGGTAGTTAATGCCTTGGGGAATGGGAGGTATGGCTATCCAAATTCGAGTATGGGAAAGCCACCTTGCATGGAAAAATGTGTTTGGCTTCTTGGGCAACAAAAGAGCCATGAATTGCTCCCCAATCCATTACCCATCAACCAGCTTTGCTCTCTCACGAGTCTAGAGCTACCTGGGCATTTTCGCCATGGTTTTTGTTGTGTTTCCTTCATTATCCTAGCTGGGAAGGGCGTTTTTGTGTTGTATAATAGTGGGGAAAGAAAGGAAAATTGATTTGAGGACCAAAGATGTTGTCTTGGCTCACTTATCGTTGGTATATCCATGGGAGAAATCATTTTCTTCCCTATGGTCTATTTTCCCTCTCACAAATCCATTTTTGGTGTGCCTACATTTTTGGGAAAACCCTTGTCCATCTAGTTCCTAAGTCCCACTATTGAAAGTGTGTTCCAGAGCCCATATCTGAGTTTGGTGTGCAAGAGAATGTTGGGGTTGAGTTGGGTATCCATTTCTTTGGGCTGAGTTGAGCTTGAGAGACCCAATTTCCTTGTAGATATCATGCCCATCTCGGGGGTGGTCTCTGAGTGTTGAAATAATAGAGGCTGGGAAGAGACCTAGGGTTGGGTGGAACGTTGTAGCAACATAGCTAGTTGCTTGGGACAACATTGCATCAAGATGAGTATTTTATTGTGTATTTACTTCTGCAAATGTATTAATTTGTTGACTGTGTTAAATTGAATGACAGTCATGTAATATGTGCATGGATGAGTTCATTTCTGTTGTGCATGTTTGTTTGTTTTCCATCTTCACACATCTCTTTTATTGCCAAGAATCTAATGAATGGGCTGATTTTTATGTAAAAAGCCCAGATTTTGGTATCATGTGCCCTTCATTGAATTGGTTATATGGAGGGTATGTGATAGAATGGTATTAGAGCGAAGGTTGGAACATTTGGGCCTTCATGGGATACCTATCACAGCTTTCAAGGGTAAGTATGCTTCCTACTCATTATAGACCATTAAGAAAAATTTCAAATTTCAAATTTTTGAAAAATTCTCTATGTGTTTTTGAAAATTTTTATATGTCTGTATTAGAAAGAACTTACGAGTTTTCACCGAAATAGTGGAAGGAACTGACGTGTTTTTGCCGAAATGGTCGACCGAAAATTTTTAAGTTCGCCAAACTGGAAGAACTCGGCGAGTTCGTCCACAATGACGGAAAAACTCAGTGAGTTCGTCCGCAACGATGGAAAAAGTTGGCGAGTTTGCGCCACAATGTCGGAGGAAGCTGGCGAGTTTGCGCCGCAATGGAGGAAAAGGTTGGTGAGTTTTTTCCGCAGCATTGGAAGGAATTGGCGAGTTTCCACCGCAGTCTCGAAAGGAATTGGTGAGTTTCCGCCGCAGCTTCGGAAGGAATTGGCGAGTTTCCGATGTAGTGTCAGAAGGAATTGGCAAGTTTCCACCACACTGTCAGAAGGAATTGGCAAGTTTATGCCGCAGTGTCAGAAGGAATTGGCCTTAGTGTCAGAAGGAATTGGCGAGTTTGTGCCGCAGTGTCGGAAGGAATTGGTGAGTTCCGCTGCAATGACGAAAGGAAAAGCTGAGTTTTCAACCGGAAGAACTCAGCAAGTTTGTTCGCAATGGGTCATAAGAGAATTTAAATGTCCACCGAAACAGAGAATTTCAACTATTTTCCAGGGTGAATTTCTGGTACCGAAAGTTGAAAAATGGATTTGAACTCATGCATGAAATTGCGCGAAATTGAAGGATTTAAAAAAGAAAGAAACGAGGGCGCTTCCCTCGACCCGCCCTGCAGTGGCACAGGGAAGCCACAAGGGGTCAATCCCCCTTGATCGCCATCATCCCCTTGAGACATTTTCAATGGTGAGAAATATTCTATGGGAGCTAAGTAAGACAATGCTGATAAAGAGGGAAGCTTCTCACCTTAACTATTTATGTTATACCATACGAATTGCATGCTTGCAAAGTAGAAACTAAGAATGTTTTACATTTGTATTAAATTGCTACTTGGTGAGAAATGACAGCTAATGATACCTTGTGTGCATGGTAGAGAGCCCACGAGGAATTGGAAATGGGGAATTGGAAATGGGGAATTCCTTAACTCCTCTCTTGCTATTGTATTTAGTTTTCCTAAGTTTCATAAGTTGAAAATTATGGCATAGGGATGTTGGAAATGCAAGAGAGTAATGCATATGAATTAATGGGCATGATTAAGGAGTCATTGCATAGTGCAGGTGAATCGCTTCTGCATAAAGCATGATGTTGCATATGGGTAAAGGTAGGGAAATTTACACATGCAATAGCCCATTAATGGTATTGCTTATGGTTGATCACCAGTAATGTTGTTGATAATGGTTGTATGAATCAGACCATAGAAGCATGATTGAAAATGTAAGAGATTAGATAGCTGAAATGAATATGCACTAGATGTCATATTCATAAACATTGCACAGTGCATGTAAAAATACTTGTGTATATATATGATATTGCATATTGGTAGAATAGTGAGGTTTTGCATATGCAATGAGCCACTTAAATATGATTATGGTGGTTGTTAAATAACTAGTCATGTTTGCAATGGTTATAGGACCAAAGACAACCGAAGCATGACTAAGTGCATGGATGATGATTGTTTCATATGACCAACAACCTTATGAGGAAAAGATGGTGCAACAAATCTACGAGCATGAGGTTGAAAAAGAATTGTGAAGCCTTGGTAAGAGGCCAACTGATCAGGTAACATCAAATGATGTTAATGACAGTCATGCAGGTAATGGTTATTTGTGCTTAATTGCATGAATGTTAAAAGAGGATTTGGTAAGATCCCTTCAACTATGTTGATTTGGTTTGCATATGGTATTGAGTGCCTGAATGTGAATGTTAATCTACCAAGTATGATGAGGTGCGGGTAAGTGAGGGAAAGGATCCTTACACCCTATAATTGCTTAGAAACCTCAATGCATTCATATGAAATTCTAACATGCCATTGTGTATGCTAGATTATTGTTAAAACCCAAAAAGTGCTCACTACCACATCTACCCCTTTACATGACTCATTTGTCCATATTTCCTACCATATTTACCTCTAGAACCTTAAAAGCCCATTAAAAAGCCTCCAAAGGGACAAAAAAGCCTCCAAAAGGCCACAAAACCATTAAAAAAGCCTCCAAAAGGCCAAAAAAACCCCTTTCCCCCCCAAAATAATCCAAAATTCCTCCAAAATAGCAAAAACCCTCTAAAAAAGGAATAAAAATATATAAAAAAAAGAGGAAAAATAGAAAAAATGAGGAAAAAAACCCTATACAGCTGACCTAAACCATATGGTTCCCAAAACCATGGGCCAACACTCCACCACTAAAAGCCTATACATAGGTGATGGAGGCCCCTCATTTCATATCCACAGTCAAATACACCCTTACTCTGCCAAAATCACTCTTGAAACCCTAGCTCACTCTTGAGCTACTTTCACCGTTGAGTGCCCCTTTGGCCCATTTTCAACCCTTTGGAGAAAGAGAAAGGAGCAAAGTTGGAGCTTGGAGCAACCCTCCTGGATAGTTGCAAGAGCTTCACCAACCTTCACATTGGAGGTATAATCTTTAATACAAAAAACCATTTTTATTACTTTTCTGTTATTTTATGCACATGTTTAGAATAATTTTCATTTTAATGTATTGTCTTTCATTTAATGTTTTTCTGAACTGCTACTAAGGAGTCCCTTCTCCTTAGTAGGTGCTCATTTGCACAAGCTAGGGTGAAAACCCTAGGTACAGTTTTGGCGACTCCGCTTGTGTTCGTTTGAATTTATGGTTATAGTTTTTAAAGTTTTAAACGTTTTTAATTTTTTGCAATATTTTTCTGTTCGGCTGTCCCTTTGGGCTGCCATAAACCGCATCTTTTACCCCCTGCAGTTGCATTACGACCGCGTCTTTCAGGCATTTACATGCGATCCGACCGCGACTCTCAGACTGTTTCCGGCAACCTACCGGCGGTTTTCAGTCTATTACCTGCGATCCGACCGCAGCTATTAGCTTGTTTGGGGTGATCCAAATGCAGCTGTTAACCCTTTTTCCGTGGCTCGCTTGCGGTTTTCAGTCATTTACCTGCAACCTTCCTGTGTCTTTCGGCCTTTTTCTCGCGTCCCGCTTGTGGCTTTCAGCCATCTTCCTGCTACCTGCCTACGTCTTTAGTCCTTTTTCCCACGTCCCGCCTGCAACTTTCAGCCATTTTCCAGCAACCCGCCTATGGCTTTCGATCTGTTTCCTGCGGTCTGACTGCATCTTTCGGCCAAAATATTGCAACCTGTCCGCAACTGTTGAGCTGTTTTCCGCGGTCCGACCGCCCAGATTTGCAACAGACCCGTGGTCTGTTTTCTGCACTTTTTTCACCGTTTTGAACCCAACACTTTGCTGCACTATTTTCTACAGCTGCACAACCATCTGTCCTACCTGCAGCCATACTTCCCTATAGCCTTTTCTGCAGTATTATTTCTATTCCATTTACAGAATATTTTTTTTTAAATTTCAGCATTTTAATTGAAAAGAGAAAATTTCGCATTTCAAAGTTTAAATTCCGTATTGTTATTTTTAGTTAAAAAGTTTCCCACCCCGTGGCACTTCTACTTGGGTTCATCATCTCACACGCACACACTCTGTCACCTAATTCAAGTGAGCCCTAAAATACTACTTAACACAACAACCATTCTAACCCCACTTCGGGAACACATAAGATTTTTTTGTAGTTAGGTAGGATCGGGGGGATAGGCATCCAAATAACACCCCTCGGTTGCTTACACTTGAGACATAGCTGTTGTCCATTAGGGAACCAAAATCCCATAGTATTTTTTGGCACGGTCACAACTAGTTTATCAGAGGGCCTCTCCCCTAGGAGTGTTGAAGTCGCCAGACTGGTTCCGGAGGCCTGAGTGGAATACCGCAATCCATTCAGTAACCGAAGGCTACCTTTTGCAGTTCTCGGGGTATCACCCGTATGGGGATACCGCGGTGATAGAACCAAATGGGATACCGCGGTGATATCTTAGTTGCATTTATTCTAGGATTGACTACCCGGTGTCCCTCCTAGTAGGAGGATATCTTTAGCCACTTGGCTCTACTATCCATATTGTCTGACTTTGATTTCATCACCTTGCAGAGGATATGTCTAGTTGAGTTAGAATACTATTTAGATAGGTGTTTGCATGCTCCCTTACCTCCTTTTGGTCTAGCGAGTCCACTATTTTTATTTTTTAGGAAACCTACTGCTTGTTGGTATTCTGACCATTTCTGTTGATACTCCACTTATTGTAGCACAGCTGTTACAGTAAGTGTTTTGAGTTGGTTGTTGGCCTGAGTGCCATATTTTTTGAGCTCTCCTTCTGCACACTCGGTTGCATTAGGTTTTTTGAGCTGGTTTTCACTCAACAAAACCCCCAGATATTTGACACCATCTGTCACCATTGAGTCCCTGAGACATTCTCGGCGCCTCCGGGGCGAGCCCCCACAACACGGTTCACTTGACACCACCCATCATAGACATAGATCTTCATCACTTGATACCACTCATCATCGGTCTCGAGCCTTGTCACTTGACTCCACTCGTCAATGGCATAGAACTCCATCACCCGAGCTAGACACCCCTTATTTTACCTCTGATTCTAAGGCAGAGTCTGAGAACCCCATTTACACGGCACCAACCAGCCCCATGGCTGGCGTGAATTCCAACCCTTTCTTTGTAGGGACCATTGGTGGAGCATCCACCACCACACCAGCTACCACACCTGCTTTGGGTATGCCCTCGATGGGGCCCACATCTACCATTCCGATTACTGTACCCATTCCAGTAGCTGGAATGCCTATTCCCAATCCACAAGTGACTCACACTACCCTTGGCGGTGCAGGACCGTCCCATACCACTTTCGTTCCTCCACTTGGGGGCAACATCCCAAACCATGCCCCTACACTTAGGGTAATTGGCCCCAACATGGTCCAACCCACTAGTATGTCACATCCTTCTACTAGTTTTCCATTCATGGCTAGCCTCAACCTTCCTGACCTAGCTAGACTGACTAATGATCCCATCAGACATGACCCTGCATGGCCTCACATGTCCACCAAGCTCCCCTTCGACATCCCTAAGTTTGAGGGCAAGGCAGGTGAGGACCCCCAGAACCACTTTATGTCCTTCAATCTATGGTGTTCCTCTAACTCCATAGTAGATGACTCTGTTCACCTCCATCTATTACAGCGCACCCTCACGGGCTCTGCAGCTAAGTTGTACATCAAGCAGCCCCATGGGATTCATGCCACCTTTACCTCCCTTGCCTCCACTTTCCTGCAGTTCTTCCAGTTACCTGTCCGCTATGACGCGGGAGTTGAGATCCTACTGTCTTGCAGATAGAACACGGATACCCACATCACTGACCACATTCATGAGTGGCGTCGATGCCGCAACCTCTGCAAAATCAAGTTAGATGACCGTATCTTCTTAGATTGGTTCCTAAAATCCCTCCTTCCTCCCATTGCTAAGGATGTGGCATCCGAACGACCCCAATCTGAAGAAGAGGCCATCCTCAAAGCCCAACAATTTGATCTCATTTACGCCCATTCGGGTTATCTATATACCATCATACCTGACGCCCCTCGCGGCGATTCCTCCCAACACGATGCGCCGGGGGAATCCCATGCTGCAAAATGACATC
Source organism: Larix kaempferi (assembly GCA_027924585.1). Lineage (NCBI taxonomy): Eukaryota > Viridiplantae > Streptophyta > Pinopsida > Pinales > Pinaceae > Larix > Larix kaempferi. The sequence continues at coordinate 10,308,674 of BSBM01000797.1, forward strand.
ATTGGCCATGTTGCCTCACATCCTCAACCCTTTTCCATAGCACGTCCTGGCCATGGCCCTGACCTTTCGCGGGATACATCTCAATCCAGAGAAACCAATTCATATGCTCCCATGGCGCATCACCACCATTCCCACGGACCCTCTTGTCCAGCTCAGTGCTTTGGTCATGCGTCCCTCGCTTACGCCCCCCCGGTCGCACCTCAGCCCTATTACCACCCATAGGATGCACCAGCTCCTGTGTCCTCTCAAGCCAAACCCACTTATTACCTTCCAGAGGTAGCCCTTGTGGAAAACCCACAACCCATTCCACAGATGTATCAGCAACCCCCACAAGTTTCAGCACCTGCGCAACCTCCACCTACTTATTATCCACTGTAGCCTGCTCCCGCACAACCCCAGAAACCACCTACTGCCCAAGTGCAAGTGTACGCCCAACAGAATCCGCAGTAGAACCAAAATAACCAGCGCCAACAGGGCTAGCAAAACCATGGCCAAGGCCGTAACCATGGGAACAACCCCCCTCTAGACCAAGGCAGTCAACCTCCCAATCCCCCAAACAACAATAACACGACACTTGCCAACCAGAACCCTGACCGACCGCCCAAGCAGGCCAAAAATCCTAATTTGTGAACAAACCATCCTTGTTCTATTTGCGGGGTCTATGGCCACTACACACATGCTTTCCCACATTTGGAGCGAGCTCGACAACTCTGGACCGATGATGCCCATCGCCAAGGGCACGCGGCTCCTTAGGCACCACCTAACCCCCCACCACCTCAGCATCAACCTTTGGTGCTTCAAAACCCCTTACCAACCCAAGGCCTAGTGAACACTCAACCATTGGCTCCCCCTCAAGGCAACGTGCCACCACAACAACATATCACTTATGCCGCTCCTGATCAACCCGTGTTAGACTCAGATACTCACCAATTGTTAATGATGTCATCCACCGATGTCAACCTCCAAACCCGTCAGAACCAATATGGCTCCACCCCTGAAACCTCTCCCGCCGACAAAAACACTAACGCTCATCCCACTGATGAAACGTTACGTATACCCCCGGATCCACTCGATGGCGCCTCCAAAGCACCTTGCTTCCCACTTCGTCGCATTAACAATAACCCCAATGCTCGTGCTGCGTCAAATTACAACATTTTAGATGACTTAGCCCAATCTCCCGCAACCATGTCTGCATTAGAAGTCTTAAAAAACTATCCTTCATAGCACAAGACTTTGCTCTCTGCCATTGGTGCTATTGACCCAAATGATTCACAACTGATGGCCTTCGATTTGGACCAGTCCGAACCACACCTGCCTTCCACTTTAGCGTTCCAAGTTTCTGTTTCCATTCGGAATCTTGTCATCCATCGGTGCATCATCGATGAAGGTGACTCTACATGCATTATGTCCACATTCGTTTGGCAGAAGTTGGGATCCCCTACTCTCCAGCAGTCCACCACTGCGTTGCGAGCCTACGACGGCCGTTCGGCTCAACCCCAAGGTCTCTTAGCTAATGTCCCCGTCCAGTTGGTTGGTAAAACCGTACTCATTGACATAGAGGTCAACAATGCCCAACTTGATTATAACCTCTTACTTGGCCGCAGCTACATGTATGCCATGTGGGCGGTTGCCTCATCCGTGTTTCGTACCATGATGTTACCCCATGATGGACGTGTGGTCAAGGTCGACCAACTCACCTGTTATGATCCAAATTCCCCCGCTGCACCCAAGAATGTTCTCCGCATGGTTGAACAACCTGTTGGTGGTGCAACTACCTCGTTTGTTTCCTCCATGGGACCCAGATTTTACTCAGATACGCTGATGACCTCCACATTCCAATCCATTCCACCCCCGTCACCCGTGACCGAAGTATCTGACCTATGTACCCTTTCCCACAATACAAAAACACCCAACAATCAACCGCCCTTGTTACCCAAACCACCATTGGTACCTAGTCACATTGGTGTTACACCCATCCACACAATCCCCTTCCTATTTCCTCCCTCAGGAGTAGTAAGCGCCCCAGTTATGGCTACCCTCAGCCTCCCCGGGTTAACCTTAGGATTACCTGTGTGGTATATTTCGCCTCATGTTCCCTCGCCGACACCAAATGTTGTCCTCCAACCGGTGCAACCCATTGCCACTACTAGTCAACCACCTCCCGATGTCACTACCCCTTTGTCATCTACGAATCCCCCTCCTCTTATCAAGCCCACTGGGGGTAGAGGCCCACAACCATACACTGCTGTACCCCCTCCCAAAGTAGTAAAACCTCACCCGTGTTTTGTGCTCCCCCCAAATGCTCGTTATGTGATGCGTTAGGCCATCTGACTCATCAATGTCCACAATTAGCTGCATTACAGGAACACATGCAAATGCTTGACAACGACCCCAACATCCCAGTTGTCGATCTCAATCCAACCCTTAAGCCTTGTGATAAATCACTGCGTACCAACCACCCTTGTGTAATATGCGATATTTACGGCCATTACTCACATCACTGTCCTGATCTCCCGGATTGCAGAGCAGCTCTCTATGAGGTGAATAATTTGGACCTTGAGATGGCACCCCCCACAATTGAGGAGATCCAGCCCCCTGTATCACCCTCACCCGGAGAGATTAACACCATTTATATGATCTCTTTGACTACCACTCCCTCGTCAACCGATTTGACAACTCAAAGTTTCTACAATGATGAGGAGATTCTAGAGGCTCTCACTGCCCTGGATTATCCCTGGGACGACATGCATCATTGTTCCTATTTCCTCCCAGAAGAGTCCTCCTCCACCACAGCTACCCAATTTGCGGTTGAGTCCAAAGATTTCCTTCCCACCAAAGTCGATTGGTTTAAGGATTCCATTCCCGCTCCTAATGCCTTTGAGGAAGGTAACATGGCCAACATCTCACCCACAATCCAAATTGATATCGCTGCCCTAGGAGGTGCCCATGAACTCATCACTTTAGGAGCCTCCTGTAGTGAATATGAGATCGGAGCATACAAAAAACGTTTCCAAGAGTTCCGCGATGTCTTTGCCTGGTCCTATACTGAAATGCCTAGTCTTGACCCCGCTATTATAGAGCACCAGATTGACACAATAGATTACCTCGACCCTGGGATAGGGTGAATCATCAATCATTTTGAACCTTCCCCATCACATCTATCTCAGTGTTTCAATTATCCCATTATTCAAACCAACACATATGTGATCCACAATCACAAACCCCATGCACATAGCATGGGGGTAGGTCATTAACCCTACTCACTTTTTCACATGCGTGATTTCAACCATTTTCGAGGTCACATGTCACTTATATATATGATTTGATTCGATACACCTAGTATTTTGCCCCTGCGGGTCATCATTTCTCCCCACCACTGCATCCTTGGCTTGGTGGGATCACCTTTATTTGCAACCATTTTTTAACCTAGTTATTTCCTTTAACCATTCTGGATTCCTTATGACCTCCATTTTTCGCACCATTTGCACCGCCGGATTCATTTTTCCGTGCTCGTGATGATGCTTGAGATCATTTCTCGCTCTCACCAGAACCAATATCAACATTGTGTCCCGACCCCTTGTCGCACCGGTTTGCATGCCACATCGGCCGTAGCACATTTTTGATATACTTTATATCATCGGATTCATTTTTTCGAGCCCGTGATGATGCGTGAGATCATTTCTTGCTCTCACCCCCAGATTTTTTGGGTATTTTTTCTAAAACACCCCCATGTCGCCTCGGTTTGCGTGCCACATCGACCGTTATCTATTTTTGACACTTTTTATATCGCTGGATTCATTTTTTTGAGCTCATGATGATGCTTGAGATCATTTCTCGCTCTCACCTAGTACAGTTTCAACATTGTGTCTCGGCACCTTGCTACCTCGATTTGCGCACCACATCAGCTTCCACTGGATTGTTCCACATTTTTACATGAGCCATTCACTCCTGTCATAATGCAATTATTTTTTTATTCTACCACCATTCATTATCCCGCAAGGAGGACCACTAGTGTTCCCCCCACCCTCGTTCTTGGTCATCATCAATGTTCCTTGATTGAGCACTTCCTCCTTGCCTGACCCTTCCTTTTGTTTGATATAATTTTATCCCTTTTTCAGACAGGACAAGTCCTTTACGAAAAAGGCAATTAGGGAGTTTCTGTTAAGCTCTTTTCTAACTTCTAAAACAATGAAAAGATCGCCAAGCAATCTTGCTTCCTTTCATGCTTGTTAAAGTACCTGAAAGGGCGTCTATCTAGTATAAGTTTAACCCTTTTCCGGACCTCGTAGACTAATTACGAAAAAGGAATACTCTAGTCACACCGGCTAGAAGTGTTCTTCATTGCATCCTTTTATGCTTCTTCAGGCATTGGAGACTAACACACAAAAAAGAAACCCCCTGGAGTCTTCTTATCGCTTTCAGACTCTCTAAAAATGAAAGCAACCATGAGCATGAACTGTCCTGGGCTCGTACAAATCCACACGACAGTACCATTCCATTATTTCAAAGTCTTCTTATTGCTTTCAGACTCCTTAAAATTGAAAGTAATCGCGAGCATGAACTATCCTGGGCTCGTATCAATCCACATGACAATATCATTTTACACACACTTCTCCTAGTTCCTTAACACATGGGGAAGTCCCCCCATGCCTCTCGGCACTAGGATCGCTCATCTCGGCAGCACCCCCAATCAGGTCTCCTTTGTTCAGAGTATTCTGCAGTCTTTTGCCATTTTACACCAGCTTGAGTATCACTCATCCCAGTCACTATCCTTGATCCATTACAGCTATGATCCCTTTCCCACCAGTCAGTTTCATATGTTGCCCGATCGTCCCCGCCATCATACTCTGAACAAAGGAAGTTTGAGTCCACCCACTCTACTTGCCCAGTTATCCCCCATAGTATGTCAGTCCTACCATCAGTACTCTCACACTTCGGTTCTCCACCTCGTGCTCCTATCAAGGAAACATCATTTCCTTTCTAGTTGTAGGTCTCCCTCTATCGACGACAGCCCCTCTATTCCATAGGATAGACCCAGAGGTCCCTATGCCTTGGACGCATCACCATCAGTGGTGAATGCCTACGGACCATTTTGAGAGGAGTCATCATTGCCTCTCTGAGTGGTTGTTTCTCACATGCTCGACTTCAACAACTTAATCGCATCATCGAGAATCACGCAGGGTTTATATCCCTTCAGTTATTGGTCGAAGACCCCGGATTTCCCCAACCCTAGCACATTGGTGAGTCATTTCGATTTCATTTCCCCCGGTTTGCGTGCCACTTTGGCCGTTCTCCGTTTTTGCTATATTTTATATCATCGGATTCATTTTTCCGAGTTCGTGATGCTGCTTGAGATCATTTCTCGCTCTCACTTGGTACAGTTTCAACATTGTGTCCTGACACCTTGCTGCCTCAGTTTGCGTTCCACATCAGCCGCCATCAGATTGTTCCACATTTTTACATGATCCATTCACTCCTGTCATACTGCAACTATTTCGTTATTTTTCCAACATTCATTATCCCGCAAGGAATCCCATCAGTGTTCCCCCCCACCCTCGTTCTTGGTCATCATTAATGTTCCTTGATTGAGTACTTCCTCCTTGCCTAGCCATTCCTTTTGTTTGGTATATTTTTATACCTTTTTCGGGACGGACAAGTCCTTTACGAAAAAGGCACTTAGGGAGTTTCTGTTAAGCCCTTTTCTGACTCCTAAAACAATGAAAAGATCGTCGAGCAATCTTGCTTCCTTTCATGCTCGTTAAAGTACCTGGAAGGGCGTCTATCTGGTATAAGTTTAACCCTTTTCCAGACCTGGTAGACTAATTACGAAAAAGGAATACTCTAGTCACACCGGCTAGAAGAGTTCTTCATTGAATCCTTTTATGCTTCTTTGGGCCTTGAAGACTAACACACGAAAAAGCAACCCCAAAAAAGAAACCCCCTGGAGTCTTCTTACCACTTTCAGACTCTCTAAAATTGAAAGCAACCACGAGCATGAACTGTCCTGGGCTCGTACAAATCCACACGATAGTACCATTCCATTATTTCAAAGTCTTCTTATCGCTTTCAGACTCCTTAAAATTGAAAGCAATCACGGGCATGAACTGTCATGGGCTCGTATCAATCCACACGACAGTATCATTTTACACACACTTCTCCTAGTTCCTTAACCCATGGGGAAGTCCCCCCGTGCCTCTCAGCACTATGATCGATCATCTCGACAGCACCCCCAATCAGGTCTCCTTTGTTCAGATTATTCTATAGTCTCCTACCATTTTACACCAGCTTGAGTATCCCTCATCCCAGTCACTATCCTTGATCCATTGTTGCTATGATCCCTTTCCCCTCAGTCAATTTCATATGCTGCCCGATCATCCCCTCCATCATACTCTGAACAAAGGAAGTTTGAGTCCACCCACTCTACTTTCCCAGTTATCCCCCACAGTTTGTCAGTCCTACCATTAGTGCTCTCACACTTTGGTTCTCCACCTCGTGATCCTGTCAAGGAAACATCATTGCCTTGATAGTTGCAGGTCTCCCTCTGTCGATGACAGCCCCTCTATTCCAGAGGATAGACCCAGAGGTCCCTGCGACTTGGACCCATCACCATCTGTGGTGGGTGCCTACGGACCATTTTGAGAGGAGTCATCATTTCCTCTCCAAGTGGTTGTTTCTCACATGCTCGACTTCAACACCTTGATCGCATCATTGAGAATCGCGCAGGGTTTATATCCCTTCCATTATTGGTCGAAGACCCCGGAACTCCTCCGACTCTAGCACATTGGTGAGTCACTTCGGAATGCCCAGTTATATGTTCCCGTGGATGTCCGGGTTGCGTCGGCGCTTGTATTCGGAAGCCATCCAGTTATATGCTTCCTTGAGTACCTAGTTCAGTTCCAATTTAGTGTACCATTGAGAGTATGACTCCTTGTCACTATGATCCAGTAGCTGATCAATTCCTCTTGTACCAGACTCAGTAGCACTATTGTATTTCCAGTGTATCAGTTCTTCAACTCATACATGGTCAGCCCAGCAGTATGTCCCAGATTTGTGTCCCCTTTGGACCGTTATGATGTACACAGTGGTTCTCTATGTATCCTACAGGTCCCCCTTTTTTTGGGCCTCACTGTTATTTTTTTATGTATCTTGATACGAGCATGGGTATGCCCACCTCGTCCATATATTGAGATTCTTCGTCATTCATTATTTGAGGCCATGTATATGTCAGGTCCCCATATTTTGGACCCTATTGTTATTATTGTTCTATATCTTGATGCGAGCATGGGAATGCCCGCCTCGTCCATATGTTCAGATTATTCCTCATTCATTATTGAGGTCATGCACTTTCAGTTTTTGCAGTTTGTTTGGGACCGTTGTTCCGGGCTCTAGTTCGTTCCTTCTCTTATCCACACCCTAGGAAAACCATAAAATACTTATGATGTCTATCAACCATACAATGAGCTCCTGCCCTCACACATCAGGGGGCAATCTGTTAACACCCAAAAAGTGCTCACTACCTCATCTACCCCTTTACATGACTCATTTGTCCATATTTCCTACCATATTTACTTCCAAAACCTTAAAATCCCATTAAATAGTCTCCAAAAGGCCAAAAAAGCCTCCAAAAGGCCAAAAAACCCCTTTTTCCCCCAAAATAATCCAAAATTCCTCCAAAATAGCAAAAACCCTCTAAAAAGGGAATAAAAATAAAAAAAAAAAAGAGGAAAAAGAGAAAAAATGAGGAAAAAACCCTATACAGCTGACCTAAACCATATGGTTCCCAAAACCATGGGCCAACACTCCACCACTAAAAACCTATAAATAGGTTATGGAGGCCCCTCATTTCATATCCACAGTCAAATACACCCTTACTCTGCCAAAATCACTCTTGAAACCCTAGCTCACCCTTGAGCTACTTTCACCCTTGAGTGCCCCTTTGGCCCATTTCCAACCCTTTGGAGAAAGAGAAAGGAGCAAAGTTGGAGCTTGGAGCAACCCTCCTGGACTGCTGCAAGAGCTTGACCAACCTTCACATTGGAGGTATAATCTTTAATACAAAAAACCATTTTTATTACTTTTCTGTTATTTTATGCACATGTTTAGAATAATTTCCATTTTAATGTATTGTCTTTCATTTAATATTTTTTTGAACTACTACTAAGGATTCCCTTCTCCTTAGTAGGTGCTCATTTCCACAAGCTAGGGTGAAAACCCTAGCTACAATTATAAGTTTAAATAACCAAAGAAAGTAAAGACCTATAGTCATGTTGTGGTAGTACATGCCATATGAATGGTTAGGCCATAATATGCTGGAATGCATAGTATCCGCAGATTGATGCAAAGTTGTATTGAGGGATTATGCATTGAGTGAATGCACATTAAAATATTATGTAAATGTTGTGAATGTGCATGCATATGTGTAAGTGCACATGTTGAGATGCATTGCGAGAATGCATGGTTGTGATATGTATAGGTTTCAATGCATTTAGATAATAGAGGAAATGGTGAACCATTGTTAATACAGAGAGAATTTCATGAGATGCTATGAATGCAGGAGAAAGATTGCATGAAGAAGGTAGACATGATGATGGGCTACCAGAGTTCTCTATGGAAGGACAGAGATTGCATGGAATGTGAAGTAATGAGTACTTACAATTTATTTAAATTGCACGGATAGTGTACCCATGTCTTGCAATTTTATTGATGATAACGATGCATATATACATATATACATATATTTCATTGCACCTCAAATGCTAACAGCTGAAGGTGTTTGAATAATTGAGTGTTATAATTTTGAGATCACTTCAGTGATTGTTGTAGCAATGAAAGGATTATATGCATAGATACTCACAACATGTTTGGCTGATTGAAGTTTCAGATTTCAGATAGATTGTTTTGGGCATGGCATGTGTGGGTAAGTCCATGATGAAGATTGGAATCTACCATGAGAAAGATCCAAATGATACGAGAACAAACTCATGGCTAAGCGAATCGATTCTGTAGAGGACAAAATTGCAAATTCATACTTGAATTTAATTATTAATGTCATCGAATGATTAAGGAAAATTAGATTTGAATTTTATTGAATGCTACTGACTATTTGTCTATTTGATAGATGTGCCAGGAAGACACATTGTAGGAAGACCATGTGTGATGACCTGCAGAAGCCAAACTCCATGGAAAGGACCCCATGCTTTGGAAATAGGTTTTGAGTGAAACACCATTGCATATTTTAAGGATGACATCTTAGCTGAGTTGAATGTTGGAAAACCATGAGAGTGAGATGGTAAGGATATGCCAAGAAAGAATGTGTGGATTATGGAACGTGGAAATATTGGGGTGGAAAACCAAAGAACTGTTGACTCAGAGAAGGGATCCCCCATTCTTTGCAAATGAAGAAAAGATACATCTACAAAATGAATGAGTATTCTGTGACCCTAGATAAGAACATGCATGTATAAATTATTAGGGTTAATATGCAAAGCATACTCTAATTTATTTATATCATTTCAGACTACTTGAGTATGATTAGGGCCTACATGGCTCACATTGGAAAGGGGGTGCACACCTTTTCTGGTGCCGAGTCATGATAGGGTTGTCAATATTGACTACACCCTAAGGGAATGGATGCATTCCTGGTGTTTCAATACTTGATAGTGAATGTTATGGAATGTGGTTACGATTTTGAGCAGCAATACTGATAATCCTGCTTATCCTTCTTGTGTTGTCATCCTACATAGATTCCAATTGGCACTACACATTAAGAGGCAAAGTGAAGAAGGGTGTGCAGAAGGACTGTATAGGAATTGGAAAACTTTATATGCTCACACTAAATAATACTTGAAGGGATGGACAAACCCAAGGAGATGTGTAGTGAAAAGGGGTATCATCCTTATGTGAGTGGGGCCATGCTAACTTGCAGTCAAGAAAGTCACCTATAAAGTTTCTAAAAGGAACAACCGATTCACACAAAAGAAGGAGTGACATCCTTGTATGAATGAAGAGTTGATGTGTGTGTGAAGGGTTGTGGTGCAAGAAGGTGTGGTGGCATTGGTGAAGGCATAAAATCTCTATTGGGTTAGCAGTAGGAGGGAGGCACCAAGACTGACTGAAAACCCTGAGATTCCTAAGGCTCCATAGTAGAGCCTTGACCTATAATGGTCGGTGGCGTAGTTTCCTTCCATTGGCTGATGACCCAGACGAATGTGCTAGCTCGGCACTAGAGAGGGCCAACTAGGTATGGGACTGGTTGGGCACCACCAAATGCTTGGTAAACCCAGTCAGTGTGAAGGTGTACTGGTTAAGCATTAACTACATCAAAGTCCATAGGCGATTCCAAGGCTTGCAAAGTGAAGCAGGACCCTGTGGACCAGAGGGGAAACACACAATACAGATAAGTATTCATTTTCATTGATGTCTTGTTTGGAATAATGAATATTTCAGGTATAAGTCTTCTAACAACTAAGATGATACACTATTGTTTCTTTGTTGGAAACCTTGGTCATTGCAGGAAAGAAAGACCCTAAAAGAACTATAATTTACTGGTAAATCCAGAGAGTAAATGAGTGGGCGATATAAATTATTTGTAAGATCCAGAGAGTAAATGAGTGGGCGATATAAATTACTGGTAAAATATAGAGAGTAAATGAGTGAGCACTATAAATTATGGAGAAATCCAGGGAGTACCTGGTTGAATGCTATAAATTTCTTGATAAGTACAGAGAGTGACTAGTTGCGAATTAACTACTTGATATTGTAAAGCAACGTGTATGCTGGCCCAACATTCCTTAATTAATTAATAAAAATAGTCGGAGCACTGGCCTAGCATATTGCTAAAGGAAATGATTGATAAACCCATTCGGCATACTGGCCTGGCATTTGCTATTCGAATGATTATGGAGTAGCCTATGTGCTTGCCCAACATTCATAATTGTATCCACGGGAAATCCAAGGCTCGTAAAGCAAAGAAGGATCCCGTGGAATAAAGTGAAGACATCCAATATAGATAAGTATTCGGTTACCTTGCAGCTTCTTGCTTATGAATATACATGTGTATCTGGTTTGGTTATGATTTCGTAAACTCTTGTTTAAGAGATAAACCATATGAAAATAAACTAAACATATGAATTGATTCAATGTTTGAGTGTAGGTATTGCTGGAAGCAAGGATTAAGAAGGAATCATAGGGATGCAGATGGACATGTGACCGTACTAAAGAGCTCAGTATGAGCAGTAATGAAAGATGGTGCTAGTGGACATGAGTGGGTCCTAGAAGCCAAAGGTCTGTAGGCCACAATGGATAAGGGTTCCTTAGTTGAAAATACTTAGACAGATCTTAGACACTAAGTGTCATAGCCAAGAAAGGAAAGCCAAGCATTCACATTGAAGTGAAAGAGACTAAGGAGCATGAAACCACAGTGATGGTGTGGCTCCATAATAGAACAAGACTAAGAGGGAGAGACTCCTACTCTTCTATTTCCTTTTTATTGTAGCATTTATAAAACAAAATATTGTTGAGTGCATGTCATGGCTGAAAATAGATTGTGTAGAATTGCTTGAAATGAATTGTGAATGTTGAAACAGTAAAATTCCCGTGAAAGGATGAACATGAATGAGTTCATGTGTATGTTGGGAAATCATGAAAAGTGTGGAAGTCCCATGAATAAAGCGTGGACATTCCATGTCAATTGGGAAAATAATGACTAATTTTAATGTTTATATTATGCTTGTCCTAACAAAGAATTCCCATGATGAATTTCATAGGTGAAAAATTGAAACAATTGGTTGCAGCCGGCATAAGAAAGTGTTGCTAGTAAGCAAAGTGTGGTTAGTTGTGCCATTAACCATGGAAGTAGACCAAGGGATAATAGAGTTGGATGAAAGTCTTCTTCAAACAATTTTTTAGGACCAAAGAAAATCTTGGAGAGATGCTCAAACTACAAAGAAAACATAATGAGATGAACCATAAGGTTTTGCAGGACTCTATTCATCTGCAAAAAGAGGTAACAAGAATTCTGGGAGCAATTAGTAAGGGGAAGGAAAGTGGATCCATGAAGAAGCATTCATCCAATCGGCCGATTAAGAAACATTCCAGGTGGGAAGACTCAAAGGAATTTGAGCAGGAAAAGGTAAAGCAGCCAGTAAAATGTTGGGGATGTGGAGGAAATCATTGACTCCGTGACTGCCCAACAATGGAGCATCAAGAGGGTATCCACCATAAAGTTTTTAGACTTGTAGATCAACTAGAAGATAAAGAAAGGGAAGGGATTGTTTTGGAACAATGCCCTCATGCAGAGCTAGAAGGTCCCAGCCAGCAGGAGCAGTTTGTGAAGACCAAAGGACTTGGTCCCAAAAACCCAAGTAAAGGGTGAAATGCAGGACAAACCTGCCATATTTGTGAATTTTGGATATGTATATAGCGTCTATGTATTCCTAGGTATGGGAACACCGATGATGGTGTTATTCCAAGGGGAGGGGAATGTCACATCCCCCATTTTGACCCTTATAATATTTTGGGCTATAATGTAAATAATGTATGCATATTATGTATGATTCCTACCGTGGAGCTCAAGGCGAAGGCCCCGCTAGTGAACGCTTGATCTAGAAGAGGCAAGTATTTGATATTATGCTACCCATGTGCCAGTGAACCATGGGAATTATAAGTATGAATTTTAATATAAATTCCCACAACTAGCTATGCAATGGAACAAGAGATGGGGCATGATGTTACAAGGAATTGGGAGGGGAAAACATTCAAACCCTTGGATCCAATCAAGTCAAGCCAAGTGTCAATAAGAGAACCCATCAAACCCTCAACTACCCATGTTGACTTTTGTACCCAATCATTGATTTCTACCAAGAGTTGGTTGAGGTAGGTAATGCCTTGGGGAATGGGAGGTATGGCTATCCAAATTTGAGTATGGGAAAGCCACCCTACATGGAAAAACGTGTTTGGATTCTTGGGAAACAAAAGAGCCATGAATTGCTCCCCAAGCCATTACCCATCAACCAACTTTTCTCTCCCACGAGTCTAGAGCTACCTGGGCATTTTCTTTGTGGTTTTTGCTCTGTTTCCTTCATTATCCTAGCTGGGAAGGGAATTTTTTTGTTGTATAACAGTGGGGAAAGAAATGGAAATCGATTTGAGGACCATATATGTTGTCTTGGCTCATTCATTGTTGGTATATATGTGGGAGAAATCATTTTCTTACCTATGGTCGAATTTCCCTTTCACAAATCCATTTTTGGTGTGCCTACATTTTTGGGAAAACCCTTGTCCATCTAGTTCCTAAGTCGCACTACTGAAAGTGTGTTCCAGAGCCCATATATGAGTTTGGTGTGCAAGAGAATGTTGGGGTTGAGTTGGTTATCCATTGCTTTGGGCTGAGCTGAGCTTGAGAGACCCAATTTACTTGTAGATATCATGCCCAGCTCGGGGGTGGTATCTGAGTGTTGAAATAATAGAGGTTGGGAAGAGACCTATGGTTGGGTGGAACATTGCAGCGACATAGCTAGTTGCTTGGGAAAACATTACATAAAGATGAGTATTTTATTGTGTATTTAATTCTGCAAATGTATTAATTTGTTTATTGTGTTAAATTGAATGACAGTCATGTAATATGTGTGTAGATGAGTTCATTTTTGTTGTGCATGTTTGTTTGTTTTCCATCTGCACACATCTCTTTAATTGCTAAGAATCCAATGAATGGGCTGAGTTTTATGTAAATAGCCCAGATTTTGGTATCATGTGCCCTTCATTGAATTGGTTAGATGGAGGGTATGTGACACATTGTCTTCAATAGGTGTCTTCCTGGATTTTATGTATGCTGAGTCTTCATCAAAAGTTACATCCCTGCTGATGTCAATCTTCTTGAATACTAGAAAGTAGATTTTGTAAGCCTTCGAGCTTTCACTGTAACCCACAAAGATATTCTACTTTCCTAACGGATCTGGATTTGTCCTCTTTTCCTTTGGAATGTGTGTGTATACCGGACAACCAAATATTCTGAGATGGCTAACTTCTAGTTTCTTACCAAAGAAAACTTCTTCGGGTGTCTTGTTGTCAAGTATCTTGTGAGAAGTTCTTTTTTGCACATATACAGTTGTCCTAGTTGTTTCTGCCCATAGGTGCATAGGCAGATCCTGGTCATGAAGCATTTACCGTGCTACTCCCATGATTGTTTTATTCTTTCTTCCTGCAACTCTTTTATGTTGTGGATTGTAAGGATTAGTCAACTCCCTCTTAATCCCTGAATCATTGCATAACTTCTTGAAGTCTCCTGAAGTGAATTCTCTACCATTGTTGGATCTGAAGGTCTTGATCTTCTTATCAGTTTGATTTTCTATCAAGGATTTTAGTTCCTTGAACTGATCAAACACTTCATCTTTATTCTTCGAGAAATAAACCCAAGTCTTCCTAGAGAAATCATCAATGAAGGAAACATAGTATACATACCCACTCCGAGAACTAGATGAGATTGGACCGCATACATCGGAGTGGATAATCTCCAAGATTCCTTTTTCTTTTCTTTTACTGCTTGGAAATGCCTTCTTTGTGTTCTTTCCTTTTGCACACCCTTTGCAAATACCTTCATGATTTGACTGGATTTCAGGAAGACCCTCTACTGCTTTGCTTGCAATTGGAAGTTCTCTATAGTGCATGTGTGCAAGCCTTCTATGCCAAAGTTTACTTGGATCCATAGATTCATGTACCATGGCATGGTTAGGTTGTCCCTGTTAGGAACTCGTGTCAACCCTTCTCTTTAGTTTGTTAGTATATTGTTGTTGGACGCATATGCTTTGTAACTCATCCCGTAGTATTTGTGGATCCATAGTTTATATTATCCCATGGTATTGACCCATAGTATTGGATGCATATGCTTTGTAAGTCGTCCCGTAGTATTATATGTCCCATGGTTTTGACTCATAGTATTGGGCATAGACTCATTGAAGGCATCGTGAAGTTAATTGTATTGAGCTTGCTGAAAGGAGGTTGCCCCCTCGAAGTGGCACGTGATCAATACAAAAGTGATTCTGAGTTCTATTATTTATGATATCTTGTGTATTTGCATTAATTAATTATTGCAGGTTCATCACATCTGGTATCAGAACACTTTCTTGGGCTCGCTAGGTGAAATTCTGCCAAATTTTTTTCACATCTATTGCAGGTTCGGATTTAGGAATAATCCCTATCCGCTTAACTGTGGGAAGTACTTGGGAATAAGCCCTAAAAATCATTGTGAGGAGTACCGCAGGAACCCCGAAGTAGCTGGCCCATTGAGAGGACCTGCCAGTGAAAAGGGAAATGACCCATACCTGATTGACTAGTTCCCACCCGTGAGGTAAACCAAGAGCTGTCATTTGTGGAAAAGTAGTTATAAGTTTTACGTGAGCCATGGAGTGAGGGGTACTGCCCCAATATGCAAGACGTCAGACAGCATTGGTGGCCGAGTGAAACCCCTGAACTATTAGGAAGCCACACATACCTGGGTTCCATATCTATTTTCAACTGAACTATTGCCGATCACTGCTGCGCCATTTCAGATCTATTTCAGATCTAGTTGTTCAGATCCATTCTGAAAGCCGTTCCAGATCCATCTGTTTCAAATCTATTTCAGATCTATCCGTTTTCGATCCATTCGACACCGTTTCAGATACCACTGTTTTCACTCACTTCTGGGCCATTGCAAGTCTATCTGTTTCAGATCTCTTTTGAGCCATAGCCGCTCCATTCTGAAAGTGACCAAATCTCCATATCTTCCTTGTTTTCACTCCATTTCCCTTGAAATTTCCCGTGAACTCCTGTACTCTCATTCTGAAAGTGTCCAAATCCTAGTCAAACCCCAATTACCTATCCGATTTTTTCCCAAATCCAAATTTTCCTTTACTAAATAAGATTTTGTTTGTATTTTTCTATTCATTTCCAAAAAAAAAAAAAAAAAAACTCCTGGTTGTAGTTGTCACCCGTGCAGGAGCAAAAACCATGGAAGAAGCACTTGCAGCCATCCAAACCAAACTCCAATATTTGGATGAAAAATTTATCATCCTCCATCTTCAGCATTCATCCATGAACAATAACCAACAACCAGAATCTTTTGCAGCCACCGGGTTGTATCCTTCCAGCAATTTTCATGGGCCGAAGCTTGATTTTCCTCGCTTCAATGGTACTGATCCGACTGGATGGATATACCAAGAAGAACAATATTTTAGTATGCATAATACTTTTGATGTCCAGAAAGTTCCACTTGCATCCTTTCATTTGGAACATGAAGCCCTTCAATGGTACTTTTGGTACATCAAAGCTCATCCCGAGCCAAACTGGCCATATTTTTGCCAACTCCTTTTGTCACGATTTGGTCCTAGTTCTTTTGATGACTTCATAGGAGCACTCACTAAACTTCACCAAACTAGCATAGTGAGAGAGTATCAGACGGAATTTGAGAAACTAGCCAATCACATAGAAGGATTGTCTAATGAATTCTACAGGAGTTGTTTTATCAGTGGTCTCAAGGATGAAATCCGCTCAGAGGTCAAAATGTTCTGTCCCAACACGATGATGGAAGTCCTAGGGTTGGCTAAGCTGTACGATGACAAGATCGCAGCTCAACAACGCTCCAAACCCACCTTTGTTCCCTTCAGAAATATGGGTTCCCAACAACCTCCCATCACGCCTGCGCCTCGACCAACTCTTATCAAGCATTTGTATGAAACAGAGATGCAGGCACGCCGAGAAAAAAGGATTTGTTATAATTATGATGAGAAATTCACTCGGGGACATAGATATGTTCAACAAAAGCTCTATCTCTTTGATGTGGATTCTCCGCCTGTCTCTGAACTTGGTGAAGAAGCTCTAGATACAGTAGATGATCAGGTTGACATTCAACACCCGCCTGTTGACACCCCATCTCAGGATGACCCACCCGAGATCTCTCTCCATGCTGTAACGGGCATCACCACCCCACAAACAATGCGGGTCAGGGGATACTTCAAGAAGCTCCCTCTTACCATACTCATTGATTCTAGTAGCACTCATAACTTCATTGACCCTCAGATTGCCAAACACGTTGATTGTTTTGTCCATCCTTGCTCCCACTTTGAAGTCATGGTTTCCAATGGGGGCACCTTACCTTGCAAGGGGAAGTGTCACAATGTGTGTATCTCTATGGAATATTATAACCTACGCTCTGACATGTTTTCCTTGTCCTTAGGCGGATGTGATGTGGTTTTGGGCATTCAATGGTTACACACTCTTGGCCCCATCTTATGGGATTTTGCTGAACTTTGGATGCATTTTTCAGTCAATGGGGCACAACACAAATTTATGGGCTTACAACCAGGGTCTCTCTGCATCATCAGTTCACATCACCTGAAAAAAATCCTTAAGAAGAATTCACATGGTGTCATCGCTCAGCTCCATTCCATTCAGATGCACCCATCAACAGACTCCACTACTTCCTTGGATAGATATGCGGGTGTCTTTGCTGAACCAATGAGTTTGCTGCCTTCAAGAGACCTTTCCAGTAAGAATTTAGCCACATCTACCTCTCAGCAGGAAATGATGGCTATTTTGCATGCAGTACAAAAGTGACAGCCATACCTATTAGGAAATTATTTCTGCATCAAGACTAATCTCCAGGGTCTAGAAAATTTCCTGGAACAATGGGTCTCCTCCCCAACACACCTGAAATGGGTTATCCAATTCATGGGTTATCCCTATGCGATCACTTACAATAAGGGTAAGGACAATATGGTGGCAGATGCTCCTTCTCGCACAATTGATGACCCAATTTCTCTTACAACTATTTCTCTGCTTGTTCCAAATTGGTTGCAATATGTTCACCAGGGCTATCTCTTCTATGAACTACATGCATCTTCATCCGCAGGGCACTCTGGGTTCTTCAAAATGTATGATCGGGCACAATGTAACTTCTTTTGGCAGGGAATGAAAATAACAATTCAATAGATGGTGGCTGACTGTGATACTTTCCAGGTCAACAAGGGTGAAACGAAACTCCTTTCGGGACTGCTCAAACCCTTGCCCATCCCTGCACAGATTTGGCCAACTATTTCTATGGATTTCTTAGAAGCGCTCTGGTGGTACAATACCACATCTACAAGGACACCATATGAACCAGTCTATCAACAGACACTGTTGTTTCTTCTTCCATACACCCTTAGCAGCTCCCCAGTTCAGGCAATTGACTCGGTTCTTCGAAACCGCAATCAGATTCTTCTCATTCTTCTGGACAATCTTCACATGGCCAAAATTCGACTGCAACAACAAGCCGATCAACACCATTCTGAGCGCACTTTTCATGCAGTTGATATGGTTCTTCTTCGTCTGCATCCTTCCAAGCAATCCTCCCTGAAACTCCAAAGGCATCAGTGGCCCGAAATGCAACTCGAGGATGCTACCTAGGAACCATTCATTCAGATTCTGCATCAATTTCCCCAACCAAAGATTTGAGGACAAAACTTTTTCTAAGGGAGAGGGGATGTTAGGAACCCGTGTCAACCCTTCTCTTTACTTTGTTAGTATATTGTTGTTGGACGCATATGCTTTGTAAGTCATCCCGTAGTATTTTCTGATCCATAGTTTATATTAGCCCATGGTATTGACCCATAGTATTGGATGCATATGCTTTGTAAGTCGTCCCGTAGTATTATATGTCCCATGGTTTTGACTCATAGTATTGGGCATAGAATTAGTATATAAGTGTCTGTTGAGGTCATTGAAGGCACCATGAAGTTAATTGTATTGAGCTTTATCAAAGGAGGTTGCCCCCTCGAAGTGGCCCGTGATGAATATAAAAGTGATTATGAGTTCTATTATTTCTGATATCTCATGTATTTGCATTAATTAATTATTGCAGGTTCATCATAGTCCCTTCAACTTGTACACTCTTCCCTCTTTCTCTCCAATCACCACTGCATCATCTATTGTCTTAGGCTTTGGCCACATGAGTACTTGGCCATCTATAAATGCAACTCTCATTCCCTTTGCATCCAAAGATGTTATGGAGAGAAGATTCTTCTTGATTCTAGGTACCTATAGAACATCTTTCATCTTCAAAGACTTCCCAGAGTCTAACTTGTAGGAAGCTTCACCACTTCCTTTTATAGGATATTGATAGTAATCCCCAAGTTTCACCTTGTGAGGTGAGTCATGTTTAGATAGGTCTACAAAGGATTCTTTAAATCCCATCATGTGTTTGGAAGCCCCACTATCAATAAGCCAATCATCACATCCATGTGAGACCTGTGAGAGAAGAGATCAACACATATTCTTCCTCACTTGAAGAGTCTTCACTTTCTGCCCTATTCTTCTTCTTGGGAGGTTCATCATCCTCAGCAACATGAGCATGATACCTCTTCTTGATGTTCTTCTTCTTCTTCTTCTTCTTGGAGTCTTTCCTTCTCCTGGGACATTCACAAGCAAAGTGTCCTTTCTCATTGCATGAGAAGCATCTGTTGATGTATATGTAACTTTGGAATGTATTTCATCTGTGTATTTTATATCTATTTATTGTACCCTTATAAGAGATGTGTTATTCCTCTATAAGGATGTGTCGTCATGTGGATTGACAAGTGTCGCAAGTGTGTGTACTTGCCGATGGGTTATTAGACCACCATGTGTGGGGTCGACCCTAAAATATATATTATATTGTGGATGTATATAGATAGACAAGTCGGACCCATAGTGTAACTAGGCAAACAGGTTAAGTATAAATAGAGATCAGCAGATCTCTATTTGGATCATTCGGAAAGTTATATCTCTCTCACTCAGAAAGTGGCACACTAGTGAGGAGGAGGATCATCTACTACTAGGAGACTATCTCAAGTGTATTTTGGTTGTACTTTGGTTGAGCCATTGTTCTCTCTATCTCTGAGGAAGTTGTGGGGTTTTTCACCTTAGGGTTTTCCCCACGGAAACTCTGTGTCTCTTGTCTCTCATGCTTTTGATTCTTGTGATGCTTGTCATGCTTATTGTGATTGTTATACATTGATATACTGTATATGTTATTCTCTCAGTAAAGATCCAAGAGTATTGTGAATTAATGCTCAAAATTTAACATGGTATCAGAGCTAACCTGAGAAGAAGACATTTTGGAGTGACGGAAACTTGAGTTTCTTGTTTATTGGGTTTCGCTCCACAGTTTTTGGAAAAGCAGTATAGTAGATTGACTCTACTCATCAAGGAGAATCTATCTGTCCAATAAGAATTCAATTCTGAACATTTGCAGATTTGGCCCTACAAATTAGGGTTTCCACAAAAATAGGAATTTCTGAAATCTGAAGACATAGCTGGAAGCGCCTTGCAAAAATCGAAGTTTAGAGCTTTGGATCGAGATTTTTGGTTGGGTAGATCTCCGAGAAATTCAAACCCTAATTCAAGGCTCTCCCTAGTGAACCCGGGAGGACAAAAAGGAAAATCTGAAGGGTAAATATTTGCTGATCTCAAATTCTGAATACACCAGGCTGATCAGCTCATCAAGGTGCATCTTTCTATCCTTTCGGAAAGTTGAAATTCACATTTTGAATTTTTAGGGTTTTTTTGACAAACCCTAATCCAAGACCAGATCTAGTTTTCAGCATTTCAAGTGGTAAGACCTAAATCTTTTCTATTTCCATTTGAAGTACTCTTTAAGATGTCTCACCACACCAAGATTGAGGATAAGCTTTAAAGGGATGATAACTTCCGAGCTTGGAAGTATAGGATTGGGTTAATCCTGGAAGAGGATGAGTTGGACTCATATATAAAAGAAGACATCCCTATCCCAGAGGATGAAGAGGCTAAGGTATTGCGTAAGAAGAACTTGGTCAAGGCAAAGAGAATCTTTGTTGATTCTATCAAAGACCATCTCATACCCCATGTGTCTTCTCTAAAGACACCCAAGGTTATGTTTGACTCTTTGACCAAGCTATTTGAAGGAAAGAACATAAATCGGAAGATGACCCTGCAGAATCAATTGAAAGGGGTCAAGATTTCGAATGGAGAAACCATACAATCGTATTTATCCAAGGTCTCTCAGATCAAGGAACAACTTGAAGCTGTAGATGAAATGGTGGAGAATGATGAAATTGTTATGACTACTTTGAATGGCCTACCTAGGTCATGGGACTATTTTATCCAGGGGATCTGTGCCATAAATAAGTTAATCTCCTTCAGCAGATTATGGGAGGAATGTTCTCAAGAAGAATCAAGGATTTTGGCAAGAGAAGAGAAGACGGGAAATGAATATCAAGCTCTCACAACTCACACTAAGAAGGGCAACTTCAAGAGGGAGCCATCCCATCATAAGAAGAAATCTTCTCATCATTTTCACAAAGACAAGAAAGATCTAAGGTGTTTCACTTGTAATGAGAAGGGACACTTTGCTTCAGAATGTCCCAAGAACAAAAGGGACAAACACAACAACAAAAACTCCAGCAAGAAGAAGAAGGGTAACAAAAGAAGGTACCATGCTCATGCTACCGAAGATGATGAACCTCCAAAGAAGAAGGCTAGGGCAGAAAGTGATGATAGTAATGATGAGTCATCAAGTGAAGAAGAGTATGTTCTAATCTCTGCTCTAACAAGTACTATCTCCCATGGTTGTAATGATTGGTTAATTGACAGTGGGGCTTCCAAACACATGACTGGGTTTAAGGAATCTTTTGTGAATCTATCTGAACATGAATCACCCCATAAGGTGAAACATGGAGATGATTATCAATACCCAATCAAAGCAAGTGGTGAAACCTCCTACAACCTAGATTCTGGAAAATCTTTGAAGATGAAAGAAGTCCTTTATGTACCTGGGCTCAAGAAGAACTTACTCTCCATCTCTGCATTGGATGAAAAAGGTATGAGGGTTGCATTTGTGGATGGCCAAGTCCTAATGTGGCCAAAGGGAAAGACCATAGATGATGCAGTAGTGATTGGAGATCAAGAGGGAGGTTTGTATAAATTAAAAGGACAACCTGAACATGCCATGGTGCATGAATCCATGGAGCCAAGTGAACTTTGGCATAGAAGACTTGCTCATATGCAATATAGGTAACTTCCAATTGCAAGCAAGGCTGTAGAGGGTCTTCCTGAAATCAAGACCAAACATGAAGGTGTTTGCAAAGGATGTGCAAAACTGTAGCTAGGGTTTTCACCCTAGCTTGTGCAAATGAGCACCTACTAAGGAGAATGGATTCCTTAGTAGCAGTTCAATAAACAGTAAATTAAAATGTTAAAACAATATAAATTCTACACTAGCATGAGCATTAAGAAACATAACAAAACATGGAATATAAATGGTTTTCTTTTGTATTAAAATTTTACCTCAAGTGTAGAGGTTGGTGAAGTTCTTGCAATGATCCAAGAGGATTGCTCCAAACTCCAACTTTGCTCCTTCTCTTTCTCCAATGGTGGAAATGGGCCAAAAGGGGCACTCAATGGTGAAAGTAGCTCCAGGGTGAGCTAGGGTTTCAAGAGTGATTTTGGCAGAGTAAGGGTGTATTTGATTGTGGATATGAAATGAGGGGTCTCCATCACCTATTTATAGGTTTTTAGTGGTGGAGTGCTGGCCCATGGTTTTGGGAACCATATGGCTTAGGTCAGCTGTATAGGGTTTCTTCCTCCTTTTTCCTCTTTTTCCTCCTTTTTTTTTATATTTTTTATTCCCTTTTTAAAGGGTTTTTTCTATTTTGGAGGAATTTTGGGGGGAAAGGGGTTTTCTAGCTTTTTGAGGCTTTTTTGATGGTTTTGTGGCCTTTTGGAGGCTTTTTAGGCCTTTTGGAGGCTTTTTTAGGCCTTTTGGAGGTAAATATGGTAGGAAATATGGACAAATGAGTCATGTGATGGGTAGATGAGGTAGTGAGCACTTTTTGGGTGTTAAGAGATTGCCCCCTGATGTGTGAGGGAAGGAGCTCATCGTATGGCCAATAGACATCATAATTCTTGTAGGGTTTTCCTGGGGTGTGGAGAAGGGAAGAAACAAACGGAGCTCGAAACAACGGTCCCGAACAAACTGCAAAAACTAAAAGTACATAACCTCAGTAATGCATGAGGAATAATTTGATCATATGGACGAGGTGGGAATTCCCATGCTCGTTTCAAGATATAGAATAATAACAATGGGGTCCAAAATATGGGGACCTGAAACATAAACATGGCCTCAAAAAATGTATGAGGAAGAATCTCAATATATGGACGAGGCGGGCATACCCATGCTCGTATCAAGATACATAAAAAGAACTGTGAGGCCCGAAAAGGGGGACCTGTAGGATACATAGACAACCACAGTGTATATCATAAGGGTCCAGAGGGGACACAAATCTGGGACATACTGCTGGACGGACCATGTTGGAGCTGAAGAACTGATACACTGGAATAACAACAGTGCTACTGAGTGTGGTACCAGAGGAACTGATGAGTGTCTAGATCATAGTGACAAGGGGTCATACTCTCAATGGTACACTGAACTGCAACTGAACTGGGTACTCAAGGAAGCATATAACTGGATGGCTTCCGAATACAAGCGCCAACGCAACCCGGACATCCACGGGAACATATAACTGGGCATTCCGAGGTGACTCACCAATGTGCTAGAGTCGGGGGAGATCCGGGGTCTTCGACCAATAATGGAAGGGATATAAACCCTACGCGATTCTCAATGATGCGATCAAGGTGTTGAAGTCGAGCATGTGAGAAACAACCAGTCGGAGAGGCAATGATGACTCCTCTCAAAATGGTCCATAGGCACCCGCCACAGATGATGATGGGTCCAAGGCGCAGGGACCTCTGGGTCTATCCTCTGGAATAGAGGGGCTGTCGTCGATAGAGGGAGACCTACAACTATCAAGGAAATGATGTTTCCTTGACAGGAGCGAGAGGTGAAGAACCGAAGTGTGAGAGTACTAATGGTAGGAATGACAAACTGTGGGGGATAACTGGGAAAGTAGAGGGGGTGGACTCAAACTTCCTTTGTTCAGAGTATGATGGTGGGGATGATCGGGCAGCATATGAAATTGACTGAGGGGAAAGGGATCATAGAAATAATTGATCAAGGATAGTGACTGGGATGAGGGATACTCAAGCTGGTGTAAAATGGCAGGAGATTGCAGAATAATCTGAACAAAGGAGACCTGATTGGGGGTGCTACCGAGATGATCGATCATAGTGCCGAGAGGCACAGGGGGACTTCCACATGGGTTAAGGAACTAGGAGAAGTGTGTGTAAAATGATACTGTCATGTGGATTGATACGATCCCAGGACAGTTCATGCTTGTGATAGCTTTCAATTTTAAGGAGTCTGAAAGCGATAAGAAGACTCTGAAATAATGGAATGGTACTGTCGTGTGGATTTGTACGAGCCCAGAACAGTTCATGGTCATGGTTGCTTTCAATTCTAGAGAGTCTGAAAGTGGTAAGAAGACTCCAGGGGGTTTCTTTTTTGTGTGTTACTCTTCAAGGCCCAAAGAAGCATAAAAGGATTCAATGAAGAACTCTTCTAGCCGGTGTGACTAGAGTATTCCTTTTTCGTAATTAGTCTACCAAGTCCGGAAAAGGGTTAAACTTATACCAGATAGACTCCCTTTCAGGTACTTTAACGAGCATGAAAGGAAGCAAGATTGCTCAGCGATCTTTTCGTTGTTTTAGGAGTCAGAAAAGGGCTTAACAGAAACTCCCTAAGTGCCTTTTTCGTAAAGGACTTGTCCGGCCCAAAAAAGGGATAAAAATATACCGAACAGAAGGAATGGCCAGGCAAGGAGGAAGTACTCAATCAAGGAACATTAATGATGACCAAGAATGAGGGTAGGGGGGAACACTGATGGGCCTCCTTGCGGGATAATGAATGTTGGCAAAATAATGAAATAGTTGTAGTATGACAGGAGTGAATGGCTCATGTAAAAATGTGGAACAATCCGATGGCGGTCGATGTGGTGCGCAAACCGAGGTAGCAAGGTGTCGGGACACAATGTTGAAACTTTACCAAGTGAGAGCGAGAAATGATCTCAAGCAGCATCACGAGCTCGGAAAAATGAATCCGATGAAATAAAATATAGCAAAAATGAAAAACGGCCAAAGTGGCATGCAAACCGGGGCGACAAGGTGTCGAGACACAATGTTGATATTGGTCCTGGTGAGAGCGAGAAATGATCTCAAGCATCATCACAAGCATGGAAATATGAATCCGGCGGTGCAAATGGTGTGAAACACGGAGGTCATAAGGACTTTCGATATGGTTAAAGGAAAGAACTAGGTTAAAAAATGGTTGCAAATAAAGGTGATCCCACCAAGCCAAGGATGCAAGGGCGGGGAGAAATGATGACCCGTGGGGGCAGAATACTAGGTGTATCGAATCAAATCATATATACAAGTGACATGTGACCTAAAAAATGGTTGAGATCACTTATGTGAAAAAGTGAGCAGGGTTAATGACTTGCCCCCATGCTATGTGCATGGGGTTTATGATTGTTGATCACATATGTGTTGGTTTGAACAAGGGGGTCATGGACGTGCTGAGATAGATGTGATGGGGAAGGTTCAAAATGGATGATCATGCCCCCTATCCCAGGGTCGAGGTAATCTATTATGCCCCCTAACTCAGAGGTGTCAATGTGGTGCTCGATGATAGTGGGGTCAAGACTAGGCATTTCGGTGTAGGACCAGGCAAAGACATCACAGAATTCTTGGAAACGTTTTTTGTATTCTCCAACCTCATGCTCACTGCAGGAGGCTCCTAAGGTAATGATTTCAAGAGCACCAGGTGGGTCAGAGATATCGATGTGGATGACGGGTGAGATATTGGCCATGTTACCTTCCTCAAAGGCATCAGGAGCAGGAATAGGATCCTTAAACCAGTCAACTTTAGTAGGAAGGAAATATTTGGACTCAACCGCGAATTGGGTAGCAGTGGTAGAGGAGGATTCGTCTGGAAGGAAATAGGAACGATGGTGCATGTCGTCCCAAGGATAATCCGGGGTAGTGAGAGCCTCTAGAATCTCCTCATCATTGTGGAAATTGTGAGTTGTCAAATCGGTTGACAAGGGAGTGGTAGTCGAAGAGATCATATAAATGGTATTAATCTCTCCGGATGGGGATGATATCGGGGGGTGGATCTCCTCAATTGTGGGGGGTGCCGTCTCAAGGTCCAAATTATTCATCTCATAGAGAGCTGCTCTGTAATATGGGAGATCGGGACAGTGATGTGAGTAGTGGCCATAAATACCGCATATGGCACAAGGGTGGTTGGTACGCAGTGATTTATCACGAGGCTTAGGGGTTGGGTCGAGTTCGATAACCGGGATGTTAGGGTCATCGTCAGGCATTTGCATGTGTTCCTGTAATGCAGGTAACTGTGGACATTGATGAGTCAGATGGCCTAACTCATCACACAACGAGCATTTGGGGGGAGCACGAAACACGGGGGGGGGGGGGGGGGGGGTTTAACTATCTTGGGAGGGAGTACAATAGTGTATGGTTGTGGGCCTCTGCCCCCAGTGGGCTTGATAAGAGGAGAGGGATTTGTAGATGACGAAGGGGTAGCGACCCCGGGAGGTGGTTGACTAGTAGTGACAATGGGTTTCCTCGATTGGAGGACGACATTTGGTGTCGACGAGGGAACGGAAGGAAAAATATACCACATGGGTAATCCCAAGGTTAACCCAGGGAGGCTGAGGGTAGCCATAACCAGGGTGCTTACTACTCCTGAAGGAGGGATTAGGAAGGGGATTGTGTGGATGGGTGTAACACCAATGTGACTAGGTACCAATGGTGGGTTGGGTAACAAGGGAGCTTGATTGTTGGGTGTTTGTGTATTGTGGGAAAGAGTACAAGGGTCAGAGATGTCGGTCGCAGGTGACGGGGGTGGAATGGATTGAAATGTGGATGTCATCGACGGATCTAAGTAAACTCCAGGTCCCACAGAGGAAACAAATGAGGTAGCGGTACCACTAATAGGTTGTTTGACCATGGGGAGAAAATTTTCGGGTGCAGCGGTGGCATTTGGATCATAGTAGGTGAGTTTTTTTACCTTGACCACGTGTCCATCATGGGGGAACATCATGGTACGAAAAATGGAGGAGGAAACCGCCCGCATGGCATACATGTAGATGCGGCCAAGTAAGTGGTTATAATCAAGTTGGGCATTGATGACCTGTATGTCAATGAGAACAGTTTTACCAGCCAGCTGGATGGGAACGTTAGCTAATAGGCCTTGGGGTTGAGCCAAACGGCCATCGTAGTCTCACAATGCAGTGGTGGACTGCTGGAGAGTAGGGGATCCCGACTTCTGCCAAAGGAATGTGGACATAACACATGTAGAGGCACCTTCATCGATAATGCACCAATGGATGACAAGATTCTGAACGAAAACAGAAACTTGGAATGCTAAAGTGGAAGGCAGGCGTGGTTCGGACTGGTCCAAATCGAATGCCATCAATTGTGAATCATTTGGGTCAATAGCACCAATGGCGGAGAGAAAAGTCTTGCGCTGTGAAGGACAGTTTTTTAAGACTTCTAATGCAGATATGGCTGTGAGAGATTGGGCTAAGTCATCTACAATGTTGTAATTTGACGCAGCGCGAGCATTGGGGTTATTGTTGATACGACAAAGTGGGAAACGAGGTGCTTTGGCGGTGCCATCAAGTGGAGCCGGAGGTATACGTAACGTTTGATCAGTGGGATGAGCGTTAGTGTTTTTGTCAATGGGAGGGGCTTCAGGGGTGGAGCCATATTGGTTTTGACGGGTTTGGAGGTTGACATCAGCAGACGACATCATCAATAAGTGGTGAGTACCTGAATCGAACATGGGTTGATCAGGAGCAGCATAAGTGACCTGTTGTTGTGGTGGCACGTTGCCCTAAGGAGGAGCCAACGGCTGAGTGTTCACTACGCCTTGAGTTGGTAAGGGGTTTTGCAGTACCAAAGGTGGCTGCTGAGGGGATGGGGGGTTGGGTGGTGCTTGAGGAGCTGCATGCCCTTGGCGATGGGCGTCATCAACCAAGAGTTGCCGAGCTCGCCTTAAATGTGGGCAAGCATGTGTGTAGTGGCCATAGACCCCACAAATAGAACAAGGATGGTTTGTTCGCAAATTAGGATTTTTAGCCTGCTTGGGTGGCCGATCAGGATTTTGGTTGGGAGGTGCCACGTTATTATTGTCTGGGGGATTAGGAGGTTGACCACCTTGGTATGGAGGAGGGTTGTTCCCATGGTTACGGACTTTGCCACGGTTTTGTTGGCCCTGTTGGCGCGGGTTGTTTTGGTTCTGCTTCGGATTCTGTTGGGCGTAAACTTGCCCTTGGGCAGCAGGTGGGTTCTGGGGTTGTGTAGGTGCGGGAGCAGGCTGCGGTGGATAATAAGTAGGTGTAGGCTGCGTAGGTGCTGAACCTTGTGGGGGTTTCTGATACGTCTGTGGAGCAGGTTGTGGATTTTCCGCAGGGGTTTCCTGTGGCGGATAATAAGCAGGTTGGGCTTGCGAGGACACAGGAGCTGAGGTAGCCTGTGGATGGTAATATGGCTGAGGTGCGACCGGGGGAGAATAAGCGGGGGACGCATGTCCAAAGCACTGAGGTGGACGTGAGGGTCCATGAGAATGGCGGTGATGTGTCACAGGAGCATACGAATTGGTTGCTCCAGATTGACATATAGCCCATGAAAGATCGAGGTCGGGGCTAGGAAGTGCTATGGAAAAGGGTTGGGGATGTGAGGTAACACGCCCAATGATTCCATCAGCAACATGGGATGCCCTCGGCGCATAATGTTGGGAGGAATCACCGCGAGGGGCATCAGGTATAATGGTATAGAGATAACTCGATTGGGCGTAAATGAGGTCAAATTGTTGGGCTTTGAGGATGGCCTCTTCTTCAGACTAGGGTCGTTCGGATGCCACATCCTTGGCAATGACAGGAAGGAGGGATTTTAAGAGGTCCTCACCTGCCTTTCCCTCAAACTTAGGGATGTCAGAGGGGAGCTTGGTGGGCATGTGAGGCCACATAGGGTCGTGTCTAATACGATCGTTAGTCAGTCTAGCTAGGTTAGGAAGGTTGAGGCTAGCCATGAATGGCAAACTAGTAGAAGGATGTGACATGCTAGTGGGTTGGACCATGTTGGGGCCAATGCCCCCAAGTGTAGGGGTAGGGTTTGGGAGGTTTCCCCCAAGTGTAGGGGTAGGGTTTGGGAGGTTTCCCCCAAGTGTAGGGACAAATGTGGTATGGGACGGTCCTACACCGCCAAGAGTAGTGTGAGTCACTGATGGAGTGGGAATAGGTATTCCAGCTACTGGAATGGGTGCAGTGATCGGAATGGTAGAGGTGGGCCCCATCGAGGGCATACCCAAAGCAGGTGTGGTGGTGGATGCTCCACCAATGGTTCCTACAAAGAAAGGGGTGGAAGTCACACCAGCCATGGGGCTGGTTGGTGCAGTGTAAATGGGGTTCTCGGACTCTGCCTTAGAATCGGAGGTAAAATAGGGGGCGTCTAGCTCGGGCGACGGAGATCTATGCCATTGACGAGTGGAGTCAATGGACAAGGCTCGAGATCTATGATGAGTGGTATCAAGTGATGAAGATCTATGTCTATGACGGGTGGTGTCAAGTGAACCGTGCTGCGGGGGCTCGCCCCAGAGGCGTCGAGAATGTCTCGGGGACTCAATGGTGACAAATGGTGTCAAATATCTGGGGGTTGTGTTGAGTGAAAAACAACTCAAAAATCCTAATGAAACCGAGTGTGTAGAAGGAGAGCTCAAAAAATATGGCACTCAAGCCAACGACCAACTCAAAACACCTACTATAACAGCTATGCTACAATAAGTGGAGTATCAACAGAAATGGTCAGAATACCAACAAGCAGCAGGTTTCCTAAAAAATAAAAATAGTGGACTCACTAGACCAAAAGGAGGTAAGGGAGCATGCAAACACCTAACTAAATAGTATTCTGACTCAACTAGACATATCCTCTACAAGGTGATGAAATCCAATTCAGACAATATGGATAGTAGAGCCAAGTGGCTAAAGATATCCCCCTACCAGGAGGGACACTGGGTAGTCAATCCTAGAAGAAATGCAACTAAGATACCCCGTTCATGACACGTCCAGAAAAGGTGAATCTACCATTTGGTCCTTTTACTGCAGTACCCCCATACAGGGATACCCCGAGAACTGCGAAAGGTAACCTTCGGTTACTGAATGGATTGCGGTATTCCACTCAGGCCTCTGGAACCAGTCTGGCGACTTCAACCCTCCTAGGGGAGAGGCCCTCTAATAAACTGGTTGTGACCGTGCCAAAAAATACTAGGGGATTTTGGTTCCCTAATGGACAACAACTATGTCTCAAGTGTAAGCAACCGAGGGGTGTTATTTGGATGCATATCCCCCCGATCCTACCTAACTACAAAAATTCTTATGTGTTCCCCAAGTGCGGTTAGAATGTTGGTTGTGTTAAGTAGTTTTTTAAGGCTCACTTGAATTAGGTGACAGAGTGTGTGCATGTGAGGTGATGAACCCAAATAAAAGTGCCACAAGGTGGGCAACTTTCTAACTAACAACAACAAGACAGAAAGTAAACTTTGACATGCAAAATTTTCTCTTTTTCAAAATTTTTAAAAAATGATTTTGTAAATGGAACAGAAATAAAACTGCAGAAAAGGTTGTAGGGAAGTATGGCTACAAGTAGGACAGATGGCTGTGCAGGTGCAGAAAATAGTGCAGCAAAGTGCTGGGTTCAAAACAGGGGAAAAAATGCAAAAAGAAGACCGCGGGTCTGTGGTAAATACCGGCAGTCGGAGCGCGGGAAACAGAGAAACAGTCACGGACGGGTTGCGGGTTTTTGGCCGAAAGATGCAGTCGGACCGCAGGAAACAGGTAAAAAGCCGCAGGCGGGTTGCAGGAAAATGGATGAAAGCCGCAGGCGGGACACAGAAAAAAGGCCGACAGAAGCATTCAGGTTGCAGCAAAACGACGGAAAGCCGCAATAGAGATGCGGGAAAAGGGCCGACAGACGCAGGCAGGTTGCAGAAAATTGGCTGGAAGCCGTAGGCGGGACGCCGAAAAATTTGTAACAGCCGCAGTCGGATCGCAACAAACAAGCTAATTAGCCACGATCGGATCACAGATAACAGACTTGAATTCGTTGGTAGGTCACCGGAAACAATCTGAGAGCCGTGGTTGGGTCGCAGGTAAATGCCTGAAAGACGTGGTCGGAATGAAACTGCCGGGGTAAAAGACCCGGTTTACGGTAGCCGAAAGGGAGATACGAAAGGAAAAGACAGGAAAATATTTAAAAATGATAACCAAAAATTCAAACCAAGGGGAGTCGTCAAAAACTGTAGCTAGGGTTTTCACCCTAGCTTGTGCAAATGAGCACCTACTAAGGAGAATGGATTCCTTAGTAGCAGTTCAATAAACAGTAAATTAAAATGTTAAAACAATATAAATTCTAAACTAGCATGAGCATTAAGAAACATAACAAAACATGGAATATAAATGGTTTTCTTCTGTATTAAAATTTTACCTCAAGTGTAGAGGTTGGTGAAGTTCTTGCAATGATCCAAGAGGGTTGCTCCAAACTCCAACTTTGCTCCTTCTCTTTCTCCAATGGTGGAAATGGGCCAAAAGGGGCACTCAATGGTGAAAGTAGCTCCAGGGTGAGCTAGGGTTTCAAGAGTGATTTTGGTAGAGTAAGGGTGTATTTGATTGTGGATATGAAATGAGGGGTCTCCATCACCTATTTATAGGTTTTTAGTGGTGGAGTGCTGGCCCATGGTTTTGGGAACCATATGGTTTAGGTCAGCTTTATAGGTTTTTTTCCTCATTTTTCCTCTTTTTCCACCTTTTTTTTATATTTTTTATTCCCTTTTTAAAGGGTTTTTGCTATTTTGGAGGAATTTTGGGGGGAAAAGGGGGTTTTTAGCCTTTTTGAGGCTTTTTTAATGGTTTTGTGGCCTTTTGGAGGCTTTTTTAGGCCTTTTGGAGGTAAATATGGTAGGAAATATGGACAAATGAGTCATGTGATGGGTAGATGAGGTAGTGAGAACTTTTTGGGTGTTAACAAAAAGGTAAGAATATTAAGAAGGCTTTCCCAAGCAGTGAAAGCAAGGCAAAAGATATCCTGGAAATCATCCACTCAGATGTATGTGGTCCTATGTCATCCAGTTCTCTAAGTGGGTATGTTTACTATGTCTCATTTATTGATGACTTCTCCAGGAATACTTGGGTATACCTCTTAAAAAAGAAAGATGAGGTGTTTGATAAGTTCAAGGAATTCAAAACCTTGATGGATAATCAAACTAACAAAAAGATAAAAACATTCAGATCCGACAATGGTGGAGAATTCACCTCAGGTGACTTCAAGAAGCTTTGTAGTGATTCAGGGATTAAGAGGGAGTTGAATGCTCCTTATAATCCTCAACAGAATGGAGTTGCAGAAAGGAAGAACAGCACAATCATGGAAGCAGCAAGGGCAATGCTGCATGACCAGGATCTACCTATGCATCTATGGGTAGAAGCAGCTAGAACAGCTGTATATGTGCAGAACAGAACACCCCACAAGATATTGGACAAGAAGACACCAGAAGAGCTCTTTTCTGGTAAGAAACCTGAAGTCAGCCATCTTAGAATATTTGGTTTTCCAGTATACACTCATGTCCCAAAGGAAAAGAGGACCAAACTAGATCCTTCATGAAAGAAGGGTATCTTTCTGGGTTACAGTCAAAGCTCGAAGGCTTACAGAATATACTTTCCAGGGTTAAAGAAGATTGATGTCAGCAGGGATGTAACATTTGATGAAAACTCGCCATTTATCAAATCAAGGAAGGCACCTATCAAAGTTTATTAAGAACCTAAAGAAACTATATTTCAAGACACTACCATGACAGAAGCAATTCCAGAAGTTGTTCGTGAGTTTGAAGATCCGCAAGAACCTGTAGATCCACCCTGTGAGGATAACTCTCACAAGAGGAAACTTGCATGGTCTAGAGAGCTCATTCAAGATGCAAACAGATTTGGCATTCCAGAAGAAGAACACAGAGCAAAGAAGAGAACTAGATCACATACCAGCTATGTTGCTTTACTCTGTGACATTATGAACAAAGAACCTTCCAGTTATGAAGAAGCAGCGGAAAAGAACGAATGGAAGGATGCCATGGTTGAGAAATACCAATCAATAATGAAGAATGATGTTTGGGATGTTGTCCCAAGACCTAAAGAGAAGTCTGTTGTGACTTCCAAATGGATCTACAAAATCAAGCATGCTGCAGATGGCAGTGTAGAGAAATACAAAGCAAGATTCGTAGCTCATGGCTTCTCTCAGAAAGAGGGAATAGATTATGAAGAAACTTTTGCACCTGTAGCCAGGTATACTTCCATCAGAACGGTACTTGCCCTAGCTGCAGCAATGAAATGGAAAATACACCAGATGGATGTCAAGACTGCTTTCTTGAATGGTGTAGTTGAAGAGGAAGTATATGTGGAGTAGCCACTCGGTTTTGAAATACATGACAGGGAGTCATATGTGTGCAGATTGAAGAAAGCTTTGTATGGCTTGAAACAAGCTCCTAGAACCTGGTATGGTAGGATGGACAGTTTCCTATCTAGTTTGGGCTTTACCAAGAGTAAAGTGGATTCCAACCTCTACTACAAGGTTGAGGAAGGGAATCCTGTGATTCTACTCCTGTATGTGGATGACTTATTTGTAACAGGAGATGATAGACTGATTGCAGATACTAAGAGGAAGCTTGCTGTTGAGTTCGATATGAAAGATTTGGGAATGATGCATTATTTCCTAGGTATGGAGGTGTGGCAGAATTCAGGTGGGATCTTCCTTGGTCAAGGGAAGTACACAGTAGATATCCTGAAGATATTTGGGATGATGGATTGCAAGACCATGGCCACACCCATGGCATCGAATCTAAAGATTCTATGTGATGCTTCATCTGAGTTGGTTGATGTCTCTATGTATCATCAGATGACTGGGTCCTTGATGTACCTGACAAACAGGAGACCAGATATTTGCTTTGTTGTGAACACATTGAGCCAGTTCCTGATGGATCCAAAAAGTGTTCACCTGGTTGTTGTAAATCATGTTTTGAGGTACCTGAAGGGTACAGTGGATTATGGGCTCAAGTATGAAGCGAATCAAAAGTTTAACCTGCAGGGTTATGTTGATTCAGATTGGGCTGGCAGTGCTGCAGATAGGAAGAGCACATCTGGGTGCTGCTTCAGTATGGTATCAGGTGTGATCTCTTGGTTTAGTAGGAAGCAGTCCTGCGTAGCACTGAGTATAGCTGAGGAAAAGTATGTTGCAGCCTATTTAGCTAGTTGTGAGGTAGTATGGCTACGGAAGCTACTGTCTGAGTTATTTGACATCCCATTGGATGCTACTGGTATATTCTGTGATAACCAGAGTTGTGTGAAGTTGTCTGAGAACCTATTGTTTCATGATAGGTTGAAACACATAGAGATCAAATATCACTATATCAAGGATATGGTGCAGAGAGGAGTCGTGAAGCTCCTGTATGTTGCGATGGATGAGCATATTGCAGATGTGCTGACGAAGCCACTAGCTAGGGTGAAGTTTGAGTACTTCAGGGAGAGGCTTTGTGTTCTTCAGATCGACGACACTTCAAGGAAGAAGTGATGGACACATTTGCTGAAGCCATTCCAAGCATGTTGGAAGGAAGATCCTTCACATGGCTGTGGATGTAAGCGCTGGATGATGAGTATTAGGACGATGCTCCAGGTACTGCTCTGTATATGCATCATATTGGATGCTGGATATGATCAGTTGGATCATTTATATTTGTATGTACGTACGCATCATTTTGGATGCTGGATATGATCGGTTGGATCATTTGTAGGTATTTTGTATATGCATCATGTTGGATGCTTGGACCATGTATCTGTATATGTATCAGGTGGATACATTGTATGATCAAGTAGATCATGTATGATATGTATCAGGTATTATCAGGTGGATCATGTATTTGTATTTGTATCAGGTTGATACACTGTATGATCAGGTGGATCATGTATGATGATATGTATCAGGTAGATACTTGGTATGCATCAGGTGGATGCATTGTATGATCAGGATGATCATGATGATGAGCTTCAGGATGTTGCTCCAGATGATATGTACCAGGATGGTACAGTGATGATGACCAGTATGATCATGGGCATCAGGATGATGCCTCGTGCGATGATGATCTGTTGGATCATGAGTATCAGGTTGATACTTGGAGGTCAGAGATGATATGTTGTAGGTTGTGCAAATACCATGTAATCAGTCCTGGGAGATCTTTTCGGTCGTTCTACGGCACATAAATGTTCCTGGGGTACTCTTTTCGGTATTGCTATGTAGTATGTAATCAGTCCTGGATATCAGAGAGGTTGAGC
This sequence comes from Larix kaempferi, assembly GCA_027924585.1. Classification (NCBI taxonomy): domain Eukaryota; kingdom Viridiplantae; phylum Streptophyta; class Pinopsida; order Pinales; family Pinaceae; genus Larix; species Larix kaempferi. The sequence goes on from BSBM01000797.1 coordinate 10,344,040, forward strand.
CGTGGCTCGTAATTAGTCCTGGGATGCTCTTTAGAGATCTTGCCGGTCATGCTACGACACATAAATGTTCCTAGGATGCTCTTTAAAGGTTTTTTCTATCCACATGTAATCAGTTCTGGAGATCCGAGAGGTTTAGCTGTGTGCTCGTAATAAGTCCTGGGATGCTCTTTAGAGATCTTGTCGGTCGTGCTGTGGCACATAAATGTTCCTGGGACGAGATGCATGTAATCAGTCCTGGGAGATCTTTCCAGTCATGCTTAGGCACATAAATGTTTTTGGGATACTCTTTTCGGTATTGCATCTGCACATAAAATTAGTCCTGAGAGGCCACCTCTATCAGACCGTTCACACAGATGATGAAGATCTGCAGGTGGTGGGCCTACATCTAGTATGAAAAAGGACTAGCTCTGTAGAACTTCCTATGATGAGTAGAGTCAGATATTGGTTAAGATAGTAGCAGCAGTGACGATGCATCGATGACGATGATCCCGAGAAGAAGACTTGTCTAGCAGAACTGTGTCGAGAAATACCTTCCTAGTTAAGAGGGAGTGTTGATGTATATGTAACTTCAGAATGTATTTCATCTGTCTATTTTATATATATTTATTGTACCCTTATAAGAGTTGTGTTATTCCTCTATAAGGAAGTGTCATCATGTGGATTGACAAGTGTCGCAAGTGTGTGTACTTGCCTATGGGTTATTAGACCACCATGTGTGGGGTCGTCCCTAAAATATATATTATATTGTGGATGTATCTAGATAGACAAGTCGGCCCCATAGTGTAACTGGGAAAACAGGTTAAGTATAAATAGAGATTAGGAGATCTCTATTTGGATCATTCGAAAAGTTATATCTCTCTCACTTAGAAAGTGGCGCACTAGTGAGGAGGAGGATCATCTTCTACTAGGAGACTATGTCAAGTGTATTTTGGTTGTACTTTGGTTGAGCCATTGCTCTCTCTATCTCTGAGGAAGTTGTGGGGTTTTTCACCTTAGGGTTTTCCCCATGGAAACTCTGTGTCTCTTGTCTCTCATGCTTTTGATTCTTGTGATGCTTGTCATGCTTATTGTGATTGTTATGCATTGATATACTGTATATGTTATTCTCTTAGTAAAGATCCAAGAGTATTGTGAATTAATGCTCAAAATTTAACAGCATCTTATATCTTTCTTATCTTTTGGATGGTAGTGAGAAGATTTCATGTGAGGAGGTGGTTCTCTCTTGAACTTGCTTTTCTTGGTGTGTGCTATGAGATCTTGATCTTCACTTCCCATGTTTTCTTCTCAGGCCACAGGCCTATCTTCTTCTTGTGAACATTCCTACCATAGTCTACCGAAAGAGATCAATTTCTTTCTTGCACAGATTCCTTGGATGAAGGAGTCCCATGACCTAGGTAGGCCATTCAGTGTGGTCATGGAAATTTCTCCATTTTCCACCACTTCATCCCTAGTTTCAAGTTGTTCCTTGATTTGAGAGACCTTAGAAAAGTAGGATTGAATGGTCTCTCCATTCTGGATATTTACCCCTTTCAATTCGTTCCACAAATTCATCTTCTGATTTATGGTATTTCCTTCAAACAACTTAGTCAAAGAGTCAAACATCTCCTTAGGTGTCTTTAGGGAAGACACATGGGGTATGAGATGGTCCTTAATAGAGCCAACAATGATTCTCTTATCTTTGACCAAGTTCTTCTTGTGTAAGGCCTTAGCCTATTCTCCCTCTAGAACTGGAACCTCTTCACTTATGTAAGTGTCCAACTCATTCTCTTCTAGGATGAACCCAATCCTATACTTCCAGGTTCAGAAGTTATCAGCTCCTTCAATCTTATCCTCAATCTTGGTGTGGTGAGACATCTTAAAGATTACTCCAAATGGAAATAGAATGTTTTAGGTTTTACCACTTGATTTGCTGAAAACTGGATCTGAGGCTGGATTAGGGTTTGTAGAGAAACCCTAAAAATTCAAACATTGAATTTCAAACTTCTGAATGGATAGAAATATGCACCTTGCTGAGCTGGTTAGGCTGGTATACTTTGATTTTGAGATATGCGAAATTTGACCCCTCAAAATTTCCTTTGAAACTTTCGGATCTACTGGAAAGGTTCCTTAATTAGGGTTTGATCAAACTTGGTCTTCTACCCAACCAAAAAGTTCAATCCAGTGCTCTAAACTTTGATTTTCTTGAGGAGCATCCAGTTGTGGATTGAGATTCTGAAAATTCCAACCTTTTTCGAAACCCTAATTTCCCGTAGTAGTGACGGGCCAAAAACTGAAAATGCTTAGAATTGAATTTTGTCTTGACTGAAAGATGTGCCCTTTCTAAGAGAGTCAATATAGCCTTCTAACTTTTATTATCTGTCGATAGAAACCCAAAAATTAAGAATCCATATCTTCTGCAGCTGCACAGTGCCCTCTTTTTAGGTCAACTTTGATACCATGTTAATTTTTCGATAATTTCATTCAATATTATCTAGGATCACTAAGAGAATAACATGTTCAGCATATCAATCATAAACACAAGAGATAATAGACACAGAGTTTCCTCGAGGAAAACCAAGAAGGTGAAAACCCCGCAACTTCCTCAGAGATAAAATATGCCACAATACAAGATCACAATGATCAAACCCAAAGAGATTTCTCTAGCAGATACTCCTTCTCCTCCACTTGTGCACAACTCTTTCTCTCAACTATGCGAGTTAGAGAAGTGAGTGAATGAACAGAATGAGAGACACAACCTCTCTATTTATACAATGACTTGATTTCCAATAAACTAACTGGGCCGACTTCCTAAGGAATTCTAATAACCCACTCACATAATATAATCAAGGCCAACCCCACACTAGTGGTCTAATAACCCATCAAATATAAGTTGTGACACTGACAAATACAAACGATGACACTTCTGATTGGAGGAATAATACATCTCCATAATACATATAAAAAAGTACAAGTGTAATACATAGAAGAATATCTTCCAAAGTGTTGACCAACGTGACTCCAGTCGAAAGGGGTTCCACTTCACTATCGACACATGCCGCAGTCTCCCTAGGCATCGGCCTAGGCAGGTTTTATCCCACCCAGCAACACCTACAAAGTAGATGAGGTCTCACCCAAGGCGTCTAGGAAGAGCAAACAGAACCATGTTTTCGCCGAGGAAGGAGGAGAGTTGCGGCTGTATGAACTAACTCTATTGCAAAACCGGAGTCTCAAACATTTGACTTGTATTCATAATGCATTATTCAACCGCAGCATTTATTATCATCGCAGTAATAACAATAAAGCAATATTGCATCAAGGAAACATAACATTATTCATGAAGTGCGAAATTGCATTACCATAAATAAATAGAAAGAACCCACGAATTGCACCAGAACAGTTTCATCATACCATATTATCACTGCAAAACCTTAGATACAATATCTCCTCAAGATCAGGTCTCGGCAATATATCACAGATGCATAGAAACAACCAAAAACATGCGCTTCTCTTCACCTTGACTTCACTCCTATCTCTCTCCTTTTCTTCTTTACCTATGACTCTTATCTATATATAGGCTTCTGCCATTACAATGCTTGTCCACTTACTAACAATTTCCTAACCGAAATTTGGACAAATGACCCAATATCTAACTAACTTGGTATAAAACCGACCAAAAACTCACATTCTGTGGTATAACTGACTTAACATTACATAATATGTGGTCCAAATGACCCCAAGCCCACATTCTGCAATACAATTGACCCAAAATACATAACTAATCTTCTTCTCCTCACCATTCATGTCATCATTTGCCTTGTTGCAGCATCGGAGATGCTGCGATAACACTCTACCAAACCACCTGCCAACAGGCCCCCAACACAATCTTGTGGCTCGCCCTCAAGCCACGTCAACTACTGGACATGGTACATTTGGATTGAACTATGTTTCTGCAACTGTTCTTACTATCTAGATCACGCGGTGTTGTTCTACTCCTTCTGCTACACTGATCATCGATTCGCTGTCATGTACTTCTCACCCGAAAGTAGTCATCGCCCGACTTGCTGTCATGTACCTCTTAAACTCATCCTCTAGTCTCTAGGAATCTAGTGTAGACTACGAAGAAGTTTACAAACAGCACTGAGGTGCGAACCAGATGAACGGCTCTGGCACATCTATTTTGCACTGGTAAGCACAAGTCACAGGGACTCGAGGGTGACAACCCCCCCCTTTTGTGTGGCCATCGGGACCACGAGACTTCGAACCATCATCAACTGCCTAGACATATTGGAAGAAACTTCATGCTTGTAACCCCGGGTGTCCGAGGTGCATCTTGCTCCAGGCACTCATGCACACTCATCGTTTGGGCCCTCAACGCACCTGGTGTGCTACCACACGAAATGAAATGGATCATTTCGACAGCCTCCTTGGAATTCCTCACTTAACAAAATGCCAAAACCTTGCGTAGAATAACCTTTTGTAAAAAACAATCTTGGTGTGCTTACTCCCCGTAGGTCCTCTATTTATACAGTGCACTCGTTCATCCATAGGCAGCAAGCTGTTGCCCCCCCAGTTCTCACCCAAGGATAATAATAAGTCATTGCGTGCCGATTATCCTAATGATGGATGAATCGTACCTTTACCTGGTTCCCTTCATGCAGAAACGTGTGAAGCATTTCTTGGGCCATGTTGGCATGGCAGATACTTCATATCAACCATGTGGACCATCTTGGTAAGTACAATTGGCCATACTGCCTCGGTGCATCCCTAAGCCCAACCAGGTTGTCATCTGTCACGATCGACCCGATTAACGAACATAGCCGTTAAAGTAGGAAAAAGTCCCATCGCTGTCATGATTGCAGATGTGACCCTAAGCACAACATTCCCAGGTGTTGCTAACAAATCCACCCTTGCAGCAAAAGCTTCCCTGCTTCCACATTCCATCCATGGTGGTGCCACCAATCATCCTGCAGCTCAATTTTTTTTTATTTTTTTTTTCCGATGTGATTCAGGCATTGTGGTGTTCTAAGCCCGTGCGATAGGGCTTCAACCTATGACCATTTACCAGCTTGGGGAGCATCGCCTCGTCCAACTGTTGCAACTGAACTACTCCTCCAGAAGAAATACTACTGATGCGATAGGGACCAAGCCAATGCATCTACAACTTTCCTAGATGTTTCATAAACTTGTTGTCGTACAATAGCACCAAGTCGCCCTACTGAAACTGTTTATTTTTTATGTGGTAATCATTCCATGCCTTTTGTTGATCCTTTTCTACCCTTTGGTGGAACCCAGCGATGAAAAGATCTTCTTCCAGCCGCACCAATTGCGCCAGACGTTCATCTAATGCTGCGACATCATCCATGCCCGTGACAGGAACAATTTGTATACTCGGAACAATATAATCCATTGGAATAATCGCTTCTTGTCCATATACCAACTTAAATGGTGTCTGTCCTGTCAGCCACTTACATGTGGTGCGATAGGCCCACAACACTGCTGGGATTTTGAGATCCCAGTCGTCGCGGTTAGCATTGCACACCTTTGTCAGCACATGCTCCAATACTTTGTTAAAAGCCTCCACTATGCCATTCACTCGTGGATGATAGGGTGAACTCTTCTTATGCTGGATTTGCAACTCCTCCTTCAATGCGTTGATGGTGTGATTAAGAAAGTGGCTACCCTGATCACTCAGCAATATCTTGGGGCAGCTGAAGCGAGTGATTATGCTATCAAAAAAAAATTGCGCTGCCGTAGTCGCGGAACAATCAACTATAAGTGACGCCTCAGCCCATCGGGTCAAATATTCTGTCACTATGATGATATACCATGCACCCGTGCATTTCCCTAGATGATTGATCGGTCCTACAAAATCCACGACCCATTTATCGAACGGTTGCAATGTTATTTGAGGTATCAGCGGCATCTCATCATGGCGGGATTGTTTTCCAGTCCGCTGACAAACATCACAGGACCACACATAGTCTGTCACATCATTATGCAGGGTAGGCCACCATATCCCTGCACGCAACACTTTCCTAGCCGTCGCCCGACCGCTATAGTGTCCTCCTGCTACTTCTCCATGTGCTTCAACGAGTATCCGCGCTTGCTCATGCAGCAAGACACATCTACGCAATATCTCATCAGTGCCCATTTTATACAATTCTCCTACGATTAGCTGGAAGTCTGCAGCCTTGACTACCAATTGATTCTTCTGACTGGTGGTGAACTCATCTGGTGTAGTACCTGTTGTCAGAAACTGGAGGATGTCATCAAAATAGTCATTAGCAATGTCAACCTTAGATAGTTGTGCATCCGACAACTTGTCTTCAATATTGGTTGGTTCCTCCCCTGTATCAATCTGAGATAGATGATCAGGACCGGCGTTCAATCGGCCTGGCTTCACAATGACTTCAAAATCGAACTCCTGAAAAAGAAGTAGCCAACGACATATCTTCCCCCCCAACACAGGCTTATTAACTAGGTATTTTAACGCGGAATGGTAAGTGAACATTTTAAAGTGCCCACCCAACAAATAGTGCCTGAACTTCTGCAATGCATAGACCATCGCCAGACCTTCCTGCTCAGTGGTGGTGTAGTTGAATTCAGCGGACAACAACTTCCAACTAGCGAAAGCAATGGGGTGATCAAGATCTCCTTCGTTGGGCTGAGCCAATACTACTCCAAATGCGATTGAAGAGGCATCCACATGTACATGGAACTCCTTACTCAAATCTAGAAATACCAGTATCGATGTCAAATCCATCTTCGTCTTTAGTGTGTCAAAACTATCCTGACATTCGAGAGTCCATTGAAATAGCACATCTTTCTTCAACAACTTCTCCATATGGGCGGTGATCGCTGCATATCCCTTGATGAACTTGTGATAATACCCCATCTTCCCCAGAGTCACTCGTAACTGCTTAGTAGTGGTCAGTGGTTGCAAACTCAAAATGAGCGCAATCTTAGTCGGATCGACCAACAACCCTTGATTACACACAATATGACCCAATAATATCCCAAATGGTGCACAAAAAATACATTTCTTCAAGTTCAGCGATATCTAGTGTTGTTAGCAGTGCTCAAGCATTAACCGTAGATTGGCCAGATGATCACGGACCAACCCATAAACTGTCCAATCATCCATGTAGACTTGCAAAAACTTTTGAATAAAGTCTTTAAATGCAGCAACAATGACCTGGGAGAATATCGCAAGTGCATTCTTCAAACCAAACGGCATTACGGTGTACTGAAAGCAACCCCATTCAGTAACGAAATTTGTCTTATGGCGATCTTCTTTGGCAATGCGAATCTGATGGTATCTAGAGAACCCATTGGTGAATGAGTACATCTCCTGGCCGCCCACCCCTTCAAGTACTTTGTCAGTAAATGGGGTCAAAAAAGGGTCGTGCAAGCAGGCATCATTTAACTTCTGCAACTCAACACAAATGCGCACCTCACCGGTTTTCTTGTCCTGCACCACCATAGGACTGATCCATTCGGACTCTTCCACTGGTTCAATAATACTAGCATCCAACATGCGATCAAGTTCCGCCTTGAACTTCTCCTTATGTCGCAGATTCAGCGGATAAAGTCGCTATCGGACTGGCTTAGCATCTGGTTTTAAAGGAATCCTCATCTCCCCTAAATCATCGAGGATCCCCTTCATATCAGAAAACTTCATAGGAAACAAATCTTGAAACTCATGGAGTAAATCAGTGACCTTACTCATCATCTCCTCATCCCAATAGTCCCCAACATTTGCAAACTTGGGAGTGGCCTCTGTGCTGATATTAAGCTTACGAAGCTTCAATGGTTGACTGAATGGATTACTTGGCGCAGCTGGTAGTACCACATCATGACTTCCTTCAGATTTGGGAATGTTGACATTTTGGGGATCGTCCTCATCCTCTGGCCCATCGGTTATGTTGAAGAACTCCATAAGAGACTGCATCTGACAGTATGTTTGTGGATCGACAGGGTAGGCCGCTAGGACAACCTGAAGTACCACATCACGGATGAGTTGTAAGGCATTATTGACGTCAAGGTTGGCATCCGCAAAAGTGAACATATGAGTGAAACAGACTGTCAACTCCCCCCATGTTGTAATTTCTTGGTGCAACTCGGCTGCAGTATACCATGAGCGCGGAATATCATTTAAGGTATGGATAAAAGCATTGACCCACATATCTCTGGGTCACGCTACCCATAATCGTTGGAATTCTATCACATGATCACTGGGATTATTCCGACCATCATACTTTCCATTGTGATAAACCTCAGTATCACTTAATTGGACCAACATCAACCTTTGACACTGTGACCAACCATTAATAGATTGCTTGTGTGTCACCCACCAGTGTGTTGGAGAAGCCTTCAGTGCTTCCTCCAATGCCAGCAACCACTGTGGTTCTGAGACCCGTTCTTCAAATTCTGTCAAAAAGTTGGTTAAGCTAGGAAACCCCTCATAAAGTGGTAGTGTGACTGTTTTTGTCGCAACACGACATAATGATTGCGTAATTAAGCCACATTTCCGGAATGACACTTCGTGGAAGAGGTTCTGCCAATGTTCTAATGCATCATCAGAGTCGAAAGATGCAGAGCTCTCATTGCGCCATCCCAGCTCACTGTTGGCAGTGGGATGAATATAGTCTTCAGAAATATTGAAAGCATGGTCCCATCTAGTGGGATCGTCATCTTTTACAGGCTCAATGTATCAGTTCCGTTCAGCCAGATCCAATGGGGCTATGACTCGAAGATCGCGATTCTAAAAGGTCATCATGTGTCTCTTGAAGTTGATTACAGCTCCACTATCGTTAGCCCATCCAATCCCCAATAACGCATGACAAGAGCTTCCTCCCTCAACTAATTCAATGACATCGAAGTCAGCATAAGTCTTCATACCCTCAATATCGACTGTTAGCCGCGGAACTCACCCAATGGGTGTTACTTTCACATGGTTAGCCAACCGGAGCTGCACAAGAGACCAGCTCAATGGGGGACTCCCCATGTTCTGCCACGCATGCTTGGTTAAGATGTTAACATCCGAACCAAGATCAAGAATAAATGAATCGACATCATAATCACCAATCTGGATGTTCATTCTCATCTCCTTGCCGGTCTTCCGTCACTGTAGAGAGTTTATTGTTGACTCCTGCCCTCCTTTTGGAAATCGCTGCAACCATCCCTCAATCTCAACAAGGGCAGCCGGATCCTAGGCTAAAAATAGAAAACACTCTAGAAATATTTGCAATCTTTCTGATGGTGTCGATGGACCACCCTCCGATGTAGTGTCAAAGACAGGTGTCATATCGCACACAACAGCCTTACCACGGTCTTTCTCCAAGGCGCGATGCGCATGAAGGAATGCCTCCTGTTCTACATCGATCTCGAATGATATCATCTTCTGTCCTGCCAACCGAATCATCAGTCGCGAGCTATCTTCCCTAATTATTTTTCCTCCATTAGTTACAACAACCACCAAAACATCTTGTGGTCGCGGTTCTGCAAAAATTGTCGCAATATTCGCACCCTGCATATGAGTCTGCTGCAGATTCCCCTGCGGGTTCCCAAATGGATTTGAATTCTAATTTGTTCATGGGGGTTGGTTCTATACTGGTTGCTGTACTTGGTTCTGGATTGGTTGTTGTACTTGGTTTTGGGCTTGTTGCTGCGGCTGGGTCTGATTCTGTATCTACGGAGCGTTCCCAGCCTGCCATCGTGCAATCAACTGTGGACAAATCTCAACTGTCTGATCATTAACGAAATAGAACGTACATTTATTCTGTAGTAGTGGAAAGTCTCGCTAATAATGCCCCCACACCGCATAGTGATAGCATTGGACAGGTCCACGACCACCTCATCCTCCTCCGCAACCAAATCCTACACCTCGTTCACCCCATTATCCACCTCAGAATCCACCCTATTGGTTGTACTACGGATGCATAGGATTTTTTTGCATGCCTTGTCCCTACGGTGCATACTACAGTTGCTGAATGTACTATGGCTGTTGCGGAGCCATTGGAATTGGAGCATATTACGGCATGAACTACTGTGGTTGTTGCTGCGGTACAAACTGCATCTGCGGTTGAGGTAGTGGCTGGACTACCTATGGTTGCAGTTGGGGTTGTTGTACGGCACGCTGATTGTCCTTGACATAGAATGCATCACACATTCTTTCTTGCAGCAACCCATATGCACGACAATCTTTGTCATCACGACCCACCGACTTACAAAATGTGCAATAAATATTTCTTGGGGTTGTGACCATTTTTTTCATTTAAGGGCAATTGTCGTGACTATGCCCATACACCTGGAAAACGCGACACCATGGCATGCTGCCACCATTCAATGGGTTTGGCGCACCTGACACCAAATAATTGCAAAAAATCAGGCAATTCTCTTTTGTATGCCCTTCTCCTTGGCATCGCGTACACCATACTTCATCGCGTTGTTCCTTGCTCTTCTTCAAATCTTGCAACTGTATAGTCAAGTTAGCAAGTTGTGTCTATATCTGCGACATTTCGGTTGCATTATCTCCAATTGGTGACACCTCTAATCACAATGCAATCTCTAGAGCTTCACTGGGTGTCGAAATGTTTTGTTGCATCAGCGACAGCCGAATGTGCAGGAGCAATGCCGCAATGAATGAATCTTTATGTTGGACGACACTCATATCGAAACTAGCCTTTTCCATCAGTGTCTTGAATTGCTAGTCGAAATCCCATACCGTCTCATTGGGATACTGCTTAATTTCCTTCAATTCTGTGATGTATTGAGCTCCAGACTTGGGCTGTCTAAATTCAGCAATCATCCCATCCCTATCTCATCTAGTGACTTCTTTGGGGCTCCCGTAGGGACTAGAACAAACTTCATGAACCAATATAATGCATGACCTCGCAAAGTCATGGCTAACTTTCCTTTCTTAGCATCATCATCAGTGATCTATTTCACAGTCTAGACCGCTTCACACAAAAACCAATACTATTATGGGTTGTCTATTGCACTTCCATGGAACAAAGGTAACTTGGCATCATCACCCGCCATTCTGGGCTTCCTTCCTCCTTTTGTTGTGCTACTACCAATTAACTTATGTGGGATTGACGAACTTGGCGGTGTCGAAGTTGTATTTCTTGTTGTTTGTGAGATAGTGAGCGGAGGTGTGGGTACGTTGGTGCCGAGGTTTGGTCTTGCCTCTATCCTGGGTGTAGCCTGGTTGTCCCTATTAGTATTGTGAGGTCGCTTCATCCCATGTGGTCTTCCTTCGCGGTTTTGCGGTTCTATCAGAGCAGGACCTTCTACTTTCCTCTGCCTCTTCTCCTGTCGAAACCTCGCTCCTCCTCTTGTAAGACCACTTTCTTCCTCGGCTTCGCTCACAGTCTCCTCATGGTCTGTACCCATCTACCCCTTACCGTTCCATGTACCGTTCCCCAACAGTCATGGTACCCACGACCTCCACCCTCCAGGCTATCTATTGATCAAGATGCATCTTCAATATACCCTTCTCGTAGATTAGCATCTTAATCGACAGTTTGAGTGACAACAGAAACCTTCACCTTGGTCCGCGGAAGAAATATCTTTCAACTTCACTATAGGATTTATGTGTGTCCACTGCAAATTTAGTGATATATCCCTCCAATATTCTATCAAGCCAAACTTCGATAGCCCACGATGCCTTGTCATCAAGTTTCTGCAACTCCTGAATCAATTTCGGGGCCCAAGCCGTCGGCTCACCACCCTGGAAATTCCTCTTCTGGAAGGTCAGCTTTGATAACCACTCATACAGAATGACTGGGAATTCACAGAAAAACCATTCGTGCAGACTGTCATGAATATACCTTCCCACCTAGTGATCTATTGTCAGTCGTGTGATCCAGCTTTCATCTTCAGCAAACTCCTGCAACTTCTGATCATACCAGCTCTATATCTCCGGCTTTGTCGGGTGCCACAACTTGTCCTCCTTTCACTCTTCACACGGTCCCAGCAATGGAACCATTTGTTGACCAACGCGACTCCAGTCGACAGGGGTTCCACTTCATTGTTGACACATGCCGTAGTCTCCTTGGCCATCGGCCCGGGCAAGTTTTATCCCACCCAACAACACCTGCAAAGCATATGAGGTCTCACCCGAGGAATCCAGGAAGAGCAGACAGAACCATGTTTTTTCCAAGAAAGGAGGAGAGTTGCAGCTGTACGAACTAACTCTATTGCAAAACCAGAGTCTCAAACATTTGACATGTATTCATAATGCATTATTCAACCGCAACATTTATTATCATCGCAATAATAACAATAAAGCAATATTGCATCAAGGAAACATAACATTATTCATGAAGTGCGACATTGCATTACCATGAATAAACAGAAAGAACCCACGAATTGCACCAGAACAGTTTCATCATACCATATTATCACTGCAAAACCTTAGATACAATATCTCATCAAGATCAAGTTTCGGCAATATATCACAGATGCGCAGAAACAACCAAAAACATGTGCTTCTCTTCACCTTGACTCCACTCATATCTCTCTCCTTTTCTTATTTACCTACGACTCTTATCTATATATAGGCTTCCACCATTACAATGCTTGTCCAGTTACTAACAGTTTCCTAACCGACATTTGGACAAATGACCCAATATCTAACTAACTTGATATAAAACCAACCAAAAACCCGCATTCTGTGGTATAAATGACTCAACATTACATAATATGTGGTCAAAATGACCCCAAGCCTGCATTCCGTGGTACAATTGACCCAAAATACATAACTAATCTTCCACTCCTCGCCATTCGCGTCATATTTTTCCTTGTTGCAGCATCGGAGATGCTGCGATAGCACTCTACCAAACCGCCTGCCAACACAAAGTTACAAATACATCAACAAATATTAGTTCAAAATAGAGGAGAAGAATAGATCCAAACTGAAATGGATATTGATGTTCCTGAGCAGGGATCATAGCCTAAAAAAACTAGTATAGAAGCCCAGGAGGAAAGTCAAGAAATAGTGGAAGGAGAGGAATCATATGAGCTTCCAAGGGAGCTAGCAGAGTTAATAGTAAATACACTACCTTCAAGAGGGCCACCTGCAAGATTTACAATTTATCCTTTTTTGGAATTCACCATCGCACAAAGATTACAAACTTCACCTTCAGGAGGACTAATACTTGTCAAACAGATTTACAGACATGGTACAAAAATACTAGAGAAAGGGGCATGGGGATAGTTAATTATATTAGGAAAAATATCTCTGCAGTTGAAAAGAGGCTAATTACAGTGGTTTATCACCGACAAGATACCTTCATATTTTCCATAGTCGAAACCAAAGTCCCTAAACCATCAAATTTGAGTGAGTGGGAAGCTGAAGAGCATATAGTTGACTTCAAGGATTTGGAAAGTTGGAAAAATTGATTTATACAAATAAGCTAGTGATATGATATGTACTAATATTGTGAAATCAATGAAAGAATATAGAAGTTAGAGAATGGATTTGGAAAAGTTTGAGAAATTGTGGAAGGACGAGTGACGGATCACTAGAGCTAAACATGCGACCAACAATGATCTATAAGAAAAACTCATAGCTCTATCAGCTAACTCTTCTGATGGAGCTCTAATCAAATCACCAATTGAGAAGAATGATAATGAAATAACACATTTAAGGAAAAGGATGAAAATGCCGACCACTGATCTAGTACAAACTTCAGAGTTAAAATAGGTGCAAGCTGAGAAAGAACAATTGTATGATAGAATGATGAAACATTAGAAGTTAGTAGAAGAAATATTAAATAAAATAGACGATATTCAAATGCGTATTTCCTCATTGAAGTTTATGAATACAAATCTATTAGCTGGAAATACTTCTCAATCAGAAACAACTGCATTGCAAGTACCAAAAACAACACCAACAGAGAAATAGATTGAACAACGAGTTGTTGCTTCTTAGACAATTGATAATGATGCAATGGAAGAAGATAATGCATCTCAACAATCCATTCCACAACCAATCATAGAAGAAAATGATAAAGAAACCACAAAAACTATGTGGGACAAAATGACCAACTATTTTATAAAGAAATGGGATTACTTTGAAGTGATCCAAGATGAATTGGATATGGATACATCAACCTGACAAGAAGCAAAAGCTATGGAAAAGAAAATGGGAGGCATGCCCAAGAAAGCAATCCAATTCATTGACTATCTCAATAGCAAAACCAAGAAGCAATTGGATGATATTGGGGTTGACAATAGAACTCTGATCATTAAAATATCCAGATTAATGATCATGAAACAAACCTACTTATTGAGGATGAAGGATAACATCAAGCAACTAATAGAAGAAATTATTTGTTTCAAGGGAATTTTTAAGGAAGTAATGAACCTTGGTATACCTTCTCCTTGGGATGGTAATGTGAATGTGTATCCTAATGAAGATTATAAGATCCAACTATATAGAAATAAAGACAAGTTATGTCATGAATCCATATATGGACAAGCTAGTGGAGAACAAGCTCTTGGAAGGATCAAAAGTAATTTTGAAATCCTATGTTTACCAAAAGGTGTTGGTAGAAAATTAGGACCTATTCCATATGAGAAGACTACCAATGCTGAAATATCTCTTGAATCATTAAAGGCACGCATATTACCTATGGGAAAAGAGTGATAGTCAGTAGTACAATATCATAAATTAGTTTTTTCACCTAAAGTGCCAACAGGGAATCCAACAACACAGTCATCAAGGCAGTCTTTAGGGTAGTCTTTAGAAAAGGCATCCAGTCATCATTCCATCCAAGCAGGAGAATAGTCATCTGCATATATTCCAACACAATTTGAAAATCATCCAAATCCATTAGCTTTCATGGCATGTGCAGGAAAAATTAATGTCCAAATGATGCACCAAATGAATCAAGTAGGTGTATCACATGTGATTCAAGTAGGTGGATAGTGAGTTGTCCAACCAAATTTCTATACGAGGGGTTAGACTAGACAAACAAAAGAGAAAGAGAATACCGTGAATAAGAGGAATTAAAGTGAAAGTGTTTTTAAGTCAAAAGTAAAAATTAAAAGTGAGAGAGGCTGAGTGAAAAGGTAGTTACAAAGTTGTTGAAAGAAATAGAAATATGTTATTTGTAAAAGGATATAAATCCATCCTAAAATTCATTGTAAGTGCTGGAAAATTTATGTAGAGGGACTCTATCATTTTATTGATTTGGTGAACTCCTTTATGTTTATGTAATATCATTGTAGAGATTAAGATTGCAGAGTGTTGTAGAGATGTATTTCCTCTGTGTTTTTTCCAACTTTATTGTTCTCATACTCTTTTTTGTCTATGTATACTTTCTTGAGAGTACTAATAAAAAGATTGAGTAACTTTTCTGCTCCATATTGTGTCAATGATATTGTATGTTGATGAATGCTGAAATTAATATTAGACATTTCAAGTACTTTGACCTCTACTCTAGTTTCACAGATTTTATGTTATACAACAATACTTGAAGGATTATTTTATTGTTGTTTACATATATGTCTTGTTTCCAATACATCTGTAGAATGAAGTCATGATATGTTATACATTTTGTTTAAATATCGTTGAATTATTTAAATCAAAGAATAGAGTGTCCATGATTTCACTAGGTTTAAAGAGACTCTATTTGCAAGCACCTCTTTAACCTATTTTTGTTTACAAATGCTAAAATTTCTCTCCATTATTATTCAAGTGTTGTTATAGTCTGGAAAATTTCTCCACGGTTGCTCTGATGTCATTAGAAATTGTTCACAAAGGTTACACATCCAAGTATTTCAAGAAAGATTCATTGCACAGTAAAATTCATATAGATTCAGATAAAAAGTATTTAAAAATTAAGTTTTGTCATGCTATGGATAGTACTGTTTCAGTCCAGTATTACTCAGGGAACAACAGGGTTAAATCTATATGGAATAATGTAATTGTATATGTAATGGTGGTTGTCCTAATGAAGTTCTCACATATGCAATTAATTAATACATATATATAGATTCCATGTAGTTAATATTGAGAGGAACACGTCATTTGGATATATAAATGTATTCACATATTTGGAGGATGTTTTCATATTCTTCAAGGATTTAAAGTGTAACTTGTCTCTCTTATATATTTTGGATCTTGTCTCCACACTCGCATTTGTTGTACATTATGTGTACTTTGATTTGTCATGATAATTTAAGTTTTTGTGTGATGTACCTGCAATAATTAATTAATGCAAATACACGAGATATCAGAAATAATAGAACATAATCGCTTTTATATTGATCACGGGCCACTTCGAGGGGGCAACCTCCTTTGAGCAAGCTCAATACAATTAACTTCACGGTGCCTTCAATGACCTCAACACACACTTATATACTAAGTCTATTCCCAATACTATGAGTCAAAACCATGGGACATATAATACTACAGGACGACTTACAAAGCATATGCGTCCAATACTATGGGTCAATACTATGGGCTAATATAAACTACGGATCAACAAATACTACGGGACGACTTACAAAGCATATGTGTTCAAAAACAATATACTAACATAGTAAAGAGAAGGGTTGACATAGGTTCCTAACATCCCCTCTCCCTTAGAAAAAGCTTTGTCCTCAAAGCTTTGGTTGGAGAAATTGTTGCAGAACCTGAAGGAGTGGTTCCCCGGTAGCATCCTTGGTTTGCATTTCGGGCCACTGACGCCTTTGGAGTGTCAAGGAGGATTGCTTGGAAGGCTATAGATGAAGAAGAACCCTGTCAGCTGCGTGGAAAATGCGCTCAGAACGGTGTTGATCGGCTTGTTGTTTCAGGCGAATTCTGGCCATGTGAAGATTGTTCTGCAGAAGGAGAAGAATCTGATCGCGGTTTCGAAGAACCGAGTCAATTTCCTGAACTAGGGAGCTGCTAAGGGTGTATGGAAGAAGAACTGGCGGTGTTTGTCCATAGACTGCTTCATATGGTGTCCTTTGAGATGTGGTATTGTACCACCAGAGTGCTGTTAGGAAATCCATAGAAATAGTTGGCCAAAGCTGTGTAGTGATGGGCAAGGGTTTGATCAATCCCGAAAGGAGTGTCGGTTCCCCCTTGTTGACTTGGAAAGTATAATCGTTAGCCACTAGCTGTTGAATTGTCATTTTTAGTCCCAGCCAAAAGAAGTTACATTGTTCCTGGTCATACATTTTGCAGAACCCAGAGTGCCCTATTGATGAAGAAGCATGGAGATCATAGAAGAGATAGCCCTGTTGAACATATGGCAACCAATTTGGAACAAGCAGAGAAAGAGCTGTAAGAGAAACTGGGTCATCAATTGTGCAAGAAGGAGCATCTTCCACCATATTGTCCTTACCCTTCTTGTAAGTGATCACATAGGGATAACCCATGAGTTGGATAACCCATTGCAGGTGTGTTGGGGAGGAGACCCATTGTTCCAGAAAATTTTCGAGACTTGGGAGATTAGTCTTGATGCAGAAATAATTGCCTAATAGGTATGGCTGCCACTTCTGTACTGCATGCAAAATAGACATCATTTCCTGCT
This sequence comes from Larix kaempferi, assembly GCA_027924585.1. Lineage (NCBI taxonomy): Eukaryota > Viridiplantae > Streptophyta > Pinopsida > Pinales > Pinaceae > Larix > Larix kaempferi. The sequence continues at coordinate 10,361,556 of BSBM01000797.1, forward strand.
GAGAGGTAGATGTGGTTACATTCTTACCGGAAAGGTCTCTTGAAGGTAGCAAGCTCATTGGTTCAGCAAAGTTACCTGCATATCTATCCAGGGAAGTAGTGGAGACTGTTGATGGGTGCATCTGAATGGAATTGAGCTGAGCGATGACACCATGTGAATTCTTCTTAAGGATTTTTTCCAGGCGATGTGAACTGATGATGCAGAGAGACCCTGGTTGTAAGCCCCGAAATTTTTGTTGTGCCCCATTGATGTTAAACTGCATCCAGAGTTCAGCAAAATACCATAAGATGGGGCCAAGTGTGTGTAACCATTGAATGCCCAAAACCACATCACATCCGCCTAAGGACAAGGAAAACATGTCGGAGCGTAGGTTATAATCTTCCATAGAGATACGCACATTGTGACACTTCCCCTTGCAAGGTAAGGTGCCCCCATTGGCAACCATGACTTCAAAGTTGGAGCAAGGATGGACAAAACAATCAACCTGTTTGGCAATTCGAGGGTCAATGAAGTTATGAGTGCTACCAGAATCAATGAGTATGGTAAGAGGGAGCTTCTTGAAGTATCCCCTGACCCGCATTGTTTGTGGGGTGGTGACGTCGGTTACAGCATGGAGAGAGATCTCGGGTGGGTCGTCCTGAGATGGGGTGTCAACAGGCGGGTGTTGCATGTCGACCAGATCATCTACTGTATTTGTAGCTTCTTCACCATGTTCTAAGGTAGGCGGAGAATCCACATCCAAGATATAGAGCTTTTGTTGAACACATATATGTCCTCGAGTGAATTTCTCATCACAATTATAGCAAAGCCCTTTTTCTCGGTGTGCCTGCATTTCTATTTCAGACAAATGCTTGATAGGAGTTGGTTGACGAGCAGGCGTGATGGGAGGTCGTTGGGAACCCATATTTCTGAAGGGAACAAAGGTGGGTTTGGAGCGTTGTTGAGCTGTGATCTTGTCCTCAGCCAACTTAGCCAACCCTAGGACTTCCATCATTGTGTTGGGACAAAACATTTGGACCTCTGAGCGGATTTCATCCTTGAGACTACTGATAAAACAACTCCTATAGAATTCATCAAACAATCCTTCTGTGTGATTGGCTAGTTTCTCAAATTCCATCTGATACTCTCTCACTGTGCCAGTTTGGTGAAGTTTAGTGAGTGCTCCTGTGAAGTCGTCAAAAGCACTAGGACCAAATTGTGGCAAAATGAGTTGGCAAAAATCTGTCCAGTTTGGCTCGGGATGAGCTTTGATGTACCAATGGTACCATTGAAGGGCTTCCTGTTCCAAATGAAAGGATGCAAGTGGAAATTTCTGAACATCAAAAGTATTATGCAGACTGAAATATTGTTTTGCTCGGTATATCCATCCAGTCGGATCAGTACCATTGAAGCAAGTAAAATCAAGCTTCGGCCCACGAAAATTGCTAGAAGCAGAGAACCCGGTGGCTGCAAAAGATTCTGGCTATCTGGTATTGTTCATGGCTGAATGCTGAAGATGGAGGCTGAGAAATTTTTCATCCAGATCTTGGAGTTTGGTTTGGATCGCTGCAAGTGCTTCCTCCAAGGTGTGTGCTCCTGCACGGGTGACAACCGTAACCAGGTTTTTTTTTGTTTTTTGTTTTGACTGGGTAGGAAAACAAAAACAGGAACTACTTCAGTAAGGGAAAATTTGGATTTGGGAAAAAAACAGAAGGGTAATTGGGGTTTGACTAGGTTTTGGACACTGTTGGATAGACAGGGAAGCAAAAATGAGGATTTCAGAAGCGGGGTGAAAGAATGAGAAAATTTGGTAGAGGGGAACAAAGAAGCAGAATTCAGAAAGGAACTCTGTGGTAAAATTTGAAGGTGATTGGGTGAAATCTGAGGAAGTTATGGGAAACCCTAAAAATCGACAAATGTGAGATTTCAGGCTATAGGAAGGGGAATTGAGGATAGGGTCCTCAGGAATGAAATATGCATAATGGAATGACAGGGGTTCCCTGGAAATTTCAAGGGAAACAGAGGTAAAACAAGGGAGATATGGAGAAAAATTGAATTTTTTTTTTTTTCCAGACTTGACCGGCTACGGCTCGGATTTTTTTTTACATACTGGAGTGGTTATGGCTCAGAAGGAATCTGGAACAACCCCGAACGGATGGATCTGGAACAGCTTGCAAAATGGATCTGAAACGGCGCAGCAGTGATCGGCAATAGTTCAGCTGAAAGTAGATATGGACCCCAGGTATGTGTGGCTTCCTAACATTTCAGGGTTTTCACTCGGCCACCAATGCTGTCTGATGGCTTTCATATTGGAGCAGTACCCCTCACTCCACGGCTCAGGTAAAACTGATAACCGCTTTGCCACAAACGACAGCTCATGGTTTACCTCACGGGTGGGAACTAGTCAATCAGGTAGGGGTCGTTGCCCTTTTTGCTTGGCAGGTCCTCTCAATGGCCAGCTACTTCAGGGTTCCTGCGGTACTCCTCACAATGAGTTTTAGGGCTTATGCCCAAGTACTTCCCACAATTAAGCGGATAGGGATTATTCCCAGATCCGAACCTGCAACAGAAAAAAATTTGGGCAGAAATTCCACCCAATGTTCAAAACTCGGATCTATATTGCTCAGAATCGCTATTATAGCATGTTTCTGGAATTGGAACAACCACTCTGCTTCTACCTATGAAAGCGGAATAGAAATCTAGGAACTCGGTAAAAAGATTTTCTTGCCGCAATTTCCGCAGCCGTCACCGAAATTCTGAAAAATCGTTGATTTTAAATCCGTGATATCTCCACTTTTAGGACTCCAAATGAGATGATTGTTTTTTTGAAACTGCATATTTTTGAAAGGGGAATTCAGATATGCAATCCGTTTCTTCTGATTTTGTGCAGAAAGTTTCACAAATTGATCTGAAAGTCACCGCCCAAAAAAAAATAAAAAAAATTCCCACTTGTGCCAAGGAAAGTGCTCTGATACCAGATGTGATGTACCTGCAATAATTAATTAATGCAAATACACGAGATATCAGAAATAATAGAACAGAATTGCTTTTATATTGATCACGGGCCACTTCAAGGGGGCAACCTCCTTTGAGCAAGCTCAATACAATTAACTTCACGGTGCCTTCAATGACCTCAACACACTTATATACTAAGTCTATGCCCAATACTATGAGTCAAAACCATGGGACATATAATACTATAGGACGACTTACAAAGCATATGCGTCCAATACTATGGGTCAATACTATGGGCTAATATAAACTACGGATCAACAAATACTACGGGACGACTTACAAAGCATATGTGTCCAACAACAATATACTAACATAGTAAAGAGAAGGGTTGACATAGGTTCCTAACATTTGGGTACATAAAATTTGGTATGTGTTATGCACCAAATTCCCAAAAAGAGAATAAAATAAACAAGGTAATCCATGACTTAATAACTATGAAAAGAGATTAATAACAAGTCTCTTCGAGGGGGGGTGTTAGAAAAAACAGGATCGCAGAGCAATAAAAATAAACAAGATGCAAATATAATCACACAGACACATTACAAGAGAGACACCAATATATTGTGGTTCACCCAAGATGGGCTACGTCCACATAGAAATTGCCAGTCCTTATTATTGTACCATCCAGCAAAGTGAAGGGATACAACCCGCAGCACAGCCGCTGCAACTTCCTCTTCACACTCTCACAGTCTCTCTTACACGATCTCAGAGATATTTACAATACACAATACCTAATGCATCAACCCTAGCCGTATTACAATGTCTTTCTTTTAAAGGGGAAATACAATGGGAAAATACCACGGGTTACCCAAAAACATGGGCCCGTAATATGTTGAGTGATGCACCCCACATCCCCCTGCTAGGGTGAGTGTACAGTCCACCTACATATCATATAAAACTGGGTTACAAACATGGCTAAACAACAACATCTATGAATTTGGAAGATCAGGCTCCACAACCAACAATCTCCCACTTGGAGACTGATCACAGCAACTCCATCGCTGTTGTACTTGTTGGACTTGGACTTGGCAAATTTCTCATATTCACCTTCACGCTAGAAGGCCAACTGAAACCGAGAAGGAACTCATTTTCTCTCTGGTCACTACCTTTGTAAACATGTCTACATGATTCTGGCTAGTATGTATCTTCTCCAGCTTCAACAGTTCATCTTCCAGAACAAAGCGTATGAAATGGTACTTGAGCTATATATGTTTAGTCCTAGAATGGAATGTTGAGCTCTTTGCAAGATGAATGTCACTCTACCTATCACTATACAACCTTCTATCCTTATGTTTCTTACCCAATTCCTCCATAAACCTCTGCAACCAAATCATCTCTTTACTAGCCTTTGTAACAACAACATACTCTGCTTCCATTGTTGAAAGTGCAATAACCTTTTGTAGTTTTGAAATCCATCTTACTGTTGTTCCACCTATATTAAACACATACCCTGTTGTGCTCCTCCTACTATCATTATCACCTTCCATATCTGCATCAACATATCTCTGTAAAACAATGTCTGAAACTCCAAAACATAATGCATGAGTGGTAGTACCTCTCATATACCTGATAATCCATTGTACTGCCTTCCAATGTTCTTTACTTGGATTGTTCATATATCTGCTCACAAATCCCATTGCATGTGCAATATTTTCTCTTGTGCACACCATGGCATACATCAAGATGCCAACTACTGATTAATAGGGAATCTTGGACATGTAATCTATCTCTTCCTGTGTCTTGGGACACATTTCCTTACTTAGTTTGAAATGGATGGCCAAAGGTGTACTAATTGGTTTTGCATTCTGCATTCTGAACCTCTCCAACACTGTAAGACCCCATTTTTCCCTTGATGTAAATACTGCTTATGTACAGTATGTGTAAATGCCTTAGTGTGGAGCTCAAGGCCAAGGCCCCACTAGTGGATGTTCCGGTTTATTGCTTAGGCAAGTATTGATACAGTTTGATTATTCATGGGCTGCTGAGCCATGAAGAATGTAAATGATGTAATTATTACTGAATGAATAAAATAACCAAGAAGCTGGCTAAGGAGGCAACAAACAAGAAGGGGGCCGAGTGTATTCACTAGGAAGAGGTGAGGGGGTTTGAGATTGGTTGACCATGTTGCCACATGTCTGACTGAGAACCCATTTGAACTCCCTGCTGACATTAATGTGATTTCAGAGAATGGTTGAGAACCAACTACTGAATCTGATGGAGTATGGAGCATGCCTGCGATTTCGTATGGCAAGGCATGGCTCTGATCACTTGTGCATGAAGGCATCGAACTACCTGGGAGAAACTCGCAGAACCTATTGTGAACAGCGGGAGGAGATTCAGACACACTCATCCATTGATGACTCATGCACTCTTAGTTCCCTATTTTTGAAACGCTCGTGCTACCATGGTGGAGACCATTGACCCTCGCAGAGGACTCACCTGCGTGTTTTCCTGTAAGTGGCATGCCCCTGTGTGTGAGAACTACCCAATGATGAGCAGTCGCGACACCCTGTGTGTAGAACCCTGGTGCACCGACGGGCAGAGTCAATAGAGAAGGTTGTAGAATGGTTTGTGCAGAAAAACCATGGGGAAATCCCAAGCCAGAATATGTCTTGTTGTAAACTGCGGGAGAAAGGTTGGATTGCTGGAGAAACTCATTGAAGGCTATAGACTCAATGAACTAGTGGCTAGACCTTTCTATGCCCATCTTGGAATAGCACTGGAAGGGAAGGACCTTATGAGACTGTACAATAGTGATAGGATCTTCCTTGTATTGGATGTGGTAGGTATTGTGTGTGCTAGGTCGGCTGTGAGCGACTAGACCTTTCTATGCCCATACTGGAATAGCACTGGAAGGGAAGATGCCTTGAGAGACTATGTGATTGTGCAATAGGCCTTCCTTATGTTGGATGTGGTAGGTATTGTGGGTTTCAGGTCAACTGAGTGCTGGGATGCTTGCAGTTCTGTGGTTGAACTCACTAGTTTAGCAATACCTCCTTGTTATCCTTGTGTGCTGAAGAACCCCTGTAGGTTGGCTTAGCATGGGTAGTTTCCCTCGAATGCTTGGTAAAGCCAACTACAGACTGGTTTAGCATGTGAATGGAGCCTTGACTGTGAGAGAACCTATTAGCCCTTCTCAGTGGATACACTGCCCATCTCGGGGGTGATCTCTTAGCCAAAAGAGCATAGGCTGGATAGAGATCTAAGGTTGGCTGGAACGTTGCTCTCACTTAGCCAGTTGCTTCGTAATTCAAAGATAAGTATTATGTTATGGTAAATGATGTGGTTTCATTATTATGATAAGTGCTTGTATAGTCATGAAATTGTTGTATGTATGGTTATATGAATGGTTGACATGAAGTCATGTATAGGCCTAAGTAATAGGATGAATCCATTGTGTGTATTTATCTTGTATTGCAGGAACGAATGCTTGTAATTCTTGCATATGATAGATGTGTGAGTTAAGTCTGTGGATGCATTTTATACATGATGTTGTATGATAGTGCTTCATCATTTTTGGTAATGAATGTGATGTGTACTAACCCTGTGAAGGATAGATATATCTATATTGATCCTTGAGAAGTTAGAGAATCCCTGAGAGTGGTTTCAGGTACCTCTGTGGGTTTGATAGCAGGAAGGGACCTTGGCAGGTTGAAGGTTGGAATGTTCAAGTGTGGATAGGAATAGAACTTTAGAGAAGGAAATGAGAAGGTTAGATGCCTCACCTAGTCAAGGGGATGCTACCATTGGATAGAGTTCTCCGTGAGCTTTCCTCCGGTACCAACCTTGCCTCATTTGGATACTAGAGGGCGGAGTTATGCCCCTTGGAAGATTGATGAAGTTACCCTTGTAGAAGCAGGGTTCCGCACGCATGATTCCGTGAGTTGCAGGTTACGGGTATGCCAAATCCACGTTGAGAGTTTTGGGCCTCCTACAATCCCGAACCCAAAAGTAGTGGGTTTCAGGTTTTGGGTTCGTCAAGCCTGCACGACTGGATTTAGGCCTCTCGCAACCCCGCACCCGACATTGGTGGGTTTCGGGTTGTGGGTTCGTCAAACTCACGCTATGGGATTTAGACTTTCCACAACCCCGCACCCGACTCTGTGGGTTTCGGGTTTTGGGGTGACTACCCCCGTGGTGGAGCAGCTGGGATTGGGTTTCAGGTTGCGGGTTCATCAAACTCGCACTAGGTTTTTGGACTTTCCGCAATCCCGAACCCGAAACTGTGGGACCCATCGTTGCGGGATTCGCATTTCGGGAATTGTTGTGCGGGATGTGCGTTTCGGGATTCTTTGTTGCGGATTCAAGTTCTTCGACTGTGTGTATGGCCGCTCAGTCAATGGTTTTGGAGAAAAAAATGGATCATGGTATCCAGCCGGTTGGGTGGGTCAAAGGGGACGTGACAAAGTGGTATCAGAGCTTCAGTTACAGCACTGGGAGATGTTTGGGCTTGATGGCATACGAATTTTGGTCAAGAAATGCGCTCAAGGCGTGATTTCTCTATGAACTTAATTGCTTGATTTATTGCTTAGATGAATAATTCTTGGTTTAGATGAGTATGATATAGTTTATTTGCATGTTTATGATGTCTAATAGAATGTATGTGATGTACACAGAATTAGCAGCAACTGTCAGACAATTGTATCATGGTGCAGCACACGGTACGAGGTGAGAATGGTTACCCTGAATGATGCGCAGGACCCATTTGGGCCACAAGTTGATGTATTGGGTGAGAATGTGCAAGAAGCATATACAAAATCCGAGTTTGATGGAAGAAGGGAGCAAGTAACGCCCCCAAACTTAGCTGAAGCTATGGTTAGCTTCAATGAGCAGATGATGAAAGCGCAAGAAGAGCAGCATCAACTCAATGCAGCCATTTTTCAAAGTCTCATGGACTTGCAACAAAGGATTAACGGTGGTTCTAACCCGAGCCACAGAGGCCGAGAAGGAAGAAATGTAGAAAGTCAGTCTAGGGGCCATTCCATGAAAAGAACTCCATGCCCTAGAAGGTGTTCTGTGGGCCAGAAGCACAAGACACCCTCTCCTAATATTTCTTCCAGTAGGTTAGAGGATTCTGAGGGTTCTCAAGAGAGCCCAGGACGCACTGCCAGTAAGAGTAAAGGCACGAAGAAGCACAGAGGTATTCCATAGGGTGAATTCAAGAAGGCTAGGCCTCCTACTTTTGATGGTGAAAGTAAAGAAGGTCAAGAAGTAGAAGCATGGCTTCTTGGTATGAAGAAGTACTTTAGAATGCATGAGTATTCGAAGAATGAAAAGGATAAGGTTGTTATCTACAACCTTATTGGAAGAGCTTCTATCTAGTGGGATCACCTCATGCAGCTGAAGGGAATCAGTGAAAGACGAGTCAGCTGGGGTAGATTCCAAAGGTACTTCTAGGAAAAATACCTATCAGCTAGATATTATGATAATAAGAGGAAAGAGTTCAATGAACTCAAACTTGGACAGAACACTATGGATGAGCATGTTCACAAGTTTTTGGAGTTACTGAGGTATGTAGACTACATCAGGGATGAAAGAGTGAAGATCCAATGCTTCCTTGGTAGTCTACCACATAATTACAGAGACAGGATAGAGTTTGTAAATTCACCAAGCTTGGATGAAGCTATTAGGATGGTAGAGCATTGCTATGAGAAGAATAAAGGTAGGGCTGAGGCACGAGCACCATGGAGAGGTAAACCCAAGGGAAGGTTTGATTAGAAGAAAGGTGAGTATGAACTACCACTCAGGGATCAGCCTAGGAGATTTCCACAGGGCCAGCAAGCAAGAAGAGAATTCAGGCTAGCAACAAACAAGACACCAATGGGGCCACTTCAGTGTTGGGGTTGTGGAGAGAACCACAGGCTCAGAGATTTCCCAACTGCAAAGAAGAACCCCAGGGTCTTGCACAATGTTAGAAGAGAAGCTACAGTAGGGGATATGGCCAGAGAAACACCCAAGATTTATGCAGCACTGGATGATCGCCAAGCAGACCATCAGTCAGCAGTAGTAGAAGTTGTAGGTAAGATTGCTGAGAAGCCTATTTCTGTTCTGATTGATCCAGGGTCTACTCACAGTTATGTATCTCCTAAGGTAATTGAGAGTTTTTCCCTTAGTAAAGTGAACCATGGAAATGCTTGGTTAGTTCAACTAGCCACCAATACCAAGAGAAAGGTCAGTGAAATGGTGAAGGAATGTCCTATAGGATTGAATGGACTCCTCACACATGTAGAATTGAATATCTTGCCATTGGGGTCATATGATGCCCTGATTGGCATGTATTGGTTGGAAAGGCATAGAGCCAAGGTGGACTATTATGATAAAGCATTGGAATGTCTTGATGGTGAAGGCAAGCCAAGGTTGGTTAAAGGGATTCCAAATCATGTTTCAGTAAGACAGATTTAAGCTCTGCAATTGAGGAAGTTTCATAGAAAGGGTTGCCAGTTATATGATGTACATATATCAGGTTCAACAAAGTATAAAGGACCTAGGATGGAAGACTTCCAGATATTGCAGGAGTTCCAGGATGTGTTTCCAAATGAAGTCCCAGGATTTCCACCTAAGAGGGACATTGATTTTTCTATTAATCTTATTCTGGGAGAAGCACCCATCTCCAAAGATCCTTATAGAATGAGCACACCAGAGTTGGTAGAGTTGAAGATGCAGCTGCAGGAATTGATAGACAAAGAATATGTCAGACCGAGTGTATCCCCATGGGGTGCACCAGTATTGTTTGTTAAGAAGAAGGATGGAATGTTGAGCCTATGTATTGATTACAGGCAGCTCAATAAGGTGACAGTTAAGAACAAGTATCCCTTGCCAAGGATTGATGACTTGTTCGATTAGATGAAGGAAGATAGAGTATTCTCCCAGATTGACTTGAGGTCGAGGTACTAGCAAGTAAGGATAAAGGATGAAGACATTCATAAGACAGCCTTCAAGACTAGGTATGGTCATTATGAATTTACTGTGGTGCCGTTTGGTCTTACCAATGCAACTGCTACATTCATGTGTCTCGTGAATAACGTCTTTAGCAAGTATCTGGATAGGTTTGTGATTGTGTTCTTGGATGACATTCTTGTGTATTCAAACAATGAGGAAGAGCATGATGATCATTTGAGGATGGTGTTACAAGTCCTTAGGGAGCACCAGCTGTATGCTAAGCTAAGTAAATGTAACTTCTATCAAGAGAAGGTACAGTATTTGGGTCACATTATATCAGCAGAAGGTATTTCTATAGATCCTGAGAAGATTGAGGCCATTATGGATTGGTCCACTCCAAGGAATGTAGTAGATGTGAGATCTTTCATGGGCCTTGTTGGTTACTACAGAAGGTTCATTGAGGGCTTCTCCAAGTTATCCCACCCCATCACTTTATTGCAGAGGAAGAACATTAAATTCGCATGGTCTGAAAAATGTGAAAGAAGTTTCCAGCGGCTGAAGGAGTTGCTTACTAGTGCACCTGTTTTGAAGATCGCAGATCCAAGTAAGGATTTCGTGGTATGCATAGGCGCTTGCATTGAGGGACTCGGTGGAGTGCTAATGCAAGAAGGTTCTGTAATCTGTTATGAGTTAAGGAAACTGAAAGAGCATGAAAAGAACTATGCCACCCATGACTTAGATCTAGCATCCATAATTCACGCTCTCAAGAGATGGAGGCATTATATTTTGGGAAGGAGATTTGAGCTCCGAACTGATCACATGAGTTTGAAATACTTGTTCGACCAGCCAAACCTGAATGCAAGGCAGACTAGATGGATGGAGTTCCTTTGCGAGTTTGATTTGGATATTAAGCATGTCAAAGGTAAAGAGAATAAAGTTTCTGATGCACTCAGCAGGAAATTCCATATTGCATACATAAGCAGATGTGAATCCGATTTTAAATAAAGAATTCTAGAGACTTGGGATAGTGATGAAGTCTATCTCCAGATTAAAGAGAAATTGCAGCAGAACATTATAGAGGAGAAGTATGCAATATATCAGCTGAGTAAGGATAATGTTCTCATCTATCAGAACACCAGGCTATACATTCTAGATAGTGCAGACTTAAAGAAACTGGTGATGGATGAGATACATTAGAAGCCATAATCAGGACACCCAGGGTATCAGAAGACTATAACAGCAGCAAGGAAGCAGTACTTTTGGAATGGTATGAAGAAGGACATAGCTGAGTATATTGCTAAATGTTAGAAGTGTCAACAGGATAAGGCAGACCATCAACATCTCGTAGGATTGTTGCAGCCCTTACCCATTCCAAAGTGGAAGTGGGAAGTGATTTCCATGGATTTTGTAACCAGACTACCCATGAGAGTGAGGAAGCATGATTCAATCATGGTTGTGGTGGACAAGCTATCAAAGGTAGCTCATTTCGTCCCAATCAAGTCCACTCACAAGGCTAGTGACATTGCAGATATCTTCATGAGGGAGATATTCAGATTGCATGGATTTCCCAAGGCAACAGTTTTAGATCGTGACACCAAGCTCAGATCCAATTTTTGGAAAGGTTTGTTCCAAGAGTTGGGAAATCAATTGAAATTTAGTACAGCCTATCATTCTCAGACAGATGGTCAAACTGAGAGAGTGAATAAGATCCTTGAATATATGCTAAGGATGTATGTCATGGATACGCCATCTAAGTGAGAAGACTATCTACACCTAGTGGAATTTGCTTACAATAATGGGCATCAAGCATCATTGAAGATGAGTCCTTTTGAAGTGTTGTATGGCAGAGGATGAAAAACTCCAGTGAGTTGGGACAACCCAGTGAACAGAGTAATGCTTGGACCAGAGATGGTTAAGGAAATGGAACAGGAAGTTGTTAAGATTAGGCAGAATCTGAAGGCAGCACAAGACAGGAAGAAGAGTTATGCAGATCTAAAAAGAGTGCATAAGGAGTTTCAAATTGGGGATCATGTCTACTTGAGAGTGAGACCCAGGAAGAGTTCCATGAAATTGGGAAGTTGTTCCAAGTTGGCACCAAGATATTGTGGTCCATTGAAGTCCTTGATAGGATAGGGCCAGTTGCATATAGAATTACATTGCCTGCTAACATGAAATCTCATAATGTTTTCCATGTATCTTTACTTAAGAAATATGTACATGATCCTAATCATATCACTGATTGGCATGTGATACAGGTGGAACCAGAGGGAGATTTCCAAGTGGAGCCTACGTGCATCCTCGACAGGAAGGTTACCTTACTCCGAAATTAGGCCATAGGGTAGTTAAAGGTGCAATGGAGACACCTTAGCCCAGAGGAGGCCACATGGGAGATGGAGGATGCCATGAGGGAGGCATTTCCATTTTTGTTCAGTTTTGAGAACACCATGGACGGTGTTATTTTAAGGGAGAGGGAGTTGTAATACCCCATTTTTCCCTTGATGTAAATACCGCTTATGTACAGTATGTGTAAATGCCCTAGTGTGGAGCTCAAGGCCAAGGCCCCACTAGTGGATGTTTTAGTTTATTGCTTAGGCAAGTATTGATACAGTTTGATTATTCATGGGCTGCTGAGCCATGAAGAATGTAAATGATGTAATTATTACTGAATGAATAAAATAACCAAGAAGCTATCTAAGGAGGCAACGAACGAGAAGGGGGGCGAGTGTATCCACTAGGAAGAGGTGAGAAGGTTTGGGATTGGTTGACCATGTTGCCACATGTCTGACTGAGAACCCGTTTGAACTCCCTGCCGACATTAATGCGATTTTAGAGAGTGGTTGAGAACCAACTGCTAAATATGATGGAGTATGGAGCATGCCTGCGATTTCGTATGGCAAGGCATGGCTCTGATCACTTGTGCGCGAAGAAATCGAACTTCCTAGGAGAAACTCGCAGAGCCTATTGTGAACCTGGGGGGAGATTCAGACACACTCATCCATTGACGACTCATGCACTCTCAGTTCCCTATTTTTGGAATGCTTGCGCTACCATGGTGGAGACCATTGACCCTCATAGAGGACTCACCTGCGTGTTTTCCTGTAAGTGGCATGCCCCTGTGTGTGAGAACTACCCAATAATGAGCAGCCACAACACCATGTGTGTAGAACCCTGGTGCAACGACGGGCAGAGTCAATAGAGAAGGTTGCAGAATGGTTTGCGTATAACAACCGTGGGGAAATCCCAAGCAGAAATATGTCTTGTTGTAAACTACGGGAGAAAGGTTGGATTGTTGGAGAAACTCAGTGAAGGATATAGTCTCAATGAACTAGTGATTGGACCTTTCTATGCCCATCCTGGAATAGCACTAGAAGGGAAGGACCTTATGAGACTATACAGCAGTGATAGGATCTTCCTTGTGTTGGATGTTGTAAGTATTGTGGGTGCTAGGTTGGCTATGAGTGACTAGACCTTTCTATGCCCATCTTGGAATAACACTGGAAGGGAAGATGCCTTGAGAGACTGTGTGATTGTGCAGTAGGCCTTCCTTGTGTTGGATGTGGTGGGTATTGTGGGTTCTAGGTCAACTGAGTGCTGAGATGCCTACAGTTCCGTGGTTGAACTCACTGGTTTAGCAATACCTCCTTGTTATCCCTCTATGTTGAAGAACCCCTGTAGGTTGTCTTAGCATGAGTAGGTTCCCTAGAATGCTTCGTAAACCCAACTACAGACTGGTTTAACATGTAAATGGAGCCTTGACTGTGAGAGAATCTATTAGCCCTCCTTAGTGGATACACTGCCCAGCTCGGGGGTGATCTCTCAGCTGAAAGAGCATAGGCTGGAAAGAGATCTAAGGTTGGGTGGAATGTTGCTCTCACTTAGCCAGTTGCTTTGGAATTCAAAGACAAGTATTCTGTTATGGTAAATGATGTGGTTTCATTATTATGATAAGTGCTTGTATAGTCATGGAATTGTTGTATGTATGGTTATATGAATGGTCGACATGAAGTCATGTACATGCCTGAGTAACAAGATGAATCCACTGTGTGTATTTATCCTGTATTGCAGGAATGAATGCTTGTAATTCCTGCATATGATAGATGTGTGAGTTAAGTCTGTCGATGCATTTTATACGTGATGTTGTATGATAGAGCTCCATCATTTTTGGTAATGAATGTGATGTGTACTAACCCTGTGAAGGATATATATATATATTGATCCTTGAGAAGTTAGAGAAGCCCTGAGAGTGGTTTCAGGAACCTCTGTGCGACTGATAGCAGGAAAGGACCTTAGCAGGTTGGAGGTTGGAATGTTCAAGTGTGGATAGGAACAAAACTTTAGATAAGGAAATGAGAAGGTTAGATGCCTCACCTGGTTAATGGGATGCTACCATTGGATAGATTTCTCCATGATCTTTCCAGCGGTACCAACCTTGCCTCATTTGGATACCGGAGGGAGGAGTTATGCCCCTTGGAAGATTGATGAAGTTACCCCTACAGAAGCGGGGTTCCGCGCGCATGATTCCCCGGGTTGTGGGTTGTGGGTATGCCAAATCCATGTTGATATTTTTGGGCCTCCCGCAATCCCGAACCCGAAAGTAGCAGATTTCAGGTTTTGGGTTCGTCAAGCTCACACGACGGGATTTAGGCCTCCCGTAACCCCGCACCCGACATTGGTGGGTTTTGGGTTACGGGTTCGTCAAACTCGCTCTATGGGATTTAGAATTTCTGCAACCCCGCACCGGACTCTATGGGGTTCAAGTTTCGGCGTGACCACCCCCGTGGTGGAGCATTTGGGATCAGGTTTCGGGTTGTGGGTTTGTCAAACTCAGACTAGGTGTTTGGACTTTCCGCAATCCCGAACCTGAAACTGTGGGACCCATCGTTGCAGGATTCACATTTCAAGAATCGTTGTGCGGGATGTGCGTTTCGGGATTCGTTGTTGCAGATCCAAGTTCTCCGACTGTGTGTATGGGTGCTCAGTCAATGGTTTTGGAGAAAAAAAATGGATCATGGTCTCTAGCTAGCCAGGTGGGTCGGAGGGGATGTGACAAATACCTTTTGTATGTACTCACCTTGATACAATGTCAGTTTGTGATTTTTCTTGTGTCTTGTTATTCTCATGCCAAGGATTTTCTTTGTAGCACCCAAATCCTTCATCGTAAATGAATTTGCTAACTTCATTTTGAGCACATTTATTTCCTGCATGTTAGACCCTGCAACAAGCATTTCATCTACATACAATAAAAAGATAGTATATGTTCCATTATCTAGCCTCTTGAAATAAACATAGTGGTCATAATGACATCTACTATAACTTTGTTTTGTCATAAACCTGTCAATTTTAAATATCACTGCCTTGGAACTTGCTTTAAGCCATACAAGCTCTTCTTCAACCTACATACCAAATTCTCCTTTCCTTTGACCTCATACCCTTGTGGCTGCTGCATATATATCTCTTCCTCCAAATCCCCATGGAGAAACGTTGTTTTTACATCTAACTATTTAAGATGCAAATATTCTACCGCCACTAGACTTAAAATGTCCTAATTCAAATCATCTTAACAATAGGAGAAAATATTTCAGCAAAATATATACCTTTCTTCTTGCAAACCCCTTTACAACAAGTCTGGTCTTATACTGTTTCTCACCTCCTCCTTCTTCCTTCAACCTGTAAATCCAATTTTTCTGCAATGCTCCTTTACTAGTAGGCAACTTTTGGCTTGGTTTTGCAACCAAACTTAGTGCTATGGGCACCTGCTAACTAGTAGCAGCAGTTTCAATAGAAATAAATAACAATAAACTAAATCTAAACTAAACTAAACTAGCATGTGCATTTTCGAATTAAAAAACAAGAACAAGAAACATAAGAAATAATTTTGTATTGAAAAATGGGAACAAGAAAGTGCTTGCAATAACAATACCTCCAAATGATGAAGGTTGTTGAATAGCTCCAATGGTGAGCAGCTCCAATCTCCAATGGGTCCTTTCTCCAAGGTTGCTACAATGGTCAAATACTCAAGGGAGATTTTGGCAGCATGAGGATAGGAATATGAGTGGATGTGAAATGAGGAGCCCCTACCACCTTTTTATAAGTTTTGGTGGTGGGGAATACCATTTGTGGTTTTGTGGAAACCAAATGGTTTTGACCAACATGGTTTAGGTACTTTTCGCTCCTTTTTCCTTTTTTGAATAAAATTAATATTTTTATTCCCTTTTTAATATTTTTTGGGAATTTGGACCCTTTTTTAGGGTTTTTTATGCTTTTTAGGAAAAATAATCTTTTTGAGTGGGAAAAAGGGGTGTACTAAGGTCTTTTGGTGACCTTTTGCTGGTTTCATAGGCTCAGATGGTGGAAAAGTGGACAAATGGGTCATGTGAATAAGGGAATGAGCTACTGAGCACTTTTTGGGTGTTAATAGCAACTGAACCAAATCCTAAGTATGGTTTCATACCAATGATTCCATCTCCTCATTCATTACTTGCTCCCACTTATTTCTAGTTTCCACCTGCATTGCCTCTTCATAACATTCTGGTTCACCAACATCAGTCATCAATAAATAATACATTGAAAGAGAGTATCATTCAAGGAGTCTACTTAACCTGGTAGATTTTCTTACGCTTTCAGGAGTTTCAGGTACTTGATGTTGTTCTTGATTTTCTGACACCTTTGGAACCATATTCTATTAAATTTCATCAAGCACTCTGTACTCTGTGTTTTCTTTTTCCTATTTCTTTCCCTGCAACTTATCTTTATACATCACCTTTTCATTTAATATCACATCTCTGTTCTTAATGATTTCGTGATTTTCATAATCCCTTAAGCGATAACCAAAATCATCAACCCCATATCCAATAAAGGTACATTTGTTGGATTTAGCTTCAAGCTTTGTTCTATTTTCTTTATCAATATGGACAAATGCTTCACAACCAAAATTTCTTAGAAATGAGTAGTTTACCTTTTTACCTGTCCATACCTCCTCTAGAATACCACCATCCAAAGCACTTGAAGGCCCTCTGTTTATAAAATAAACAATAGTATTTACAACATCTTCCCCAAACTATAAAGGAAACCCTACAAGCAATCTCATACACCTTGCACGCTCCATGATCGTTCTATTCCTCCTTTATAACACACCATTTTCTTGTGGTGTTCCTGGGACGTTCTTCTCTCTATTAATCCCATGGTATGAATAATAACTATCAAACTCCTTGCCGCAGTAATCACCTCCATTATCATATTTGATACACTTCAACCTTTTTCCTCTCTCATTCTCAACCAAATCTTTCCACTTCTTAAAAGTAGCAAACACATCATATTTTTGTCTAATGCAATAAACCCAAGTTTTTCTAGTTGCATCACCAATAAATGTAACATAATAATGAGATCCACCAAGAGATTGTACTTGAGCGGGTCTACATACATCTGTATGCACAAGCTCTAACCTTTCATTCTTCTTTTGTTTCCCAACCCTGAGATATCTGACTCTCTTATGTTTTCCATAAACACAATTCTCATAGAATTCCAAACTTACCTGCTTCAAATCTGGAAGCAACTTCCTTGAGTGGAGAATCTGCATCCCCTTCTCACTCATGTGTCCAATCCTATGATTCCACAATGTTGTATCTATTCCTATCGAAGCTAAAGAGATAGAATGGTCAATACTATGAGGACATAAATACAATGTACCTATCCTGTCTCCTTTTTCTATCACCATTGATCCTTTAGTAATTTACCACCACATTTCTCCAAACGTAGATAAACAGTCGCCATCTCCCAACTGCCCTGTTGAGATTAGATTTATTTTCATAGCATGAATATGCCTTACATCTTTCAACATCCATTTAGTTCCATTCTTAAACTTTATCTATACCTTACCCATTCCAACAATTTTACATGGCTCATCATCACGCAATAAAACATGTCCAAAATCGCCTGGAACATAAGCATGAAAATATTTCCTATGGGGTGTAGTATGACATGAAGCCCCTAAATATACTACCCAGTAATCACTAGTATTATCTAATGCAAGAATCAAAGCATCTTGTAAGACATCACCTATTACATTTGCTTCCTAAGTAGTCTCCTATTGTCCATCTCCTTTCTTCTTTAGAGATCTGTAGTCTTTCTTCAGATGTCCTTTCTTTCCATAGTTCCAGCACTGTATCTTTCCCAGTCTAAACTTGGATCTTCCCATTTTAGACTTGATGTAATTATCTTGGATCTTTTCTTTCTCCCTTTGTCTTCCCCTGCTCTCCATGGTCAACGCATTACCTGATGTCTCACCGGTTCTTTTTCTTCGAATTTCCTCGCTAAGAATAACACCAATAACATCATCAAATTTCAAGGTGTTTGAATCGGAGGCAAAGTTACTTACAGCCATGACCAAGCTATTCCATCTTTCTAGCAATGAACACAAGATTAGAAGAGCCCTAACCTCATCACCAAAGTTCACACTTATAGAACTTAGTTGATTTGTAACCATATTAAATTCATTTAAATGATCAACAACAGATCCACCTTCTGACATCTTGATATTAAATAAACACTTCATTAGAAATACCTTGTTGGAGGTCGAGGGCTTTTCATACAGCTTACCCAACACGCTCATCAAACCCTCCGTTATATTTTCTTTTGAGACATTGAAAGCCACCGACGAAGCCAGGGATAGCCATATTGTTCCTAGTGCCTTTCTGTCAAGAACCTCCCATTCTTCATCTAGTTCATGGTCGCCGGCTGTTTTGATTTTCCTCCCAACGACAGGAATAGATCCTTCTGGTATAGATAGTTCTCCATTTGCATCTTCCATAATTGGTATTTTTGGCGATTAAAATTCTCGACCTTAAAATTTCCTTCTTCCACCATTGCTCCCACTCGAAGTAGAAACACTAGTTTCCTATGGGTTTATCTGCCAGATAGACCTTTGGCTATGATACCAATTGTTAGAAAAAATAGGATCACAAAGCAATAAAAATAAACAAGATGCAAATATAATCACACAGACACATTACAAGAGAGACACCAATATACCGTGGTTCACCCAAGATGGGCTACGTCCACACAGAAATTGCCAGTCCTTATTATTATACCATCCAGCAAAGTGAAGGGATACAACCCACATCACAACTGCTGCAGCTTCCTCTTCACACTCTCACAGTCTCTCTTACACAATCTCAGAGATATTTACAATACACAATACCTAATGCATCAACCCTAGCTGTATTACAATGTCTTTCTTTTAAAGGGGAAATACAATGGGAAAATAGCACGAGTTACCCAAAACCATGGGCCTGTAATCTGTTGGGTGATGCCCCCCCACACCCCCCCGTTGGGGTGAGTGTACAGACCACCTGCATATCATATAAAACTGGGGTACAAACACGGCTAAACAACAACATCTCTGAATCTGGAAGATCATGCTCCACAACCAACATGGGGCTCCTTATGCAATTACTAAATACAAAAGACACGATAATATGATTACACAGATGAATATATTTTAATATAAATAGGAGATAAAGTGGTCATTATGTAACCTAATACTAACGTGACCTAACCATAACTAATATAATAATAATAAATGATTGTTAGGGCCTTAACATAGCTCCCCTCGTAAAAACGATTTACCCACAAAGCTTGTAATTGAGGGTGTTTTTTCATGAATTGCTCATTTTCCCATGTAGCTTCTTCCTATGACATATTATAACACTTGATTAAGTAAACCATAATGGTTATATTCCAAATATATAGACAACGTTTATCAATAAATTATTGCTGGTTCAATAATTAACTTCCCTTCTTCATCTAATTCTGGTAGTTTTGTTTTCACTAGCATAGTATGTCCCAAAACCTTTTTCAAGCAAGATACATTAAAAAATGTATGAATGTGGGAGGATGGAAAATCTACCTCATATCCCACTTCTCTAGTCTTATGAAAAATACTTCGGGGCTCGCAAAATTTTGGAGCTAATTTGTTATTCTTTTTTTGTTTGAGAATAGATTTCTTATAAGATTGTAGTCTCAAATATATCCAATCACTCTCTTCAAATTGTCTTTCACTTTTGTATTGATCCACTTATTGATTCATCCTATTTAGGGACATATGATGATTTTCATTAAGGATTTGCAAATTTTCTTTCGTCTTTCACATATTTGTATCAACTACCTATAGACTGGAATGATCTTGCAAAAATGATGTGATACTAGGAGATGGATAACCATAAAGAGCTTGAAATTGAGTCACCTTTTTAGATGTGTGATAGGTGGTATTATACCACCATTGTTATAAGGGAATCCACTTGAACCATTAACATTGATTTTCTGAAGAAACAAAATGGAGATAATCTTCTAAACATTTTTTAACAATTTATGTTTGTCCCTCTTTTTGTGGGTGATGTGATGAACTCATTGTTAGATTTTGAGCATTAATTTAGTATGATCTAGGATCTTATCTGAGAGAATAACAAGCACAACATATCAACCATGAGAGACATGCACAAGAGACAATAGACACAGAGTTTCCTCGCGGAAAACCAAGAAGGTGAAAAACCTGGCAACTTCCTCAGATATAGAAAGAGCAATGATACAAAACCCAAGTACAAGAGATAGTCTCCTTAGTAACTTCTCCTCCTCCACTAGTGTGCATCACTCAATGAGAGAGAGAGATGAGTAAGTGAATGATTAAATAGAGTGACACCCTCACACAATTTATACACAACTCGACTTGCCTAATAACCTAATAGGGCCGACTTCTCTAGGAGAATCTAATAACCCATGGTAACCCAACTCAGGGTCGACCCCACACTTGGTGGTCTAATAACCCCTCTTGTATAAGTTACGACACTTGCGACACTTGTAAATACCAATGACGACACTTACATACAAAGGAATAATAACCTCTCTGTAGAAATACAATATACATATATGAAATACATTCTGAATTTACATATACATCAACACTCCCTCTTAACTAGGAAGGTATTTCTCGACACAAGTCTTCTAGCACAAGTCTTCTTCTATGGATCATCGGATCATCGTCATCGTCACTGTTGCTATCTCAATCAATCTCCAATCTACTAATCATAGGAAGTTCTACAGAGCTAGCCCTTTTTCATGCTGGTTGTAGGCCTAGCCTCTATGTAGGTCTTCATCATCTCTGTGAGAAAGCCATCAAGTGATTACACCTCAGGACCGATTACACTGCCTCTGCAAAACCTGCAAGATCTCCCAGGACTGATTACACTACCTCTGCAAAACCTGCAAGAGCATCTTAGGACCGATTATATGCCTTTGCAAAACCTCTGTACCATATTGTTGAAGTATATGTAACTTCGGAATGTATTTCACATATATTTATATTGTATTCCTATAGAGATGTTATTATTCCTCTATACGGAAGTGTTGTCATTTATATTGTAAGTGTCGTAACTTATACTTGATGGGTTATTAGACCACCTTGTTGGGGTTGGCCCTGTATAAGTCATGTGGGTCAAAGGGTTATTAGACCAATCTATTGGGGGTTAGCCATGTGGGTCAAAGGGTTATTAGACCACCCTAGTGGGGGTCAACCCAGTCAGCATTATGTAAAGTGGTTAAGTTGAGGCCGACCTAATTGAGTAAAGGTCAAGTCAAGTTAGTGTATAAATAGAGAGTGCGTCTCTCTCATTTTACACATTCTATTCTCTCACTCAAACTTGGGAGAGTGGCGCACTTGTGGAGGAGGAGGCTCTGCTGTTAGGAGAATACTATCTCTTGTATTATGGTTGTATCATTTCTCTATCTATCTCTGAGGAAGTTATTGGGGTTTTTCACCTTTATGGTTTTCCCCAAGTAAACTCTGTGTCTCTTATGTGCTTGCATTATTGTGTCCATGATTGCTATGCTGTAGATTTGTTGTACATGTTGTTCTGTCAGTTAAGATCCTAGATTAGATTGAAGTAAATTCTGAAAATTTAACATGGTATCATAGCTAGCCTGAAAGAAGGCATGATATGGCATGTATGACACTTGTTGCACTTACGATGCTAGGGCTTGATATAGCAAAAACCAGGCATCGTAGAACTTTCGCTATAAATCCATTTTGGCGAATTTTTTGGCTCTAAAACTTTTACAGGTCGAAGCTCAGATCCCCATGTACCTTGTGTACAAAGGACAAACTCTAATTCGTTGTACTTTGTGATTTATGATCTGTACATATTAGGGTTTCTAACTCTTCCAGATTTGAGTCAAAATCAGGTGACCTTGGGAAAAGGTCATAACATGGGCTAGGAAACTCCAAATGAAATTTCGTAAAACGTGGAAGGTGGTACACAGATTGTACTATCTCAAAAAAAAAATTTAGAGGCCGAAGTTGAACCATTGACACGTGGCACGCCGTACAAATTTTCTCTCCTGTATTATCCCATAAACAGGTCACGTTGTGACACTTGGCATAACCCTCTCTCAGAGAATCCAATTGAGGTCAAACCTGTCAAGATGTTAATATAATAGGTCGATATATCTCAGAAAAATTCTTCAGAGGCCGAAGTTGAACTAGTGACACGTGGCACGCCGTACAAGTTCTCTCTCCTGTATTATCCCATAAATAAGTCACGTTGCGACACTTGGCATAACTCTCTCTCAGAGAATCCAATTGAGGTCAGACCTATCAGGATGTAAAGATAATAGGTCGGGATATCTCAGGAAAAAATTTTAGACCCTTTGGATCGAACAGTTCGTAGTTACACCAGAAACAATCAGGTACATATTTATGTCAAAATAGAATTATTTTTGAGTACCTTCATTCATGGCTTCCGGAATTTAGGGCTTCGAAGAAAGTTGGAATTTTTGTAATCAGAGACCATGGCTCGATGCTACTCATAAAAATCAAAATTTAGAGACCAATAGCAGATTTTTTGGTTGGGCAGAAGGCCGGGATTGATCAAACCCCAGCTCGGGACTTTGATCGAAAAGATGGAAATTTAGGGCTTCTGCAAAAATTGGAATTTTGGAAATCTGTAACCACGGCTGGAAGCTCCTCAGAAAAATCAAAGCTTAGAGTTTTGAATCAAATATTTTTGTTGGGTGAAGCTCCAGGAAACTCAAACCCTAATTCAGGGTCCTCCCTAGTGAATCCAGAAATCTAAAAGGCAATTTCGAGGGGTGAAACTTTGCAGTTTTCAAATTTTGAATATACCAACTTGATCAGCTCATCAAGGCGCATATTTCTATCCTTTCAGAAGTTTGAAATTCAAAGTTTGAATTTTTGGGGTTTCTTTGACCCCTAATCCAGCTCTAGGTCTAGTTCTTGCAAATCAAGTGGATTGGGTTAATCCTAGAAGAAGATGGATTGGTCACCTGCATAAGTGAAGAAGTTCCTGTCTCAGAGGGAGATGAGGCTAAGGCCTTCCATAATAATATTACAAGAAATCTTGACAGGTATGGTTTACAAGTATGTTTCATGGTTAAGTTTATCATATGTTTGTCTTCATATCATTACAGTACAATCTTGATTAATTACTGGACTTGTCGTATCACCTTAATAGAAGATATTCATTGATTAAGGTTTTGACACTTATGATTGTAGTAATGCATTGTGATGTTGTATGAGGTTTATGTTGTTTGCTAACACAAAAGGTACACCAAGAAAGTCAAATCATGTTCTACTTCAAGAACATATGCTCATGGTGACATGAAGACAAAGATTCATCCATTGTCATGGATCACATAGAAGATCTACTTTCGAGGTATGTATAACTTGGTTCTACAATGGTTAACTTATGAGACATGCAGGTTACTAACACAAGTCACTGAAGAGAACCAGAAGACATTATGTGGGTATGTTAGACATAACTAGCTAGCAAGCTAATCCAGGTATGTTTTTCCTATATCAAGCTAGAATCCTACCTTGTGTTAGGATCTTATACTGTTGTGTTGTTGATAATGATTATTCATGAAGTCATAGGTTTGAATAATCATGGTTGTATGCATATTATGTTTCTTACCATAATTGAGGATATGACTAACCAAAAGAATCATGAAGGTATAGGTTTGAATAATCACGGGTTTTATGCATATTATATCTCTTATCTTGATTGATGATTCAACTAACCAGAAGAGTCCTATGATCAAATAAGAATGTGTATGAGTAAAAGAAGACTTCCCTAAAACCTTGAATACTAATGTTTATTATCTGTGAATGATCATGAATATACATGTTTAAGATTATTGTGTTTCGATAGTATTAAGATTATACTAATAAATGTGTGATTATGTATGAGACCTCAAGGATAACACAATGAAGATACTAATAATCATGCATAGTGATTAAGGATGGATGTAAGTTCAAGGACAGGTAATCAAGGAAGCAAAGATCAAGAGGGAGCACACTCCAGTTGTTCCTGCAAGAAAGCAAAGGAGCACACTTCAGTAGTTTCTGCAAGGATGCAGATATTCAGAGGGAGTTGACCACTTCTCACAATCCACATAAGAACGGAGTTCCAGAAAAGAAGCAAAGACTGAGAGGGAGTCAACCCAACAAACAAACAAAGATACATATTTGAATTGTCATTACTTGCATATTTTATTGTTTCAATAATACTGTTCAATAATGTATATACTGATGTTCCTAGAATTAGGTTGTGTATTATGCATATTAGAATAGTTGCATTGATGAACAGTATACTACTAATATGCATGGGTAAGTGGCCTATGGAACTGTACAACATTCCATTGCTACTTATCTAGAATGAAACCTCTTTGTTGACATGTTGGGAGTTGTGCACACTCTTAACAATGTTCTGGTAGAGATTGGAAGGCATCTAGAAAGTTACGGGATATGGATAAATGTTGTATTGAAGCATTGGCCAAGATAATTGCATGATTGTATGACATATTTCTTTAGGTGTAATAATTTGTTCTGAAAACTATGAGATGTTTTCTAATCATGCAATTTAACTTGTTGTGTAGGAAAGATCGTATGCCATCACCTACAAAAGAAGAACTACAACATTTGTTCAGCAACAAAATTATCTATTGAAGATATTGAAGTTCCCAGGATATGGGAAGAATGCCATGATCCGTCGATCATGAATAATGATGTTTGGGATGTAGTCCCAAGACCCGAAGGGAAGTTTGTTATGAATTCCATATGGATCTATCAAGATCAAGCATGCTGCAGATGGCAGCATAGAGAAATAGAAGATACACCAAATGGATTTCAAGACAGCTTTCTTGAATGGTGTAGTTAAAGAAGAAGTGTATGTGGAGTAGCCACTTGGTTCTTAGACACATGACATGAATCATATATGTGCAGAACTTGGTATGGTAGGATAGGTAGCTTTCTATCTAGTTTGGTCTTTACCAAGAGTAAAGCGGGTTCCAACCTTTACTACAAGGTTGAGGTAGGCAATCCAGGGATACTCTTTCTGTATGTGGATGACCTATTTGTAACAAGAGATGATAGATTTATTTCCGACATGCAACGAAAGCTAGCAGCTGAGTTCGAGATGAAGGACATGGGGATGATGCACTATTTTCTTGATATGTAGGTGTGGCAGAATACATATGGAATATTCCTTGGACAAAGGGAAGTATGCAGTAGAGATTCTGAAGAGGTTCGGGATGATGGACTGCAAGGCTATGGCCACACCTATGGCATCAAACCTGAAGCTTCTGTGTGATGCTCCATCTAATCCGGTCGATGTCACGATGTATCGTCAGATGATTGGGTCCTCTATGTACCTAACGAACATGAGACCAGATCTTTGCTTTGCGGTGAACACATTGAGCCAATTCCTGACGGATCCGAGAGATGTTCACCTGGTTGCTGTAAAGCATATTCTGAGATTGGGCAGGTAGTGCTGCAAATAGGAAGAGCACTTCTGGGTGCTGCCTCAGTATGGGATCAGATGTGATCTTTTGGTTTAGTAGGAAGCAGTCTTGCGTAGCACTGAGTACAACCAAAGCAGAGTATGTTGCGATGGATGAGCAGGGTTCAGATGTATTGACCAAGCCGTTGGCCAGAGTGCAGTTTGAGTACTTCAGAGAGAGGCTTGGTGCACTTCAGATCGAGGTTCCTTCCAAAGGGAAGTGATGAGTCCGGAAGATGCAGATGCACATGAGCTTTTCTGACATGGTTGATGTGTTCTCCCATGGTGGAAAAGTAAGGGCTGAGCCTTCCCCGAATGGTGGTGGATGTGTTCTCCCATGTCGGTGGTGTAAGTACTGGATGATGTGCATTTAGGCTGTGCTTCGTGGACGATGAGATGATCTGAAAAGGACGATGCTATGATGATCAGGAGGATCATGGATGATGAGCATCAGGACGATGCTCCAGTTACTACTCTGTATATGCATCAGGATGATGTTGTATATGATCACTTGGATCATTTATATGTATATTTATGTACGCATCATGTTGGATGCTGGATATGATGAGTTGGATAATTTGTATGTATTTTGTATATGCATCATGTTGGATGCTTGGACCATGTATCTGTATATGTATCAGGTAGATACATTGTATGATCAGGTAGATCATGTATGTTGATATGTATCAGGTATGATAAGGTGGATCATGTATTTGTATTTGTATCAGGTGGATACACTGTATGATCAGGTGGATCATGTATTTGTATTTGTATCAGGTGGATACACTGTATGATCAGGTGGATCATGTATTTGTATTTGTATCAGGTGGATACACTGTATGATCAGGTGGATCATGTATGATGATATGTATCAGGTAGATACTTGGTATGCATCAGGTGGATGCATTGTATGATCAGGATGATCATGATGATAAGCTTCAGGATGTTACTCCAGATGATATGTACCAGGATGGTACAAGTAATGATAATCAGTATGATCATGGGCATCAGGATGATGCCTCGTGCGATGATGATCAGTTAGATCATGAGTATCAGGTTGATACTTGGAGGTCAGAGATGATATGTGGCAGGTTATGCAAATAGCATGTAATCATTCTTGGGAGATCTTGTCGGTCGTGCTGCGGCACATAAATGTTTATGGGGTACTCTTTCCGGTATTGCTATGTAGTATGTAATCAGTCCTCAAATATCCGATAGGTTGAGCTGTGTGCTCGTAATCAGTCCTAGGATGAGGTATTACTACAGAGACATGTAATCAGTCCTGGAGATCCGAGAGGTTGAGCTTTGTGCTCATAATTAGTCCCGGGATGCTCTTTAGAGATCTTTCCGGTCGTGTTGCGTCACATAAATCTTCCTAGGATGCTCTTTAAAGGTTTTGTCTATCCACATGTAATCAGTCCTGGAGATCCGAGAGGTTGAGTTGTGTGCTCGTAATAAGTCCTGGGATGCTCTTTAGAGATCTTTCCGGTCGTGCTACGGCACATAAATGTTCTTGGGATGCTCTTTAAAGGTATTGTGGAGGAGATGCATGTAATCAGTCCTAGGAGATTTTTTCGATCGTGCTTAGGCACATAAATGTTCCTGGGATACTCTTTCCGGTATTGCATCCTCACATAAAATTAGTCCTGAGAGTCCACCTCTATCAGACCGTTCGCACAGATGATGAAGATCTGCAGGTGGTGGGTCTACATCCAATATGAAAAAGGTCTGGCTCTGTAGAACTTCCTATGACAAGTAGATTCAGAGATTGATTGAGATAGCAGCAGCAATGACGACGATGATGACTCGATGATGATTATCC
The DNA here is from genome assembly GCA_027924585.1 of Larix kaempferi. NCBI lineage: Eukaryota > Viridiplantae > Streptophyta > Pinopsida > Pinales > Pinaceae > Larix > Larix kaempferi. Next base: position 10,389,096 of record BSBM01000797.1, read on the forward strand.
AGTGATGATGATCCAGAGAAGATGACTTGTGCTAGAAGACCTGTGTCAAGAAATACCTTCATAGTTAAGAGGGAGTGTTGATGTATATGTAACTTGGGAATGTATTTCACATATATTTATATTGTATTCCTATAGAGATGTTATTATTCCTCTATACGGAAGTGTTGTCATTTATATTGTAAGTGCCGTAACTTATACTTGATGGGTTATTAGAACACCCTATTGGGGGTCGGCCATGTGGGTCAAAGCGTTATTAGACCACCCTAGTGGGGGTCGGCCCAATCAGCATTATGTTAAGTGCTTAAGCTGAGGCCGATCTAATTGAGTAAAGGTCAAGTCAAGTTAGTGTATAAATAGAGAGTTTGTTTCTCTCATTTTACACATTCTATTCTCTCACTCACACTTGGGAGGATGGTGCACTTATGGAGGAGGAGGCTCTGCTGCTAGGAGAAGACTATCTCTTCTATTCTGGTTGTATCATTGCTCTATCTATATCTGAGGAAGTTATTGGGGTTTTTCATCTTTATGGTTTTCCCCAAGTAAACTCCATGTCTCTTGTGTGCTTGCATTATTGTGTCCATGATTGATATGCTATAGATTTGTTGTACATGTTGTTCTCTCAGTTAAGATCCTAGATCAGATTGAAGTAAATTCTGAAAATTTAACACATACTTTCACCTCATCATCTTCAGATCATTGTCATCATCCACAGAGCACAACCGAGACGCACACACATAGCACTTATATACACCGGCATGGGAGGACCTACCCACAACCATCCGGGAATGGATCAGCACTTACATCATGACCATGGGAAGACATACCTACCACCATGTCACCATGGGAGGGCCTACTTACCACCATGTCGGAAAAGCACAACACTTACATCATGACCATGGGAGGAC